>JAWWEU010000017.1:18467663-18483536 GCA_035583155.1 Acropternis orthonyx
TGGGAAGCCATTCCCCCTTGTCCTGTCCCTCCAGGCCCTTTTGGCACCATTAATAAATAAAAACTGGCATCCCTGGCACAGTCTGTGCAAATATTTAGCTGATACATTCAAGAAGGAACCACAGTCAGCAGAAAACATCATCCAACTGGAAGAAGTTGAGAAACCAGCTCAGAGAAGAGGAAAAAAGGGTTCAAGGGATGATGGTGAGTTGGAAGAGGGATAACAGCACCTGGAAAAAAGGCACTTGGATAGCTCCAGCAAGGAGTGTGGGATGAGGGATGGAAGAGGGGGAACTGAGGCAGTTTGGGGAGGACACGGCACCGCTCGGATGTTGTGGGATGGGTGGGATGGCTGGCAATGTTCCCCTTCGTGTGCCCGGCTCACAACATCAGCGAAGGCCAAGCCATGGGGCCACCACAGGACATGACAGTGGAGGCTGCAGAAACCTGTGCCCTGAGATCCCACCTCCCTGAGGTGTCACCTCTCTCCAGCTCGAAGGAAAGGTCCTCCCTTCCTGAATCTCCTCTAGGAAGTGTCTCAGTGAGGTTTATAAAGAACCAGCAGGTTTGGCTTTGCAACAGTGTTAAATTGGCATTTTTATGGCGGATAATGGGAAAACAGAGTCGGTCTTGGGAACAGACCCAGGTTCTCCCATTCCCCTCTCAGAGCATATACTGAACCAGTGCATCAGCCACTTATAAATGGGACTGAAACGGGTTTGAGCAGCTCTGCTCCACCTTACTGACCAAAAATACAGAGACTGAACAGCAACCATCACACTCAGGAGCAAACATTCCCCCAAAGGTCCACTCAGGGCTATACTGGATCGTCCTTATACTCCAACACATGCTTCCAGCTTCCTTGTCCTGCTTGCTGTTGGATGATGTTTGCAAAAGCCTCCTCCTCTCTCCATGAACAGACCAAACCACCTTGTACCTGTTACCTGCTGAATTACAGCCTGGAGTTTTGTTACCTGACAATTTGAGGCTGGGAAGGGACACCCAGTCTGAACAAACCTAAAGCAAAGCTTAAAGTTCAACCTTTCCTGATCTGCCAGGATTAAGTGAAGGTCGTAACCCTCTTGGGTCTGACCTTGGAGGACACCAATTAAGTGACATTTCCCCTCCTTCCCCACAAAGCAACCCTGGAAAGCAAAAAACCAGCAGAACATTGATGTGGAATTTTCAACAGATCCCAAAAAATAACTTCTCTGGTATATTAAACAACACAGCAGCAAGGCCAGGGAAAGGCAAGGAAGGAATTGCTCACAGATGAGCCTCTGAGGGCACAAAAGGGCAGTGGGTAAGATATTCATAAAGGTTTATTTAAAACCAGCAGATCTCTGCCTGGGTTTTATTTTCCAGGAGGAAATGGGGAATAGAAGGTTAAACCTGAACAGTTGAGGGGACACTCCTGAACAAAAGAGAACCAAAGGGACAATTTAAGGATTTTATGAGTGCCATAAACTCATGTCAACACTCAGGGAGTAAAGAGTGGCAGCCTTACCTGCTCCAGTTTGAAGATATGCTGGTTGAAGTAGTGCTGCAGGCGCTCGTTGGCGAAGTTGATGCAGAATTGCTCGAAGCTGTTGTTCTCATAGTCCTCAAACCCAAAAATATCAAGGACTCCAATGGATAAAGTCTGCAAGGAAAGGGAGAGTGAGCGTGGGAATTACAGCCCAGAGAGGGGGTGGACTGTGTGTAGGTAGCCCACAATCCAAGTTCACACAGGCAGAATTAAACTGAGTTCATAGCAGGAATTATCCTGGAATTGTTGATAGGGTGCCACCTGGAAGAATTCCAGAATGAGGGAGGCAACATGTAACCTCAGATATCTGGACAGATGGGCTTGTCCTAAGAGGAAAGTCCTTTTAGAGGTGCTTTTTTAAATTTATAGACAAATTGCCATCTTTGCAGAAACCTGGGTAAAATTAAAGAGAGAGGTAAAAGAATTAAGAATGTCAAATGACCCAAAGCTCCAGCTGGGAGGAGAAACCTCCCCTGCTCTGTCCCTCAGAACCTGAGAGCTGCCAGGCTTTCATGGGATTGCTGTTATCCACCCTCTGGATTGTGGAAACAAGTGAAAACACCGGGAAAAAAAGGGCATTTAAGCACAAGGATAAGGCTCTAACCCATTTTCCCAAGAGCTCTTTGGCCACTTCATCCTTCAGCCAGGTTTTTCTCCCTATCCCAGGCTCTCCTGGCCCGTGCCATGCCAGGGATGAAGGCCCCTGGCCAGCTTCCCAGAGTTTGCATCACTTGGAGAAAGGCTCATGAGAAACAGAGGATGGGAACTGGGAACCACCAGAGCAAGGACTGAGCCTGGCAGAGGGACTCGCTGCTTCCTGAGGGTCGATCCCTCCCCGGCTCATCCCAAAGAACCCTTTTGTTCCCGGACACTCATTAACCGCCAGCCTAACGAGCACAAAGCTTCTGCCTCATCTTTGTTTCAATACATCTCAGGGAGAATCCTCCTTAAACCCTCTGCATAATCAGCAGCTCCCTGTTTTATCCATATCATACACGGAAAAAGCCATGCTGGAAACAGGACAAAGTGACCTTCTCTCACCCGACGCTCCCTTCGCCTCCTCCCTGCGATCCCAACCACCCACCCCAAAACTCCCCTGGATAAAAGTCTCCGTTCCACCACACAGAACCAAGACTTGGAAGACGAAACACTCACATTCCAGAATCCTTATGGATTTCCCAGCACCAGCTGGATGCTGATGCTCTGTGGGAATATTTCAGGCCCTGCCATGAGTGAAGGCTTCAAGCTGAACAGGGTTTTTAAGCTCCAAAAACTCCCTCCTTTTCCCAACCCTGGTTCACTTACTCCATTGAAACCGCTACCAAATATATTTAAATGTGGGTGTGGAAATACATTTATAAAGCAAAAACAGCTACTTTGGTTATAAAAGAATCCCATTAAAATATTACATTTCAAAGCTGCCTTTTGGTGGGTTTTTGCCACAGTTAAACACTCCCAGAACTACAAAAATAATCTGTATTTAACAACCCCCTTGCAGGTATCAAACCAGGTGGGGGTGGCTTCTTCTGCCCTGGTTGTCACACACAGCAAACCAGCACTGCTGGTGTGTGTAACTCCCAAACTCCTCCAGAACACCAAATTCCCGATGTTTTGAAGGGGCTTTTGTAGAGTTTGCCACAGAATTCCTGGCAGGCTCTGCTGGGAATCCGGTCATTTGTTGTGGAGTTCCCAAAAGAAACAGGTCAGTGGATGGCACTTGGTAAAGCTTTTGAAATTTGGAATTTACGGCTATTTTTCTGCTTTCTGGCCCCCCCCCAAAAAAACCCTGTACCTTGGCAAAAGGTTTATATCCCATTTTCCACCATAAAGCAGCACCAATCCACCATTCCAGAGTCAATTCCTGCAGCGAGGAGCAAAAAACTATTTCCACTGATATTTGAATAAATGACATTATTGTGTTAAACTGCCTGCTAAACACCTGCTGGTTTCAAGCCTGAATTTGCACCCCAATATTTAAAGGAAAGAATCAAAGGAGTTTTCTTTACAAATCTTTTAATTCTCTGGTTTCAACCCCACCCTTTGGACAGGCACCACGAGGAAATCACACAAGCCCCAAGCAGAACTAAGTGTAGTTTCTGTATTGATGTCACTTCTTTATCAAAACTAACATTTCAAGTCCACAAGTGGCACTGCATTAATTAGCACATGGAACCTACAGCGGAATTACTGGGATTAAAAGTGGACCTACGTCACCCCAATACCCACAATGAATTTATACAAAGTCAGAGGTAGGGATTTGCTACAAATTTGGACCCTGAAATTAATGAACTGATGCACATCAAACACGTTCTGTGCTCAGCAATTCTTCCTCTGCTTCAGGTCAAATCAACAAGAATTAATTAGTTGATTAAATTTAAGTGAATTTTCTTCATGGCCACGAATTCTTCCTGAATCCAACCACGAATTTTCTTCATGGCCATTAATTTAAATGTATTTTCTTCCTGAATCCAACCATGAATTTTCTTTGTGGCCAGGAATTTAAATGCATTTTCTTCATGACACCAACCATAAATTTTCTTTCATGGCCATCAACTTTAATGACTTTCCTTCATGGCCATGAATTCTTCCTGAATCCAAGCATGAATTTTTCACCCTGGCCATTAATTTTGATTTCCTTCGTGAGTTCACCATCATCCCCACGTAGGCAGCGTGTCACCCGAAAACAGGAGCAGGGTGATTTAGGAGCAAATTAAGACACTTCACAAGAACCACATGGGAAAAGCTGGGAAAAAAAAAACCCTTGGAAATGCCTTTTGATCCACCACAATCTCCACAACATCATCGTTTGGAGCAACGAGATGGACTTCTAACAATTCCTAACCTGATTTATGGAAGGGGAATTCAATAAGAGGCTCTTGGAGGTTTCGTAATCTCCTTCTCCAGAGGAGGAAAAGGCTCCGACCTCATTAATAAAGGTCACATTTCAGACAGTTTGTGGGGGGATCAGGAGAACATGAAAGCAGCTCAAAGTGAGGGAGGGAAGACCAAGGAAAAGGGAGTCGGATCCACAGCAGCTCTGCCATCCCCACCAACCAAGGCTAGCAAATAACTCACTCACAGCTCTGCTCAGGAATAATGTGCTACAAATCCTGTCAGCAAGATAAACCAAATCCCACTGTGTTTTCCCAAAATAATCCACTGTACATTTAACTAAATTTGGATATCAAAGGTCTAATTTACATCTCCCAAACACTTGCTTGAAAATAGGGAAGAGCAACGGCCGAGTGTTTGGTTTTTTTCTACCCAGCTTCATCTTTTGATCTTCTCCTCACTGCTGACATCAAACACACACACACTGGGATCTGAAAGTTGTCTCCAATCCCATTGTCCCGCTGAAATCAAAATTCACACTCGCAAAGATAAACTCCCATGTTAATTTTTCTCGTCAGCTTCTCCCATAAACACTTTGAAATCAGGTTTGGAGCCTTATTTGACCTCGGCGTAACATGGTTTTCACTTAAGCAAGCCCTCTGCCCAAAATCCAGCACCTGACACCTTCTGCACCTTCCCAACATGCAGGATTATCCCTTAAAAGGCAGAGGAATATCGGTGGGAAGTGTGGGCTGGGATCAATCGAGGCCATTTGCTGCAGGGTGAGTCACATGCTGTGCACCCACTGCCCACTCAGGGGCTGCTGAGGTACAAGGTTGTACTTTTCTTTCAGAACTCAGGGATTTGGTGGGTTTCCAAGGACTTTTGAGGCAGTTGGTAGGTGCCAGCACGTAGACGTCATCCAAGTCCCACCGCCAGGGTTTGGAGACGCCACTGCTCCCAGGTCACCTCCCAGCCCAACCCCATGACCACATATGGGAGGTTAAGGAGAACCTCTGTCCTCAGCTGGGGCTTTTCCAAGCTGAAAGGATGATCTCAAGAGGATTGGGAAGTGGCAGGAAAACCCCAATTTATGGGCATGGGCTCCATCCCTCAGGGCTGTGTCTCTGGGTGCCCTCAGTCTGGCTGCCACTTCATTCCTTGAGGTCAAAGGAGCAGCTATTCCCAGCCCTGCCAAGGCCAGGGAGAGATCCCTCCTCCCTCTGTGTTGGAAGGAGCCGAGTCAGGGGCTCAAACAAGGGGCAAGGAGGTGACGTGGCAGAGCCACTCGAGGGAACGCTGGCTGGTCAATGTTTAACGGAGCTGCTCTGTGCAAGGCACAAAAATCTCTCCTTCATCCTCTGCCCAGAAAACAGGGGGGATCTGGGCATTTTCCATGATTTCTGGGGGACTTGTGGAAATCCTTGTGAGGGGGAGAGGAGGGGCAGGCACTGAGCTCTGCTCTGGGGGACCAGGGACAGGACACTGGGAATGGCCTGGAGTTGTCAGGGCAGGTTTAGGTTGGATATCAGGAAAAGGCTCTTCCCCCAGAGGGTGGTGGGCACTGACCAGGCTCCCCAGGGCAGTGGGCACAGCCCCAAGGTTGCCAGAGCTCCAGGAGTGTTTGGATGATCCTCTGGGGCACAGGGTGTGACTCTTGGGGATGGTCCTGTGCAAAGCCAGGAGTTGGACTGGATGATCCACGTGGATCCCTTCCAACTCAGCATATTCTGGGATTCTGCGAAACACCGTCCACAGAAAGCTCTGAAGATAAACCGAAGTACCCTCCTGCCTGAGGAGCAGGTATTTCCTGGGATTTTGTGCACTGCTTTCCTGTTCCAGAAATCCTGGCATGGGCACAGCCCAGCACAGCCTGTCTGGATCTCAGCATGTTCCTGCAGCTCCAGGCCCTGGGCGTGTGCCAGCGGGGCTGGATCCGCTCCGGCCCAAGGGCAACGCCGCTCCGAGCCTGACCCGGATCTTACAGCTACACCACGTGATGTGGGGCAAAAACGGGTCAGAAACCTGGGAACTGGGAATTCAGGCAAGGGGAAGGTGGTTGTGCTCCTTGGGAGCCCTGGCTGTGGGAAGCAGAGGGTTAATGTGCAGTGGCAGTGCTGGAAAACAGCAGGAATTTGGGCTGTTCCCGCTCCTACCTGCTGAGATTGGAGGTTGGGAACTGAAGTTTAATGGGCCATAAACACCCACCGTGTCCTGCCATTCCACATGTGCTGACTAAGCAGGAAAGAGTGGCCTGGTCTAATTTTGTATTTAAATACAAATTTAAATCAGTTTAAATTATAATTTCAAAAATCATTGGTCCGGTAATGAAATATTAATTAGCATTTGAGATGCATTTCCTTGTCAAAACAAATCCACCTTTTCTGCTTCAGCAAAGACGCAAACAGTTGTGGGGTCTTTTTCCTGACAGCCCAGACAAAACTTGTGATGACTTGGGGGAAAAAATCAGGAAAGAACACAACATTTTGGTAAAATATTAAACAGAGGGAGAGGCAGAAAAATCACTGGGTGTTATCGTTGTAACACTGGCACAATGATCCTCCTTCTGGCAGCTGTGGCTTTAGTTTGGATGCACAGCCCCTCCAAAAGGCACACCCAGAATTCCCAAGCAGAGGGTAGTCGGGAGTTGCATGTGTGTGTGCATGGACACATCCATACCCCTGGGAATTCTGGTGTTGGTGTTCCCCTGGCATGACAAAGGCGGACGGTTTGGGAGAGGATGTCCCGGGTCATGGCATCACCCCAGGAAACCTCCTGCCATCCTTCCTTCAACTCCTTGGGAATGTGGTTTGGCACCACACTGGCTTCGCTCTTCCCATCAAGACCTTTTTTCCCCCACAATTTCACTTTTCTACTCCCTTCTGCCCTACAGACACCACAGCTCCCTCACCACTCCTCTTTATTTTTTTATGGAGCAACTTCATCCCGGCACTTCATGTTGGCAAGAATTCCCTTTTCCCTCTCAGTTACCTACAGCCCTCTGGTTTCACACACCAGGAGGAAAATCAGCTGTGTTGCTCCCAGAGGGGGAACAGGTTGTTGTGGCTGACACAAAATCTCTTCCCTGGTTGATTTGAGGGTTTAATACTGGAGGGGCTTCACCCTCCTGAGGTCAGCAGACACCACGGAACGGAACGATGACCTCGGTAATTAACCCAGGAAAAGTGAACTCCATGTCATGGTCAGGTCACGTTTCACCACATGACCCATTTCAAAACCACAGGAGCACAGCCCAAAGAGCTGCTGGGACATTACCTTGGTGCTCTCCTCCATGTCCTTGGAGTTGAGGAGCGCGTGGTTGATCCGGAACACAATCCAGTCGAACAGGGCGCTGTACAACGACTTGGCCATGGAGTTCCTCACAGTCACAGCCTGAGGGGGAAAAGAAGAAAAGGGGATTGCAAAGGATTCCTGCTCTGCATTTAAAATGGCTTTTGCTTCTCAAGCTCCCCCATCCAACATTTCTGTTTCTCCCCTGCCAAAGCTTTTATTCACTGTTTTACTTCACTCTGTGTGCGTCAACGGAGCTGCTGCAATCCCAGGGCTGGGACATGTGGCCCTGACTTTGGCTTGGGTTCTTTTGGTGCATTCAAGGGGATGATTCGTGAGATCCCACCATAAATCCCATCGCTGGTGGCAAAAGGAAAGAAAATAAATATAAACTCAATGACAGGACCCAGGGAATGGCCTGAAGTTGTGTCAGGGCAGGGCCAGGGTGGGTATCAGGGCAAGGTTCTTCCCCCAGAGGGCAGCTGGGCACTGAACAGGCTCCCCAGGGCAGTGGGCACAGCCCCAAGGCTGCCAGAGCTCAGGGAGTGCCTGGATGATCCTCTCAGACCCTTGGGGACGGTCCTGTGCAGGGCCAGGAGCGGGACTGGCTGATCCCTGTGGGTCCCTTCCAATTCGGCATATTCTGGGATTCTGTGATATACATAAAATCTATATAATAACTTCAGCAAGATCCTTGAAAAGTTCCCTGGGGCAGAAGGGAAGCGGAGGGTTGATATTGCACAGCAACAACAGCAAGCGATGGCGAAGCACCCGCCGGGCCAGGCAGCACCTGGTACCAGCAGGGGTGCCAGGGGAGCCCAAAGCCCCTCCAGGAAATCCAAGGGTTCCTGAAAACTCGAAGTTTTGCAGGTCCTGCCAATGGGAGCTACAAATCACAGGGAGCAGGTTCACTGCTGCTCCAGCAGCTCTCCCAGAAAGAGGAATAACATCCCCACCATGGTGCTCCCAGCCGGGATCAAAGAGATTTCGCTTGATGGGATGAAAGCCGAGATCAAAGGAGGGTCCTTGGGCTCTGGGACAGGCACCTCCAGTCAGAACCAGAAAGCAGGAATCCATATTTAAGGATTATCTTTGTTCCTGCTGCTTCTGGTTCTTCTCTGGTTGAAATTACTACCTCGAGGAGAGCCTTGGTGCACATTAATCACCTACAAACTTATGGTACCACAACTGTCACATTTCGGATCATTTTAACCACCGGAGAAGAATCAAAAAGGTAACAGAAGGTTCACACATAATTATTCCAATTAAAGCCTGAGCAGTAACGAATCAGTGTTTGTCACACATTGCCTTGAAATCCTTCCCACCAACCCTCCCTTCGAAGACTATCAGCTGAGTGGCCTCGTTTCACTGACCCCAAGTGACAGAGTAAAGCTCACATAGCATCATTTAGCACTTATTCCCACCTCTTTTTTCCTGGATTTGTGGAGATGGCATCATTTAGTGTGACCACAAGCTGTTCTGCCAACGTTTTGCTCTCAATATGCAATGAACCCGGTGCGTGGTCTGCATTTCTCTCCTCCTCCAGTTGGAACAGGAGAAGGGAGTAACACATGGAGAATGCAGGGTGGGTGGAGCTCACCTACACATGGATCTCACTGGCAAAACTGTTGGCTCCTTAAAAGCCAATTTCTCCTCTCTGCTGGACTGACAAACCCAGATAATTCCCAGAGTGGGATGCTCGCGTTAAGGAAGTTTCCCACAGTATGACCATTGCCGAGACTCACTGGCCATCACCCCCTGACATTCCTCAGCACTGGGGAGGTGCAGGCTCAGCCATGTCCTCTCAGGCACATCCTGGGGGTGTTGGGGTGTCCAGTGCATGACCAGGAGTTGGACTTGAGGCTCCCTGTGGGTCCCTTCCAACTTGACATAATCTGGGATTCCCAGAAAGGGTTGTCAAGGATTGGAACAGGTTACCCAGGGCAGTGGTGGAGTCCCCAACCCTGGGGGCATTTAAAAGCCATGTGGATGTGGCACTTGGGGACATGATCAGTGGCAGTGCCGGGGGAATGGTTGGAATCCAATGTTCTTGAAGATCTTTTCCAACCTGAGCAATTCCCTGGTTCTCTGGCTGAAGATGCTCCTGGACTCCATCACTCCATCAGTGACATCACAAGGTAATTACAACACATCACAACAATTAAACAAGGAGCTAATTGCCCCCCAAAAGCCTTTCTACAGCCAAATCCAAATGTGTGATGAAAACGCAGGAGTGACACGATTGAAAGGGGTTTGTTGTGTCTCAGACCAAACCCGCACCTTAAACCCTGAGCATGAGCTCTCGAAATGTCCGAGTTCTCCAACAGGTGCTGGGAACAGCTGGAATTGAGAACACCAAAAGCTCCTGTTCCCACTAACTGCTTTTTCTTCCCTTTGCTGATGAGAAGGGTCTGGAGAGGCTTTTATGCTGTTTTAATTACAAGCAACACGGGTTGTTTGAGGTGGGGTCTTTTGCTGTTGTTTTTATTCTTATGTTGTCCCAAACGTCAAGGAATATTTCAGTGATCCCTAGAAAACATCAAGTGCAATTTCCTAATCCCGTGCTCCATTTGCACTTCTGTGATTGGATGAAGCTGGAAGACAATCAGTGCCACTGTCACAGCAGCAAAATCAGTCTCTGGGGAAAGATAAGGCCAAGCCCCAGGAATGTTTCTCACTGTCCTGACGCTTTGTCCTGGGGTAAACCATCCCAATTAATCGCTTCAAAGTGCAATTAAAAACAAAACCCACTTCCGCTTAAAGCCCAAAAGAACGTCCCTGTTTCCTCTCTACAGTCACATATGGCTTTTTATCACAATATTGTTCATTCCCTCTTTTATTACAGGGATGTGCAGGATTTCACTCCTGAATTTCCCTCTTTTTTCCTACAATAAATGAGGAGATTATTAAGCCTGCACTCTCCCAGTGCTGTGGGATGTTGGGAGTGTGACTGGCAGTGAGTCTCGGGAATGTTCCCTTCACACCAGCACTGTCCAGTCTCCTCCAGGATGTGCAGAGTGGGCTCTAAGCCAGCGCTCTCTTCCTGAGATGGGCTCAGTTGCATGGGAAGCCCTGGAGGAGCTGCTTTCCCTGCGACCCAAAGCCAGAATCAACAGCCCAGATCTCCAGTAGCTGCTTTCAGGAGCCCAACGGGAAGAGCTGGTAGGAAACTCCTGGCAAAGCAACACATGGAGAATGCAGGGAGGGTGGAGCTCACCTACACACAGATCTCACTGGCGAATCTGTTGAAGACAATTTCTTTTCTCTGTTGTACTGACAAACCCGGATAATTCCTGACCTGGGACACTCACTTTGCCTTGTGGTCCGTGCAGTCTCCTCCTGGATTCCCACAGCCGACACAGCAAAGGACCTGGCCCTCACACCCCGGCTGCTCCAGTGCTGCTGGGACACATGGGCTCCCTCCCACATGGGCTCCCTCCCA
This sequence comes from Acropternis orthonyx, assembly GCA_035583155.1. Classification (NCBI taxonomy): domain Eukaryota; kingdom Metazoa; phylum Chordata; class Aves; order Passeriformes; family Rhinocryptidae; genus Acropternis; species Acropternis orthonyx. Next base: position 18,478,756 of record JAWWEU010000017.1, read on the forward strand.
AACAGACTCTCCAAGCTCACCTTCACACGTCAGGATGGCCCTGCTCATGGGGGGCAATGTCCAGCAGCACTGGGAATGAAGTCCACGGTACCCAATGTCCATGGTACCCACTATCCATGGTGCCCCATGTCCACAGTACCCACTATCCACGGTACCCATTATCCATGGTAGCCACCACCCACTGTACCCAATGTCCATGGTGCCCAACCTCCATGGTACCCCATGTCCAAGATACCCAATGTCCATGGTACTCAATATCCATGGTACTCACCATCCATGGAACCCAATGGCCATGGTATCCACCATGCATGGTGCCCCATGTCCACGGTACCCACTATCCACAGTACCCATTATCCATGGTACCCACCATCCACTGTATCCAATGCCCATGATGCCCAACATCCATGGTACCCAATGTCCGAGGTACCCAATGGCCATGGTACTCAATATCCAAGGTACCCGATGCCTGTGGAACCCAAACCAACAGCAACTTTCTAAAATGAGCTATTTTTAATTGGCTTGAAGAGTCAAAGACGGCACCTTGCCTTCATCCATTTCTAAAATACCAGCACACAAATTCATCTATTCAAAAAAGCTCAAGGTTTAGAGAGGGTTTTTTGTGGGGTATTTACTTGTTAATTGTGGGGTTTTTTCCCTTTCAATAAAATATTTCTTCTTTAGAATGGATCCTGGGTGATGTTATAGATGAAGCCCCTCACTATCCTAAACGGATACCAAACTACCCAATCTGAGGACCAGCAGGGAATGTTATTCCTGTTCAAACAGAGCAGCTGCAGCAGAGTATTTAATGTAAGATTTTGTCCTGTATTTATTGGGTAATTAATTATTCCTGTGTTACCCTACATAAATTAATTCTATTCTCTGAAATACAGAGCACGTATCACGTACGGCTCGTCTTCAGGTCACCACCTACAGCTTCTGCTCTCTTCTGCTGTGTGACATTTAGGCAGATCTGGAACACAGTGATACCATCAAACCAGTTTTATTTCACTCTCAAAGCAAAATAAGAAGAGCTGCTCCAATGCCAAAATAAATCTTTGGGGGATCAAAGCGAGTGTGACGTGTTGCACCCACACAAAAATCCTGCTGATCCCGAAGCGAGACAGATCAAACACACTTTGGCTCAGGGAGTCAGGAAATAAGCTGAAGACAAGGTTTTCATCAATAGGTTTCCTGCTTATCAGGCTAGAAAGGACCATTATATTATTTACTAGATGCTAGAAATGACACTTGCTGGGTTGGCCAACTTCTGTGAAGATCCTGAGATTAGATATGTTTAGGTTTCTTTGTAAGATTTCATTCAGTTAATTGGTCTAAAGTTGTCGTGATCAGCATCGGATTCAGGCCACCTTAAAAACAGATAAACTTCTGGAAACACCTCCTGCCAAAAGGAAGAAGGGGGAGACAGACTTAAGGACTCAGGTCTCTTCCTTGAAGTGTTTCGGAACAAGGACTCGCCGTTCCAGTGGCCACAGCCCATGTTTTAGAGGCGGGAGAAGATTTAATCTGAGAGCCCCAAATCTGCCCAACTTAAAAGCCTCCGTGAAACCCATTTCTACACCCTCAGCAGGTCTGTAAGAACTGAGATTCCCAAGTCACTGAACACATGAGCCCCATTCCAGGGCAGCATTCCCTGCTCCTGCTGTCCTGAACTCAGCTGAGGTCTGAGACTCCAAGTGAAGGTCTGGTTTTGCTGAAATTATTCCAAGTATTTGGTGGTACCCAGGAAATCCAGGGAAAGCCGGAGGGTTAAAATCCCCACCAAGCTTCTGCATGGAAAACAAGATATTGAGGGGCTGCAGCATGTTCAGGGAATGGGGCTGGAGCAGCAGGAGCAGCTGAGGGAGCTGAGGGGGCTCAGCCTGGATGGAGAAAAGGAGGCTGAGGGGGGACCTTCTGGCTCTCTGCAACTCCCTGGCAGGAGGGGGGAGCCGGGAGGGGGTCGGGCTCTGCTCCAGGGAACAAGGGACAAGATGAGCGGAAATGGCCTTAAGTGGTGCCAGAGGAGGTTTAGGTTGGACTTTAGGGAAAATTTCTTCATGGAAAGGGTGGTCAGGCACTGGAACAGGCTGCCCAGGGCAGTGGTGGAGTCCCTACCCCTGGAGGGATTTAAAAGCCATGTGGGTGCAGCACCTGGGGACATGAGTCAGTGGTGGCCTTGGCAGTGCTTGGAGAACAGTTGGACTCACTAATCTTAGAGGGCTTTTCCAACTCCACAACTCCACAAGACTTGTTGGTTTCCTCCAGTTTTCCAGCATTTTCCCTGGAGCCTGTGTGTGTATCTGATGATGGATGTTATCCACGTTACTTGTTCACACCAGATAAACCCAGTGCCAGCCTTCCCTACAAATGTAGAACTCTCCCCCATCCCAAAAAGTCTGCCTTCACAAGCAACTTTCCATGTAATTTTCCCAAGGAGAACTTGCAACAGCTCCAAAACATCAGTTGTTTAAACAGGAATGATCTCGACACAGCCATAGGAATCACCTACAGGTTCCTCCTCTCCCGGTGACCCACCGGCTCTTCTGGAATGAAGCCATGTGTGCCAGTGTTTCCTGCCCTCCAGGAGGAAAACAAGCAACAATTCTCCTTTCAGACTCCCATCAACACACACTTCACAATTCCAGGAATCCCAGGCTGGTCAGAAACGGTTCTTTCCAGGTGTGGAGTTTGCAAGACACGCAAAGCCAGGAGTAGTTCAGTGATTTAAGTAAAATCAGGCACCACAAAATACTTTTTCTGCTTGTGTAGAGCAGAAAAAGAGATTCCTCTTCTCTCCAGGAAACCAGATCTGAGTACAGGAAGGGAAGAAATACCCCCTTTTCCTTTAGGGCCTTTGATGGGCTTCCTAGAATTTCTATACAAGGATGAAAGGTGCTTCCAACGAAACATTCAGGAACAAAAAAGCAGCACTAGAATTCTTCCTCTTCAGGAAATCCCTCCAAAAATCCAATCTGGATATGGATTTTTAGTAGCTCTCTGGGAGCTTTATTTGTTTGCTTTGCTTTTAATACGTGGAATAAATTCTCAGTGCGTTCCCTGAGAAATCAATTGGCATTTCTGCTCCCAGGGATTTGGCACTAAACCCCAGGAACCTGTTGATACCCTACCACAGGAATAATTCAGTGACTTATTCTCATACACAGGGTTGGATTCTCCTCATCATTTGATGGCTGCCTTAAAATCCTTATCAGCCATTCCCATTTCCCCCCCATTTATTCTCCAAGGTGAAATTCTGCTTCATAATTACATCTATGCTTACTGGAACACAAATGTCTCATTCCAAGATGACTCAGAGGACAAAACCATATTTTAATACCTCCTGAATTTTTGCCCTGGTATTTACATAAGATTTCCAGCTGAAAACCTCCCTCCCTCAATCGCTTCTGTGGGTTTAAGTGCTATATTTAATTTCCAAATAGGGGAAAAATCAAGCAAAGGGTGTATTTATTTCCTTCTTTGCCTCAAACTATCTATTCCCCAAAACTGTGCTGCATGTAAATGATGGAAGAAATCAGTTTCTATTCTAAAAAAATCCACATTTATGTCTTTTTTTAAAAAGACAGGTATCAGCAATGCTTGGTCAGCGTGAAGAGGAGTTCTCTGAGATCAGAACAAGCAAAACCAAGAGGAATTCAAGCTCTTGGATCTCCTAAAGGGATCTGAAGACCAAAAAGAGAAGCCAATCCCAAGTTCTCAGTAAGCCTTGCACGTGCAGTCAATTGGAAACAGCCCACAGAAGCATCTCAGTGATGATCATCATCATTAATTAAGTGATTAAATAAAGCAGACTCAAAATACACTTAGATTTGAGCAGGGCTTAGGGATGCAGATACTTCCAAAGTGCTCCTGTCGGAGGAGTGGGGATGACATAGACTAAACACTATGAAAATCCAATTGTTTTCCCTGACACTGCTATTGCTCCACAAAGGCTGGAAAAACCCCCATATGGAAGGTGGCTCCAGCTTGGATTTGAATTTGTAGGGAGAGGAGAAGTGCTGAGGGAGGTTTGTTGGGACTGTCACTGCTGTTCCGACATGGAGCAGCCTAAGGAAGGGAGAGACACGACGGTGCGAGAGCTAAATCAGGGAAGGAGCAGAAAATGAGGAGGATGGTGAGGAAGGAGAGTAGCACAACATACACAACCTGCCACCACATCTACGGCTCGTCACCAAAGCTGGGAGAACATTCATTGCTGGGGTGGGAAAAAAGGGATGAAAAGCTCTACATCGCTGGAATTAGGCAAGGTCTAAACCCCTCTTCTGGTCCTAACACAGGTTTTAGTGTCTCACACAGTCAGAGTGGCTTGGGTGGGAAGAGAACTTAAAGATCATTTAATTCAACTCTCTGCCATGGGCAGGGACACCTCCCACTATACCAGGTTGCTCTAAGCCCCATCCAACCTGGCCATCAACACTTCCAGCAATGGGGCAGTCACAATTTCTCTGCCCAACCTGGGCCAGGGCCTCACCACCCTCACACAAAACAATTCCTTCCCAATATCCCACCTATCCCTGCCCTCTGGCACTGGGAAGCCATTCCCCTTTGTCTGGTCCCTCCAGGGACTTGTCCCAAATCCCTCTCCAGCTCTCCTGGAGCCCCTTTAGGCTCTGCAAGGGGCTCTCAGGTCTCCCTGAAGCCTTCCCTTCTCCAGGTGAACACCCTCCCAGCTCTCCCAGCCTGGCTCCAGAGCAGAGGCGCTCCAGCCCAAGGAGCATCTCCAGGGCCTCCTCTGGACTCGCTCCAGCAGCTCCACATCC
>JAWWEU010000017.1:18491055-18521779 GCA_035583155.1 Acropternis orthonyx
GGGAGACCTGAGAGCCCCTTGCAGAGCCTAAAGGTGCTCCAAGAGAGCTGGAGAGGGACTTGGGACAATGGATGGAGGGACAGGACAAAGGGGAAATGGCTTCCCAGTGCCAGAGGGCAGGGATAGATGGGATATTGGGAAGGAGTTGTTTTGTGTGAGGCTGGGCAGGCCCTGGCACAGGTTGTCCAGAGAAGCTGTGGCTGCTCCATCCCTGGAAGTGTTGAAAGCCAGGGTGTTTTCCTTTGTGCATCCAGAGCCTGTTGTATCAATGGCATTACCTGCGCTCCCATCCAGGAGGGAACACAGGACATAAATCAATGAACGTGCTGGAGAAGTCATGGTGTGACCTGACCCGAGGAGGAACCGGGAGGCCACTTTTAGGGCAATTTGCTCAGCACAGAACACCCCCATCCTCACTGAGGAGTTTGAGGCACCATCAGAAATAGCCCTGGAGCTTTTGTAAGCCAAGTCCTGCCTTTTGGGCCCTTCCCAAGCAGAGGGACATGGCAGGAAAACTCACTCTGCCAGTGCCTCACCAGCATAATTTTTACCCCTTTTCTTGGCAAAGTGCCTCAAAGAGGAATTCTTTCTCGTCACACCTCAGCTGTCACCACTGGAGAGGCAAAGTGTGCAGCACACCCTGCCCAGCCATGGAGCTTCTCCGCCTCCTCCTCCTCCTCCAGCCAATGAGAAACAGCCTCAGGCTGAGTTAAAAATCAACCTAAACTTAACCAGGTCGGGGCTGTACACAAAAATCCCACATTCTGACCAAAATGGCATTCCACGTGGGAAGAGCTGACTTAGTCACCCAAGAGTGGTCTGCTTTCATTCCTTCAAAACTTTTCACGTGATCTTAGTAGAAATTTCAGTAACTAGAAGGACTCAGTGAAATTAAAGTGTTTTTTCAGTGATGAGATTTAATTAAAAGAATCCTTTAAAGGGATGAGAATGGATTTGAGGATGGGAAGAGCAGCTGGAGCAGGAGGTTGGTTACAGGCAGAGCAGGCCATGGAAAGTCAGCATTTCCCTTCCTAAAGTACTAATTTTGGACTTTGTTCAGGAATCCTGAAATCCCAATGTCTCCCTTGTTTTTCCAGACATTAGTGCCAAATAAATCCTAGCAACACAGTTAACACACAGGATTTCCCACAGTGGCACAGGAGTGACTGGAGCAGCTTTTGGACACGAGGATGTGGCTGCCCCCTCCCTGGAAGTGTCCAAAGCCAGGCTGAACAGGGCTTGGAACAACCTGGGACAGTGGAAGGTGTCCCTGCCCATGGCAGGGGGTGGGATGAGATGGGATTTAAGGTCCCTTCCAGGCCAAACCACTCGGGGATTCTAGGAAGTTCAGCAGGTTTGGGAGATCCTCAGTCACAAACTGTTCCACCAGATGCCAGACCATCCCCCACACACCACTTTGTGTGAATGTCAGGGCAAAGGATCATACCAGAAAGTGAAAAACCCATGAAAACAGCTTAAACCCACAATGTTGATGAACTCCGCCCTTCTAAAAAAGGAAGGATGCTGCAGCCCATGCAGGAATTCCACGCAGGAATCCATTCAGGACACCAGTGACAAAACCACTCCTCATCCCATCCCTACTGCGTCACCGGGCACAGGGAAAAACGAGACACCTCATCCCACAGAAAGGTTTCCTTTGAAGTTCTGCCCTCTCAGGTTGCCCTGAGATGTCTGTTTGGCTCTTCAAAGCTTTGAGGGGTTTCCCTTTTCCTCCCTGGCTCCTTTTCTGTCCATTCCAAACACACTCATCAACAGCAGCTCTTCAAAGGGATCCTGCTGAGCTCTCACAGAACAACCCGTGGTGACAATGAGTCTCCCAAGCTAATGGGCTTTGGGATAAGTAGGTGCTTCCAGCAGTTTTGCCACTTTCTATTCCATTAAGTGTCCTTGTGCTTCAGGATTGAGAATTTTCATCCCTCTTTCTTCACGCTGTTAATTATTTCCTCTCGTTCCCACTTTTTCTCCTCTAATATTTTCAGGCTCAGGATTAGTTGCAACTGAGATCTCTCCTTTTGTTGTTTTTTTTTAACATCTTAGGTAATGATACGCCATTTGGCCCTGGAGCTCCATTCCTTTTCCCTTGGGATGGTCTGGAAAAGGCATGGGACAGCCCCACCACAAGGACATAAGAGAATGAAACATCAGCTCTTTGCTGTAATGAAACACTTCTTTCCTCTCATTGTGCCCTGCAAAGCTTCTCTGTCTTGTGACTGTGCCAATTCACTGCCCAGGGCACGGGGGGGGTTTGAGGCTGCCACCCAACAGCTGCTCCACAACGCCTGCTTCTCTAACTGGACACACAGCTCAGTCCCTTTGGATTCAACCCTTTCCCCTTACAATTATGAACACACAGAAAGTTAAATACAAGGCATGTTTATAGTGACACTCATCACATCAAACAACGGGCTCCCAACAGCTTTCCAAAATTAAAGGAAGGGAAGAATCAGGTCAGTTGGTGCCCGAGAAGTTGTCTCGCATCTTTCATTTCCCTTCTGTTGTGCAATTTCACATCAGATTTCTTCTGAAAGTGTGAATTAATTCATTAATTAACTCTCAGGGATAAAATGTCCCCCGTCACAAATGGCTGCAAATTATAAAGATCTGTTAAAATAAAGCATTTTAACAGTAAAATACCAACAGAGTTACATGAAAACATCATGGAACTAATCTTCTTTTTCCTGGAGGAATGTAAAAGAGGTTTCACTGGCAGATGGATTTCATTTCATAATAAGTTTTTCCTCATTGGATGAAGAACATGGAAAAATTGCAGAGACTGGTGAAAACCAGAGAAGCAGGTGATGGACACCAGGCTGATAAAGGGAGCAGATGGGATGGGAATAGGACAGGGATGGCTGAGGAGCTCGGACACATCTCCGGCATGATGGAAAAGGGGACTGGAACCACCAGGAAAGGCTGGATTTGGGAGAGGTCAATGACTGTGAGTCAAGGCATGGACTAATGGCCTTGGAGCTCTGCAGCAGAGATGGAAAAAAACGGAATTCCTTGAATTATTTAGAAGCAGGAAGACAGACACGGCCCAGGAGGGCAGTTCCTCACCCGGATTAACAGGATGCTCTGACTACAAGCAGGATCAAGAGAAGGATTTTTCACAACTCCCAAGGTCTCCACCAAGATTTGCTCCAATGCCCTGCTCTCCCATGGGCCGGTATTTCTGACCAAACACCACTCAAGGCACTTGATATTGATCTGGGTTTTTCCTTTTAAATACCTTAATTGTGGCTTATGAAACTTCCCTACCTTGGCAGGAGAACTGAAAAGTAGTAACACATGGAAAAAAGCTCAGAGTCTGGAGCTGGGGGACGCTTGGAGAAGGACAGCACAGCATCCCACAGGTGCCATTAAAATCCCATTTTTCCCTATTTCACTGATGTGCCTCCTATACTTTACTTTATTAAGGAAACAAGAACCGTGGCTGCAGAGATGCTCAGTGACCACAAGAGATCTGAATCCAAACAGCCCAATCATTCCTCACACCACTGGTGGCTCTACTGATTCCACAGCCTTTTCCAAGGGTCCTTCCCAGTGCATCTGATTTCCTAAATGAAGTGGCCTTGTCCAGCTCTTTGTTCCCAAACCCACGGACTGCTCCTGGCTCCGTTAATCCACCATCTCTCTCCTGATAAAGGCATTGTTTTGGACACCAGCCCGAGCCCTCAGAACACAAGTACCTCTTTTCCCTGCGTTTATTCCCAGCCTAAACCTTCCCATGTTTTTAAGTCTGTGCCCAAGATGCAGGGAAAAGAAACCATCCATAAAACATCCATCCCCAAGCCACCGGCAGAGTCTCGGTGTGCCCTTTGTCAGGGGAGAGCCAAGCCTGGCACACAGGCAACAATCAACCTTCTAAGATAAAAGCTGTAACAGTTGCTGAGCTCAAACACACCATCTCAAAAGTGCTGAAAAGGTACTTTTAAAGTTTTTTTTTCCCCCTGGAAAAAAGGAGTCAAACTTATCTCCATCTGAGGCTGAGAACACACAGGTATTGGGTTGTTTGCAACACACCAGGAGGCTCCCCCACACACTGCTCGGGATGTCCCAAGTGCCACCACAAGGTCCAAGAAAAGGAGAGGCACAAACAGCCAACACCAGGAGTTCAGCAGATCACAACTGACGCATTTTGGAGAATGCAAGAGGAAAAAGAGGTGTTTTCTGTGATTCAATCCCAAATTCCTGAGAATTCCATTCGGATCGCCCCCGAGCCTGGGAGAGTTTGTGGCTGCCCCAAAGCACCCCAGCAGGATCCAGGCTGTGAGGGATCTGAGGAAAAGCTAATGGGAGGCTCCTGCAGAGACCTCCAGCTCCTGCCAGACAGGAACCAGCACTCACGCAGGCGCTTCGGAACCCGGGAAAAATATCCCGGGCCCCCCTCTGGTGCGGGATGAAGCTCAAGGAACGGTGTGGGGAGATTAATCAGAGACACTCAGCAGCACCCAGCTGTGCTTTGGAGAGCCCTGACACAGCCACGAGCCATCAAAGCACTTCAGACCCATCAGCACCAAGTGCAAACCTGCCAGGAACGGCACAGGAGGAGAGCCAATCGTTTCCTAAATTCCTCCCCACCAGCTGCTCCGAACTTACTTTGACATAAATAAATGAAAACAGGAAGAAATTCTGAATGCACAACTCAAAGCACTGAAAATCATCCCAAGAGTTGCCTTTTTAACAACCAACATCATGCACTGACCTCTGCTAGTTTGTATGGCAAGATGAGCTTCTCCCCCACAGTCACCGTCTTCCTGGTCACCAGGGCCTCAAACAGCATCTCCTCCTTCACCTGGAACACAAGTACTGATGTTAGGGATTATTTTAGGAATCATTCCTTTTAAAATCCAGTTAAAAAAAGGGGGGGGGGAAGGCATTTCAAATTAAATAATCGAAAACTCAGTGTAAATTTAAAATTTATGAATGGATTTTAAATAAATAACGAGAACGTTTTTGGCAGCCCTTGCAGGGTTAAGGTCAATGGATAAAAGCAAGGCAGCCTTTGGGAGGAGCCAGCTCAGCATGAGGAACCAGACACCACAGTATCCAAAGGAACCTGATTTTCTGCATTTCCAGCATTTCCCGTTGGGTTCCTTCCTTCCTCACGCGGCTCCTCCCTCCCACACTTTTTGTTGGCAAAAAAAGTCAACTTTCTGGAGCTGTCAAGATGAAATCCTAGGAACTACTCTCGGGTGTCATCAGTTTAAGAGGTATCCAAGTGGTCTGGGGGTTTTCGGTGCCTTTCAGGGTGGATAGCAAGTAGGAGGAGAGAGAAACCTTTGGAAAAGGTTCGCAGCAACCAGGTCTGCAGTGCCCACAAATTCAGTGGTGTCTGCAGTTGTTGGGGAAAAGGCTCTTTTCCAGCCCCTCTTACATGGACATGCCCTGGAGGAACTCAGAAGGTCTCCTCTCTACCAGGATCCACCAGTTAGACCTGAATACTTTGAGGGCTGATCTTTGCTCCATTTCCAGGTCAAAAGAGAAATTGCTCATCTGGGAGAAAATCCTGGAGCGCAGCACTCGTGGATATGGGTTGATGCAGAGATGGTGTTGCTTGAGAAGCTGCCCTGAAGTCTCTCCTCCCTGAGGGACTCCCTGCAGACACCAGACCTGCTCAGAGCATCTCTGATGAAGATCAAAAGCCCCATTCCCGAGGCTATCCAAGGCTGTATTTTTATCACAGGGAAACGATTTATGATTTGACATGGAAAACGGGAAACCTTTGGAAACGACTGGACTCAATGGCCTTAGAGGTCTTTTCCAGACGAAACAAATTCTCTGACTGGATGTACTTTGACTTACTGGTTGAATCCAGGAACTAGGCCCTACAGGTCACAGGGCCCCATGGGTTACAGAGACCCCAGAGGCCACACATGCCCCATAGTCTGAAGCAGTAGGAGGAAGAGGACTTAGTGTGAAGAGGAAACACAAAGGAATGTGGAACTCCAGGAATCTCCCAAACCATCACAACAATGATGCTGGTCTCGACAAAACACTATTTCTACCAAAAATACCATCCTGGAAGTCTCCCTGAGAAACTCCAGGGCAATCCTACATAACAGACTTTTCCTGGGGCACCAACTAGCAAGAACTTGCTGCTGTGGAAAGCAGAAGACATCATGTCACCTGGATATGACATCACCCACCAGCAAGGCTCACGTCATCAGCAATCCGGCGTCAGCACCTCGAGGTTCATTTCAGGAGTGCCCAGGACAACCCTGGAGCCCTCATCAGTCCCTACGATCTGCTTCGGCCTTTCAAAACCAAGTGGGGAGAAAAATAATCCCCAAGCAAGACTTCACATTTGGTTTCTATTCCTCTGCTTCCAGGGAAATCTGGGAGTTTGCTGTTTCTGGCTCTGGGGGCGAAGCGTGGACAATTTTCCAGCACTTTGTGACCACGGGACCATTGGCTGCTCTCCCTCAGCTGCACAGCTGAGAGCAAGGGAGTCTCCCACCATGCCTTATCCCATGCCAGGGATGGGCAAACCCGCAGCCAGCTCCTTGTAACTATCCAAGGCACCAATGCAGAGGGGTGTCAGATGGCTCCTAATCACAACACTCCAAAGAAACATTCCTAAACAACATAAACACTTCCAAGTCCCAGAATTGTCAGCAAACACGGGCATTTTAAACCATTTAAACAACTACCCACACCATCCCTCAGCTTGTGTCCAGCCTGGGTTCCTTCTCAGCTCTCCGGACGGATGAGACCTGTGGGTGTGGATCCTTCATCTCCAGGCTCGGAGGATCACATGGTACAGAAACACACTTGGCAAGGATGGGAATTGTAATCCCTGCCTCTCCCGGGGTCTCTGCCTGGAATTACCACCCAGGGGAGCTTCATCTCCATTCCTTTGTCGCCTCAGAGCACCAACACCCTGGGCTGATTGTCACTGAAGGTCACAGCGTGAGGGTACCTGACTGCTGATGCCAGCAAGGACCCACTGGAGCTTTCCAAAGACAAATCCAATGACTAAGGACACCTGGAGCAGCATCCCCATTGCCTGCACCCTACGCTTCGCCTCCAGAAGGTGTGACCCACTGAAACAGGGATAAACCCCACCGGAGCAGAGCAGCAAAGGGGACAACACCCTTTATTCCTTCCCTGTGTGCTGTGGGAATTTCACTCCGAGGTTGTGGCTCGTGGAAGTTTTGCTTTCTGGTGCTGAAGGGCAAGTCCTGCTCTCCTTCTCAGGCATGGCCTGAAGAAGTTTATGTCTTAATTACAGGGACAAAATGCAGATTTAAGGCTTCAGCACCACACTCAAGGGCTGGATGGGCAGAGCTCCACGAGCCAGGGAAGGGTGACCGGCCGGGAGCGCCGGTGGGAGCAGCCAGGCAAGGGCTGGGCTGGAGCCAAGGCAGGCAGGGATTGCTTCTCCAGCACTGCTGGGCTCTTATCTTCGAGCAGCTGAAGGAAAATTAACCATTTCCAACTGGACTGCAAGAAAACATCAGGTTTTGTCTCTCCTCCCCTATTTGAGAGGGGTATTACAGTGCTGAGAGTTCGTTCAAAAGCTGCCTGGGGTGGAGTAACAGCGAATACAGTCAGATTTCTATCAGCCTTTCTTGGAAAAGAGCTGGATCTTTTCCTCAGGCTTTCTTTCAAATAACCAGAGAGTCAGAAAGGACCCAGGGAAGGGCTGGAGCTGTGCCAGGGGAGGGTTAGGGTGGATATCAGGGAAAGGTTCTGCCCCCCAGAGGGTGGTTGGGCACTGACCAGGCTCCCCAGGGCAGTGGGCACAGCCCCAAGGCTGCCAGAGCTCCAGGAGTGCTTGGACAACACTCTCAGGGACAGGGTGGGATTGTTGGGGTGTCCTGCACAGGGCCAGGAGTTGTGGATCCCTTCCAACTCAGGATATTCCACGACTCTATGAAGTTTTCTGACTCGAGTTCTGGCTCGAAACTTTGCCTCTGATGAAGATGAAGATGTCCCTGCTCATTGCAGGGGTGTTGGACCAGACGAACTCTGGAGGTCCCTTCCAACCCAAATCATTGCGTGATTCTACAAAACTCTGCCTGGAAAATGGATCCAGAAGAAAAAGCTGGATGCAAGCACTGTCTGCCTCATAATCCTCACCTCCCCAATTACTTTCCAAGATGTTTATCACATCAGCAGCACGACGTCTGTGGGGTCCCTCTGGGAAGCTGAAGACAATTTTTCAGTAGAACTTGAGCACATAAATCTCCCGTGGAGGCCAAACCCAAACAGCCCCAATGCACAGGGAGATCTGGCAGAGCTCACTGAGGGCACCTGGTAACTTTTATTTACTTTTCTGAGGGCTGGTTACTAAACCTACAAACTGAATATTAAACTGCTCCACAGAGCTAGGACAGAACTGACCTCCTTCCCCAGCGGAAATCATTTCCCCTGTTGGTAAATGTACAACAACTAAAATGTTCCTGCTTTTTTAATGGGAAAAATCCCCTCTCTTAAACTCATTTAGATCATTTCTAAGAGATTGCTTTTGTTGATAAGACCACAAATGAGTTTTTCTAAGCTTTCCACAGAAGTTTTTCCCAGTTTTCCAGGATTTCTGCAGTGACATTTGCAGTGCTTGCACAGGACCCCACGTCTGCTGGACCCATCAGGCAGCTTTGACATCACTCCCCGGCACAGCGTTTCAGCAGAGTTTAAACAAAGGCCGTGAAAAACCTGCCAAAAGCATCACATAATCCACAGGCTGTGTCTATTCCTGACAAAAAAAAATGGAATCAGGGGTTTACTGTACATGAAACAATGATCTGCAGAGTCTAGCCAAAACCCTGTATTGCAGTTTGCTGTTTCAACAAACACTGGGCTGGAGGGTTTAATAAAGCCAAGACATGTTGGATGGGGTGTTGGTATCTCTGAAAACCAAATCCAGCACGGGTCATCATCTCCTCCCAGGTTCCTCCCAAAAATCTCCATGTTGCTTCATTTTACAGGGACACAAATCCCATGATCCAGAGGCAGGATGGCTGTGCACTGACTGCCACAGCAGGGAGAGGCACCCCCTTGTCCTTGGAGGTTCCAGCACAAACCCAGCTCCCAAGAACCTGGGCCAGACTTCCCTTCGGAGAGGGAAAACCCCTTAGTTTTGCCTACAGGTCTCCTTTCAGCCTGGCTGTTGGTTCCCTTGGCCAGCCCTGCTCCTGCTTCTCCGAGCCTTTCTACCAAGTCTAGGTGGATTTTTTCCTTCTCTTTTCCATGTCAAATCCTGAACAAATCCAGAGCATAAAAACCAACACAAACCTTCCCCCAGAATAAGGAAGTGTCGGATCACAGAGAAGGGGGTTTCTCCCACCCTTTTTCCTCCACTCCAGCCTGTCCCACCAGGCTTCTGGTGGCTCCATGAAAGAAAGTCCAACTCTTTGTCAGCTCCTATTATTTTTATTCTGTGATGATTTTCCAGTCTTAGCAAGTAATGCCAAGACTTAGGGAGGGGATTAACAACTTTTCCAAGCCAATTCATAGTTTTAGCAACAATGGGAGAAGCAGAAGTGTTCACTGTGCAGTGACCACAAAAATAAAAGTAATAAAAGTAATTACCCAAATGAAACCAAATCCAAAGTGTCAAATGTTTCAAGCAGTGGTTTTGGTGTCTGGCTGAGAAGAACTCATCACACTGAATGTGGAGAGTTGTGAGGAGCCAAATCAAGAGCAGAGTGGGATGGGTGATCCTTGCAATGATGTTTCATCTCTGACCTCTTCTGTTCTCCCTTTTGGTCAAATCTGAACAAACCAACCTCTGTTCAGGTCTGCAACAAACCTGCCATTTCAGAGAGGGAACTCAATTCTGACAAAGTGGGATCACTGCCCTGATTCCAGCTGATTTTGGTGCTTCTGTTGGAAAGCAACCAATGTCTGTGATTCCATGGATAACTCACCGGAGAATGTAAATTTAGGGACAAGCAATGACACTTCCCCAAACCCAGGGAGGCATTTCCCCACATCAGCCCTGAGCTCTGCACTGCCCTGACTCATTAACAAGCCTTTTATGTTCTCTGTGCTCATTTAGCTTGCAAAGACATCACCAAGACAACAGAAATCCCTCATTTTGCTCAACTACACCCGAGTCTGGAGGTCGATTTTTTTTTTTTTAAATGGTGACAAATATTTATTCATTTATTTATTTTTACATCCTGCTGACACTACCTGGGAATGTTGTTCCATGCCATGGCATTAAACCACCCCTGGATTTATCTGGCTCAGCTGATGCCTCATTTCACATATTCACAAGTAAAGAGCACGCCGGTACCTCAGAGGATGTAGATGTTTCATCAGAGTTTGTTTGCAAAGTCAGGGCAAAGACCCAAAGCCTGGAACTCTTTCAGGTCCCTAAATCACCCTCTTATCCAAAGCTTTTTTAAAAAACAATTATTTAACTCACTTGACCACTTTTACAGGGTAAAATCATCAACATTCTCATCCCAGCTCGTATTTCGCTTGTGTTTATTTCTGCCATCTCCCAGGCCAAGACACAAAGAGCATCCAGCTGCTCCTCCCCAGACTTTACAGAAGCTTCCCCTCCGTAAATTCAAGGCATTAATGAAGTGCTACGAAAATCCCTGAGAGCCAATTTCCAAGTTCTTCAGGTCAGGAGACAACACAATTACTTAATGGAAGGAATGGGAAGAGCACCAGGTGTCCACAAAATGATGAGTTACCTTCTGATGCTTGTCATAAAATCCACAAAAATTACCCTTCCAGACCATGCAGAGAGTACAAAAGGATGAAGAGAATTGTTGTTAGAACCAACTCCATGAGTAACATTTCAGTTCCAAGTGGTTTAAAGCCCTTCAAAAGAAGGGGGGACAAGGAGAGCTTCCAGCCACCTCTGTCCAGGTGTTGAATTCCAGAATACACTGAGCTGGAAGTGACACACGAGGATCAGTGAGTCCAACTCAACCCTGCACAGGACCATCCCCAAGACTCACACCATGTGCCTGAGAGCTGAGTCTTACATGGTCTTCTCAGACAGGTACTGGAACACACCTAAGGAGCACCAGGGCCCTTGGAAGGTTGGCCACTGCACAGAGCAGCAGGTTTGCTTCCCACCCACACCTGCTTTGCAATCTTTCCAACTTAACCACACAAACAGGATTTCCAGTCAACGAAACCTCAAGCTGGAGAGAAGGGGCAAAAATCTTACAGTAAAAACCTCATTAAAACACCTTTCCAGTGTTTGCCACCATCCAGAGGCAAAGAGGAACAGCCCATGGAGAAGGTAACGCAGGAGAACTCACTCTGTGGTGACAGTGGAAACAAACTGTTCTGACCCAGAGGTGGCTCATGAGGAGGGAAAGCCAAGCCTTACCTCCAGCAGCTCCGACACAACAGGCAGGATTTCGGGATTACAGATATCAATGGAGTCATCTCTGTAGGTCTTCTTTTTGTAGCGGATGTTGCCCAGGTGCAGGATTGCCGAGAGGAGAGAGAAGATCCTACGGGAAACACAGGCAGTTCACCTTCCCTCGGCTGCTTTTTCACAGAGCACATTAAAAAATCTCCAAGGGCCTTCTCCCCTATTTGGCTCATTCCTCTAATTTTCAATCTGAAGTGTCCAATTCACCTCATGCCAAGGAGGTTTTCACTCAGTCTTGCACTTCCTTGAACATCACTGAACACACCAATTCCCCCGTGTTGTAAGAAAAATAGAGACCCTTGAGGAATCTCGATATCCAGAGGAAATATTGATCATGCAATTGCCTAACTGAAGGGGGATAGGGGGCTCAGCCAGGCAAGGGATGCTCCTTAGGAGCACATTTGTCACCTTCTCACCTCCAGGATGAAGCAGCAGGTCTACATAAAACAGCCAAAAATATAATACACAAGCTGCTGAGACACAGAGAGAGAGATTTATCCACCAACGTTTCTGTTTTGGGGGCAATTTGCTCATTATTACTTATATCTTCCTCCAGAAAAACAGGATCACAGACTCAGGATATCCAGAGTCAGAAGGGATGCATAAGGATCATCAAGTCCAACTCCTGAGTCATGGGTGACTTCAGCTATAAACTCTGCCTGTCCCCATTTCTACCCTCTCTAATCCTGACTGATCCCAAATTTGATTCCCAGCCATGCCACCTGCTTGTGTGGACAACACCCTTCACCTCTCCAAGCCAGTCCTTCCTCCTCTCCAAAGTAGAGGTGCTGATTCCTTATGAGGAATTACAGGGATGAATGATCATAATCTCTCTGTTTGCACACAGGGGAAACCTCATGTTTTGGTATAAAAAAACCTGCTTGTAAAAGTATAATAATATTTAAACCGTCCTTTCTCAACTCCTTGTTTGTGTCATGGTCGTACAACGCTGAGTGCGATGAATTCGCTCGGATAGTGAAGAACACACTTTCTTTTTGACAAGCAGAACTCCCCAGGAGAAACACAAGGAAAAATCATTTCACAGGAAATCAGGAATGTGAATTTCCTGTGCCATCCAGCTCTGCTCAGTCCTGCCACTGAGCCACTGCTTTCCTCTGGCAATTAAACCCCCTCGCTGCACCCTCGACCTGAAACCTGATAAAAACGCCGCTGACAAGGAATGTATCCACACACTGGAATTTTGTATTCCTGGGTTTACCCCTGTGTGTGGCACAGACAGAGAGGAAGCAGCTTTAATTTCAGGAGTGGTTTGTTACAAATGGGGGATAAAGGATGAGTGGGGTGAAAATGTCTTTGAGGTAATTTTTTTAGGTCAAATTCATCCCAACCTACTCCAGACTCTCAACCCAACAGGGGAGGAATTAGCCTGGGGGTTTGGCTGAAGATGACCCTCACAGACACCCCTGCAGTCGGTGGAAGGTGCTAAACTGCAAACCAAGGAAGAAGCCCAGTTTTCCAACCAGCACTTCCAGTGATTTAAGGGCAAAAAAAGAGTCTAGAGAGCATGCAAAGGGTTAAGTTTGAGGAGTGATGATCAGGATTTGTGACTGAACCAGGATGTGGATTCATGACATGCAGAGTAAGCCATGATTATTCATGAAGAGTTGAAAAGTACTTCAAGATGTCAACTCCTGCCAACGCTCCATTCGCGTGAGGAGAATCGTTAACTGCAGAACGATCCCAGAACCACTGGATGGTTTGGGCTGGGAGGGACCTTAAACTCAGCTCCTTCCACCCCTTGCCACGGGCAGGGACACTTTCCACTATCCCAGGTTGCTCCAAGCCCTGTCCAGCCTGGCCTTGGGCACCTCCAGGGGTGGGGCAGCCACAGCTTCTCGGGACATCGTTCCAGTGTCTCACAACTCCATCCCAAGGGTCAGATGGCTCAGGCCAGGCCATGACGGAGGTGCCCTTAACTAAAACCACGGAAAATGAACTCACTGTCTGCGTGTCTTGGGCAGGAATCCCACCATCTCCATGGCCAGCTGCAACCGCTCGAAGTCGTGCTTCAAGTCCTCCCCTTCCACGGAGAAACAATCCTGAAAATCCCAACACAAGGAGTGAGCACCGGGAGAAACTGACTCAGGACGTGTCCACATGGCCAAGCCAGAGCTCCACAAATATCCCTGTGTGATTCCCAAGCCTTTTGCTCAGCAACATTTCTAAGCTGCCACTGGAAAAATCCCATTTTTGGCTAATTTTTCCTTGTTTCCCAGATTTGCCCTCTCAGTGTGGGACAACTGACATACAAAGGGGCTGTTAATTAACAACAAGATGAAATTTGCTTCCCACTTCCAGACAGTTTATTCCATAGGAAGTCTTGGTCCATCAAGAATTCCTATAACTAAAGAGGAAAATTCAGTTTAAAAAAAATCCCCGTGGTTTCATGTCAATTATCAGTGAGTTAAACCCTGTGTGGGAAAGCTTTAAATATGTTTTTCCCTAACTTTATTCTAATTCCAAGGAAGTTATCTGAAAAATGCAGGCATTGGGAGAATTTAAAATCCAGTATATTTTGTACTTCTTGGAGGCTCTTCATGTGTATGAACAGTTCAGTTTTCCAGACAATGTCCAGAACTACCTCAGACTATTTTACTAACACTTATGTGGAGACTTTCTAAAAGTTAATCCAGGGATTAATAAATTCTCTAAAAATTCTATGAATTCCATAAAATTCTATTAAAAATCAATTGAAAGAATAGAAAAAAAAATTTCAGCTTTCAATTAATTAAACAGCTGAATCCACAAAATTTCTTTTGATCCTTCTCCTCCTGTAAATCATATTTTATCACCCAAGCAAAAGTTTGCCCAAATAATTTGGAGAGTCTGGAATAAACAGGGTTACTTGGAAAGACACCTGGACTCACTTCTAGCCCAGAAAATAACCCATAAATACAGAATATACAGAATGAGGTTATTTTATAGTGTCTGGTGGCATTTAAAGCCTCACAACCACACCAGAGCTACTGACTGGGGAGGGGGGAATCTTTATTTAAAATCTTTATTTGTATTATTTATCTATTTAAATAATAATTGTATTATAGTGTTTATCTATTTAAAATCTTTCATGCAGCAGAGGAGACTCGCTGTGCCATCCCCTCGACTAAAAGCCAGAGAAGAGCAACTGGACAAGGAAATCGACACTTTGGAATCAATTATCCCCAGGGACAAGTTAATGCTCCATGGACAAAGGGAATTTGGAGCTGTTGAACAGGAAAACCACTTAAAGCCACGTGCAGGGGCTGAAATGTAAGGAGAAATGAACGTGATTAAGTCAGGAAACACTCCTTGGAAAAGGGACATTTTTCCCCTTTTTTCAGAAGGTTGAAAATTCCCCTTTTTAAGAGCTATGTGTGTCCCAAGGAACACAACAACCCACACTGTGGAGCCCCAGCAATGTGATTCCTGACACCACAAGACCTCAGGATAAAGAGTTGTCCCTCCTGAACTCCCAAGTTCAGCTTCCCCAACCACCGCGAGGAGACCCCGGAGATGTTCCCGCTCCCGTTCCAGAGGGACCCGGAATGAGCAGGAAAACAACCAACCTCCCCCAGATTGTGCAAATCAGGCTTTTTGAAAGCTTTTCTAAAGATGCCAAGCAGTGCTTCCCACATTCCAGGGGCCACTTCCATGTGCTGGTCCCCTCTTTCCTCCAAGCTGAGGTCACGAGCCAACAGCAAATGGCAGGGACAGCTCGGAAGCGGCACAACCTCCCCCGAAGGCAATTTAATTAATGATTTACATAACAATTGCCCGACTCATTAATCCGCATGGAAAGGCTTTTAGCAAATTCCCTCCTTCAAAGCGGATGCGCTCCGCAGCGTTCCTTCCTAATGGATGAGAAGGGGGGTGATGATTATGGAAAAGAGGAGTTGCCTTCAGATTCCAGCAGACAAGTCCATCCCCACAGACCAAATACCCTGCCAGAGGAATTAGTTTTCCAGTAAAAGCGGGTGCCCTGCTTCCCATTGTCACATCGAAGCAATCCATGGATTTCCATGGAAAACTTTATAGGGGATAAACTAGAGTTGCTTTATAAACCATCCGTCTGCAGGAGGTTGAGTCCCTGGAGACGGGCAGATGTCCAGGGTCACCTTAAGAGTGAATCAACCAAAGCAAAGATGTGATTTCCCAGGAATATCACAGCAAATGATCCCAAATAAAATGATCCTAAACAGCTAAACAGTCATATCGTAACGACACATGGGTTTGGGGGCTGTTTGAATTGCAGTTCCCCCAGGAAATTGTCCCAAGCCATTCCTAAAGCATCCAAGGGCTCTGCAACTTAGACAGTGCATCTAGAACAGACCCTGCTCCTGCAGGACCTCCAAGGAGGATGGATGAAGGATGTCAATCCAATATCCCATATTTTTAACCTGGGGAGGGTTACATTCCCTTTCCCTCTCCACTCCTTGGGATTTCGCAGGGAAATCTTGCTGTTAAGACACGTTTTTAGCCCGAGTGAAGCCCAGCTCCTTCCCAGCTCATCCCTTACTCTTCCAGATGCACCAGCAGGAGCTTGGCAACCATCAAGCAGCCAGCAAAACAGGCAGGAATCACATGCAACTGATCCCAAACAAACTTCCACATGCAGGACAGACCCCAGGGGGCACCACGGGACACACAGACCCCAAAGCACGTCACCAGCTGAAGGGGGAAAAGCTTCACCACTGCCTTTTTTGGGGCGATCCACATGGGAAGGATGATGATGCCAGCAGGAGTGTGCCAGGAGAAGGAATTGTTTTTGCACTCTGAACAGTATCAGGATTTGATTTTCTCACAGATGGTTAGGAGGGTGTTTTTGGTTTGTTTATTCCCCTGGAAGCTGGAGAGCGGATACACCACCCCAACCAGCACGAACTGATGCTTCTCTTGGGGCTCCAAGAGGCTGATTTGCTGTTTTGTCAGCGAGGAATTTCAATTCTCACACTGCTGGCACACCACAGTTCCCACAAATCATGCAGTCTTATCCCAAGAAGGAATAAAACCCCCTTAGTCTGACTGTGGAGAGCCGACCATCCCCGAGTGCTGGAGAAGCTTTCCAGATGGAAGGCACCCAAAAAGGGCAATGGAGAAGAACGCCTGGACCATCCCAAGCAGCAGTGCAGGCAGAGGGCAGTTAATGGGTTAAGCTCAGCTTGGCTTTGCTCTCCTGGTGTCCCTGCCCAGCCCAGGGATCGCGGTACTGACCGGCTCCGAGTCATGGCAACACTCATCCCAGCGGGGGCTGAGGCCTTTCCTTGCCATCTGGAAGGAGGCAGAGCAGGTTATACAGGTCCAGACCCCAAACAACCCCATCCTTCCTTCCTTGGTTTTTTTTCCAGGGAAGATTCATAATGCTTTTGCATTCCTGGTGCTGATTCCTGCTCACAGTGTCCTCTCACAGGAGGAGTTTAATGGATTTGGGAACTTTTCCTTTTTGGGCAGAGCTGAAGGAACCTTTGCTGTACCCGGAGTTGAAGGGCCACTGGTGGAAAAATGTCACTGAAGAGCAGGTTTGGTTCGTTCCTACTCTCAGCCTCTGCTCCAGGCACATGGAAGTGCTGGAAAAGTGAGAATCTTCCAGGAACACGCCAAAGCTTTTTAGGAATTCATGTTTCTTTTCCAATCAGACAGAGAAGTCAAAGCTCATCATTGACCAGGCCCAGGAGGGAGAGAAAGGTGGCCCCAGAGCTCCCGAGGAGCTGAAAATAAGGGTCTAATCCTGCAAATGACTAACTCAGAGATGGGTAAGGGTGAATAACCAGCACAGGAAACACTCAGGGAGGTGCAGGGGACACACAGGTGGGTGCACCTGCCTTTGGGGTGGGAGGTGGAGAACTCATCCAGAACTTGGGTTTGGGATACTTTATGTAAACTTGTGTTTAAAAAGTACTTTAAATCTTTCTTTCCAACCTGCTCCCTGCATGCAGAGCTCAGCTCCCTGAGGAGCAGCAGGTTTTGGTGCAGTCTCTGACTGGGTTATTCCTCACCTGCAATGCCAGGTCAGAACGCTCTGGGAGCAAGCAGAGGATCCTGCCTGAAGGATCTCCCTTGACTTGGGGGGTTCAGCATTTTATGCCCTCTCAATATTAATTAATTTTCAGTCAAACACTTCATTTCCTGGTTCTTTTCCCATTTAAAAGGCAGGGATTCCTCCAGGACACATTCCAGAAGTGACTGGAAATGCTCGAGGCTCCTTCCCTAATTTCTCCCTTATGTGATTCCCAAATTTTTTTTTCCATTTCTCTTTTTCCTTTGTTCTCCTTGTTTTCCTTTCCCCTCCAAGGGAGGGGGAAGTTGCTGCTGCACTGTCAGATGGTGTGAAAGTGAAACCATGCCCTGCCCACATCTGAAGGTGCCTTTTTCCCCTCAGTTTTCAGGGATAAATGGTCTCCCCAACTCTAATTATTTAAAAAACCCTAAAAATTCAGACTGTCACTCCTGACCACACAGTGTGTCCAGGGAAGTCCAGCCTCTGCTTCCCTGCTTCACTGGAGGTCCCTCAGCATCCTTCCCAGCCCACCTGTCCCACCAGACCTTCCTTTAAATTAAAATACACATTTCTCCCTAAATTAGAACATTTTTCCCGCTTCCACACCCCACGTGCCATTGGATTGCTGATTTCCCTTTCAATATTAACACCCTTAAACTGCTGTTAAATAAAAGGGCTGTAATTAAAGGCAATGTTTTCCACTAACACCGAACAACCGGGATGGCCCAACAAAGCCTGGGAATGTGCCAGAACATTCCATCTTGGCACACTCCCACTGCCAAACCGCAGCACAGGCAGTGCTGGAAACCACACCACGGTCTCCAACGTGCCTGAGGCTCCAGGACCTCCAGCTCTTGGTGTGCTCCTTTTTTGGGCAGATTTCCCAATCCTGCCACTCCAGGGTGGGAGCAGGACAGTGGATTTTGGCACTGATCTTAAAAACCATCGTTAAGAAGTCCCTGGTAAATGAGACTATTCCAGAGCGAAATTAGAGCTCCAGAAAGCCCAAAGGCCAAAAGCCTAAAGACTGAACCTCTGGGTCCAAGTTTCTCTCCAGCTCAAGGGTTAGGTCACTTTTTAGTTATTGCTCCTCATGTTCCAGCGCCAAGAAAATTGCAATTAGTTAAAATCAAGGATCATTTAACTCCTCCTCCACATATTCCTCCTCCTTTTTCCCTCTCTGAAGTCCCTCTTCACAAGCACCAGTGGACAACTGCTTAAATACCTGCAGTCAATCAGTTAATTGTAAAGTTGTTAGCATACAAACTGAATTCACTTGGCTGTTGGTAACACTTCATTCATTATTAATTTCCAGATTTTCAATGGTTGCTGTGGCTTGATTTCTGTTAATTGTTAAATTCAAAGCCAGTCAGGAAGCTACAAGATTAGAACTACCCCATGCAAGTGTTATATCCAAGTATCCCACATTTCCCCTTTTCCTCCTGCTCAGCAGACAGATGTTAATGAGGAAACAACATTCACACAGGTAACAGAGGAGTTATTACTGTTTCTCCCTCCAACAATTAAAACCCCAATATATATAACATATCCCAGGCAGGGAAAACACTGATTATTTCCCCCACACTACCAGGTGTTCCCATTGCCAAGGAGGAATTCTTTCCAATCCTGGGAGACTTCCAGTAAAGCATTAAGAAACCCCATTTTTACTACTCCACCCCTTTTCTTTATTAGCATTAAATATCAGCAGCAGAAAAGGCCAGGCCCTGTATTGTATTCCTGGATAGAATTCCCACCTGGTTGAGGTAATGATATTCCTCTGGCTGCTTCAGGTGAAATGCTGATCTCTCCTCCTCGCTCGCTCCTGCCAGCAGGTAATAGAAGACGTGGTAGTTCCTGGGACAAAGGGAAAAAGCCATGTTAGACCTGAAAATAAACAGCAGCACCGAGCAGGGAGAGCATGGAAACCTTGGAAGAGGAGCTGGAAGCTCCCACACTCACACCTGAGTTTGGAGATGGCCCATCCTCACTGCAACGGGAGAGAAAGGATTCAATCGAGTCATGGAGAACAAGATCCCTCCTCTCCATCCAAGGGCATCCACTGCCCTAGGATCTACTTAAAGAATTCCCAGCTGGGATCATCATGTTTTCATTCAGAACCATGTGTGACATATTTTGACAGAATCCCAGGATTACTGAGGTTGGAAAAGCCCTCCAAGCTCATCCAGTGCACACTGTGCCCAATGCCCACCTTGTCCCCCAGCCCAGAGCTCTGAGTGCCACGTCCAGTCATTCCTTGGACACCTCCAGGGGTGGGGACTCCAAACATCCCTGAACAGCCCTTTCCAATGCCTGACAGCCCTTTCCAGGAAGAAATTCCTCCTGATGTCCAACCTGACCCTCCCCTGGCACAGCTTGAGGCCATTTCCTCTCATCCTGTCCCTCATTCCCCGGGAGCAGAGCCCGACCCCCATCCAGCTCCACCCTCCTTTTTTGGGATCCCAACAGCTTCCCTTGCAATTTTATTTTTATTATTATTATTATTTTTTAAGACCTTATTACCATTAAAAAGGCAATGACTCTGCGTTGCATTTCAATGAGGCACAACTGAAAAATCTTCAATTATTATGGCTGCGGAAATATTCCAAACCCTTGAATATTCCTGAGGCTACACCCAGCCCAGGGACACTCGGCTGCTCTGCTTCCAGACAACCCCCACCACAGATTAACACCACTGCTTTCTAAAATTAAAACTTTGCTTTTATGTTGGATGTTTTCCAAGAGGAGCCAAGTTTAATCATCTTGCAACACCCAAGAGGACATTTGTCAGGGCTGAAGATGCTCTTTAACTCCACGATCGGCCCTGGAGCATTCCAGAAAACTTCTCACACATCTGTCTCCAAGGGGAAACACAGGCACAAGTGCCAAGAGTTGAATGGCAACAAGAAGGAGAAAAATTATTCAAAATTGGAGCAATAATTACTGAGAGAGGAGAGGAATATGCAACAGATAATAAGTTGCAATTAGGAAAGAACAATTCACGTCAATTCTATATAATTTTGGCTTTTTCCAGAGGCCCTTCTGAAGGTTTCAGTGTGTTAAGAACTGTAAAACAGGACTAAAACAGCATCTTCCCCTCCAGATTAGATGTTAAACAGCTCACCAGTTGTACAAGAAAACAAGTGGGATGCAATAACCCATGTGACAGCAATGAGAAAGGCAGTGAAACAGAAATGAAGTCTGACAATATTCCAGTGGAAGGTTCCCTGCCCACGGCTGGGCGTGGAACAAGATGCTCTTTAAGGTCCTTCCCACCCAACCCATCCTCTGTGAACTCAAAGGCTGTCCATAAAATCATAATTGATTTTCTCTGGGTGGCACATTTCTCCCTAAACAACAGAATATAAATACAGAGACAGAAAGTGCATCGTTTCTCTCTGCAGCACAAGAGTGTGGAAAGCCCCGTGCCAGCCCAAGCAGGTCTGAGGTCTCAGTGCCACGGACAGAAGGCAAACCCAACCCCGTGGGCAAAAGGGGCACCTACCGCTCGTTGTGCTCCTGGTAGACCAGGCGGGACTTCTCCAGGAGGTATTTCTCCACATAAGCTCTGCAAGGAACAAATAAAGCTGTTACTCCTTGGCCCAACACCCAACTCCAGCGAAGGCCGAGCGGCCCCGGTGCCCACACAAAGCAGTCGCAGCCTTGTTTCACTTAGTTATATAAATTTCTTCCTCGGCAGAACAAGCCCAATATTATGTTTGGCTTTTGAGGTTTTCTTGGTTTGATACGAAGCCAACACTAACTTGGATCTGAAAAACATGAGCTCAGATGCATCAGCCTCCGGGCAGGGAGAAATGTTGACAGCAAGGAAGGAGCTCAGATCCCTGTTCCATCCCGAGCCAGCGCAGTCCAGCAGCCCGGGAGCACACCAGGAATATCTGCCTGCACGGCTCTGCTAGATGAGATTTAGCTGCATTCCCATTCCCTCCTTCAGAAGAGCCACTTCCCACTGAAAACTCACGTTCTACAGTGAAACAAATAAACCACTGAGAAAGCTCCTTATTGCAGCTTGCATTTCCTCCCAGAGCCTCCACAACAAACATGTGCCATTTCCATATTAAATCCTTTGTTCAAGCCTGCCCAGGTTTTTCCTTCCAAACAAGCCTAACCAGTAATGACAGGGATTTAGAACCCCGAGCTCTAAGTGGCACTTTGGAAGATGGAGCTGTGTTTTTCCAGTGACGTGGCCTCGACAGCAGGAGCCACGTAGGAACCGGGAAACCCACGGAACTTTGGGATGGAGGGACAAGGAGGTGCCTCTGCACTCGCTGCTCCAACACAGATGGGGAAGCCAGACCTGTTTATTACTTAATTGTCCTTTCCTTCCACTAAAGAATAAAACAGAAATCATTTGGACATGCAGCAGAAGTGCTGTGAAAATTCTTATGGCAGCTGCTGGAAGAGGCCACTGGAAGTGGCAGATCCGACTCCCCACAGGATGATCTCGCTGGACAGGAGCAGTAAGGACAGAGGGCAGAGCTGTGTTATTCCTCTGTCTGAAAGGTTTATTCCTGTTTCGTCCTGTGAGGAAGCTGAGAACAGTCTGTGGATATTCCACCCTGACAGCTTGAGGGGGTTTTACATCCCAAATTTTTCCTTCCCAAGCCACGCCATGAATTCACTGCAGGGTCAGGGAACAGAGGAATGAGAGACATATCGGAGCATCCCAGATCCCACTGGTGGGATCCCACTGGATAACAGCTCAGACACTGCTGCACAACAGCCTGCCCCACATCCATTCCTTCCCCTGGCATTTAGCACAACCCACTCCAAAGGACACCTCCCATGCAATCATTTAGGTTGGAAAGGTCTTCTAGAGGTCAACTGATCCAAAACAGGATTTAAATCAGGGCAAATTTGTACATCATTAAATTTTATTTGAATTTTTTTAATTTTTTTTTTTTTTTAATTTTTTTTTTCCCAGATGTTGTTTTGGTCAAATGCTCCTTGCTTAGTGCAAAGGCTGTAATGAATCCACATCCCAAGAACAACATCCATCCCCTCTTGGAACAGGACGGGGAAAAGGAAAACCAATTTCTGCCTTAAAAAGTCGATGTGTCCAAATGTTTTATTTACCATTGTCAACTGTGTCAAACTGACCTTTAAGAGTGAAAAAAAGGAGCTCTGAGGGGATGAGTTTGTGTAAAACACTGATTTAAGCACATGGCTGAAACCTGAGCCTGTTTTTATATATAGTTTATATATCCATGTCTGTATTTCATACACAAATCCCACCACACCAAACACCCCAGTGCAGCACTGGTGAAAGAGCCGGTTCCTGGGGTTTGGGATCCTTCACACACACTCCCCACCCCACCAGGGCACTGGGGTTTGATTGAACCCTCTCCTGTGTGGCCCTCCTGCAGTTTTGGAGGGCACATCACATGTTGAGGTTCTCGCTCATCCCATGGGGGACTGAGCAGGTGGCAAAGCCCGTCCCTGACCAGGCTGGTCTTTGACCAGGACACAGCAAATCCCTGAGGGAACAGCCTGAACTGCACCCCTAGTCACGTTCCACCAGCTGAGAGACCTTCCCAGCCCTCACTCCATGGAGTGGGCTTGTCTCCTGCTCAATCTCCTGCCTCCTAAATTGAAATTCCCTGTAAATTTGGGTATCATATTCAAATGGTTTATAAGCAAATCCCCAACTGCTGTTTCCAACCTTCAAGGAGAGGAAAATTCAGATCTGGGGCTGTAAATCACAGTCCCATTAGCAAAGCAAATGCTATGCAGTACACAGGGTGATAATTCATTTGGGTTGTGCTTAAAATCTGGGCTAAGTTTGGAAAAAAGTCTTCTTTCTACGGAAAAAAAGGGACCTGGCCCTGTATGCCAGGAAGAGCTGACATTTTTATTTAAACATGTTTTATTTTCACTGGGGTGGAACTGCAAGCATAGAGCAGAGCACAGTCACATCACACTGTGCAACCAAAGGCCAAGGAAGCTCAGTTTTTAAAAAGGAGAGAAAATTTCCCTTATTTTATGAACTAGAATATATTAATACAACATTACAGGCACCTTTCTGCCAAGTATAAATAAGAGGCCACAGCCACAGCGCTGCCACACCATGCCAAGATAATACAGAGTCAAGGCATGTGTTGGATTCTTGTTCCTCTCTGTTCCAGAAGGTATTAAAAAATGAGGTTTTAAGAGAACTGTGCACCAGAATTAAAGCAGGAAAAAAAAAAGAACATCAGATTTGACGTGGGATGCAAAAGCAGCGGGAAGGGACACGAAGAACCCGAGCTCGCTGCAGAATTAATGGCAGCCCTTGGTGTGCCACTGATCTGCTGGAAAATAAAAGAGAATTGAACAGTAATTCTCTTAAATACCAACAAAGTCCCAGCAAGAGATCTCTGAGGCAGCTGCAGGAATTACACAGCCCCTGGAATGTTGTTTCTACTCTGTGTTTCTCCAACTGCATTCATTAACCTGCACAGAAAGCAGAGTTCACAAAGCCCAGCTCACTTAAAGCCAGCTCCAATCCCTTGGTGATGACCTGTGTCCATGGGCTAAAGCCAAAGAGAAAGCTGGGCTTAGCTGGTTCCAGGGGTAGGGACACCTTCCACTACACCAGGTTGCTCCAAGCCCCATCCAACCTGGCCATCAACACTTCCAGCAATGGGGCAGCCACAGCTTCTCTGCCCAACCTGGGACAGGGCCTCACCACCCTCACACAAAACAATTCCTTCCCAATATCCCATCTATCCCTGCCCTCTGGCAGTGGGAAGCCATTCCCCCTTGGTCTGTCCCTCCACCCCTTGTCCAAAGTCCCTCTCCAGCTCTCCTGGAACCCCTTTAGGCACTGCAAGGGGTTCTCAAGTCTCCCCAGACCCTTCTCTTCTCCAGGTGAACACCCCCAGCTCTCCCAGCCTGGCTCCAGAGCAGAGGGGCTCCAGCCCTGAGAGCATCTCCGTGGCCTCCTCTGGACTCGCTCCAGCAGCTCCATGTCCCAGGGCTGGAGGCAGCTCTGCAGGGGGGTCTCACCTGATGGGGCAGAGAGGCAGAATCCCCCCCTCCCCTGCTGCCCACACTGTGGGATCAGCCCAGGGCATGGAGGGGTTTTGGTCCCAGCCACACGACCAAGGCGTATTGAGTTTCTCTTCAACCCCCACCCCAAAATTCCTCTCCCCAGGGCTGCTCTTACATTCCAGCTGCTGAAATAAACTGAGGAGGACCACGGTGTCTCCTGGCAATGGCCTGACAGAGACAAGAGGCCCTCACTGCTCCAGGGCTGGGTCACAGAGAGACTTCAGGGGAGAGCCAGAAGCACGTGGGGCATCAGGCAGTAATAAGAAGACTTTGGTCCCTCAGCTCGGTGCCACCATCAGCCTGAGATTAAACCCTCCCCTTGGCTTCTCCTCCTGAACCTGAGCCTAGAGCTGCACCTCCACTGCACAGCCATGCTCCAGCCCCAACCCATCCCAGCTAAAACATTCCCTTTTCCTTCCTCAACTCCTGTTTGAAGAGAAAAACTTGCCTTTCAGCTTCATTCTAAACTTGAGCCCATGACCAAGCAGAGCTCCCGTGGCTCAGAGCCAGCTCAGGTGTCTTCCCACCTCAGATACACCAACATTTCCCCACCAATGGATCTGGATATCCCAAATCCCACATATTTTTCTTTGCCTGGCTCCACTTTGGGAAACACTGGTCAAAAAACCAAACCTTTTCCATGTGGCCCCTGTTAGAGCCTGTTCAGGACTGAGTGGATGCAGCACCGACTCCACTTACCCTCGAACGGTGCCCGTCTCCTGATAATTCACCTGGATAAACTTCCCAAAGCGACTGGAGTTGTTGTTATGGGCCGTTTTTGCATTTCCAAAAGCCTGTGAAAAGAGGGAGATGTCATCATTACGCTGGGAAAGCCACCACCTTGCCTTATCCCCATGGATCTCACCACCAGCTTCCCTCAGGGATTTTCCTGCTATTTAGAACGGATGGAAAGGAGCTGGGGGAAGTTGGCTGAATGGTTCCCAAAATAATCCCACGGGCTCCTTGGGACCGTATTCCTATGCAGTTTCGTACTCAGGAGGAGCAGCCAAACACTGGTTAAAATTCAAGCGTGAGCTGCACAAGAGACATTTAATATTGGAAGTTCTTCCAGTCTGTGTTAAGGCTGTGCTTTATTCATGTAAATAAATCTAAAGCTGCACTGCTCCAACAGGACTCTATATTTTAATGAGCTGGAGGAAGCTGCTTTTTAATTATATATGGAATTAGGGGGGAAAAAATGCTTTGAAGGCCACTCAGACATTTGACAATGTCAGAGACGGCCCCGGCACAACCTGGGCTCTTGCAGCAGCTCAGACACCCTCGTTTCCATTTGCTGCTCCTGCTTTCCCAAAGTCAAAACGCTTTTAAGTCTGTATTATGCAAAACTTTTATTCCAGGCACCAAATGCACAGACTCATTTCTTGCCATTTAAAAGGACTCTCTGACCTGAAACTGCTGTTTTCAGCTGGGCCTAAACCACAGTGACAGGATCTGTCAGGCCACCAGGCCCAATTAATGCTTCATTATTACACAAGTTTTCATCCTCATTCACCTCTCCTTCTATGCCAAATTTATCAAAGGTAATTATAATTTCTAAGATAATTTTCATGCGTGGACATTTTGTGCTGGGGTTTAACATCAGAGCTCAGCTCCCAGCAGATTTAGTCCCTGCTCAGCTGTTTATTAGAAAAGATTAAAAGGGCTTTACATCCACAATCTGCAGCTTTTCAGGTGACCTTCGCAGATTTAACTCTGCAACCAAAGGCAGAAGAAAAAGGCCAGAGGAGACGAGCCCTTGGTGGAAGGGCAGTGGCCACCTCCGGCCTCCGTGTGCTCCTCAGTTCTTCCCAGGCTCCCTCATTCCACAGTCTGCTTGGATTCAATGACTCAAGAACTGACGGAATAACGAGGTGATTCCCCCTCTGTTTGAATCCAGGGATTTGGTTAAACTCAAGCTGTTGCATATGAATTCCCTTTAGTTGGCTAAAACAAGTTCTGGGATGGCCGAAACCTGCCGAGCGAGCAGGTTCTGCTGGAGAGATGATTCCAGAGCTCCGGAGATGATTCCAGAGCTGCAGCTCAGGAATGCTCCCCTGCACAGGATTTATAACTTTTCAGGCTACTCCCATTTTCTTCCTGCTTATTTCCCCCCAGAATCCTCCCCACCCATCAAGGATGCCCACACCTCCACCAAAGCCCCCCAAACTCTCGTGGAGGTGAAAATCCAGGCATCCTCTCCCCCAAATCAGGCATTTTGGTAGTAAAAGATGGGATCTGTTTAGGATTTCCAGAGGATTTTCCTGTGCCCCAGCTATTTCAGCAGCAGAGACACAGCAAGGAGCTTGTGAGCAGAATATTGAGATTGAGGACAGGCAAGAGCAGCACCTTGTATTTCAATATTAGTTTAATTGATATTAAATTATGAGCATTTCCCTGCAATAGGATTGTCCCTAATCTAAGGCAGCATCCAAAGGCAATGAGATAGGTTTTCTATGCACCTAATTAACACTGCTCACCTAATTAACTTGAGCCAGCAGCAAGATGAACCTGAACAGCCCAAGCAGGAGGCAGCACTATTTTATATCATTCAAGAAATCTTCATCTAATTCAATAAAGATTTTTAAGCAAAGAACAACATGAAAAGGATTTTCTAGTTCGACTCCCTGTGTTTGTACCTTAATTGCTCACTGAGAGAAACAAGGTCCATTTATCAGGATTTCTTTGGGAAGAGTCTTGCCCAGGAATAAATTTTCCGTATTCCGTAGCAAGGAACATTTAGGAGCAAACATTTCAAACGCAGGAGAGGGGAACAGTGAGATTCCTCTTTTCTTTAAAGAGCTTTCAGGATTAATATGCTAGGCCACATCATGTTTTACAACCCCAATGCCTACAGAAATCATGGCCCATAAATATCCCTATTTCAGGCCTTTTCCTTCAGACTCCGAGTGAATCCCCGGCCCCAGCACGCTGGGAATGGGCCAACAAGGAGCTGAGGAAAGGCCTGGGGTTTGATTTGAGACAACTGAAGACATTCTTGTCTTCAGCCCTCAGAGGGTTTCCTCAGCAGGGCTGTTGGGCCGTAAAAAAGGGGCCATTAATTCCATTTATCTGTGTCTAATCTCCACAGACCCGACCAGGACACCACGTCCCTCTGCAGGGGGGTAGAATGGAATAGTTCAGCCTCCAGAAAGTTCCAAATGAGTTAAAACTCCTCTCAGACAAACTCCCTTCTGTTCTCATCACTGCCCTTTCCTGAGTCATTGATTCGAAGCTGCTGAGCAGCTCAACGGACGCAATTCCGTGACAGCATTCCGAGGATTCTTGGGGAGACCGAAGCTTTTCCTGGCCAGGGCTCAACACTGCGCAGGAAACCAAACTCAATACGGTCCTCTGTAGGAGCCCAGCATCCCTCTGGATGAGGTGTTGGGATCCAACAGCTTGGAAAAGGCAGAGGAGCACCAGCTCCGCTCCTCCAGCGCAGAGAGATGCTTATCATGGATGGCAGGCAAAAACAGGAGTTAACAGTTTCCTTGATTTTCATGGATGGCCGGGAAAAAAGAAATCACCACCCCAAGTTCCTCCTCGTGTGGCCCCAAAGACTCGTGGTCTCTTCATCCTGCACCAAATATTGATGCATTCTGGACTAATTCCAGCTCCAAGCCAGAACAAGGATTATTGCAGTGGTTTTCCTGAAATAAGGTTGTTTTCCAAACCTCTGCACCCAGGAAAAACACCACGGTGACTTGTTCTTAGTTGGCAGTAAGATCCCAGAATCCCAGGATCACTGAGGCTGGAAAAGCCCTCCAAGGTGACCAAGTCCACCCTGTGCCCAGTGCCCACCTTGTCACACGGGCCACAGCTCTGAGTGCCATGTCCAGTCGTTCCTTGGGCACCTCCAGGGGTGGGGACTCTACCACCTCCCTGGGCAGCCCCTTCCAATTCCTGACAGCCCTTTCCAGGAAGAAATTCCTCTGGATCTGGACCCCTCTGAGCACAAATGACCCCATTTTTAAGCAACACAAGACAAAACAAACCACCTGGTCCTTTTCCAAATTCCAACTGGGGCTGAATATCGGGATGGGGGCAGGGTGGATGGGAATCCAGGTTCCTGCAGGGACAGGAGCACTCGATTTATAAGCAAATTTCTTTAAGAGAAGTCCCAGAGATGCCATTCCAGAGAGACATTCCCAAAGTGGCTGCTGGGAAGGCAGGATGAGGGTGGGACCTGCTCCTGCTCCTCTAATTGCCAGTGTTCTTCTGTTCTATATATAATCCAAACTGAAGGCTATATAGAACAACAGCAATATTCCCTATGGAATAAGAGCTGCATTCCCCTATGGAATAACAGCACTAGTGGAAATCCAGCCCTTTACTGGCACATTGAAGATCTCCAGCCCTCACCCTCAGAGGGACAAATAAATACATCATCTTCCCTCTGCTACACAGAATGAGATATTTATTAATGGCCAAGAGTTTTCAAAGGGTTCTCCATCGTCTTGGAATAGAAATGGAATTTTCTAGAAGGCCATACCATGAATATAACAGCAGGAAAGCAAGTCAACTTTAAATCTCAACTATGGCATTGTGGAATAGTTCCATTAATAGTTATATTCCATGGTGGGGCACTGAAGGGAGTGGGAGCAAGATTCCCTCCTGCTCATTAATGCCAGGAATATGAAATAGGTTCATGTCAGACAAGAGAGTGTTGGAAGGCTCAGAGTCCCTGTGAATTTCGGAATTCGTGAATCAAATGTATTCATAAAGTATGAATGGCTTGTAACTGCCTGAGCAAGTTGGGAAGAACTGAGGGAAAATCCCTTTCCCATCAAATAGCAGAAATAGAGAAGGGGCTGGAGAACTCCTGAGGGAGCTGGGGGGGCTCAGCCTGGAGAAAAGGAGGCTCAGGGGGGACCTTCTCGCTCTCTGAACTCCCTGACAGGGGGGGTTGGGCTCTGCTCCAGGGAACAAGGGACAGGAGGAGAGGGAACAGTGTCCAGTTGAGCCAGGGGAGATTTAGGATATTGGGGAAAATTTCTTCATGGGAAAGGTGGTCAGGCATTGGAAGGGGCTGTCCAGGGAATCTGTGGCGTCCCATCCCTGGAAATGTTCAAAAAACAAATGGACGTGGCCCTTGAGGCCATGGCTTAGTGGAGAACGTGGTTGATGGTTGTGGTTGATGGTGGTATTGATGATCTTAAAGGTCTTCTCCGACCTTAAGGATTCCGAGATTCCATGACGTACATTCCCACGCTTCACCTACAGCTCCTCTTGGATAAACCTGGCATGTATGTCCACAAACAACGGAGGTTTCGAACATCCCCCGTCACTGATTTCCACATTTGAGGGCTCTTTATCCCAATATTCTAAACATTGTGCTTGAAAAAAAAATACCAACTCATGAACATCTTCATTTCAAAAGAAAAAAACACACCAGGAAAGAAAAGAGCATATTGGAATTTTCAAATTTTAAGGTATTTTTTATGTGTCCAGGGCATTCACAAATTCCCCTCTGTAATCCCAAATCCCTTCCTGCATCTTGAAACACAAACACCTGGATGATAAAGATGGCTTTCCCTTGTTTTCAGTGCACCTGCAGCCAAGCTCCCAGCTCTGTTCTCCTGCTTTCTAACAGAAATATATTGAATTATGACCACAACACAAACTACACGTAGACCCCTTGAGATGGAGCCTCACGAAATCCCTTCCCACTATCGCTCCTGCCCTGGGAAGTGTTTTTAACTCCTCAGCTCAGTGCCTGATCAAACCTCCCAGCCCCAATTGCTCGGCTAAAACGGCACCGCTTTGATGCATCTCCCAACTTTCAGTTCCCACGAGGAGCCACCTCCGTCCAGCAGAGACCAGGACACCTCAAGAACCACCAAACTCAAAACCTCTGCACGACAACTTGAATTCCTGCAAAGAAGGAGAGCTTTGATGGGAATCCTTCAGGCCCAAGAGTGCCACTGAAAAGCTGATTCAGAGCAAGCGAGCAGGGGTTGAAGCCTCGAGGCCGCAGTATGGACCTCTCGTGGCTGTGGCTTCGTGTCCCACGCGGCCCTGGGAAGGCAGCGCTGTTTTCATGCACATTTCATGCACAAACCACAGAGTATTTATAGTTTGTGCTGTGCTGCCTGAGCAGGGCCCTGCCCCCAGAGTGGCCTGAGCCCTGAAACTGCTGCTCAGCCACCTCTAAACCCCCCCCATCGCTCTCTGTCTCACTGCTCTTTCCTCCCCCGGCCGATGCTGCTCCACTGCAGAGCCAAAGCTGATTCTCCATTTGGGAGAATCACAGAACCACAGCATGGATTGGGCTGGAAGGGACCTTGAAGGCCATCCAGTCCCAC
>JAWWEU010000017.1:18524646-18577233 GCA_035583155.1 Acropternis orthonyx
TGGGATATTGGGAAGGAATTGTTGTGTGTGAGGGTGGTGAGGCCCTGTCCCAGGTTGGGCAGAGAAGCTGTGGCTGCTCCATCCCTGGAAGTGTCCAGGGCCAGGCTGGAAGGGGCTTGGATCAACCTGGTGTAGTGGGAGGTGTCCCTACCCATGGCAGGGGGTGGAACAGGAGGAGCTTTGAGGTCCCTTCCAACCCATACCAGTTTGGCATTCACACTCTTTGAGAGATAACAACATTTGTAGCCCCACATTTGCCTTTTGTCCCTCAAGGTCTCCAAAGCTGTTGTTGACCACTGCCTGAAGCCCCTATGAAAGAAAACATGGCTTCTCCATTTCCACAACCAGACAGTTTCAGTGCCCTGCAGAACATGGGGGTAAATTCCTGTCTCCAAAGCATCTCCCTCAGTTTTCAGCCCATCCAGCTGTGCAGAGCCACTCCTCAGCCAGGGCTTCCCAGAGGAACACAGTTCGGGGGGTTTTTTGGCCAGGAGTGCATTGCCATGGAAACACTGATGTTTGAAAGGGCACAAGACATGAAGAATCAAGCACTGCTTTTGAAGACGTTAATTTCCTTACACAAACCATCCCTGCAGGAAATGACATTGTCTGAGGAGAACGCTTTGGGACACCGTGTTCCGCCGGATGCTCCCTGACGGTCCAGTGGCACTCAGAGGCACTCACTGGAGCTGGGACTCCCTGGTTTTAAGAGCTGCTGATGACAGGCTGGTATCGCCCACGCCCAAGCTGCAGCTCTTGCTGCCACAAGTGGTGGAGCTGTGGACCCTCAGCCCAGAAACAAGCCAGAATCCCAGAATATTCTGAGCTGGAAGGAACCCACAAGGATCATCGTAAGTGAACGGCCCCTACGGGGATCAGACCCCCAATCTGGATGTTATCAGCACCATGCTCTGACCAGCTGAGCCACCCTCAAAGCCTGGGGAGGTCTTCTGGAAGAGGAGCATCTCCAACACGTCACCTTGGCTGAGCCAGGAGCCCCTGCTCAGACAGAAGTGAAACATCACCCAGCAAAAGACTCATTCCCTGGAGAGGCATCTCCACCAGCTCCCACCCCTCCCCACCAACCACCACCCTCTAACCCAGGGAGAGGGACCTGGCCTTGGCTCTTCTCCAGCCCCTGGAGGAGGCCTCTCAAAGCCCCTTCAAAACTCTATTTTTTTTATTCCTTTTCTTGACTATAATGATTCAACACGGGGCCATAAATGTTTGGAAATGAAGCTTCAACTTCCTATTGCATTCTTGGATAGCCCAAAAAATGCTCATTAAAGAAAAAAAAGAAGCACTCACTGCTGGCTCCGGGCTCCACATGAGTTTTCCTGCAGTTTGTCACCAAAATGAATGCCACAAACCGAACGGCAGGAGAAAGTGTCCCTCCCGTGACGCCTCCCCATCTGGAACCTCTTAGCAGAGGCTCGGAGCCCTGATGTATATTTGACACACAGAGTTTTTCCTGCTTTTCCCAGGAGAAATATGTGTAATGAAGAAAAACAAAAACACGTTAGCAGCAACCAAAACATACCACTGAAACCCGAGCCCCGCCTTGGCTCCTGCCCTGCTCTCCTTCCTCTCAGACCTCAGCCACTTTCTGCTGCTTATGGCCAAAACCAGCCCCTCCCGCCCTCTCCTCCGAGAAACAAACCCCAGTAAATCCAGAGCTCTGCCCCCGAACCAACCCAATCAGACCCACATTTGTTCTGTGCCATGTAAAACACGGCAAGAGGAAGGACGAGGTTAAACGGGAATACACACGGCTCCAGCTTTTCTGGGGGATTATATAAATAATCTGCAACTCTTCTTGATGCTATTCCAAAATTTCAAGCGCTATTGAGCAGCAGCATCAGATTTCTGAGCCTTATCCACAGCTCAGAGCACTCCCTCTCTCCCTCCCTCCCTCCCACCACGGCAGCGCTGCCGGGCTCGTGTTTTCCAGCATTTGTGACATTCCAATAGCCGTAGGCAGCTTGGGATTCCCGATGGATCCCTAAAACTGCCTTCTCCCCTTATCTGCACGGTTCAAACAGAGAAATAAGACTGCAAAAATGCTTAAGAAGTATTACAGGATCAGTGAGGCTGGAAAAGCCCTCCAAAGTCACCGAGTCCACCCTGTGCCCGATGCCCACCTTGTCCTGGATGCCATGTCCAGTCGTTCCTTGGACACCTCCAGGGATGGAAACTCCACCATCTCCCTGTGCAGTCCCTTCCAATGCTTGACCACTCTTTCCATGAAAAAATTCCTCCTGATGTCCAACCTGATCCTCCCCTGGCACAGCCTGAGGCCATTTTGTCTCACCCTGCCTCTTGTTCCCTGGGAGCAGAGCCCGACCCCCCCCGGCTCCATCCTGCAGGGAGTTGGAGAGAGTGAGAAGGTGCCTCCTGAGCCTCCTTTTCTCCAGACTGAGCCCCCTCCAGCTCCCTCAGCCGCTCCTCACACAACTGACTCTCCACAACACCTGCAGGAGCCAAATGTGGCACTGCAGAAATTATTATCTCATGGATCATTGCAAAAAATAATTCTCTTATCAGGGCCTGGAATATTTGATAAGTGCCAGGAAAAAGAACACCTGGCACTGGTTATTGTCAGGGAGCAAAAAGCCTCAAAAATCAATGTATTCCTATTAGGTGTTTCTTTGAGGATGCAACTCTTAGAGGTCTGTATTCAGCAAAAGAGGACAATCCCACCTGTCTCCTTCCCAGAGGGATGGAATGTGGGTTTCCTCGGGGTCACAATGGGAAGGTTGTCCATAAACTGGCACAGGTTACTCGGCTGGGGGTAAATCTGGCCCGATCCCGGCCGTTCCCTGCGCAGGGAGGAGCAGCTGCGGCGCGAGCACGGAACAGGCGATGCCCCGTGGCACGAGACGGGCACGGCCCTGGAATTCCGTCTGTCAGGAGAGAGGGCTCCAGGCAGAGAAGGAGCTTTCAGTTCCACGGCTGCCCTGCCAAAACCACCTCTTTAGCTCTGTGCAATGTTCCTGGCTAGTGCCAAGGCCGGGATGTCTGAGAACAGCTTCGGGTTCTTAACGACAAGAAAATCCAGCAGGAAAAGGAAGCC
This sequence comes from Acropternis orthonyx, assembly GCA_035583155.1. Classification (NCBI taxonomy): domain Eukaryota; kingdom Metazoa; phylum Chordata; class Aves; order Passeriformes; family Rhinocryptidae; genus Acropternis; species Acropternis orthonyx. Next base: position 18,527,720 of record JAWWEU010000017.1, read on the forward strand.
CTGAGTTAATGAAATGAAGGGAAACGTGGAGAGATTTTATATTGCAGCTTTCCACGCCGCAGAAAACACTGTCAAAACCAACACAGGGATTTTCCTGCTGTCCACCTTTTCCCAGCGTGGCTTTGCAAAATGCCAAGTGGCTGGGACAGTGTGTTGGGAGTGCATTCCCTGATTTTTGGAAAGGGCAGGAGTCCAACCAAGGCCCCCCCTGGTGTGCCAGCACGGACATGTTCGCATTTCGAGGACACAGAGCCCTCACTGCTCCTTCTCCCTGCGTGAGGATGAGCAGCAGCTCTTCATCATCCACCTTGGCCAAGCAAGACACACCATGAAGGGGGGACTGGAAAGCACCTTTGTCCTATTTCAAGGTTTTCCATGAAGGTATCAGGGAATGTAGCTTGAATTGTACCTTCCACTGAGGGGCAGGATTTTCAACAACACTCCAAGTATTAATTCATGCCATGGCCACACAAATCCAACACCTCTGCAAGGCTTCAAGGTGCAAAGAGCCTGCCCGAACCCCGCACTTGGCACTCATTGACCCAAAATGGAGCAAAGCAGAGGAAGGAACGCAGACCCAATTTTTAGAGCAGGATCCGAGCATCCCTGAACCTCCTCCTGGGGTCTCCCCCCACAAGCTGCAGTACAATTCCAAATTTCATGGCACTGACCCCGAGATCGTCCCAGGTGTGAGGAGGGCAGGAAGGGAAGCAGGAGGAAGATGCCATGTCACTGAGGATGCCTAAGGACAAATGAAGTCTCCAAAGGCATTTAACAGCATTTAACTTTGCCACCTCTTCAGTCTTAGCGCAGAACATTTTGGGGAACACCAGCTTTCCAACCTGGCTGCTCTCCAGAAGGACGTGTCTGTGCAGTAACACATTTGAAGTACCAGACGCTCCACACGAAGGGGCGTGTTGGAGGCAGAGCCGGGAGCTGCTCCCAACAGTGGGCGCCGTTCCCTTGGCTGCACTGGGGGCTCTGCAGGAGAGTTTCTGCTGCGACACTCGGCACAGTGACAGAGGAGAAACGCAGCAGATCCACTTGGAAAATTCCCAGGGGCTTTGCCTGCCCGAGCAAAGGCAAACCAGGCTTCGTTATCCAATTAATTTCAAAGCTCCGTGAGAGCGCACGCGCCGTAAACTCCCTCTCCTCGCTTTTCCCGAAGCGATGCTCTCCACTACACAGCTATTCCCGGAATCACATCTGACATACTGTCACACCTCTCTGTTTCCTCACCCCCAGCCAGCCTGACAAGCCCTCCCTGCTCACTCCCTACTCTGACCATACTTGGCCGACACATTTCCTCTCCACCACAGTGTAATTAAACAAAGGGTTTACGACTCCCCTTGTAGAACCCTGAAAGCTTCACAACAAAATCCAGCCCAGCACTTCTTCCTTCAGCCTTTGGACAATCACTGTTTGAGCCTTTTGGTAACTCTTCTGTAACTAAATATATAGTAAATAAACTAAAATCCCAACCTGAGTCCTACCAAAGGAGCTGGGATGGGACCCAGAGAGAGGTGGGAAATTTTGTAGCCAAATGTAACAGTATCTTTAACCAGCCCAACCGGAATAGCTGGAAAACCCAGCCAGGATTGGAGCACAAATCTTCTGCCAGGCTGAGAGAAACTGCAAAGCTCAAGGACAAATTCTGGGTAATTTTTCTGAATTTACTACAAGATTCAGCAGCTGAACCCAGTGGGAGAAAAGGATCTTCAGCCAGAGGAGCCCAGGGATGTGAAAAGGAAGGGGGAAAACGCATGCCGTGTGCTGAGCAGTGACACATAATTTATCATGGAAATAAAGCCACATTCCCAGTTATTAGTGGGAAACAAGCAGTGACCCAGCTCCCTCCATGAGCCAGAACTGCAGAGATGGTGGTATGGTGGCTTGTGAGATTTTAACCCAACTCACTGAGTGTGTGTACATAGAGGAGTCACACTGGGAGGTGTCTTGGAGCCACTTTCTCCAATGCCCATTATCCACTTCCTAAGCCTTTATTCCATAAAATCACCACTGAAAGACAACAACCTCATCACACAGCACCCACACCTGCGGCTGTCGAGAACACCATCACTCCAGTGGTCACAGCAGAGTCTAAATATCTCCACAAATACCACCTGGAGGGATTTGGAAAGATTTTATGGGGGTAGAGCCGAAAGATCCCCTCCCTTAAATAATAAAGCACACACCACACTGAACGTGGGGCTAAAGGAAGGGGCCCAGCCACTCTGGTTGCTTTGGGATGATGTGGATTTATTATGATTCCAACCTTCTTAGGATTCTGTTTCCTTTTTGCATTACAAAATGCAGGCAGGATGCAGCAGGGATTGCTGGAGTGCATCTGTTTATCCCCTTGGGAAAGATGGGGATGCTGCTCCTGCTGGCTCACTCCCAGCAGCTTTACAAAATCCCCCAAAGACCCTGTCAGCGGGAGCTAAGGAGGAGTTCGTTTGCATCATTAAAGGGAAGGTACTAAATGCATTTTTTGATCAGAAAGTGAAGCACTTCATTAAAAAATGCAAACAGCATTTCTGCCCTCAGCAGCTCTGCCTGCAGCTCAGGAGGGTGGCAAAGGAAACTGAAACACTGACCAAAAGGAAACCACAGAAAGAAACCTTTCTTTCTCTTGCTGAGCCTCATCCTCTTGTTTATAACTCCCAAGGAAAACAGCAGCACGATTGTCCTACCTCGTGCTGGCGGGATTTCAGCAGGAAGGCTTCGGTCACCCGGCTCCGGCATCCGATTCCCAAGGCCTTACCCTGCTCATCTCCTTTTCACTGCTCCTCCTCCCCTTGGATGACATCCAGGACCAGGGGAGCTACTGAAAACTCACCAGGCTAAAGTTACAGTAATAATTAAAACCCAAATGGGAATTGAAAGAAGGCATGGGAAAAAAAATCCCACAGTATTAGGGAACATACTAAAAAAATAGGGGGAAAAAGGATGGAATTGGTGCTAATAAGCTCCAAAATCCAAGTTTGGCAATAAGTGATGCTGAGCACCACCACCACCACCTTCAAAGGTTCCCACAAGTACCCTGCTGCTCCCTGGGATGCAGCACAAATACATGGGGGATCCTATTCCCAACTGGATCACGATCCCGAGCCAGCCTAAAAACACCTGGTTTGGGGATTACTACTACATTTGTAATTCCTCCAGCGACACTGTAGGAAACAAACACATCAAGGACGACTCAGGTGAGAGGTAGAAAGAGGCAGGGAAACATTTCCGTGGAATTATCCACACATTTAAGTCCCAACTCACTGAACTCCACCTTCCCAGGCACCGGCCCCAGCAAGATCCACAGAATTAAACTGAGCTCATTCACTGGCCAGGAAAAAAAACGGGAGCAAAAACTAAACCACCATAACTTCTCCTGAAGACACTCTGAGCAACTGGAGAGCCCTGCCCAAGCCTTGTCCAGAGGAATTGGGCTCCTAAGACATTGAAATGTGAATTGAAGGGTCCTGAGTGGAATCAATTGTGGTTTGAATCAAGTCAAATAAACGAGAATCCTCCGAATCCAACCCATTCCACGGCTGCATGGAATGCAGTGTCTTCTCTCAAAGCATAAACTTAATTGTAAACTCAAACCTCTTCCACTTTCTATTTAAACCTCCTTTCCTTTTTGAACTTCCAGTTGAAAGCTCGAACCTTAATTAAACCCTTTGGAAAAATTAGCGGTGAAGATCTTACGACGCGATAACCACAAAGCAATTTAAAAATTACAACCATTAAATCAAAAAAGAAACTTAGGGCTCCTTCAATATTCGCTCTTATGCCTTAAGCCAGGAGGTGAGACGTCCTAGTTATTCCCAGAGTTCTACCCTAAGTGAGCCTAAATGGAAAGCAGAAAGCGGGAGCATTCCCGGAGTTGCCGCTGCCAGGGTCAATGCCACTGGAGCAGGACAAACGCCGAGCCTCGCTAAGAGCTCACGGATGTCTTTGAAAGCCCCAGGATCAATAAAGTGCAATTAAAAAATTTAGTTGAGGGGACTGCTGATGTGGGGGTGATTAGGCAGGGGCTGAGCCAAGCTAGGCTGAGCTTTAAAATCAGCCCCAACCACAACTTTATTCAGATTCAGAGGGGCAGAGAGAAAGAAAATGATGCGCTTTTATTTCATATTTCTGTATGTCTGTATATATTATAGTTCTTTGGTGTTTATATACCTCATAGGTTGTATGGTGAGGGGTTTAATCAATCTATCTCATATTTACATTACATATTTATTTTATTTCAATATATCCAGCTTCTGAAAGTTTAGGAAATGCATCTTAGTTGTAGGATAACATGACACAGATATTCCCATGTCCTTAATCCCTGAGAAACCACAGCCAGTCCCACTGAACCGAGGCTGTTCCCATCCCCTCCATTCTGGGAAGAAGCACCAAAACTCAGAGTAACCCCAACTCATAATATTCATCATTCCAGGAAGAATGCGGTGCTTGGCTGTAATTGCTTGAAATCACACAATGCATCGACTCACCCACCCAAGTGAGGATCCACTCTGTCCATAACCTGATAAACCCAATCCCTAATCCCAGCTGAAACTCAGGCTCACACCGATATGATGGGGCTCTTTAAAAAGCATTACGTTTTCTCCCAGTTTCACTGAAACTCTTTGGCTTTCCTGGAGCAGATGAAAACCAGATGTTGGGAGAGAGGGAAGGGCCGCACGGGCCAGGAGGGAAAACCCGGCCGGCACCAGGCAGGTCGCACCCATTCATTACCCAAGTAATTCCCTTCTGCAGGAGGTTATTTAGACTGCATCTCTATTATTACAGATATTCCAGCTGGGATGGAATTCTAGGAGGCTCCGTTGGGTCCCCACAGCCCAAAGCAGCACGCGAGGCCGAAGGCGCCAGCACCATTGCCTTGTGCTGTGTAAGCACTTCGGGAACTCCGCTCCCATCTCCCGGCGTTAATGCCAAGACTACGCTTTGTAATCCCTCCTGGAACAGCCCAAGCTCAGGAGTAATCCAGGCTTAGCAGCTCTGGGATGCCCACTTGTTAGGCTGCGAATATGCAAGAGGAGCAGGAGTTTGTACACACGGACATGTGGCAGTTTGGGAAGTTTTGCTGCAGAACGGAAGGTGGATCCTCATCCACACAAGAAGAGCGGCAGGATTTGGATGATCCACCATTCCAAGCAGCTGCAGGAGGAAAAATGGGGAGGAAAAGCAAAGGAGGGGTCAATTTGGGCCTGAATTTAGACCTGACTGGCCATTTGCACGGGCAGCTGGAAAGGCAGGTGAGAACCACCCTGGATGTTCAGACATTTTCCATAGGCCACAAAGACTTGGAATGTCTTTGCTCTCTCCACGTGATGTTTTCCCTATTTATTGCTAATCTGACACTTGTACAAAAGAATATTTGGATTTAAAGCAAAAGCCAGTGGCAAACGAGAGGATGCAGGAGCAGGTCCCTCCGTGCTTCCATTGGCAGGAAAAACAAAGGAAAGCAAGGGGGGAAAATGAGCCTTGTGCTGTATTTGCTCCACAAAAACCCCTGCCCAGCAACACATTCCCTGCCAGCACTGCTGGGAATTCCAGATCGTCCCCATCCCAGCACTGGGCAGCTGCTGTTCCCAGGGATTCACGGGAATTTCTTTAAAACTGACTGGATAAATTCAATAAATATAAATTTCACCTCCCGGTGTTGCGCCCAAGCCCTGGAGCAGCATCTCCAGTTATTTGCTGGAACACACAATTAACACACCTTGCCCTTCGCTAACAGATGCACTAATTAACATATTGCACAAAGTGCCAGCGCTAAACACTCGCCAGGAGGATTGAGGGGTCCAGGCCAGCCCAAATCCCAGGGTTTTCCTTGGGTTACAGCTTGAGATGGAGTTAAAATAAAGCTTTTTATTTGATTCATTATTTGGGGGATTCTATAGAACATTTGCAAAGCAGATTTATTATTATTATTATTATTATTATTATTATTATTATTATTATCATCATCATCATCATCATCATCATAATTATTAACATAATTGCTGCTATTTTTGCTATTATAATACATATTATTAATATAGATATAATCTTGAGTGTCTATGACACCAGCAATACTGATTTTTCTGTGTATTAATATTAATACTTATTAATATATATTAATGTGGATTTCAATGTGTCACCAGCAATGCAGATTTTTCTGTGTATATATGAGGAGATATATTACTATTACACAAATTACTATATATGAATATATATTAATACATACTAAAATGTATTACTTTATGTGTCACCAGCAATACAGATTTTTCTGGGTGTTTATATACTATTCTATTACTATTACATTACATATATTAACATAGCAAATATTATTAGATATCTATTATTTTGGGCTTCTTTATGACACCTGTAATGCACATTTGCTTGTGTATATAATTATATTAATATTCCATTGCAGTTATTATTATAGTGGATTATTTTATGTACAATTTGGGACTTTTATGGGACACCTGCAATGCAGATTTGTGTATATATAAAATTACATTACAAATATATTATGTATTATATTACACATATTATAATGGTAGATATTATATACATATATTGTTTGGGACAGTTTGGTGTGTGTTTATGCAGATATATCACACATGTGATCCCCCAACACTTAAATACCACATGCTATTATATGCTGTTTATTTTAATAGATCTTATGTTGGATATATATATTATATTGGACTTCTATATGACCCCTGCAACGCACATTTGTTTGTGCAAAGGTATATTGCATTAATGTTGCATCACATGTATTATTACAGGGGATGTTACTATTATATATGAAATTCTGGACTTTTATGTGACACCTCCAATGCAGATTTGTGTGTGTATTCGTAGAAGTAATATTATATTACAGATATTATTATTATTATTGCTATTGTTACATATTTATTATTTTGAACTTTTATGTGACATTTGCACTGCAGATTTGTGTGTATTCAAACAACAATTATTATATTACATATATTGTTATTATAGCAGATACTATTACTACTATATGTACAATTTTATATTATACCCGCAATGCAGATTGGTGTATGCATTCATAGAACTAACATTATATTGCATTTATTGTTGTTATTATTATTACCATTATTAATGTTTGTATTTATTATGATTACTGCTACTGCTAGCATTTATTATTTATGCTAGCATATATATATATATATAATTATTAATGGAGATATTATTTTTACTATTATTATTATTTTGGGCTTTGATATGACACCTGCAATGCAGATTGGAGTATCTATTAATAGAATTAACATTATATTGCATTTATTATTGTTGTTACTATTGTTATTACCATGGTTAATATTTGTATTTATTATTGCTATTGTTAGCATTTATTATTTATGTTAGCATCTATATTACTAATGGAGATACTATTATTTTCATTACTACTATTTTGGACTTTGATATGACACCTGTGATGCAGATTTCTTATTATTGCTATTATTATTATTATTATTATTATTATTATTATTATTATTATTATTATTATTATTATTATTATTATTATTATTATTATTGTTATTGACTCAGCTCTCTCCCTGCAATGCCCAATTCTGTGTGTTCTTCTGCAATAAACATCCTAAAACTCCCCAAACCCCACCCCACGTTTTCCTCCAGCTGCTCCCTGGAGGAATTAAACTGAATCCCTGAGTACCATTTTCCCTGGAATGTGCATCCCGCTGCCATTCCCAGTGCCCAGAGTGAGCAGAGAGGCTTTTCCGTGCTGACAGTCCACATGCATGCCAGCTCGATAACAGCTGAAGGAATAACACAGGAATAATGCGGGAATGGAGGGATCGGGAATGCGCCGGCCCAAGCAGGGAGAGAACAACGGAGCGGCAACAAACCCCTCGGGCGGGCCTGGCAGCGCGCCGGGATTAGATCAGCGCGAATCCCGGCCTAAGGAAAGCTCGGCGTGAATTCCCTGACTAAGGTAAAAAATCCTGGCTCAAATTTATGGACTGCTGGCAGAGCTCCCTCTATCCCAGAGGCTCCAAACACCAGGAACGCTCTGGCCCAGGAAGGCTGAGTCCAGCTGAATAACTCACACACATTCCCGGGACACACCAACTCCAGCGCTTCCAGCTCCGGGCAGAGCCTTAAACCAAACCACATAAGCGTATTCCCGAAGTTTGCAAAGCTCCCTTTGGGTGAAGACATGGGTACAAGCCTTGTAGAGAAGGTTGTTTCAAGGAGACAGCCCCAAATCCTCTCTGGTTCAGTGCAGCCCACTCCACAAAAAAACTGTGGAATTTTCTACTCTGCAGGACAATCTCCTTAATTAAAGGACAACTCGATTTCAAGGAGATTTTTGTAAGATACAAGAAAAAAACCTTCAACTGAATTTCCACAGGAGAGACTCAGCACTTCCCCTCACACTTTCCAGCCTGTACTAGAATATCTGGAATTCTGAGAAAGCAGCAATTCCTCAAAAACAGCCTTCACATTATTTATTCTGCTTTGTATCTTTTTCTTTTGTTTCTCCCTTTATTTCTTTCTTATTTCTTCTCCAAGCACATCAGATGCTTCGCTGATGCCTGGAGAGATTAGATCTGCCCTGCTTTGGAAAGTGTTCCAGCACTGAATATTTGGGATCCAGTTCCCACCTGACCTGCCACACCAAACGTTTGCTCCCCAAACCTGCCATTTCTCCCAGAAAAACCCAATTTCCTCGATGATAAAGCAATTTAACCATTTTGCCTTTCTCTTGGATGTGAGCATTTCATCCACATGCTTTTATTTTCCTTTGTTGACACACCAAGAATTTTCTCTCAAATAAACCCTGGAGATCCCTGAGCTCCAGATGCCTACAAGTGGTGGGGCTGGCAGGGAAACCTCCCCCTGCCCAACATCCTGGCAGGGATGGGATGAGGATGAGGTGGATCCTTGCTCTGGTGGAGCACAACCATCCAAAGCAGGAAGGCCTCACTCTCCCAAGGCTCTTCCCTACAACACAAGTGGTGCTTCCCAGTAGCAAACATTGATGGGGGGACACCAATCATTCCACGAGGGAAAGCTTTTGTTGCTCACACGGATGCAAAATGGACATAATTTGGGGTTTATGCTTTATGTGTCTCAAAATAAATGATCTGCAAATTGTCCCCCCTGCTGTAAACCCTCCAGGTTCAGCCTGTCCTTTCATCTTCCCTCTGCCCGTGAGAGCCCAGATCCCCAATCCCTGTGACAAAGCCACAGGCTCAACTGTCTGGCAGGACATTTATCCCACATTCATCTTAATTAAGTGAGGAAAAGCGAGTCCCAGTCCGGTGCTGCCGTTAAAGCGGATCCTTTCGGCAAACACGGCAAACAATGATTTTATTTGCCAAGCCTGAACAGCTGCCATGAGTTTCACGAGGCTTGTGCAACGTGGGCTTGGGGGAGGGCTCTTCCACCCCCCTATGCTGAGCTTTAATTCTACCCTATAGAATACTTAAGCTCAGAGGGTGAACCAAGCGGGGCAGCTCTGCCTCCCTGGATCGCCTCACTCCTTTGGATTGATTCCTGTGGAATTTGGCAAAGCCATTGGGTCAAAGCAGGAGGAACTTGGGTAAACTTCTCTGTACCTGGTAGAGGTGGGACCACAAAGAGAACGCTGCAGCAGAGGTGGGAAATGAGAGGTACACCTGGCAGCACCGCAGGGCTGCAGCCACCACAGAGCCACACAATCAATGAGTTGGAAAACATCTCTGGGATCACCGAGTCCAACCTATGACCACCGTGCCAACTACACCACGGCACGTACAGTCTTTCTTTAAACACCTCCAGGGATGGTGACTCCACCACCTTCCTCAGCAGCCCCTTTCAATGTCTAATCACCCTTTCTGTGAAGAAATTCTTCCTGCTGTCCATCCTGAACCTCCTCTGGCACAGCTAGAGGCAATGTTCTCTCATCCTGCCCCTGTTCTCTGGGAGCAGAGCCCGACCCCCCTCCCAGCTCCTCCCTCCTGTTAGGGAGTGAAGAGAACAAGAAGGTCCCCCCTGAGCCTCCTTTTCTCCAGACTGAGCCCCCCCAGCTCCCTCAGCCACTCCTGGTGCTCCAGCCCCTTCCCCAGCTCAGTTCCCTTCTCTGGACACACTCCAGTCTCTCAATGTCCTCAATGGGACAAGAAAGATGGGCAGGAACTGATGCCCAGAAGTTCCACCTGAACATGAGGAAGAACTTCTTTGCTGTGCAGTGACTGAGCACTGAATAGAGACCAGAGAGGGTGTGGAGTCTCCCTCCCTGGAGATATTCCAGAACCATTTGGACACAATCCTGTGCTCTGGGGTGACCCTGCTTGAGCAGGGTGGTGGCACCAGATGAAGCACTGGGGTCCCTTCCGTGACAAACCACATTTCCTCTGTCTCTCCACTGCATAAAACAAGAGACAACAACAATTTTTGTGTTATAAACAGCAATTTCTGTACTACAAATAAGGAGGGGGAACCTCTCCCACTTGAAGACATGGAAGACAGACCCAGAAAATTTCATTTGCTGCCTTGAGAAACAATTTGTTCAAATTCTGGAGCTCAACAAGCCATGGACACAGAGCAGCCCCAGGAGAGGGCTTTGCTCCTGGGGCAGCAAACCCCAACGCTGTCCCCAGAGGTGTTCAGGGACAGCACTCATGGTTTGTGCCTGGAGAAGCCCCAGAGACACCAGGAACCGTTAAAGGGCCCAAACGTGCCAAGTGCCACCCCCGGAGCCGGGTGTAGTCCCTGTCCTACAAAAGCTCCTTGTTCTCAGGCCCTTCTGCTCCCCACCAAGGGCTGCAGCACAGCACCCACCTGGCACCCCCCCAGCACCCACCCGGCGTGTCAAATCCGATACAGGCTCCCCAGCCACAAAAAGAGTGAAAAGAGTCTCAGTTAATGGTCCTGAAAACCAAAAAAATCTGTATTTTGCCTGGGAGGAGGGAGGTGGGGAAGAGAAACAAAATCCCTGCTACGGCATTAACTTCTCATTCCGTGACTAGAAAAACATGGTGCTGTATTAACATTAGGGATAAAAAGTCCTTGTCTGGGTTATTAAGTCCTCATGGAAGCCCTACTGCACAGTAACAGCATGATCTCTCATCAAAAACATTATTTATCAGAGTGCTACATTGTAATTCCATTATTTGATAAATAGAGAGGAAAAATAAGGTTTCAGAAAGTCAGTCCTTCCTTCATAGGTGATTCAATGCGCACCTTGATATTCAGGTGTTACCAAAAAAGCTGACTATGAACCCAAATAAAAGACACACTGGGGCAATAGGAGAGAGAAAGATATTTAAAGACCGTGTTCTCTAACACCACATAATGCTGAGCATCATCTGGGGTTGCATGAACACACGGTCCCTGTGGGTCAGAGTCAGGATTAGATTGTAGAGATACATAAATATTTATAGTCTGGATATGCAGAGATCCTGATATTTAGGGGCCCATAAAGTCTGGATGCCTCCTAAGGTGAGTGCTCCACCCAGCAAGGGCAGGGTTTATTTAGCATTTCCCTCCTGGAAACAAAATAGCTGCTAATTCTTAAGGGTGGAGAAAAAGCAGCTTCGCTGAAACCTGCTTTAACAACAAATCCATCTCAAGGAAGAAAGAACAATCTGTGCCATTCGAGCGCAACTCTCTGGACTTTGGAGCAAAGAAATATTTGCTGAAGATAGCAAATAATGAAAAATCATAATAATATTAAACTCAGCCACTGATACAGCCCATCTGGCTGTGGCAGGGAGAGTCTGAAGGGAAAATATTGACTAATGCAGCGTCAGAGAAAGGGATGAACAAGTCGCTGTTTGATGCAGAGCCTGGAAGTGTCAAAGCTGAGCAGCCGAAGAATAACAGCATTCTGTGGGTGCTGGGCACAAGCACTTGGTGCCCGAGCCTTGCTGTGGGAGCCCTTTGTGTCACTGCCTGCAGGAATTCTTCCCACATTAGGCATCAGCTGGATAATCTCCCTCTCGAACCTTTCCAGACACTGGGGAGGGAAGAATGCAACGGCAAAAACTCCTGGCTGCGGCATTAACACCTACCCCAAACTCCAACAGGAGAGTGAGAATTACAGGCTAAAAATAACCCAAAGGGAGTAACGAGCAGAGGATAAATCTTCCCTCTGCCCTTCATAGTAATCCATTTCTTTGGATGTAAAACCTCCACAGCCAGCAGGATACAACCTCATTACTTAAAAAAGCAGTGTATTGGAAATGGAACACTGCAACTGAGTCAGAATATCTATTTGTTCTGTAAAGGCCATTTTGATGGAATTTGGTTACCTCCCCATTAATACCGGTCCAAGTAGGGGGTAAAAATGTGAATACACGAAATTGTATCTCCCACTAACGCTGTTTCAAGCAGGAATAAGGAAAAAAAGGGAATATACTCGAAGTTTACAGCCCATTAATGCCGTTCCAGGTGAAAATATGAATATGCTCTATTTGCAAATGTCTTTTCTCACAGCCAATGGCACCATCATTCCTATATGAAGAGAGTATTCCCTTCTCCCGGCTCCACAGGAGTTAAGAGGGTGGGATCTGCCTGCTCCTACCTGCGTGGGAGACGCAGTGGAGGATGCAGCACACTGAGCCCTGGCATCTCCGTGGTGTCCAGTGCCACCGGAATGCACTGGAAGTCCAGGACACGCCTGACCCTTCCAGTTAATTGATTTTTTCAGCTCCCTTCAATGGCTCTTTGTCTGGCTCTGGAAACGTTCAGCAGCATCCACGGCAATGCCGGCAGCGCGGAGCCGTTCCCGCTCCCACCTCTCAGGGGCCGCAGCTCCGGCTGCCGCTGCCAGGGCTGGATTCAGCTGGAAGAGGCTGGGCACGGCCACAGCGTCCTAGAAAACAACATTCCATCCCTTCGAGGTGCTGCCTACATTCTGCTCTACCAACCAGGACTGAAGAAGTAAGAACAAAAAGGGTTTTGGGATCTCGGGACCCTCTGGTCACAGCCCTGATTTCCTGGCGCGAGCCCACTGCACAGATTGAGCGATATCGCTCCAGAAATCCCAAAGCAATTCCAGCTGCTCTTCCCAAGGTTCCTGTGCGAGCCACCACCCACCAGGAATGCAAAGAGCGGTGCTGTCTCTACAAAAAGCTCACTGCAATTTTTCCAAAGCAATTCAAGCAATCAATTCCCCCTTTTTTCCGGCAGGGATGCTGCAGATGCTCGTCAGCCGCGCAGGGCTGCGGCAGCTCCCTCGGCCTCTCCCAGGAAAACGGCCTTTGGCTATTTTATTTCATCCTTAAAGCAACTGTGGGATCCCCAGTGGGATGCTGGAAGAGGTAAATAAACAGCTGCTTAGGGAATGCGCCTGGCACGTGGAGCTGCCGCGGCTGCAACCCCGGGGACAAAGGAGATGTTGGGAAAGGGAGGGATGATATAACAACTAGGATAAAACAATCCTTCACATCAAGGCTCATCCAATACCTGCTCAGGGACCTTTGGGCACAGCTCAGCCAGGGAGAAATTTCCTACTGATGCATTTCTTCTGAGAATTGGGAAAAAAAAGTTCACACGATGTAATAAACAAACTTGCACTGAGATCTCCCCAGGAAAGGTGAAGTGTGGTCCAGGGGCATGGAGGAGGGATGCTCACAATGCATCAGTGCAGGGGGACACAGCCACATCCCACTCTGAAGGGTTAGAGTGTAGGAAAACAGCTGGGATTCCAATATAAAGTTCATCTGGATGTTTCCAGCTAATCTAATTAAAGAGAAAAAACAGTCTTCAAACATTGTCCTAAGTCCACATCAATGAATTCCCTGCCTATAGAGTAAAATACCCCTGTGGCTAAACCACAGCTTTCCAAGGAGAGCGTCGGTTGAATCATGGAATTCTCCGGGTTGGAAGGCACTTTCAAAGGTCCTCTCCTTTAGCCATCCTGTCAGGGGCAGGGACACCTTCCACTAGATCAAGTTGTTCAACCTCTCCAACCTGACCTTGAACACTTCCAGGGATGGGCATCCACATCTCTGCCAGTGTGAAGAAATTTTCCCCAATATCCAACCTGACCCTCCCCTGGCTCGAGGCCATTTCCTCTCATCTTGTCCCTTGTTCCCTGGAGCAGAGCCTGACACCCACCTGGTTCCCTCCTCCTGTCAGGGAGTTGGAGAGAGTGAGAAGGTCCCCCTGAGCCTCCTTTTCTCCAGGCTGAGCCCTCCCCAGCTCTCTCAGCTGCTCCTGGTGCTCCAGCTCCATCCCCAGCTCTGTTCCCTTCTCTGGACATGCTCCAGACTCTCAGTGTCCTCTTGTGAAGGTACAGAGCTGACGCCAGGATTCAAGGTGTGACCTCAGCAGTGCCCAGCACAGGGCACAGGCACTGCCCTGGTCCCACTGGCCACAGTGTGGCTGGCACAACCCAGGATGCCACTGGCCTTTTGCCCCGTCCCTGGGCACACCTGGCCTCGTGTTCAGCCACTGTCACCAACACCCACAGGGCCTTTCCCTCCAGACACCTTTCCAGCTGTTCTTCCCCCAGCCTGGAGCTCCAGGGGGTTGTGAAGACTCAAGGACAGGACGTGGTACCTGTCCTTGCTGACCCTCACCCTGTTGGCCTCAGCCCATGGATCCAGCCTGTCCAGATCCCTCTGCAGAGCCTTCCTGCCCTCCAGCACATTCACACCCGCACCCAAATCAGTGTCCTCTGCAAACTGCCCTCAATCCCCTTGGCCACATCAGTGATAAAGACACTAAAAACAACTGGCCCTGATACTGAGACCTAATGGGAAGCTCCTCCTATTCCCCTCTCCAAAGGAAGGGCAACTGTTGGAGTAAAAGGTTTGTGTGACCATCACACTGCCTCAGTGTTTCCCTAAATCTCAGGGTTGGCACCTAAGTGAAATCCCAATGACACACTCTGGGATCCTGTCCAGAAGGAAGTTTTCCTCCCAAGTATTGCACAGAGTGGATCAGAAACAGAATGGAATTGCAGCACATGCAGCTCTTCCTGGGGTAACTCCAGAAAACAGTGGAATTTGACAAGCTCAGGGTTGAACCTGAAGAGCCAGAGTGCGAAGTTTTGGGAAGCTCAGCTCTCTGGACACCCTGCTGAAAAAGCAAATTCCTACAGGCAAAACTGGGCTTTGCAAGAAAGTGGGGGAAAAGAGAGGAAAAACAGAAAGAAAATCACCTGTTTATAAACCACCTAGAACCTTGCTACTGGAAAAATAAGTGTGATATTTAAGGAATACAACCCATCACAAATAATATAAGTATATATTTTATAATATCATTTATAACCAAAAAAAGCATATTGCAACCATATCCACTATTCCAACCATGGTGCTTCATTCCAAGGAGCACCGCTACAGAAACTTTTTCCTATTAAATCCCCGTGTAGGAAAAATAAAATCCATAGTATTTACATCAAATGAACTTTAAAAGGACACACTTGGTCTCAGTACACACCTCAAACCACGTGCACCCACTGGATGATGTCACCATGTCCAGATGACAGTAACAGCTTGTCTTGACAGCCATCCCCAGAAGTCCAATTTGGAAATGGCTCACAGGAATCTCACAGAAAAAAAAAATCCCAAACAATAGCTTGAAGCTGTTCAAAAAAAGGTAAATTAAGAAAACAGCAAAGCTGCAGAAAATAATAAATCAATCTTAATTTCGTTCCACTTCCGTGCGAGCATGACGGATACAGCATTCCCAGGAACGGGAGGTTCTTGTCCTACCGGAGACACTTTGCAAGCAGGGAAAGAGATTAACAGGTCCAAGTGAGCTCTGAGTTGCTCCATTCCCTAAATCAGGAGTTGCAGCACAAAGATGCTGCTGCCTGAAAAGCCAAAGCTGAGCTGAGCACAGATACGTGCAGGGAAAACAAAGGGATCAGAGAAGGTGTCTGGAGGAGAGCAGGAGAACCAAGGAAAAGAGGGAAAAAAACTACAGTACACAAGTTTGGCCACTAAACTTCCAGAGAAGGGAAAAATGTCAACCCCAAATCAAAAGGTCAGATCTGCAAATGCTTTACAGGGTAACACAACCCAAAGCTCTGCTCTGAAGAGCCCTTTCTTAGGGAATTCTAAGAAGGCAAGGGAAAGCAGAAGTATGCCTGCTTGATCTTCCAGCCTGCCTGATTTGTGACTCTTTGGGATGGTGCTGGTACAGCAGAAGGAATTCTGGATTACCCTCACTTTCTCCAAGAGCCCTGGAAGCAGCAGAAGCGCCACAGCAGCTGTCCAGCTGCCGGCGCGAAGGAATGCGAACTTGTGTTCCAACAGCAAAAAGGAACAGAGAGGATTCCGATTTTTTTTTCCTTAAAAACAGCTGTGGATCTTGCGAAAGGAAAGCAAAGAGGCTGAGTGGGTGAGGGCACCGAGTCTATCCCTGCCCTCCACCTCATCCCAACACACCCACCTGCCAGGCTGGAGGGGCTTGGAGCAACCCTGTCCAGTGGAAAGGGAACCAAGGAGAGAAACTACAAAGGTGCTTTTTTTTAAAGGAAAAGAAGATGAAAAATTAGGGAGAAATTCTTGGCTGTGAGGGTGGGGAGGCCCTGGTCCAAGCTGGCCAGGGAAGCTGTGGCTGCCCCATCCCTGGAAGTGTCCAAGGCCAGGTTGGATGGGGCTTGGAGCAACCTGGGATAGTGGAAGGTGTCCCTGCCCATGGCAGGAGGATGGAACAGGATGAGCTTTGAGGTCCTTCCATCCCAGACCACCCTGTGATTCATTCTGTAAACAGTCCCCAGAGGGAGTGAGTAGCCACCTCCAAAGCAGCTCTACCAGTACACCATTTGTGCTGCCGCTCTCTACCCAAGGGCCAAGGACAACCTATCCCTGAAAAAAGTGGCATCTAAGAAAAAACCATTCCCCAAACTTCCTTCTGCCTTCTCTTTCCTGCAGATCTCCTTCTCCACTAGACAGAGATGCTCCCTCTGACACTGTGAAAGAGAATGATAGATTGACTTTCATCCAACATGGCGCACTAAGGAGCACACCAAAAAGCAACCAGAACAGAAGTGTTCCAAAGAAACAGTCCAAAGGACTGCAGGTGGAATAACAGGATTGCAAGTGGAATGCAATGGCTTTCATACTGGTTTTCTCCAATTAATGTGGTCACCTCCTCAGGTCACCACAGTAACCACCAGTCATTGCAGACACCATTCATCACCTGCTCTGATATTCTGTCCTCGGCTCCAGCAAGAAACAGCTCCCCAGTCTCTTGGACAACACCAGGAGAAGTGGTGAGTGTAAGGACAGGGAGTGCCCTTGCCTGTGTGCTCTGAAAGAACTAACACACAGCTTCCTGAAGACTGTCTCAAATTCAGTCCCTTTGCAATTTCTGCACCTTCACTGTAGCAGCTTTGCTGCTTTTCAGGGCAAGGCCCGTCTCAAGCGGCCGCAATCCTTCGATCCCTCCAGATTAAATTAGCTTGGCCCATTCCCACCCTATGTGGAAACAGGAATAAAATCCTGCTGGCTTTGCCAGCTGAAGCTGTTTGCTTCTCCTTAGCCAGTTTTCTACTGGCAGTGGATGCTGATCCAGGTCCTCAGACTCATTAATGGGATCTAGACATAGAGAGTAGACACCTTTGTCTACACCTGCCAAAAAACCCCTTTCAAAACACAAAACAGACGCGTTCAAACCCATGAGTTTCACTCTGCTTTAGTCAAAGCCACTTGTTATTTTAAGAGAAGAGGAGACAGCCATGAAATCATCTCCTTGGACCCTCCAAGGACTGTGGCAGGGCTGAGGCCGATCCCACATCACCCACGTGCAGACAGGCTTATCCAACAAAACTCTTCAACAAGCTAAGCTGGCAATTCCAAGGAAAACCATCTCAAAGAGTTACAGGGCAGACTCAAGGCAAATTAACTAATGAACTAATGAAGATTTGCATCCCTCTTCAGAGCTTCAGATCTGCAAAGCTGAGGGCCCAGTTCATCTCATAAAGGAACCAGTTGCACCGGCCAAATCAAGCACTAGTGATTAGAAAATATAATTTTGCCCATGAAAGTTACTCTTGAGCTGGGGAAGGGATGGAGGGAGATGAGTGCACAGAGACTCCATAAATACAATCCCACCAACACACTGTGTGCAATGAATCCTCTCTGCAATTCCTATGAGGAATGGCTACCAATGTTTCTCATTTTCACACTCTGAGACATCACCAGCACTAAGAAACACTTGAGTGAAAACCAACCACTGATAATATCTGGCAGAAAGCCACCTGCTGTCCTTGCTTTTCCTCTTGTTTTTGGAAGCAGGCAGGATCCTGTAAGCAGAAACACAACCTTCTCCCATTGCTAATGCTGTTGGAACTTTACTATCAGCATTCAGCAGATAATCCCAGAGCAGTATCATAACAAACCCCCAGCTAGTTGGGTTCAGTTTTTTCCACCGTTAAAACATTTCCACGCTCCTGTTGTTTCCATCTTACCTCAAGCACTGGGCCAGCTCCAAGAATAATCTGTTCTACTCCGCTGGCAAATCCCTTCTGGCTGAGGGCAGTGAGGTGATGAATCAGGAAGTTGGTGCTCTGTGTCTTGCCCGAGCCGCTCTCTCCCGAGATCACGATGCACTGGTTCTTCCTGCGCTGGAGCATGGCGTGGTACGCCACGTCGGCCACGGCGTAGATGTGAGGCTCCAGCTTGCCCAGCTGGTGGTTATCGTACATCTTGACATACTTGGGGTTATAAATAGGCAGGAACTTGAAGGGATTGATAACAATGAGGATGCTGCCCACGTAGGTGTAGATCTTCTCCTGCTTGAAGCGGTTCCGGAGGTTCTCCAGGAGCGTTTTCTCGTTCAGGTCGGGCAGCCCACACAGGTCATCGTAGTCCTTCTGCTGTGGCTGCGGGAGGAAGCCCCGCTCCACCATCCGGCGCCGCTCCTCCGTCACCCGCAGCCACGACTGGAGGCTCCCATAGTGGATGGAGCCATCCAGGTTCTTCTCCCGCAGCAGGAAGCGATAATCCTCGCCACTGATGCGGTTCTCCAGGGCCATGCGTGGCCACAGCATCATGCGCTGCACCGGGCAGTCGGTGGGGTTGAGGATCCATTCCTCCCCTCCAAACTCCTTCACCTCGGCCAGCACGTAGCATTTTGTCTTCTCCAGCTGGAGTTTGTTAATGAGGGCCTCGATGACCTCGGCGGCCGTGGAGGTTTTGCGGGCGGTGATGGGGCAGTAGATGGTCCCCTCTGCGATGCTCCCGGGGTAGATGTGCAGGGTGAACTCGCTTTCCTCAAAGCGTCGTCTTCCTCCAACATCATTCACACTCATATTGGATCCTGTCCCATCAGTACCGGCGCAGCATAGTCAGGACCGCCCCGGGCCTTGTCAGGTCATCATGTCAGCAGTGCTAGAAAAGGGCAAAACAAAAAGAGGTTGGGTGGTTCAGCACCTTGGGAAACTGTCAACATGCACCGGGAGACGCAACAGAGCAACCTAAGTGGCAATGTCAATCACCTTAGAGAAAGTCAATTATGGTTCCCAGCTGACACTGGGAAGGAGAGCAGGGTTTTCACACCCCAGAGCTGTAAGAAATGAAGGTATTCAACACCCAAACACTGCCCACAGCACAGGCTCCCCTCTACTCACATGGAACTCCCACAGCACCTCAAGCTTTGGCTGATTTTGCCCCCAGTCTGAGGCATCAAATATTCAAAAAGACCCTCTGATTTTCAGTGTCCTGTACCGTGTAAAGTAAACACCAGATGTCCCACTGAACCAATCCCACGGGTGTGTGGCACAGCACCCTCGAATTCTAGCTCCTGAGATAAAATGACCATCACCTTCCCCTGTGGGCCTGGCCCTCGCCCCAGATCTGTTTTTCCACGGTCCTGTGCTGGTGAGGGGTAGATAAAACTCCTTTTTCTTCCTGTCCAGGAGATTTTGAACCTATAAGGATTCAAACAGCAGCACTTTCCCCCTGCCAAGTCCCCCTTTGTCAGAAGCGTCCACGGCTGACACCAGGTATGAAATATTACAGCCACCTCCCTTGTACAGTCACACTTTTTGTTTCTCTTGAACTGCTTAAAAGCCCCAGAACACAAACCTCCGGTGCTGACACATCAGATGAGCAGCTGATTTCTCAAAATTCATCACTACAAGAAGATGACACCCCACCAGCAGCCCCAAACGAAAGCAAATCCAGACTTAATGTTCCTCAGCTCCCCACCAGTCAGTTCTGACAAACTCCAAACTGCCCTGGGAGATGTTGAGTTATTCCATATAAAGACAAAAGGGAACGCAGGAAAGAAACGCAGGACCCTCAGAGCCAGGATCTGGGCAATCAAGTGGGAGTGACTCAATACAGAATTAAAGTTTACAGGGTGCACATCCTAAGGTTAAGCTTATCCTAACGTTGAGCTTTTCCTTAAGCGCTGCCCCACTGGAGCAGGACCTCACACCTGTGACAGTTCCCTCATGGCATCAACAAAACACTCAAGAAGGGTCCAAAAACATGAGGTCAAAACCCACAACAGGTTTAGAGAATTTCAGATACTCAGTGTTGGGGAGAAGACTCAGAGGAAGCATGTCACCGGCTGCCCTGTCCCTGTGCTCCTCCCCAAGCTCCCAGCTCCAGGACCTTCAATCCAAGCGTAGCCACCCTCATCTCCTACATGCACTCCAGGGCTGGGACTTGGAGCTGTGTCTCATTTCTGAGGCCCTCAAACGAGCAGTACAATCCTCTGTTGTGCTGCCTGTCTCGGCAATATTTCATGGAGTATATTATCCCCAGCCACGCGCTCCTCAGCGCCGAGCCCGGACCGTGTCCCACTGAAACACATCTGGCAGGCGTTGGTGGCGCGCTGCTCGGGAGCAGGACATACATTATACTCTGGGAAGCCTTCCAGCTGCTTTCCTATGGCTTTGCTACAGGCACAGATGCACAGGGATGATGTCAGTGAAGTGCTGGGCTGGCCTTGCTTTGTGGAGCTCTGCAGCTCTAGAGATTTTCCCCAAGAATGGGGGAAAAAATCCCGAGCAAACTTAAGCTCTGCAACTCCTCACTGAGATTTGACTTCAAAGCTGAGGCCAGGAGGGCTGGCTATTTTTATGGGTGTTATCAGAGCGTGTCCAAGACTCACGTGAGAAGTACAAACAGGGCTTTAGGTTGGTTACCTTGTGCAAAGTGACCTTTCCTCCTCCCTCCTCCCCCCTGCACGCTCCATAAATACGCTGTAGAGCATCAGGCCTCTCCACCCCACCCACCCAAACGCTTCCCTGCGTCTCCGCAGATGTTTATTCTGCATGGAATCGGTGTAACAGCAAACATCTGGGCCTTCTGCATCCAAACAACTGCAATCCAGCAGGATCACGAGCCAAGCAGGATCACAACCCCCTGGAGATGCTGAAAGCCCCAGTAAGTGCAGGAATGAAGAGGAGCCAAATTCCCCCCCAAAACCACTCATGCATCAGAAGCTGCCACTAATGAGTAACAAATTTGGCGAGGCCAGAAAGCAAAAAGGTGTCAATTTGAGCCTTATAAACCCCAAAGGTGCCACAGGGTTTCCTGATGCCAACCTCAAATGTGGCTCGGGGTATGGGGCGAGGTCAAAGCAACGTTAATGAAGTTAATTACTTGTGGTCTCCCTGCTGCACATGAGCCCAGCCCTGCTCAGCACCAACACCTCATGCACACATTTGGCTTTCCCGAAGTATTTTGGAGAAAACATTCCAATGGGAGATGCATAATTAGGTAATTAGCATATGGCAGGGGGAAAGGATTTCCTAATCACAACTGCTCAAGCAGCCTGGTACATTAACTATTTTATGACTTTAAAAATTAATAGTATCTTTGTGCTTGGACATCAAAAACTACATAGGAACACAAAACAAATGACACAGTTTGTATTTTGCCACCCCTGACTCTCTGCATTGCTATAATTAAAGGGCTTTCTTGTTGCTCATGTTTTCAATTAAATGGGAACACAAAAGCAATGCCCCATTTCACTCCCTTCTACCTTTTGTGTGTTGCAAACTCCTAGGAATGCTCTGGACAAAACTTTATGGACTCACATGCCTGTGAAAGGAAACGTTTATGGCATTTTAAGTCAATGTATAGTCACGGCATGGTTTGGGCTGGAAGGGACCTTAAAGACCATCCAGTCCCACCCCCTGCCATGGGCAGGGACACCTGGCACTACACCAGGTTGATCTAAGCCCCTTCCAGCCTTGCCCCAAGGATGGGACAGCCACAGCTTCTCTGCCCAACCTGGGGCAGGGCCTGCCTACCCTCACAGCCTTCCCAATATCCCATCTTATCCCTGCCCTCTGGCACTGGGAAGCCATTCCCCCTTGGCCTGTCCCTCCATCCCTTGTCCCAAGTCCCTCTCCAGCTCTCCTGGAGTCCCTTTAGGCTCTGCAAGGGGCTCTCAGGTCACCCCAGACCCTTCCCTTCTCCAGCTGAACACCCCCAGCTCTGCCAGCCTGGCTCCAGAGCAGAGGGGCTCCAGCCCTCCCATCATATCCTTTCAGCCTAATATTTTCTTTATCCTTTTCTGCTTCCTACGTTTAAATGAAGATTCTTACTCAAATTAACCCTGGATGCTGCTTTTGCTCTATTTTACTGCACCACCATAATTTCCCTGGCAATGTAAAAAGCAGGATCTCCAAACACAGTTACAAACCAGGTCTTCTGTCCTCCTACGCACCAAAATAATTGAGCATTTCCAAAGAGCTCAGAGATAAAAATTATAATAATCATCTGACTAGCAGCAATTGACAGGAAAAGACTAAAATTCTAATAGTCCATCAGGTTTTGTGCAGCCCCTAAACTTGTAAAGAGTGGTTGATTTTTCCATTCTGGGTGATCTTTTACGAGCTGACCACGTTTAATACACATCCAGCAAGCCCAGCCTCAGTATTTTCACTTTCAGCGTGAGCAACACGTGGCAGAAACCCAAAATAAACCGTCCACTGGAAGCATCCGTACCCGGCATAAATAACGTGTGACAGCTGAGGCCTGGAATCACGGACGGAGTTTGCCAAATATTGAATGATTTGGGAAAAAAACAGGGATCAGTGTCAGCGCTGGGGCTGCGAAAGGGGCAATTCTGGAAGCAAAGTTCACTGGGTTTATTATAACATCCCATAACCCGGAGAGGGACTGCAAAGATAGAGGGTTTCTTCCCGTTGCCAATCCTCAGGCTTGGTTCCCTCAAGACAGCCTGGATTTATCCATCGCCGGCACGTCACTTGGGGCCGAAATTCCCAATGTAGGCAAAAAATGTGATAGAGGAACAGCCACTCCAAACACGCTTTCCTGATTCTTCTGAATCCATCGGCACAAGAGCTCTCTGGAGCTTTCTCCTGCAGCAGCAAAGAGCCTCGTGCTGCTGGTCCCCAAAATAACACCTTGGGGACATCAAGAGTGACACATTTGTGGTGGCCACCACGGCCCACACAGGTGGAATATCCAGGGAGCAGCCCAGCACCCACAGAACACCAAACCCTCTCCTTTTATCACCTCTCCCTTCCCTGCTCACAGTGGTTTTCCCTTCCCACTGTTTGCTGATGGGAGAGAAACATCACTATTGTCACCTCATCATCACCATGGGCCCAGCTCAAAGAACCTCCAGTGCGAGCCCAGGAGGTGGTGGTACCCATAACACAGATTTTATTGGTGCAGGGGAGACAGGAGGTGCAAAATTCCTATAAATTCAGTTTTGTCCAAAAGAGTGAAAGCTCTAATGCAGGAACAGTGAGATCTGTAAGAGCGACAGTGATCATGGAATGGTTTGGGTGGGAAGAGACCTTTGAAGGAATTCTAGTCCAACCCTCCTGCACTGAGCTGGGACATCTTCACGTTCGTAATAGTAATTCAAATTTACTTCTTCAAAAGCGATGATAAGCTTGGGTGGGGAAGAAAAATCCCCATCAGCACTACAGGATGGTCCATACACAGAAGAAAGGTCTTCTGGTTGAATTTCAGAGCAGTTTACTTGGGCTGAGGCGCCTGAGGGAGACACCAAAGCAGGGAGACAATTTAAACTAGAGCAGAAAATAAAAGCAGAAGTGGAGACATCGCAGCAGTGGAGGCTCAGCAGCAACACAAGTCCCGGAGTGACGGTGCCGACACAGAGCCAAAACCAACCCCCACAGACACCCACCCATCCCCTGAGGACACCCAGGGCACGGCAGCAACATCCCAACCACACCTCTCACAGTTTCAGTGGTTTCCTTTCTGTCCCCTTAGAATATTCCATTTGGCCCCAATTCCTTAACCAAGAAATTCTTCTCCCTTGCTGGATCTGCTTTGTCTTGCTTTGAGTTCAAGGCAAATGTGGGTGCACCTAAAAATCTGCTGTCCCTTCACTTCCTGCAAACCCAAGTGACTTTGGAGTTAAACCTTCTTGATGTCCCCAGTACAAGCTGAGTTCATAAACTGGGTTTTGGCTCTTTTCTCAGGAGTCATAATGAAAGGAGAAGCCACGCCTGGCCCATGTCCACCACCCTGCCTGGACAGCCAGAGCTGCTCAGCTTCTGAGGGGGATTCCCAGAACACAAAAGAAGTTGTGAATCCACAGTTCAAACCATGAAAATCATTCCCAAAGATGCACAGTTGCCCACACTCGAACCAAAACAGGTTGGAAGCATTTTCTAAGTTGCTCCTGAGCTCAACAGCTTTGCCCATGGCTTGAAAAATCAAGTCCCATCAGGCTCTTTTTTCCCTGTATTTTTCACTTGTATTCAGCACTTCAGGCAATTCTTACCAACTCCTTGTCTCTTCCCTTCCAGAGTGGAGAATGACACTTGAATTTCAGTTTGTCACCTGGGAGCCCCTTGCTGGGCACTGGAGGTGCTTCTTCTTCTCTCTCACAGAAGGGCTCAGTTCACCTACACTTTAATCTGACATTTCTTCATCTTAAGAAGTCCACGGATACAAAAAGCACCTCAGTAGATGATTATCCCTTCCAGAGCCTGCAATCACCCCATGTCCTGAGGTTTGGATGTTCTTCCGTGGTCTGACAACCACTCAGTGTTCCTCAAAGTGAGGATGACGCTATCCGTTCATCACACTCTTGCTGATGCATCTCCTGTGGAATTCTCTCAGCTTCCACTGGACCTTTTGGCTGAGACAAAATGAAAATGGGAAGAAAAAAACACCCAACTAAAAAAAGAACTTCAGGAAAAGCTGTTGTGAAAGGAGCTGCTCCTCGAAGTTGTTACAAACATTTCTGACGAAGAGGAAGCGAATTTGAACGTGGATAACAACACGACCACTTACTCTTCCCCTTGGGGTCAAAGAACTTTCCATGCCGGGGATGAATCGGCATCCGAGCAAATCTGGGCTCCGCAGCGACCGCGGCTCTTCCCTGCAGGATTCCTGCCTCACCGGCTGGGGGTGCCCCCAAAGACAAGGACTAGGGTCAGTAAAATGAGAATTAAAGTAAGGGACTGCAGGAAGGCTTGGGGAGGCCTTGACTGAGGCAGCTACATAGGAGAAGTGATTCCCATGTTCCATCCCAGCATCTCTGCGTGGAGCTGGGAGACCCAAAGAAGTAGTCCCAGGAAAATCTTGCCTTGGCTCATTCCTCTTTCTTGAGCTCCTGATTTGAGTCATAGCATCTCGACTTCTGGAAGTACAGCTGTTCTCCCAAAACATGTCCCCTGCACAGACAGTGGGGTTCTCCAGCCGCTCCCTGGGCTTTTTGTGCCAGAAACAAAAATAAAATAGGAATATAAACAAACAAACAAAAAAATTTTTAAAAAACCCAAAGGGAATTGCTGGATCCTGTCTCAGGCTGCAAGGCTGGCTGTCATTGGATTTGCTGCTCCCACATTCCCTAGGTGGCTAACAGGAACAGTCAATGGAATGGCAAGGACCAGCAAAAAGCCAGAAGCTAAGGAAGAGCCTGGTGCATCCTGAGTGTTTGGACATTTCTGGGGAACAAATCCTTGCTATAGGTTGTTTTACTGCTTCTCATGACTAATGAAACAGTCACTGGCCAGAGGTGGGACAATTCTGTTCCAAACACCAAGATAAATCCCATTCCCAACACCTCCAGGCTTTCCCAGATAAGCTCCAGGCTCGAGCACCGGCATCGGGCCGAGCCTCCCTCACCAACACAGCAACTCTGCTCCCCTGAACAGCCAAAGGATCGGATTTCCCACCCTGACCAGTTGGATTTGCCCCTTACAGGTGTACACAGAGCAGTTCAGCCTCTGGAAAGCCAACTGGAAACAAAGCTGGAGCTGATATGCCAAAGCCACAGATCCCTGTGAAATCCCCCATGGATGCAGGCGCAGGGCAGAGCAGGACCTGTAAACGGACTCAGGATCAGCCTCTCACCTCACCAAGCACATGCCCAGCTATTTATATTTCACTTTGCAGCCCAAACCTCCCCATCTGGAGCCTGAAAACTAGCAGTGCTCCCACAGCAAGTCTGTTGGAACCTGTTACAAAGGAAGGGTATGCCAAGGACTAAAGGAATTCCCACTGAGGAGAATCTTCCAGACCCAAAATAGCTGCAGAAAATCCCTTTTTGAGAGCTCAGGAATTACAGCACTGTTAAGGACAAGGTGTTTCTATCCTAGAGGAGCTCGAGAACTTCAAAGAACAAAACCTGGGGAAGTGGAGGGATCCTTCTCTCCCTGATCCAGCCCTGCAGGCAGCGGTGGGTGGAGAAGCCTGTTGTGTCCAAAAGGGAGCCCACTGAAGGAGAGGTAGCACTCCAGGACCTCTCAGAGCTCCAACAACCACCACAGTCGAAATAACAGCTGAGCAAAAACATCCTTGTCTTCCCAGAAGCACCAAGGATGCACAAACATCAGCACCTAAATGCTCGAAGGATTCCAAAGATAATGGAAATAAGGGGCAGCTCATGGGAAAAAAAAAAAAGTTGCTTTAACATGTTATCATCAAGAAACTATGTCTCATTCATGATGAGAATTTGGAGTATCGACATATATATTGATATATATCAACTATATATATTGGTACACTGATACTTATCAATATATAAATCCATCTCAAAGGATCTCATGGGGTTGGAGAACCACATCCTCCAGCAGATCCTCAGCTCGGGGGTCTCGTCCTCAGGAAACTAGACCCACTTCCAGCACAAGCCAAGAGAAACTGACACTCCTCAGCCTTGCTGCTCATGAAGTCCACGGACACAGTAAAACAAATATCATTCCACCCTGGAAATTGGGATACCTGCACTGTATTTCCCTAAAAATACAGAATTAGGGACAATTTATGTAACTGAATGTCACCACGCTATTTTTGAATACTGGGTCAAGTAGTAATTAGCGATTTCAGATGTTTTTCCTGTGGTCTGAAAGCTTTGAAGTTCTTTTGAAGAAGATAATGCAGCTTAGGAGCAAAGTGGAATTTGCAACAGCACCAGGAGATGGAATAATGTGGCTCCTGACGCTCTCTCTCCCCTCATTTTATGGAGGATTCTGGACCGTGACCGATAGCGAGAAAGGGAGGGTTTTAAAGCCTCACAAAAGACTCTTCTTGGCAAACAATCTGCTCCAAATCAAGTTCTCCAGTGTTCCCGATTTTCCTGCATCTCCCAAGAATTATTACCTGCGATGCACCAACACAAACCCACGAGTTTTGTCTTCTGCTGAAATGATTCCAAGGTCCCTCCTGACAGGAGAGATGCTGCTCAAGATGAGAATGAACAACGCCTGGGGGGCAGCAGCCAAACCGTTTCTGTAGTGTTTTAGGCAGAGCTCACCTGTTAATGAACCACAGTTTAAACAACTGACTCCCCAGTTCTGCAGCTCCGACTCCTACGTTTTAAGTGACACCACAATCCAGCTTCT
Source organism: Acropternis orthonyx (assembly GCA_035583155.1). NCBI lineage: Eukaryota > Metazoa > Chordata > Aves > Passeriformes > Rhinocryptidae > Acropternis > Acropternis orthonyx. The sequence goes on from JAWWEU010000017.1 coordinate 18,555,456, forward strand.
CCTAAGCATCCAAACAAGAATAAACTTGTTTTGGAAGTCCGTGTGTCCCTCCCTCTGCAGCTGCTGGTTCCTTCTGCTACAACTCTGCGACATTTCCACTCCAGCCCATCCTCGTGCTTTTAAAACCCTACTCAGACCTCTGACTAACTTGGCCCTCCGGCTGCCCCTGGTGCCAGCACCTCCTTCCCGTTTTCCGTGTGCGGATGAAATCATTTCCCCCCGCAGAATCAGCTCCTGCACACGAAATGAAGGTCAGCCTCCGGCAGCAGGAGCTGCAGCCTCGTCAGGAAATCAAGTGGCTGCTCATGACTCGATTTAGTTTCACATTGAGTAGGAGATGATGTGTTATCCACCTCCTGCCCACGTCCAGAGCCTCGGACAGCTCAGGGTGTTTAATAACCTACAGATTTTAGGGCAGTGACAGAAATATCTGATGAATAACCCCTGTATTTTAGGAACTTGATCTCTTTAGCCAGACCTTCCACTCCTTCAAATTGAACACTTCAAAATCCTCTAAAGTCAGGGTTTCTTTTCAAGTCAAAACTTGTAACAGCAACCTGAGAACATCCCTCTGCTCCCTGGTCCATGCAGAACCAGGATTCCATCATCCAGAGACTGATCAGAGCTGGTAGGAACCTAGAGATTCCCCACAGAGCCTGTGCAGCACAAGGAAGAGATGTTGAAGTGCTCAGCAATGTGCTGTTGAAGATCAAAGGGAAAGGAATATTAAAGCTGTACTGCCAAATCTGCTTAGTTACCTTACAAAAGGGGAAAAAAAAACAAAAAAAAACCCCAAACCAAAACAAACACCAAACAGGATGAGTCAGACTTTAAACAAGAGTTCCAGCAACTAGTTCACAGAAAAAAAAAAAATCAGGCTTTTTCCTCTAAAGGTCGCATTTATAAAAAATATTCAGCCCACAGATGATGATAATTTACATGCAAGGGCAGGAATAGGATGTTGGATTTAAACAAGTCACAAAACAATATATTCCATCTCAAAATTAGACTGTCAGGCAAGTGCCACAACACGAGAGTGGCTTTTATACTCGAAGAAGAGTGTTCTGAAAGCATCAGGACACGAAACCAAAAAACAAAAGCCTTCTCACAACACAAGAAGTACTGAAAAATCCATCGAATTAGAGCTGACAGCTCCACTAAAAATAGTTCTTGGCAGCTACCTGAAAACACAGGCTTTGTGGTTCTTTAAAAACACTGATATCAGACAGAAAAGCAAAAAAAAAACCAACAAAAAACAAAAAGGGGGAGATATTCAAGTATTTAACCAGAATATTTCCCTTGTCCCAAGTCCCTCTCCAGCTCTCCTGGAACCCCTTTGGGCATGGGAAGGGGCTCTCAGGTCTCCCTGGACCCTTCCCTTCTCCAGGTGAACACCCCCAGCTCTCCCAGCCTGGCTCCAGAGCAGAGGCGCTCCAGCCCTCGGAGCATCTCCGTGGCCTCCTCTGGACTCGCTCCAGCAGCTCCACATCCTTGTGCTGTTGTTGCCCAGGGCTGGAGGCAGCTCTGCAGGGGGGGGGGGGTCTCACCTGAGCACAACTTCAAGCCCTGCTCAAGGTAAATCCAGCTGCTCCTTAAGGTCATCAGGTTATTGTTTTTCCTGAGGGCTCAGAAATGCTGACTGGAGGGTGCCAAAATTCCGGGATTTTGATGGATGACAGGCACCAGGGAATCGAGGCATCCCTTAGGAATGCCATCATTCACCTTCCTCACATGAAATTAGCAGTGAGTTATCAAGGACCTACAGATGATGCTCTGGCCCAGCATTCTGCTGGAATAAACCTGCATTTTATGGTGCCTCTGGGTTATTTAAAGCTGTTTATGGGGGTTTACACACCTTGTGCTGATGGTGCATCACCCATAAGGATTAGGAGGAAAGCATCCCTGATTCCCAAACCTGGCAAACAGGTGGCCTGTGGCCACCCAACACAAAGCAGAACAGACAGAACCCACAAAAAAGGACTGAGATGACACCAGGGGACAAAGGCACACATGGACTTTGCACTTCATTTGGATCCTTCCACTTTGGGGCAAAAGCTGGAACAACATGACAGGTGGGATCAGGATTTCATTTTGAACTTGGTCATGGCTTCCACCTCAACCAGCCAAGCCACAGCCCCACACGAGAGGGGAGCAGGGGAACGTGGCTGTGGAGAAAACACAATTCAAAGCGCATTCAGGAAAATGAAGTTATTTTATAAATCAATATATCAGTCCAATAAGGTAGGGAATTAAGTTGATCAAGGTAACAGCCTGAATCTCATTCTATTCCCTGAAAAAAACACCTCATCTGGAAGAGGAGCTCTGGTTTCTTGGGAGATGAAGCAGCAAAAATTGAACTATTCACCAGACTGGCAGTGGAATGATTTCAGTGCTTCAGTGGGCACAGATCAAACCTGAGCATATTCAAACCAGCACAATGGATTTGCTGTTTCTCTTCTGTTCAGCACTTCCCTGTGTCCTCCCTTGTCTTTAGGGCTATTATTCCACCCAGAATACAAAGTGGGGGATGATCTTCCCACCTTTTCCCATTGGCAGGCATGATTTTTCAGTAGGATAGAGCACTGCTGTAAAAAAGAAATTCTGACCCCTCAAAAAGGGAGGATTAAAGCAAAGGGAAAACAAAGGGCCCGGAGCACAGCACGGAGAGAGGTGAAGCACCCTGGGATGGCCGGAGGAATTAGAGGACAGATTGCAGCAGCCTGGAATTAAACAACTCCGAGATAATTCCCCATCCCAGGCAGAACCAGCAGGGGAGAAGGAGCAGCTCTCCTCTAAGCCAGGTCTGCCCAAGAGCTCCCCCGACAGCTGGTGCTGCATCTCCCGCCGGGCGCTCCCCGAGCGGCTCCGGGACGGCGTTTGCCCTGATTGCAGTGGGGGATAATCGCTCTTATCCCGACATGGGGAAAAACCCTTTTCCACTTCCCGGGAAAAAACCCTTTTCCACCTCCCGTGTTCGTTTCCTACAAAACCTGCTGTAAATCTAAAGCCTCCCCCCAGGATATCCTGGGTTGGAACATGCCTGAGGTGATTCTATAATTATTCAAGGACTAGCAGGGTTGTTCCCAGAGAAAGTCATCTGGCTCTCTCACCTTTTCCTTTCCACCAGCATGTTCTTCCCAATTCTTCTTTTCCATGTTCAGGAGAAAGCAGAGGCACCTCTTTCCTACAAACACACAATGAGCTCCAAACCTCAGTGTGGAAAACCACCTGGCACAGGAGGTGACACACAAGACACCCCTCCAGCAACTGCAGCACACCTGGGTTTAAGTCTCTTCCTAAACAATACTTAGCATTAATAAAAAATATTAACTGTATTCCAGATACTTTCTGTGCCATTGGAACAGATGATTCTGCACTGAACAAATGTGCAGTGAAGAATTGATTAGAAACATAATCCTGAAGTTCCTTGAAGCTTTTCAAAAATGATTATGAGCAAGCAAATAGCTTCCATAAGCCTGGAACAATTCCCAGCGCTGGCATCCCTGCCCTTGGAAGGGACAGGACGCAGCCAAGGTCAGGGATGGTGTTATCTGGAGCCACAGAAACATGATGCTGGTTCTGGTGGAACAGGCTCAGGTGACACCTGGTTTCATTTCCACCTTTTATTTACATGAAGGACAACGGGGATGGGAATGACAGGCACTCCAAGATGCCCAGATGTCAGTGGTTTTCCACAAGCACATTGTCACTAAACACATAGATTTCTCCAACACTTCAAGGTTTAGGAAAATCAGAGAGAACAGAATTTTTGCCTTGTTAAAATACCATGTCAGATCACAGACCCCTCCCTAACATTCAAAATCCCACCTAAAAATGTCCTTTCCCTGAGTCATTAAACCCTGAATTCACATTCATCACAGCGCAAGTATTTCAGCCGAGATATTTCCAGCCCCGTGCATGCCTCTTATCTTCTCCCCACTCAGAGGGTTTATTTCAAGGTGCTCCTCCACCCAACTCCACCAACACACCTCGGAGTCCCCGAGAATCCTTTCAGTGAGGGGACTGGAAATCCTTTTAACCAAACGCTTTCAGATTATGACGAATTATTCGCTGGCCTGGGGCCAGCACAACTCTCCCCGTCAGGAAAAGAGGTCGGGCAAATCCAATAACGAGTATTTAAAAAGACAAGTCAACAAAATTAGTTCCATTTTCTCGCTGGAGGCAAAGTAAGGTCATTATGAAACAGGGAGGGGCAGGGGGTGAAGGGGAGATCCAGCTCTAAAATGATAAAAAAAAATCCCAGAATATTTAACCTATCGGGTTTTGGAATTGCTTCCACTCCATTTCACCAGCAGAATGAGAAACATTAGGACAGGAGCTGCCCGGGGCCATGACATACACCAGGCCAGCCCCTCTCCCATCATCCCAGAGCAGATGCCACCTCTCAGCTCTCATCAGGCACCGGAGACACGGAGCTGCCGGGATTAGCTGCCGGCGCAAGCGTGGTGGGGAAAATGTGCAGGTGTGTTCCTCCTGCAAATGTCCAAATCTGCCAAGGAAAAATGAAAAGTGCCCTAAGAAGGGAATGAGGAGGCACGTGGATCTGGGCAGAAGGTCCGCAGGACTCGTCTGGGTTGGTGGGATGAGCGCCAGGTCATTGCTCAGCAACGTGCATTGTTTGCAGGAGACCAAAATAGACCTTATTTCTTTACCCTCGCTGGTATTTGCACAGTGCCTGGGTTAGTCAGGGGGCGTTCAGAGGTGAGATGAGATGAGAAGTTCTTCCTGTTCATAACAGGTCCATCTCCATGTACCCCCCATGAGACTGTCCCCGATATAGGGCATGCACAGGAATCCCAGACCAGGATTTGCATCAGAAACCTGGGATTTAAGTGACTTTTCAGGACAGAAAATTTGTTTCCTATCTCATCCCAGCTTTCCACCCTCAGCCAAAAGTCACTTTCAACAGAAAAGCACATTTTAACCAGCTTTGGGTTGTTCTCCTTGTCTATCCCTTGGGTGCAGGCACAAAGTAATCTGAAGTTTCCTGGATATTTAAGGACATAAACATGTTTAAGCTGCTGGAACTTGGGGTCTGACAGACACACAGGAACCCACTTTTATCCCTGGTTGTCCTCATTGACTTGACACTTGAGCCTCATGGATTTTCCACTCCCCTTGCACCTTTCCAATCAAGTCTGTGGTGAAACTCATCAGCAATTTGACTTGGACAAACATCCTTAACCCTGACCTTTAAAGGATGAGCAGGTTTGAAAGGTAATTTTTTTAAGAATGAGGGCTCTTGCTTGTGTTCTGTTGTTTCTCTGAGAAAGAGCTTTGGGGATAATTCTTTTTAACGAAGAGTGAAAGACAAGACTCCGAACTTCAGTCACACCTTTAGTCCACGCACAACCTGTTCACCTCTAACAGGAACCCCTCAAAACAGACTCAGAGATTTATGGAAAGAAAGAAAGCTTCAACACTTTCAGTACCATCCAGCTGCTGTGAAATTTGTCAACCTCAGTCCACAGCTCTGGGGATTTGGTAAATGAGAGGAGCCTTGGCAGTCATTCGTAATTGCAGCTGAGCTTATTCTCCATGACTTGTTAGATAGGAAAAATTTGATAGATAGGAAAAATCCCCAAAGGGATTGGGCTTTCTCTGAGTCCATAAGTCAGTTTTATAATTTACATTTACTGTTTGCTGTGGGGATTTGAGCAGGAAAGATCCTCAATCCTTTAAATTCTTATTTACAGCGACCGCATGAACTCCTACGTTCCTGATAATTGATGTTATGGAAAACATGGTTTAGAATCTGATCTTCAAGAAAACACCCAAATAGCAGGATGGAGGGTTAAATAAGTCTAATAAACATTCCAGAGTCACTCCATGATCCCTTTGTCCTCACGTCCATCCTCCCTGGCTCCTCCATAAGACAACAGGAGACTTCAGGAAGTCATCAAGACATCAATGACTTCACAAATCACCTCTGAGAACACGCGTGCCTTCCCCTGCTCCCTGAAAAGCACAGCACATCTTGGCATCACATGGGAAAGTCAAACAGATCCACATAATTATCCCTCCAGAACGCCTCGGAGAACATATGGGCTGGAAATGAAGCTGCCTGGGAGCGACGAGCTCGGCTGCGTGATGAGATCCACAGAAGGGAGGTGAAAGAAGTGCGTTCGGAGCAGGATCCCGCAACTACGGCACATCCATCATCGGGATAAGGCAATGACACCAGGAAATGAGCTAAGTCAATCCAAGATTGAAGTTTCATTTTCTGAAGTGCATCTGTTTGGCTCATATCCCCCTGAACCTCATTGTTCAGCCACACTGGGCTTCATCTCGGAAGCAGAAGATGCACGACCATAAATCAAAACGGCTTCTTGACGAGCAACCGTGGCAAACGTGCTTTTAATTTGGTTTCATAAAGACATTCTCAGCATCCCAGCAGGCCCTTGCCATGGCACTCCATGCAGGATGCCAGGGGTGCCACCCCGTTTCAGGTTGTCCTTTACTAGTTTGCCAGGCTTGGGGTTTTTGGGGTGAGAGCTAGGGGAAGTTCAACCAGCTGGTTTTTCAGTGAAGCAGATGAGAAGCACTGGGTGAAGCCAAGAGAACTAAGGGGGACAGCATGTTCCTGCAGAGGAGGTGGCATCCCCCGGATCGTCTGGCCAATCCATTCTGTGATTGGAAATGAGAAAAGCCAAAGCTGAGGTGGGCTTACCATGTAGGCAGACAGCCAGCCACCTCAAAACATTTCTAGGGATGGCAAGTATTCTTCACACTCCATGTGCCAACAGCACAAGGAACCCTCCAAAACTCTGGCTGAACACGTCCACAGTGGGACTCTGGATCAGGAATGGGGTTGGCTCGTGCAAATGAGGCAAGTGGAGGCCCATCACTCCATCCAACAGAAATCCTGTCAGGCTGAGAGGCCGCCAAAGAATCCAACACCAAGATTTGGGCAGCTTTCCACAGGAGAGCGTCCGTGTTCTCCATGCCTGAGGGTTCTGGTCACCAGCTCAAGTTTAAGGTGAACCACACAGCAGGAGATCACTAGACCAAGACCAATCTGGTGTTGGGAGGCTTTACTCCTGTGAGTTCTGCTGGCAAACATTCACAGGAGCACAGATGAGAGGAAAACCAAGCCAGCCCGGGACACACAGAAGCTTTCACAATTAGCATATGGATATTTTATCATCCGTTCAGGTTGAATTTCGGGTTATCTCTACTAATGATGCCTACTTGGCATGTCGCACAGTTTGACTCCACCATGCTGATGTGGTGACTCGTTTTGGCTCCTACATCCTGCTCCCCTCTCCCTCAGGATCCTCCTGTCTCCCCAAGGTTTTGCAGGTGCCTTCCCTCCACACCACAAACGGAGAAAACCAGAGCACTGCTACAAACCAAGACAAAGGAGAATTCCATCAGGTGACTATCAAAGCCACCAAATGGCCAGTAGGGCATTTAAAACCGGAATTGGCAGAAATATAAAGCAGAGGAGGTGAGTTAATGAGTGTCTCTAGCAACATGATGAAGTGAGAATAACAGAAGAAATTTTGCATAAGGCCAGGAAGAAACCTCCTCTCTCTCTTAACTCTGCTGCCATGTCTACCCTAGTGCTCCCTCCCATCAGGATCACCTCTGGATGCAAGTTTCCCTCTGCTTTTTTCAACCACAAAATCCACATCGCAACAACCAACACCCTGAAAAAGTCATAAAGACCCTTCAGAAGTACCCAGTTTAACATGATTTTAACACGATTTAACATGATTGTGCCTACTCCTTCCAACACCAGCCACCTTCTCACACTGCATCTTGCTCCAGCTTTGGGTCTTGGGGCAGCTCGACTCCCTCATTCTGTTCCACAGCCAAACATGGACCTCCAGGATCCCTCTGCCCTGGAGCAGGATGGATGAGAGATTTTATTTGCAATGGCCAACAATCTGCTGCTGACCCTCATCATCCTCCTCCTCCCTGCCAGGCCATCAGACCGTGTAGGCGCCGAGGGAACAGGCTGCACTTATTCCAGCCACGGACACCGGATTGTTTCTGCCTTTTCTGCATGCATGCCGTGGGCAGAGCCACAAATACCGGCCACGTGGGAAAACGGGGAAATATTTGATTTCTGGGATGGGGAAGAAGCAATGGAGCTAAATGAGGCTTTGTTCGGGGGCAGGAGGGCCTGCTCTCAGCAACGGGGGCAATGCAGGAATGCTGATAAGTCTGTTTTCTGTGCATAAATAACCTGTGCTGGAGCCCGAGCGCTTTATCTCAGGGAGGGATAAAGCCCTCGCTGACAAGGCCCTAAGATTTGTCTACTTGCCTATAAAGCAGGAGCCTTATTTGAAGGGCTAATTCAAGCCTTGGAGATTAGATTTCCTGTATGGAGGAAGGGACAATTGCATCAGATATTCTTCAAACATCGTAAATAAGATTAATGAGGTGTTGCTTCCGCGGGCTTTCACCTTGACAATGCCTTAAACACACAGAGAACCCCACCCTGGGACCTCCAAAGGAATCTTCCCAAAGGCTTCCTCATATTTCAGGGCACGGGCATCACCTCACTCCTCCCGGCCAGCAGAACTACAAATAGCTGCAGGAAGCACTGACTTCCTGAAAAAAGGGTTAACTGAGAATCATAGGAAATGGAGAAAATTAAAGCCAGTTCTAACATCTTGACTAGGCTGAGGAGGGAATAAATACAGCAGCAGCACTGAGTATGATCAGACACCTGAATTAATGCAAAATTAAATGAGACTATCAAAAATTCCAGACCTAACAGAGAGTTCACTCCTTCAGCACATCCCGCCAGGCTTCCTGTGGGCATTTTTCACAAACAACCACCCCCAGGTGACCAAGCAAAATTTTAATTAGAAACAAACCCAACCCAGCTGTCAGATACACCCAGGGCATCCCAAACTGCAACGCTTTGCGTCGAAGCTGAAGGACTAATCCAAAAACCAAACAGCAAAACAGAGCCGGGCAATGCGGGGAAGCTTCACGCGCTCAACAGTTGTGCTGAATGACCAACATCAACAAGGCAAATCAACTCAGGGCTCTGCGGGAAACAGCCCAAAATAAAAATGTTAATTTGATGATTTTACAAAAAAAAAAAAAAAAAAGCAGGAAGCTGGGTTTTCAAATGTCCTAAACTGCAACAAAATGTTGCGCAACAGGGAGGAGGGAAAGCACAGATTGGTTCATTGACATCAGCTGGGAAAAAGTAAGAAAAACTATTATTAAATAAGAAGAAGTAATATAGAAGTCCTCCCAACCTCCAAGGAAATAGGTGCAGAACACAGAGGTGATGTGAAAACCATCACAAAATTCCATGTCACACACATGGAATAACCACGAGGACAGAAACGTGTGTGAAATGGAAGGAAAGGAAAAACCAGAGTGATCTGGTAGTTAAAGTGTCACTGTCTACATTAAAAATTGATGGGGCTAAATCCCTCCTAAAAAAAAACCTGAAAGCTCCCTTTCCAGACACACATCCCAGCTCCCCTGGGATCAGGAAAGGGCCATCCTGCCCTGGCAGGACACTGCAGCAAAAATCCCTGGTTTTATCCAAGCATGTTGCTCCTCTCTGGCCCCCCAACAGGCCCTCACTGAATTAACTTGGATTTTTTCACCTGTGCCCCTGAAGCCCCTCCTCATGTAGAACTTCACATCTCTATGAGCACACTGACTCCTCTGCCAGCTCAGGGTGCTCATCTCCAGTTCCAACAGTTCCAACCCCTCAAGGGAAAAAAAAACCAAAAGCCACCACTTTCATGATATTCCAGGATCCTCCTGTCACACATTTGAAAGAAGAAGCCTCTAAATATTTATATATCCCTTCCTCTCCAGCTTTTCTGTCCCTTCCATGACACCTCCAAAGCAGAAATGTCCCACAGCCAAGGCTAGAGATGTGCCAGGATGCCTCCTTGGTGGACCCTATGGATCCATCTCAAATGATGAAGGTGTTTGCAACTCAGGCACATGGGAGATACAATAAACTAGTTGAATGAGCCTAGAAATACTATGCAAGACTATAAACCATTTATAAAACAACACTGTGATTCAGCTGAAAAAAATCCCTAAAAATAAGAGCAGAGCTCACAAGGAGGAGGTTCTTTCATCAAGTCACGGGTGACATCCTGCAGGTCGATTCCTCTCCTCGGTCCAACCGTGCCTTTTCGTGCTTTACCTGGTGGCACAATCCTAAACTCCTCCTGGTGGAACTGCTCACACTCCCTGCTCCAAATAAACAAACTTATGAAAGAAATTACTCTTTCAAAGGTTTAGAGCCAATTTGGCTTAACGAAAACTGAGGGAGAAGCACTCCTTTTCCAGGAAAATGAAGGAGAGGTGTCTCTGCTGGCACCATAGCCCTGAGCAGAGCACAGCTCTACCTATGGCCTGTGGGAAAATAAAACTAAAAATTCCCTTCCTAGCCAAAGGATTTCCCAACTGACACCCTAAATCCCTCTATGTCAGCTCTACAGGAGAGACCAATTGTGCCCTTGACCCCAGGGGGCCTTTTCCAACCCAGCCCTGGCTGGGCAGGACCCTGCGGATGGGCATGTGCTGTGCTCCAAGCGGCACAGAGAAACCCTTCTCGCCCTCAGGGTGAGTTCATTAAGTTGATCACAAATTCCCTTGGGATCTGGGAGCATCTCACCACCTTCTGTACAATGAGAGATCCCAGGACCAGAAAAACAGCCCCTGCTCCCGGAAGATCCTGGCCCGGCTCTGGTTTGAAAGCACGGGCTGCTCCTTTGATGCCCTGCCAGAAGTGGCCTCCAGTGAGGAAGCCCGGGATGAGTCACACCACTGGCACAAGGAACTGGCCAGTCTGGATTGAAAAGCACCAATGAAACTCAGGATTTTTGCCCCTCCTCTGCCATCTCCCTTTCTGCACTCCGCCATTCCCAGGGATTGCTCAGTGCCAGGAAAAGGGAAGCAAAACTACCCAGTAGACGCGGGGAGGGTCTGCAAACACGGCTTTGTCCACAAAGGTGAAAACCTGAAGCAGGAGGGTGTTAAGGCACTGAGAGGATCATCTGGGTAGAGCACCACAAAGCCTTCTTGGCTGTTCCCTGACTTGCAGGAATTCCATTTGGCATTGGGGTTTCTGGCTTTGCACACCTGCAGAGCTCCGAGCCAAGAGCTGGGACCGCAGCGGCAGCACCTTTCGGATACCGTGTCCCCTAATCCCAGTTAGCTCATACACAAATCCAGCGGAGAAAACTTTCAAACCCACAAGGCGGCTGCAAGAAAAAGAAGTTTAGCCCTAGTGGCCTCTCAAGCAAAGGATAAAACGTGCAAAACGGATCCGTTTCACATTTACCAAGAGTCAGACAGTCTTGTTACAAAAATAAAACATTCTGAGTGCTAAAGACTTAAAATTAAATCACTTTTCCCAGCAAATTCATTTTACTCAATGGTGGGGACAAGGCATTTCTTTGCTTCATTCACTGTCCCAACCTACTGCTCACCCCAAAAATAATAAAGAATAAAACCAGTAGAAACATCTCTGTCCTTTCACTTCAACTTGATGATTCTGGTCACTAAACTCCTAATTCCGCATGTTCTTTCCTTCAAACTGAAACTGCAGGAATCTGCTGTAGCTGTCACACTCGCTGTGCACCAGAGCCTTTCAAATCTCACTCTGTGCCTCTTTAATGTTGGGCTTGGGGGTTTTTTTTATCTCTCCAGCCCAACCTCTAATTTAAAGGAAACTGTGCTGGATGCTCTAATTGACCCCGTTCTCTTCCTTCCCCAGTTTGTCTCTATAATTAGCCCTTCCCAGCCAAGGGAATCAGCAACAAGACCTTTCCGAGCCCCACCCTGCAGACCACAGCCGCTGCCTCGCATTGTTTTGGCCCAAAAATCAACAGCTTCAGGACAACAAAATGTTAAAAAAATGGAAAAAACAAGAAAGTGAGCTCAGATGTGCCGTGATTGTTTTTTGGCACGTTGCGGTGAGCGACGCTCACCCCAAATTTCACCTGCGACTCAAATCCTTTGCAATGCTTTGTAACATGAGCAAAATACTTGTTTTTCTCAAAATGGTAACAGCTGCAGGACTACCCACCCCAAATTCACCCACCCCAAATTCACCCACCCTAAATTCACCCACCCAGGCCTTGCCCTCAGCACAGGCACCAAACCCAGAGGATTCCAACCCCCACTGAGGCCCCACACCTTGTTTCTTGAGGAATTAAAAGGCATGTAGAGAATGAGGAAAGGAAATGCATTAAAAAAATAGTCTTATCAGCAAGTAAATGTCACCAAAGAAAATCTCCTTCCCTACTCGCCTCTACAACGGGCAGTGATTCCTACCAGGTGACCTGAGCTGGGGTATTTTTAGGTATTAGGGGGAAAAAAAGGAAACAAACACAAAAAAACCCCCCAAAACAGCAGGAAAAAACCCTGAACCCAAAACAATCCCTCAAACCCAAGTTTAAGTCCAGATTTCAGAGCACCAGGAGGGGCCGGATGGAGCCACAGTCCACAGCGACACCAGGAACACCACCTCAGGTCTAACCTGGCCTGACTCAGGTCTTCCATCCCACAACGGCATCCTCTGTCTTGCCCTTCCCAAAAGGATGAGATTCCAACTAACATGACCCAGAACTAAACCAGAGGAATTTCCCTGGTTAGTTCTGAGCTTTGTTTCCTTCCATGTCGCTTCTCCCACGTCCAGGGTTCCAAGGGCAGCTGTTCCTGATGAAGATGCTGACCTGGAGAAGCATCCCAAGGTCTCCTGGTGTGCACCATGTCCCTAACTCACTATTTCCCACTCAATCTTCTCGCTTGACTTTACATCTTTGCAATAACTTTGCACCCCACATGGAGCTCAGAAACCAAACAGGTTGAATTTTTTTGGTGATTAATTTCCCAGCTTAGACTGAAGTTCCCTTCAAATCCATCAGCGCTGCTCACTGAATACTATCCCGGCATTCCAGAGCTCCAGCTCCCAACGTACACAAACACACATATTTCTAGAACCATCAGGAATTTCAACATTCAGACAATTAGCAAATGAAGCTGCAGCTGGCCGGAGTCTTGCTAATAACAGCAGCACCTGAACCCGGAGTGATCCTTCACCTAAGGAAAATTGTTCAAGTTTTTTGAATACCTGTCCCCTCCAAGCCCCTGAAGAACATACCTGAAAGGAAAGTATGTAGATTAATGCTCCCAGAAAACCAAAACAGAAGAGAAAGTTGATCCAGTCCTACAAGAAGGAAAAAAAACCCCAACCCTTTTTTTCTCGGTGCAGAGGACAGTCCACGCTCAGGGAAAAATAACTTACAAATAATGCAGAAAAACTGCACCTAATCCACTGTAAATCCATGTCTGGCGGTTCTAATTTCCAATTATTTTTTGAGCTGTTCTCTCAAGGATTTAATTTTTACTAAAAATAAACCCAACACAAGACAGAAGATCCCAATCTCCCTACCACACAGAGCCTGCCCCACGAATATCAGGCTCTGAGCTACTTTTAGACTGAGCTTTGGAATGAGTTTTGCATGCAAATGAAAAACTCTCACACGGGGCCACTCGCTCGACTGCAACAACTGCATGAAACAGCTCCTTCAGCTTCTGCTGCTCAGGTTTCACATCTTCCCCGACCAAACAAAAACCAAAGCAGCCTTGGAGCAGCTGCACCACCGAAAAGAAAACCAGGGCAGGAAACCCCTAGTGCTGCTACAAAGCAGGCGGCGAACGCTGTGGGTGAGATTCACACCTTCCCTCAACGGGAACAAAATACGGGGAAACATTCAGGCAGGGATTCTTTTCCCCTCCTTGTTTCGGTGTTCAGATCTTATTTCTTCCCAGTAAAGACTTTTAGGTGGGAGGATGAATTCTCAGTGCCTCAGACATGGACTTTGGGGCTCACATTTTTTGCTATTTCGTTATTATTACCCCACTTGCTGAAGGTTATTTTTACTGTTATTTTTGAATATTTTTTTCTCCTTATATTTATTGTATTGTTCACCACAGATGAATCCAACAGCTCTAGCGAGGGATTTAAATCACATAAATGAGGGACAGAAACACAACATATCGCACTGCTGAAATTAGAAACAACACACTGGAAGGTAGCAGCTCCCATCTGGAATTACAAAGGGATTTGAGCCTGCAACAACAGACAATTCCATGCCTTTTCCACAAATATACTGGGGCAAGGAATGGACAATGGCTGCCAAGTCTTCTTTCTTGGCCATTTATTTCTGAGAGGTACCATCTCAGCCTTCAAAGAAGAAATATTGCTGCTAATGCTTATCAGTGCTAACAAACTCCTTAATCCAATCCCTGCGGATTGCACTGAAACCAGAGATGTGTTTGGAGCAGGGAACTACGAAGCAAGTGCTGTGACAAGTCAAGATGCTCCCGGCACTGCCCGGAGCCGGGCAACGGGACACCGGGAGCAGCCGAAGGATTTTTGGTGTGTCCAACCCTCGGTTGCCTTTGGTAAGTTCATTCTGTTCATAGCTGAGGCAAACTCTTGAGATTCCTCGTTATCTGCTGCAGGCTCCTGCAGCCTGACCTCTGCCTCCGCATTGTCCTGCTATCTCCTCGCCTACCTGCCGGGCACGGAGCAGCGCCTGCGGATAAGATTATCCCTGCTCTGCCGGGGATCGCTGCTGCCACGCTCCCGCCCGGAGCAGGAACACTGAGCTGTGCCCTCGATGCTCAGCCAGACGTGGCCCAAACACCGGGCGAGGCGCCGGGGCCGTCGCGTCTCTCGGCAGCTCGGCTGGAGCATCACTGGGATGAAGGAGGCAGAGGGAACAGCGGCTCTGTCCAAGTCCCTTTGCGGAGCTGGAGTGGCTCGGCCATCCCTACCACAACAAATCCCACGTAATGATGCCCCCTTTTTGGAGCAGTTGGATTAAGGAGCAGGGACCGGCTCTCCCGTGCCTACATTTCTCCATGAAACCCCCAGAGGGTTATTCACCCACACAGCCTCTTTCTTCCAAAAAAAAAAATACTTATTCCACAAAATCTTTCCAATTTGCCCGGCATTGTTTTTTAATCAAAAAGCAACGCTTCTGATGATCCACTGCGGCCCATTATTTATTTCTTTTTTGCCTAATGCGATCACATTCCTTAACAATTAAATCATTTACTAATTCCTCCCCGGGGAAGCTGTCCTGTGCACCCAACAAGCACGAACCAACCGAACAGTTCCAAGTTAAGTCCTGCAAAAGTTAAAATCCCAACATTTTTAGGAGAAGTTTTATTTCAGTCAACGTATTTACGTGAAGTATGAAAAGACAGCTGAGGTACGGAAGTCTTCTAAAGTAAATATTTTCAGCTAACTTGTTTTAAGTTCATCTCTCAAAACCAGCCATGTAGATGCTGAACACAATAAAAGAATTCTTGGTTGTCTATCAAAAACATTCGCAATCTGGGTTGGTTTTGAAGCTCAGGTTTTCCAAAGATGGATCTATGTGGATTAAACACTCTCTTCCATTACTGCTCAACTGTGCTACACCATATCCAGGAGATGTTTCTAAAGGTCATGCTTTGCAAGAATTAGAAGATAGTGGGAAGAACTTTGATTACAGGACAGCACAGGGGCTGTCAGATTCTCCCTGCCTGATGCATAAAACTGGAGACCTGGAACAGGCATCTGAAGGAAGAGTAACTCCAGGATTCAAGGTCATTTTGGAGGGTACCAGAAGTGACTCAAGGTGAAGAGACCAGCAAATAAGACTCAAAAATTATATTGAAACCCCCATATTTTTGCTATTTTTGCATTAATAAAGGTGGTAACCAAAGTATTTGTGTATTTTAAACCATACTTTTCCTTTGCTACTACATGCAGCATCCAAGTGGGACAGCCCCTGCTCTGCTCCCCATGGATCCTAATTCTAAGAGTCACAGGGATGGAAACCAGGATTTCTCCAAGAGAAACTGAGCAGCCCCTGGGAACCACTGAAAACACCAGGGTTGAAATGGTGTGATCCGGCCTTCCCCTCAAGGGCATCGACCTACACACAGAGCCAATGTATTCCTAGAGGCCTTAACACCAACAGGGATTTCATAAACCTTCCCCAGGACCTGGAAGAGACCTCTAAAAGCACTTCAGAACCCAACAGAGAGATGAAGGGAGACCACAGCAGAGCTCCACCTGCATCTTACTTAAATCAGGCTTGTAGCTGCAAAACCAGCAATGGAACTCAGTAGGTGTAAGAGACGAGAGCTCGGCTGAGATGAGAGCCTGGATGAAATGAGCGCATGGAGGAGATGAGAGCATGGAGGAGCCTCCCCATGTGCTGATCCCACATCAACAGCGAGAGGATGCAATGAAGGGGATCCTGTTCTTGAGGGAGGATGGAGGGCTGGATCTCAAAAGGTCAAAGCAAACTCTAAACTGGTGTCTGGGGATGTAGGGAGAGCACAATTATCTGTATCCAACCTGTACATCTACCCATCCACGAGCAGGGTAATTTGCTGCCTTATCAGCTCCTGATGCTCCTGTCGTCTTTGTTTTTCATGATCCAGCCTCACCAGCTCCTGAGCACCCTCACGCATCGCTGCCTTTCGGCTCCTCAGCCCCACATGCTCCTGTTGTCTTTGTTTTTCATGATCCAGCCTCACCAGCTCCTGAGCACCCTCACGCACCGCTGCCTTTCGGCTCCTCAGCCCCACATGCTCCTGTTGTCTTTGTTTTTCATGATCCAGCCTCACCAGCTCCTGAGCACCCTCACACACCACTGCCTTTCGGCTCCTCAGCCCCACCTCCCTTGGCAAAAACTCGCTTTGGCTGAAGACCTCGCTCTGTTTGTTCCCAGGGCCCTTAGTGAAACTCTAAAGAGGGCTGCCAAAACACACCAACAGAGCCCAAGACGACGACCCACGGCTTTGCCTCACCGTGGTTTGGCACGGTGTGAACAGCCAAAGAATCCTACACAAGGAAGAGATGTCTCACCCCTTCCAAAGGGATGCCCATCCGTGCCTAAGGAGAAACTGCAATGCAAGAAAGGAATTGGAGTAGCAACGATAATCCTTAAACCAACAGGTATGTATTTCTTTATTTCATTTTGCCTGGAAAATCTCCAAGGAGTTTCCACCAAGATGCTGCGGAGCCGGTCGCTTGCCAGCTTTGTGCTGATTATCAGCAAAGGGACCCGGACTATCCCTGTTCCCCTCCCAAGATAAACTTCAGCCAGGACAGATCCTCTTTCAGCTGGAGCCTGTGACCAGATCAGCTGAAGGAACTCATGGAAAGGCAGCAGCAGTTTAACAGCCTTGCAAGTGGAACTCTGTGCTCCGTGAGCAAGGGCTGCCATGGATCACATGTAATCCCGCTCTCCTTGGACACTTCCCACCCAATGCAGCTCAAACCACTTCCCTTCCCTTCTCTTCCTACAACTCACAAACCACTGGTGGAAGATGACCAACATGAGACACCTAAAGCCACGAGGAATCCAACCTGACCTCGCAGACAACCCTGCTGGGAGCAGAATTTTGGACCATGTGACCTCCTGAAGTCCCTCCTGACCCAAGTGATCTCACATTCCTCCACAGGATGGAGCATTAAAATCATAGGGGTTTTGTTAGAAATAAAAAGCAGTTGTGGCAAAGACATGGAGCTCTCACTTCACCTCTAAGACTTTTCCATAGTCTTGTGGAAATTCACCTGCTACGGATTCCTACCCGCAGACAGAACAACGCTACCACGAGATCTAGCAGAGCTGAAACTCTTGATAATACTTGCAAAACAGACCCAAAAATTAGTTCAACTCTAAAATTCCCTGTTCCATAGCCTTCCCTTCTGAATTTTTATATTTTCTGAGGTCAAGTGGTTTGATGAGTTTCATTCCAAGACACAGAGATTAAGCCATCAACACAATCACAGGAGCAAGACACACATCTCACCATGGCATTCAACCTGGCAGAGACCAGAAAGATTTAATATTAAAGAGTCACACAGAGAAAACAAAGACAATTCCACTTCCCTTTTTTCCTGTTTTTATCCATTATCTGGCAACAGTTTCACGTTCAGTTTCTGCAGTCTCAACACCTGCAGCTTTATGTGTATACAAAAAACCTATGGAAAATTTTGGCCTCTGTAAAAGCAAAATCAAATTCCATAAGAACAGTCTCAATTCCAATGATCTACAGAAAACCCATCAGCAGCATTTCATCCTTACAATTCCATAGGAAGTCCAAGCTTTGTGATAATCCCAGCCTATCCAACCTGAAGAGACAGTGGAACACTTTGCAGCAGGAAGCCTGAAAAATTATTCCTGAGCAGGGAAGTACCCAGACACTTCCCAAATCTCCAACCCTGCTGCTTTTGTCCAAAGGAATGCTAGAGAAAGTCTCAAATTTGCAAACTTAATCCACAATCCTTTAAATATTTATGCTCATGTTTACTTTTTCGAGAGGGGAGAAACCCCGTTTGCTGGAGAGGAAGTGAAGCAAACGCCGAACGCAGGACCCGAGCCTGAGAAAATCAGACACTCCTTTTAACCTCAACACAAAAAACAATGAGTCTTCCAAAGCTGAAACCTGCATCCAGCCTGCCTCAGGGAGCTGGACTCCAGGACCAGGCTGGAGCTTCATCCACGACACAATGAATGTGCCTTCAACCCTGGTGTTACGCGTGCAAGCGGGAACACAGCCCCGTTTTATTTACAAACTGAGGGGATGCAGGAATTTCTGAAAGCGAGTTTGACCAGCTGAGATGCTTCCAGCAGTTCAACGACCTTGTTTGCTCTCTAATAAATGCATTTTTAAAGGAATTGAGTTCAAAAGTTGCACAGTTTAGAGCAAGGGCTAGAACCGGGTAAAAATGGCCACACCGCACTCACCAAAACCAACCACCTCAAATGGCTTTTAAAACTCTCAGGGCATGTTTGAAATACAGAATCCCAGCAGTGGGTTGGAAGGGGCCCTAAAGTTCATCTCATCCCACGCCCTGCCATGGCCAGGGACACCTTCCACTAGTCCAGGTTGCTCCAAGCCCCGTCCAACCTGGCTGTCAACACTTCCAGGGATGGGGCAGCCACAGCTTCTCTGCCCAACACGGGCCAGGGCCTCCCCACGCTCACAGGGATGAATTTCTTCCCAATATCCCACCTAACCCTGCCCTCTGGCAGTAGCAAGCCATTCCCCCTTGTCCTGCCTCTACAGTTCCTGATGAAGAGTCCCTCTCCAGCTCCCCTGTAGGCTCCCTTCAGACACTGGAAGCTGGCTCCCAGTTTTCCCAGCCTGGAGGTATTTAAGCTCCAAGACCACGTGTCCTGTGAGATCCCAAGGCTGTGATGGTGAACCCTGGTCCTCCTTGCCAGCTTGGTGGTGCTGAGCTGCAACACCAGTGGAGAGACCAGCACCATCCCTGTGCTCCCAGTACTCCCCCTGTTGACTTGTGGGAATGCAGAGGTTCTTCCATTCAGACCTCGATTCCATCCTCCCAAAAATCAAGCAGGGGATGAGGGTTTCAAGTCCAACCCTACCTTGACAGGAGCTAAATTACAGTAACTCGTGTTTCACATTTCCCAAGCACCCACTCTCGTGTGCCTCACATTCTTGGAGATTTTCCTGCAAACCCAATCAACTCTCACAAAAATCACCGTGAACATCCCAGATAAATATCATTTAGACATAAAACATTCAGTTTTTAAGGATCCCAAAGGTTCAACAGTCAGAGTGTTTTAGTACCAGTGTTTGGGAAAGATACTGCAACAGCAGACATCACGTCAGAGATTTGATACCTTAAAATCTTAAAATGCAGCCTCCCCACCCGAAATAAAAAGGGAGAAAAGGTAAAAATGTGAAGTTTATAAATCATAATGGGAGCAGTGGATGCACAGAAGAGAGAACTCTGCAAAACTGATTTACATTTTAAACATACAAATTCAAATAAAGCTTTTCCCACATTTTTCCAAGCACCACTGACGGACCCCAGGCCTTTCAATACAGGAGGAAACAGCTCTAAAGCCACTCTGATTTACTGCATTGATTGCAATAAATAAATAAATAAATATAAAGTTGCATCATCATTGATAGCCCAGGAAACAAAAGCTTATTAGTCGTGTGCCAGGGCTGCTGAATTACCTTCCCTGCCGTCAGCAGCTGGAGTGACAGCTTCCCAAACACTCCTGGGGATGGAAAATCATGGCCAGGAGTAAGAGTGAAGGCTCAGGGAGCCCTTGTGAGGGAAAAACGCATGGACAAGCCTCTTATGTTAATGAAACAAAATTAAAAAATGAGCAAAGTCGCCGAAATGGGTGAGTTTCCTCAAGGACACTGGGGAAATCGTGACCACCGCGTGACTGCAGGACGAGGGCTGAAGGGAAGATGCCCTAACGCAGCCGGACTTTAAGCTCAGCTCTATAAGGTCACGCTTAAGCATTCACAGCCCATCACCGCCACGTCCACGCGCCTCTCCACGGGAAGACAACGCTCCCCTGTCATTTCCTAGCGCTCCCTCGGGAAAAGAGTGGGGAAAACACTCGAGGCGGCCAGAAACCCCATTCTCCAACCAACAATCTGTTTACAGAGCGGTTTATTCCAGCGCCTGGTTATCGACCGAGCGAGACAGCGCGGCCGGTTCTCCTCCCGTGGCAGCAAATCTCCTCCTTCCCTCTACCCCTACGTGATTATTTTTCTGATCCGCGATGGGCAGGGACCGCGCTGCAGCGAGGGATGGCAAAGCCATGATTTCTGCTGAGCTCACGCTCCCCACTTTATTAAGCTCGGCTTGATTTCGGGAGAGTTAAACGCAGATGGAGGAGGAGGAGGAGAAGGAGGAGGAGGAGAAGGGAGCCGATGCAGATGGGCGGCAGAACGCCCGGCTCCGAACTCACGGCAGGTCCAACCCCGGGGCACGGCAGTGGGGTTTTATATTTTGGGCGGGGGGGGCGGGGGGCGCGGATAAAGCAAAGGCCGTTTGGGCTATATTTCGGAAAATTCCAAAAACAAATGCGGGCTGTTTTACCCTCCGGAGGTGCAGCGCTCCCGCAAAGATCCGGCGTGCCGGGGCGGGAGCTGCCGCGGCGTCCCACACTGCGCTAAAACGGAGGAATACCTCATCCCGAGGGGTGGGAAGCACTGATGGGCAGCGGGGATGGCTCTGCGTGGCGTGGCGGGCTGGCACAGCCCTGCGGGGCCGCGATGCCCCATCCCCGTGGGGCGGCGGTGCCCCGGCCCGCGGCCCCCCCCGGGAACACCGGGGATGCAGAGGGAGGTAAATCTACCCCCCCACACACACACACCCCCAGGCTGGTTTTTCCATGTGCTGCGTGTCCAACCCACCCGCGATGGGGGTGAGAGGCACCGCCGTGGGGGGATGCGGGGCCGCCCCGCACTGCGCACCCACCGAGGCGAGGCGAGGCGGGGCGGGGGGGACAATGCGTGAGGGGCGAACTCGCGGAGGGGGACCCACACAACATCGAGGGGACCCCACAACATCGAGGGGACCCCACACAACACCGAGGGGACCCCACACAACACCGAGGGGACCCCACAGCACTGAGGGAACCACACAGCACTGAGGGGACCCCACAGCACCGGGGGAACCCCACAACACCGGGGGGGGACTCGCTCCCGCCGCCCAACAAAGGCTCCCGCCGGCCCCGCCGAGGGTCCCCCCGCGACCCCCGCCCCGCTCCGCTCCCGCCGCCGCTCACCTGCGTGTCGGGGCGCGGCGCATCCCTCGCCCGCCGCCGCCGCCGCCGCTGAGGGGGATCCCGGGAGCCGGTGCTTGAGGGGGCGGTCGGTGCTGAGGGGGCGGCCGGTGCTGAGGCGGGTCGGTGCTGAGGCGGGTCGGTGCTCCGGGGGGTCCGTGCTGGGTGAG
>JAWWEU010000017.1:18577333-18598699 GCA_035583155.1 Acropternis orthonyx
CCCTTCCCCTCCCCACACCCCCCAGCCCACCCGTAGGGGTTGCGATCTGCACACCCCGGGTCACAGAGGGACAGGGGACCGTGGGAACCACACCACAGCAGCCACCACATCTGGCCCCTGCAGTGACCTGGGTGATGTCACCTGAGGAACAGGGGAAGCGCGGGGTGACGTGGGAGTGGAAACCACCAGCCAGGGGGGCTATTCACAGGAGGGACGCCCACAATTCCACGGGTCCCAAACCTGGGTCGGTAAAAGCCCCACTCAGGGAGGGGACAGCAGCCAGACTGTCACCCAGGTGGGGAGGCCGAGCAGGCCCAGGGCATGCAGGGGGCTGTGCCCGCTCCATCCTGCGCTGGCGGAGTACAGGCAGGGCAGCACCCTGCAGGTGAGGTCCACGCAGTGGGGGGTCCTCAGCCCCCACTACCCATCCAGCAGCTTGAGGATGCTCTCCCTCTCCTTCAGGGTCTTCCAGGCCTGGTCCTTCTCCTTCTTGGTGGGCGTGCGCTTCTTCTGCCGGGCCGCCATGATCTTGCGGAAGGCATCCATCACCTCGTTGTCGGCCATGCGGACACGCTGCCGCAGCTCCTGCCGGTGCAGCTCCTCCTTGGCCAGCCTGGGGGGCACACGGTGGGGGTTCAGTCCCTGCCGGGCAGCCCCTGCCCACCCCCTGTCCCTGCCTACTCGCTCTCACCGCAGCAGCTCGTGCTTCTTGGTGCGGTTGTGTGCGCTGAGGGCCTTCAGCTCCGCCTGCCTCTTGCGCAGCTCAGCCAGCACCTCGTCCTCCGAGTCCTCGGCTGGGCGGTCCTCTGACTCCAGCAAGCCCTGGGCCACCAGCTCCTCCTTGATCCGTCCCTCCAGGGACTTGGTGTGGGGGACGCTGCCGGGGTGGAGAGCAGCAGCTGCCCACCACACGCCCTGTGCTCCCCGTGGCCCACCAGGGCAGGGAGTGAGTGCCCCATGGGCAGTGCTGAGCTCTGGACCCGCCTCAGCTGCTCACCTGAAAGGCTTGTTCTGGCTGCGGGGAGACGTGCCGGCACCATCAGCTCCCGAGTCCTTGCCAGCGATCTCAGGGATGGGGGAGTCCTCGACAGGGGAGATGATGTTCTCCTAGCGAAGGGAGCAAGAGGGAAGAGTCACAGTGCCGGGTCGCGGCCACGGCACTGCCCCCATGGCGCCCCCTCACCTCCACGAGGGCCTGCAGGAGACGCTGTGTCAGGGGGCCAAAGGGACACCCGTCCTCTGGCTGCTCGTGCTGGGCCTCTGACTTCTTCAGCAGGGCATCTACCTCTGGGAGGAAGCAGGAGAGGGAAATAAACAACCCCAAAGGTCACCCGACAGAGGTGAACAGCGAGACAGGGCAGCCTTCAGCCGCTGGGGCCAGGGCTTGACTCCACTGGGCACAAGCGCTCTCAGCCCCTCTGGGCAAAGACAGGGGTGGGATGGGGGCACCTTTGGTGTCCAGCTCAGTCAGTGGTCCCAGGACACCTTTCTTCTTGTCAGCAGCAGCTGCTGCCCGGGCTCCGTCCTTCTGCTCCTCCAGCAGGTCCTCCTGTGCCCAGCGCTGGGAATAATGCTTCCCCAGTGGCGGGATCTGCGAGAGCAGGGCTCAGCACAGCTCCCGGAGCCTCCGCCGTGCCTCCCACTCCCCAACACCACAGCAGCACCCCAGGCGGGCACGCTCGCTGTGAGGTGCTGGAGGGGGAGAGGGCAGAGGATGGGCTTGGGAGCTTTTCACCTTGTAATGCTCAGCCTCATCCTCTGGTGGCTTAAGCAGCTCCTCCAGGACTCTGACCTCCTCGTTGGTGAGATCAGCACAGTAGGGCTCCACTGATGCCCAGAACCTGCAAGGACAGATGGACCGTGAGGGAGAGCTGCAGGGCAGCATGAGGGAGCTCACACATGTCCCCCTTCCCCCGGGGTACTTTCTCCCTCGACTAGAGGCAGCCCCTGTGCTAGGTGCTCCAAGGAAGGTGACCGATGATCTCCATGCCCTCCAACACCCACACACCTGTTTGGAGCATCATTTTTGGGAATGCGGGGCACATCAATGGGATCATCCTGGAACTCATATTCCTGGATCTTGGGCTGCAGGTTCTTGGACTTGGGCCGGCCAGGGCCAGGCCCAGTCCCATGGCCCCCTTTGCCCTCCAGCTTCTGCTTCTTGGGCTTCCCATGTTTGACAGACGTGCCCACATCGTGGTCCTTGCTCAGCTTCAGGAACCGCCGGTCGCCCTTCTTATCCTGCCAGTCCGTCAGGATCTGGAAGAGAGTGATGCCTCATCAGGTCCCGCGCCCGGCGCTGGGCAGGGTCGCGCCGGGGGCAGCCCCTCGGCGGGCAGGAGCGGGGCAGGGAGCCTGTCCCTGCCCCCTCGCGGTCCCCGCACCTGAGTCTCGGCCTCCAGCACGCGGAGGCGGCGGCTGGCGGAGGAGAGCAGCGTCTCCAGCTCCAGCTGCAGCGTGTCCAGCTCCTCGATGCCGATGCCGTCATCCTCCGAGCGGGCCTGCACGGCGGTGTACCGGGGGCACACCTTCACGTGGTCCACGGACTTGAAGTCGTGGAACTGCAGCGGGCAGTCCTTCAGCTCGCTCATGGCGGCGGGCACCGGGGGCGGGGGGCCTGGGGGCACCGGGGGGCGCACGGGCTGGCCGGGCTGCGGGTGGGGGTCCCCAGCCAGGCCCTGACCCCGGGCCCGGCCCGGCCCGGCATTCCCGTTCGTGCCCGTCAAAGCGGTGGGATGGCCGAGCGCTTCCCGGGGCTGCGGGTGCGCTCTGACCCCGGGAACTGATCAGGCTCGGGGTCAGACTCAGGGCTAGGCTCGGGGTCGGGCTCGGGGTCAGGCACGTCGCTCCTCCTCCCACGGGGTGCGTGACACCCCAAATCCCTCCCTCTGACCAAATTCCCTCTCCTGACCAAATCCCTGTGACATCCAGGCCTTTCAGGCAGACAGCATTCCCTCCCAGCGCTTCCCACAGCTCCCTGGATCGACCCTTTCCCTGGAGGTGAGTGCACTGGTGTAGGTTTAACACGGTCTGGGCGGGCTGAGCTGTTTCCAGCGGGATCTCCAGCACATTCCCGGTGCCATCGCTCGCCCGCAGCCCTTCCTTTCACTGTGTCTTTTCCTGGCGAACTCCAGGCTTTGGCCAAGCCTGTCCTGGAGAGCAAAACCCTTGTGGTGTCGTGGCTGTGGCTCTTGGTGTCTTGCTCCAGGAGATGCTGGGACACCAGAGAGGTTCTGAGTTTGGTTCTTAGGGCGGGTGCACGTCTCTGGTTTGGGGAATTTGTCTGGAATGGAGAAGTTTGGCATTGTGTGGATACAGAATGAGGAATGTTTTCCTCTGATTTCGGCATTCAGGACCTGTTGAACCCCCAGAGATTCTGTCCTCGTCCTGTACGGGGGGACTATAAACCACAGCTACAGAGAGGTTGCTTCTGTTTAACAAAAAAGGAGACAACTCTGCTTTTTGTCTGGTTTAGTTGTTTAATTTCCCTTGAGTTTGTTCTCTGGCTCTGTCAGGAGGCACATAAATCCAGGGGCTCGGGTGTCACCCAGCCCAGCTCCCACTGGAAGGAGAAATGGATGTTCCTTCTCTGATTTCGCTCTCAAGACATGGTGTCTAAAACTTGTATTTCCAGGAAAAGGGAATGGTCTGGTGGTTAAATTGTGGGGCCTTTTACTCTTGATCTCTAAAAGACAAAGCCTTCTCTGTCCCTGCTCCCGTTCCCTGGTAAAGTCTGGGGGTTTTTGTCTTCCAGGTGACTTGTTCTGTTTACCTCCATATTCTTAAATTAGGGACAGGACTCTGTTGATGTGTCATCTTAAAGTATTCATACTGCATGTTCTGGGCACCTTTACTAAATTAAAATAGACTTTAGGAATCTGATTCATCCTCAATTCCTGCTCCCTTTGCTCCACCACTGCCTATTTATGCACAATAACAGGGGAGTCTCATTCCTTGGCCCTCAAGTGTCTTCAACAATCGCCTGCAGAGGGTTGTTGTCTTTGATGGTGTGAAAATAACAGGTTTGGGGTGGGGTTTTGTCAAGTGTTGGAAAACACAGGCTCTGCTTTGCATCCTGGGCACGAAGGAGCCCCACCAGGTCAAGGATTGAACTCGTGGTTGCATTATTACAACTTCCATGAGGGAAACTTGACTTCTTGGCCTGTTGATGCAAGACAGCACCATTTCCAAATCTGTGAATGAAATTATTTGTGTTGAAATGCTCCTTTCTCTCACCCTGGTGTTCCCATCTCAGCGCTGGAAATCCCTCGGAGGAGCTGAGGATTCCAGGGAGTTTTTGCACAAATCCCAACTGCTAATATGCAAATAAAACAAACCAGCAAGGCTCTTGTTGGCACCTACAGCAAACGTTCTGGGCCTGTGTGAGTATTTATCCCTATTCTTATGAAAACTCCTGAACAGAGTGTGCCTGGGCCTTCAGGAAGCGAGTCCTGGCTGCAGCTGAGCAGAGCTGCTCCCAACCCATGACGGGATTTCAACCCCCCTTGGCATCAGAGAGGCTCAGATCCACATCCTGGCTTCTCTGCAGATCCATCTTTAGCTCTACGGGGAAGTTCTCCCAAACAAAGCCACCTCGCCATGGCTTTTCACAGCCCCACCAGCCGTTGTTCCAGCCGCTCACCTGGTGTTGGAGCCTCCCGAGGGTTTTCCTTGGAGCTGCACGTGGTGAGTCAGCCTGCAGAACCCACAGGCAGTTTCACAAATACCAGATGGCAATAAAATTAAAAGTAGTAGCTCATGGCAATTAAGCATTTGCTAGAACCATTCTCCTTCCTGACTGGAGCAACCTGCCTAAAGGGGGAAAAAAAATCCATCAATGTTCCTGCAGAGGGGAAAAGGACCAGAGCACGGGACTCACGCTTCCCTCGCCCCTAATCCCGTTTGGACTGGGGTGGAAAGCTGTTTGCTGGACTTCCGCCTCTCCAGGAGAAGATGAAGCAGAAAGAACATGCTGGAAAGGAAAATTCAGGGCATTTTATGGGCACCTGTAAAGTATTTCAGCAGTGCCCCTGTTGGACCCTCAGACCGGTTTGGAGCATGTCTGGCTCCAATCCCTGTATTAAGGGATGCTACAGAGTTACTGGGATTTCATTCAGATGTTTTTTGTTTTTATAGTACAAGGATTTGCACCATGAACTTGGAAAATAGTTGGAGCTTGTTAAGTCGGGAAACGTGTCCAAATACCATTGTGTTGGCTCACTGTAAACAAGGGCTGCTCCCTTCCTCCGGTGACTCCTGCTGCTCGGCATCTCGGGGATCCACCGGCACACACACACACACACACTCACGGGCTGTTTCACGCCCCGAACACTCACCTCAGCCCTTCCTTCTGACATCTCATCCATTCTGTTCCTTACCCATCACGTGCCTTGGGACCTTGCCAAGAGTTTTGAGAGATGAATCCCTAATTTGTGCATCCCAGGCCAGGAAGGGTTATTTTTTGTGATTCAAATTGCCTTCTTCCTAACACATAATCAACACAACACCCCACTTTTTTATTTCCCCTTGTCATGATGGAAAATTAGTGACTTATTTCTAGTGATCACATTAAAGTGGTGTTATCGTTCTGAGCTTTCACACGGGGCTTTCAGAAATCTGAAGCTGTTTCCGTGCTGCCCTTGGTGCAGATGAGGGAAGGGTGGGGCCAAACCAGCTCCACGTCACTGCTGTCCCCCAGATGTGGCATTTCCAGCCCCATCCTGGCCAGGAGAGCAGTTGGGGGCTGAGGGTGCATTGCTGAGAAGACTGGGGGACATCAGGGCAAAAGGAAAACTAGGGTGGATAGAGGGGGATTAAGTCAAGTTTCTCCTTGGGGGATCTCCTCCTAAATCCTAATCTGAGTAGGCAGAGAGTTGTCCTAAAGATTCCCATGGTCAGGAACTGGTTGGTTTGTGATCTCTCTTTGCTTTGTTACTCCTTACTCACAGCTGTGCCTCCTGTGCTGGTGGCCCAGCAGGTTCTCCTGGAACAGGCCGTGAGTCTGGCACAGAGCTGGGGCACTCTGTGCTCGGCAAAAGGGGCCATGTGTCTGTCAGACAGGCTTTATTTAGGGAATACCAGCCATGCAAAGAGTTCCTGTGACTGGCACTGTGCAGGTGAAACACCCAAACACCACCCGCCTTCTCCCAGCTCAGGACTGGTTTCCCTGCAGAGCTGTGTGTGTTCCCGAGCAGGAATTGCTCTGAAATGCCTTTGCTTTGAGGTTCAGATCCTCACAGTGAAAGGTTGATCTCCGTGGAGCCACACACTGTCCCCACAGCTGCAGAAGGGCATGGCTCAACCTGACACTCCTCTGTCTGCTCATGGTCCTTCAAATATCCATCTGGGAATCCCAGGTTCTCGCTTGCTGCTGCTGAGACAGCACTCAAGGTTTCATCTCCTAGGTGTGATCCAATCCCTAAACTCCTCCTCCTGTTCTCTGTTCCAGCTCTGGCGGCAGGATGGACCCCGTGGTGCTCAGCTACATGGACAGCCTGCTGAGGCAGTCGGACGTGGCCCTGCTGGAGCCCCCCAACTGGCTCAACGACCACATCATCGGCTTCGCCTTCGAGTACTTCGCCAACGAGCAGTTCCAGGAGTTCAGCCACCGCGTGTGTTTCATCGGCCCCGAGGTGGCCCAGTTCATCAAGTGTGCCCTGAGCCAGGAAGAAATAGCCATGTTCCTGCAGCCCCTGGACCTTCTCCACAAGGAGCTGGTGTTCCTGCCCATCAATGACAACTCCAGCCAGGCTGCTGGCGGCACCCACTGGAGCCTGCTGGTGTATTTCAGGGACAAGAAGTGCTTCGCCCACTACGATTCCCACAGTAAGTGCAACTCTGCCCACGCCAGGCAGGTGGCAGGGAAGCTGGAGGCCTTCCTGGGCAAAAGAGGGGGCAGAGCCACCTTCGTGGAGGAGAAGGCGCCGGCGCAGCAGAACAGCTACGACTGTGGGATGTACGTGATCTGCAACGCCGAGGCCCTGTGCCACGGGTACTGCCAGGGCCGGCCCGAGCCGGGGCTGCAGCTCCTCACCCCCTCCTACATCACGCAGAAGAGAGCGGAGTGGAGAGCTCTCATCACAAAACTGGCACAGAAGTGATGGGAGTGCACTGCCAGCCCCCCCCAAAAACTGCCTCCCCCGTCCCCAGTGCCTGAGGGAGATGCCCATGCGCAGGATTGTCCCAAAGAAGAAGAATGTAACCCCTCCAGCATGGCTACACGCCCCAAACACCCTGTTCCCTCTGGGAAAAGCCTTAGTCCCCTCTGGAAATCACCGGCCTTTCTAATGACAAAAGTCACTTTGCTTTCAAAGAAACCCTCTTGATGATGAATTTTTCCACTAATTGCTGTGGCAAAACAGGTTGCTGAAGAGACTTCACCTGTGCCCAGCAGGCAGCACACCCTCGTTAGGTGGCTTTAATTGGCTCCAGGCATTGTCCTTCCAAGCCAGGTTTAGCAAATGCCCTTTAAACCCAAGCCCCCAAGTGCTTTATCTTGGCTATTTCGAGTCTGTGCCTCCCACCAGTGGTATTGGAGCAGTCTGGGATTTAGCAGCCTGGATTTTGTGCCCCTGAAAACCTGACACTGAGATAGCAAAAGATGAGACTCCAAAGGAAATGCTAGGGTTAATTAAAGAACAGGGCAAAACAAAAGTCAGGTTTCTTCAGCCTGCACAGCAATGGCTTTTTTTTTTTTTTTTTGTCCCCCACTCCTGCTTGCTCTTATTGCAAATTAAAACCCGACTGAACGGCTGGAAGATTAATAGGAAGCTGAGAAACCCAATCCTAGGAAAGGAAACTTAATTGAGATGAAAAGCAACACTCACACTTTGAAGCTTGGGGTTTTTCATTAGGATTTTATGTCGTCTCCATCCAGGGAGGGTTTGTCAATGCTCCCCAACCCTCGTTAGTGTTGCCGCTGCCTCTGCACAAAACCAGTTCTGTTACTTGAGATAAAAAAACCCCACACCAGGGAGAACAAAAGGACAGAGTTTGAGGTATAAAAGCCAAAGATAACTGCGGGCTCCTTGAAGTAAGTCCTTAATGCACTTCAAACCGAAACGCTTCCCTTCTCGTGCGGGGTGATGGGATCTCGGAGCAGATCCTCTCGTTAAAGCCAGGCTTAGCGGTGGGGAAAATAAAAGCTGAACTGAGATGTCATTGCAGGATAAGGAATAATCTCTCACCTGGTGAGAAGCAAAGAGCAGGTTGCTCAGGTGGTGTCTGGCACAGCAACCACACCCCAGCGCGCGGACCTGATCAGGGAAATCCGGGTTAAATACAACCCTTGGAAAGGAAAGGGGGAAGGATTGTTTTTAACCCGGAGCTCCTCACCAGCCCAGCCCCAGCAGTGTGTGCACAGCACAGCACCGAGGGGGTGAAGGGCTTAACCTTCCCTTGCTGCCAAGAGAAAGGCAAGAAACCAGCCCAGGCTCGCCCAGAACATCCAAACACACCCTCACAGGCAGCAGTGGGGCCAGACCAGGGCCAGGGTCCAGGGCATCCCTCCAGCACGTCTCCCCTGGAAAACCTGCTCAGCTGGAGCCCAAACGGGATCGAGCTGCTCACCAAAGGGGATTTACCTTGGACTCGGAGGAGCTGTGCTGGAGCCACGTCACTGCCACTGCCAAATCCAGAATAAAACTCAGACCAAACCGCGCTTGCTGGCGTCATCCCGCCCTCCGCGTAGGTCCCTGCCAATGCCGTGGCTCCCGCTGCCCCACGGAGCGTCACCCCACCGGGGCTGGGACTCAGCGGGCTGGCAGCAGCTCCCAGGGTGATTTGATCTCCCCATCCTATTTTCAGGGGTTGGTTTGGGCTGGGGGGTAGCACAGGAGAAGGGGAGGGAGGAAGGCAGGATGGTGGGGGTGACTGCAGGGATTTGAGGGCAGGGGCTGTGCGTGTCCAGCACCACCCTGTGCTCCTCAGCCCTGTTGTTCCCAAGCCAGCCAGGTGAGCTGCAGGGGCATTTCTTGCACCTGAGGCTTTTATGTGCTGTTTCTTTACACTAAGAAAAGCAAACAGGTTCAAACAGGGCGTCACCAGGAGAGGTAACAAGAACTGACCGGGGGGCAAAGACCAGCTGGGAAACAAAACCGGAGCCTTGCGACTGGCTCCCAGCAGCAGGAACCCCCCCAAACCACACCAGGAGCTCATCCTGGTGCTCCTCCAAACCTCCTCCACCTCGCTGAACCCACGGGTTGTCCCAGTGCTGCTTTAAGCAGAGAGCCCTAAGAGGAGCCAAAGTGGCCATCACCACTGTCACATTCCTGGCTCAGGGACAGGGGATCCTACACCTGCTGTGGAGCACCCAAAAACACCAGGCTGGACACACCAGACCAAAAAGCACGTAATCCTCAACCTCAAAACCTCTGGGTCACAAGCCCCACTTTGAGGTTGAACCCCCTGAGCACCAACTTGTTTTAAAGAAAACCAACCCCAAGCCCATTTGGGCATCAGCACCAGGAAAACCAGCTGGGCAAGTCCCTGGCAGGGGCGGGACGGTGCCTTTCACCCACCAGGTCACCCACAGAATCCAAGGCTCTGACAGCCTCGTAATGCCAGAGCTTTGCAGGAACCAGATCAGCCCCTGGCATCCCAGGGTGCTAAATCTCCTGCCAAAATGGGTGACACCACCCCAGTCCCTGCTTAGCCAACACCACCACCACCGTGGCTTTCAATTTGAGCCATTTTCATGCATTTCATCCATTTTCATGTACTGTGGTGCATGGGCCAGGCTGGGGAGAGGGGATGGAATTGGGTTGTGGATGCTCAAGAGGACAAGGGGGAGGAGGAGGAAGAGGAGGAAGGCTCACCCTCTCCACCCAGCAGGACAGGGCTGCAGCCCAGCTCCCTTCCCAGGCAGCTGCTGTCCCCAGGGTGGCCCTGCCACCAGCTCGTGGCCCATCCCGCAGTCTCTGCTGCCATCTAGTGCAAGAACCTCCCTGTCCCCTGCACCGGGAGCATCCCCGGCCCCGAGTCACCACGGGAGGACAGGGCTGTCCCCATGTCACCCATATCCTGAAGGGACAGCACAAATTTTGGGGTGCCCCGTTCTGGGGCTCACAGCCCATCCCCACTGCGAGGACACCGATGGCAGAGAGCCACGTGCTAGAAAATCCTGGGTTTATTTTCATTTCATTTAAAAGCCATTCTGAGCCCAGAGCGAGCCGCAAACTCTCCCCCAGGGCACAGGGATTTGGCCCCATCAGCACTTGAAGTTCCCAAAAAACAGGAAAGAAAATCCAAGGGAATTGCACGGGTATCACCTGCCACTCCAGTGTGCTCCCGAGGGGAGGCTGTGGGACAAATCCCAGGGCACTCGGATCCACACGGTGACAAGGTTGACACAAACCAGGGCACAGATCCGGGTCATTCACCCGTGCCAACCACGGGTTCCTTTCAAAACATCTGAACGAGGCGAGCGGGACTAACGAAGCCTTGGTCCAGCCCCGGTGCCAGGGGTGGGGTCACCCAGTCTGGGGGACCCTAAAGTGCTTTGCAGGGGACACACACACACCCCCCCCCTCCTGAGATGGCCCAGGAAAGAAGGGCTGGGGGCCCTGGACTGGACCCCCCACTCTTGGGTGTGGGGTAGATGATGCCCCACAGGACTGGTGGCCCCTTCCTCCTGTCCCCACAGACCCCCAGGTTTGGGGCCATTCCACAAACAGGTGGGGTTCACCCAGAGCAGCTGTGGCAGCTCATCCACATTTCTGGGGGCTCCCACTGAGCCCAAGCACATCCTTTAACACCAAAAATCCCAAGCCTGGAATAAAAACCGGCGTCCATTTTAGCAGCAAGTCCTAAGGGGAGGTCCAAGCGCTCGGCAACCCCGAGCCATTGTCCGGTGCTACGGCACAGCAGTGTCCCAGGGAGAAACTGGGTTTCCAGAGGGATGGGGGGTTGGCACCAGTGGCCAGGAGCTGGCTGGGAAGTCCCATCGGGAGCGAGTGCCCGGAAGGAGAGAGAAAATACTTGGTCCCATTTTACCGGCCGAGGGGAAGCCGGGCCACGTGGAGCAGCATGGCTGGGAGGTCACAGCACCGGGATCCGCAGGCAGGGTGTCACCACTGGAGTCCGTCCGCAGCCAGCGCCAGGGTCACAGTCACCTGCCAGCAGGGAGTGGGGTGAGGTGGGGGAGCAGCTGCAGAGGCTCCGTACCCCATCCTGGTGCCCCCCTGATGTCCCCAGCCCAAGGAGATCCTGCCCCTGTCCATCCCTTGCTGATGCCCATGGTCCCGTTAGCCCCAGGGCAAAGCCCAGCTCCAGCGAGATGTTCTGGTGCTCCTACAGCTGGAAAACTCCAAACCCATCAGGAAACTTCTCAGGGACAGCAGAGCTTCCCACAGTCACTTGGA
Source organism: Acropternis orthonyx (assembly GCA_035583155.1). Classification (NCBI taxonomy): domain Eukaryota; kingdom Metazoa; phylum Chordata; class Aves; order Passeriformes; family Rhinocryptidae; genus Acropternis; species Acropternis orthonyx. Next base: position 18,588,694 of record JAWWEU010000017.1, read on the forward strand.
CCAGCAGTTGATGGGATCACCTCTGGCATGTGGATGCCACTGTGGGGTCTGTCACTGGCCAGCCCAAGAGCAGGCACAGTGTAAGGGACAAAGCATTCCTGGGATATGTCACGGAGCTCAGCCACTGCTCATTGCACCACAGCCCCTGGCTCCTCCACACAGTGTGACCCACTTCCCCAAAGTGTCCCCGAGGGTCCCTCACCTCCTGTGCCCACGGGAGAGGTAGTCCCGGTTCAGGGAGCAGAGCTGCTGCTCCAGACGGAAGATGCGGAACGCCAGGTACGAGGAGGACACGACCAGGAGGCAGATCCTGGGAGCAGAGGGACAAACCACAGGCTGAGCAACTGATAGCTGAGACTGACATTCCCAGTGTACCCCCAGCCCTCCCACGCCGCCCTCGGCACTTACAGCACAATGAAGATCTTCAGGAGCTGGTAGTCAGAGGGTCTCAGCTCTGCCACGCAGCTCTGCTCCACCTCCAGCTCCTCCTCAGTGTTTATTGCACTTTCTGGAAGGCAAACCCGGAGTGAGCAGCACAGCGACGCTCGGCACATCCTCCTGCTGCTCCGGCAACCCAGGAACATCAAACATGCCTCCCTCATGGACTCGGACCCCACGGCCAGGACTCCATCCCACCCCCAAGGCCCCATCACTGACTCCCAGCCTCAGTCCTGCTCGTCTGCAAGGCAGGATTCCCCTCCATGAAAGCAAGGCATGGATGAACACATATTTACGGAGGTTTACGCCCTGCCCCGTGTGCGGAGCAGGGCACAGACCTGCGTTCCCAGGGTGGCTGCTGCCCTCACCCGAAACCAGGGGCTCCTCGGAGGTGAAGGAGCTCTCCTTGGTGCTCAGGCTGCTCACAGAGGTCCGGTGGATGCACTGGTAGTTGGCATCTGGCAGTGACAGTGACAGTGAGGCGGGTGACACCTTCCTCCACTTGCCCTCGGGGACGATCACCTCCTGTGGGAACAGCCCCGGTGAGCCGTGCGCTGGCAGCGGGTTCTCCCACGGCAGTGCCAAGGATTCAGACTCAAATTTTGTGGCATCTCCATCGAGCACCAGCACATCCAAACCATCATCCTAAGTGGGAGCTGATCCTCTGTGATGGCTCCGTGGGGGTGCAGGTTCCTACTGCCATAGAAGGACCTGCCCACGCACCCCACTCCTGCCCCAAATACCGACTGCTGCCTCCTCCACCCCTCGAAGCTCAAGGCGGTCACCCAGCATTCTCCATTCTCCACCTGGCATTCTCCATCCTCCACCTTGGCATTGCCCCAAAAGGGCAAAAAAGTGCCCCAAAAAATTATCAAATCACACACAGTGGCAGCAGGCAGAGAGAGGGGCTCCCCCACCAGAGTCCCCAGGGCTGGAGCTGCTGAAGGACTACATCCCTCCAAAGCACCAGGACATGCTGCAAGCCTGGATTGCTCCCAGTTCAGCCCTTGAAATTAATCTTTAACAGCCGGGACGCCACCAGACCAACAAAACATTGGGGTCATCCCACCTGTCGTCACCTCCTGCACCCAGCTCAGGGCCACCAGCCCTGAGGACACCCTGCTCCAAAGGTGCAGGAAGGATGCAGCCCCCATGCTCCCTGGATCATGCCATGTTTCAGAAGACTTTTCTGGCTACAAGCCATCCCACAGGATTTTGGATAACTCAACCACGTTCCCAGCCTGTTATCCATGTCCATGGCTGCGGACAGCACTGGCCGGCAGGAGCAGAGTGACAGCGTTTCCCACATCACTCCAAAGTTCTTCTGTCTATAAAGGGACCCCTGAGACCAACAGGCCAAGTGCTCAGCTGTGCTCAGCCAGGTCCTCTTGACCCATCATGTTCCTGCCAAGTGGGGGGATGAGGATCCCAGAGGACGAGCTCCAAAGGCGACAGGCGGCATCCTGGCGCGGCCTTTGATAGCACCCAGGGGAGAAAACCAACCCTCGCCCTGCGAGCGGCCGCTCAAACCCACCAGGGGGTTTGGTGGGCTCTTCCCACCCACAGCAGGAGTTCAGGAAGGTCCTTCCCTCTCCCAGAGCTGCCCTGCCCCTCACCAGTGACACGGCATCCGGCTCCTCCGACAGCTCCTTCAGACTCAGGCTCTTCTTACTGGAAACCTGGAGGGGAAGCAGAATTGGGTGTTATGGTGCTGCCTCTCCTCGCTTCAGCTTGAGCCACAAAATGGGATTTTGGCTTTTCTGCTGAGTCTGTAAAGGGCAACTACTTAAAACTTACAATCCCTGGGATTTGGGAGCTGAAGGACAGCACCCGGCAGAGGACAGGGCACCACATCCCTGCTCCGCATCCCCAAACACCCGACAGGGCCATGGCTGAGCCGGGGGCTCTGCAGCAGCCTGAGCTCCCACCAGAGGGGATAAACATCAGGGGGCAAAAACCCCAGGGAATATCTGGGCAGAGCCCAGCACATTTCAAAGAACAAATCCCCCAGTTTGGCAACAGGGCTGAATCACCCAACTCACCGCCCCAGCACAGCTGGCAGACACCCTTCTGGGTGGGGCGGGGCCCCAGCACCGCTTCCCACGTGCTTCAAAGGCAAGGAGAAGAGGTCCGCACAGTCCCCCTCTCCAGCTCAAGGGCTGATGGAGGCCTTCCCCACCATGATTTGAATGGTTTTTTTACTTTGTACCATTTCTCCTCCCCTTAAAACTTTAGATCTGGGCAAAAGGCAGCAATGTGTGGAGTGGCAGAACGAGTATTACTACCAGATTATAAATAATTCATACACACGCCCCGAGAGGGAGCAGAAACTCCGGGCTCTGCCTCATCTGTGACCCAGAAAATGCCCACGGGAACAGGATGTGCCCAGGGCATGGATCCTGCCCCTCTTCCCATCCCTTGCTGCAGAGCAAGGACGCTGGGAACTGGGAGGGCTTTGGGAGCATTCCAAAGCCTTGGAGATGGTGGTGAAGAGCTCTGCTCAACCCAAGCGGGGAGCACAGAGCCCCAGGGCCATGGACACGTGGAATGGCTGCTGGATGTGGGATGGGGGTACCTGCAGGTGTGTGCAGACTCTCCTCAGCACGTCATAGACACTGTCACGGGAGATGAGGGACACGAAGATGTACTGCAACAGAAAGAGAGAAGCTGTTGGGAGAGATCCCCCCCGTCCCATGTCTGGTTCTCCACAGGCAGGGACGTCCTGCCCTTGAATCTCCCCTTTTCCGGGAGCCGCGTTCCCCCCGCAGGCGTTTCCCTGCGGAGCTTCCCTGCTGTTATTTTTGCAGCCTGCTAAAACCTGGACCAGATTTTTTTGGGGCCAGTTTCTCTCAGCTGCTGTTCCTATGGGCCTTCCCATGCTCAGCCCAGAGGGACACAGCAGGAAAGGGGGCCAGGACCTATGGAAAACATCCCCAGGGATGGGGGGAACACGGGGCCAGACTCCGCCCGATGCAGAACCCACATGATGTGCAGGGCAGCCACACAGGGCTTTAAATGCCCAAATCCTGCCCTGTGCCACTCCCTCCCAAAATCCAGCAGGAGTGACCCCCTCCCAAAATCCTGCAGAAATAACCCCTCCCAAAATCCCGCAGGAATAACCCCCTCCCTAGCAGGTGACGCACAGTGCTGGCAGCAGCACCCGGGCAGGCGAGGACTCGGACCCACTACGTCAGCTCGCTGCAGCCAACAACATCCAACGGGATTTAAAAGCTGGAAATTCAGCCCTCTATCCAAGTTTTCCGACAGCTCCGGCTGAGTGCCAGTCCAAGCCCTTTCCCTGCTTGTGTTTAAGGAGTTTAAAGGTTTTACGTGAGCCTGGCAGGGATTTGTCAGGCTCAGCCGAGTTTCACTTGGGCTTTGCTTCATCCAGAAACAAAGTGGAATTCAGGAACAAAAGCAAAGCAGAGTGAAATTCAGGAACAAGAGGGTGTTTGCCCTGGCTGGCAGCCAGCACGGAGAGCAGCGCTCGCTTCCCAGCCAGGGATGGAAATCGCTTCATTCCCTGCTCTCAAATCACATCCAGTTCAGAGCAGGGCACCCAGAGCTGGCAGTGCTGGTGGTACCTTCCTGCTGGCAGTGGTGGTGATGGCCAGGCCATTGGGCAGCAGCCGAGCTGTCTTGTGCTTCTTTATCAGCTGCACAGAGACCACTGGGATCACAACCTGCAGGGCAAGGACACGGGATGGGCATGGCACATCCCTAACACCCACCACGAGAGCCTCCCCTGCAAGCCCCAGGAGGGTGAAAAGTAAGACAGGATGTAATTTTTGGCAGCATAACTTTGCTGAAACCCCGAGCCGGCACCAGACTTTTGTTTAAAGCATCAGGTATAAATAATTCAGTTCTCCAGCCCAGTTTTAGGAAGTCATCTCTCCCCAAGATCCCCGTCAGCCACAAGACTAACGGGGAAACATCAGATGGCAAATCAAGAAGAAAAGCCAAGAGAGATTCAAATCTCTCCCCCCCTCCCTGAAACCTTTGATCTCCCTTCAAACGCCGTTGCGGCTGGTGGGAGGTTTTGCATCAGGGAATTTTTAAACCCAACCAGTATTTGGTTTCCCCAGGCTGACGCCGCAGGTGATTGGAGCGGGAGGCACAGCCACACTCCCCTTCCCACCAGAGGCTTCTGAGGGGGATTTTGGTGGTATTGGGGTGCAGGAGGATAAGCCGTGGCCACGAGCCCCATGGGACCGGGGTGGGATGGTCCCCACGTTACCTTGATGTCCTTCCCAAAAAGGTTTGCGTAGAAGCAGAGCCAGTTGGGGGAGATGTAAAGCCTTCCCTGGATGAGGATGTCTCTCTGGAGCGCACAGGAACAAACTGCAAGGCAGAGAGAGAGCCGTGGCAGGGAATGTGCCGGATCCTGCCGCTCCCATGCCTGTCCCTCGCCCTGCCACCCACCTTTCAGCACGCTCTCCTCCGTCGGGATGTCCTTGAACAGCTTGTGGTACTGGGAGTTGTACTTGCTAGCGGCCTGAAAACGAAGCAGAGCGAAGTTATCCGGTGACCTTGCTGATAAGGGGACCCACAAATCCCCCTCCTGCAGGGAAACCTCCCCCTGCCCGCACCCGGGACCGGCGCAGGGGGGTCCCACCGGGCTGGGCACGGTGAGCCCAGCAGCTTAAAGCAAGGTGGGACGATCCAGCCCCCGGCGAGCGCTGTGCCATCCTCCCAGATAAACATTTCCCGGGATATCTAAGGAGGCTGCGGAGCCTCAGCCAGGAGCCGCTTTTCTGCCGGGCTCATCTGCAGGCAGTTTATTTTGCCCAGCGGTTTCTCTCCTCCTCTTCCTCCTCCTCCTCCTCCTCCTCTCCCTTATCCAGGACACAGTGACAACACTTGCTTTGCGCCCATAGTGCCGCGCCATCCAGCTATTTATATTCCCGGTGCCGCTTCAAAGCCTGCTGGCACCACGGCAGGAGGCTCAGCACGGCTCGGCACAGCTCGGCAGCCCTCAGACACCTCTGCAGGGAGGGCAGAGAGCGCCAAAGCACTTCAATGCTTCCCATAAATCCGCTCCACTGGTCCCCTATGGCAGATTTGTGCCCCCGGCCCTCGGGGTGCTCCCCAAGGATGCGGCCACTTCCAAGGGATGAGCTGCTTTGCCAGGATGCGGGGAAGGCTGGCACAGCGAGGCTGGTTTGTGGGCAGCAGAGCTGGCAGAGCCCTCCTGGCCATGGGGACAAGGTGACCTTCACTCCGCACACCTTGTCACCGGATGAGCGGGGCCCTAAGAGGATCAAGGCTCAGCAGCACCTGGACTTGGCTCAGGCACCTCCTGGAGAGACGCTGGCACGGTGGGGGTGCCACGGTGGGGAACTCGGGGGGGGGCATCACCTCCAACCACCACCAAGAAACACCCCCTGCCCAGCACAGACCCACTGCCCGCCCTGTCACCCTCCCAGATGCCTCTGGAGAAGCAGAAAAACATGTTTCTCCTCCATTTTCTTCATGGGGAAGGCAAAACAGCACTTCCTGTTATTCCTTCCTCTTCCTGAGCATCTCTTGCCTGTAGATGGAACAAAAACCTTTGCTTTGGGCATGATTTGAACAACCAAAAAGGTTCAAATGGAAACTTAGCTGCTCCCAGTAAACATTTCCACTTTTCCCTTTGCTCTGGATGGAAAATCATGGAAGTGTTCAAAAACAAAGCGCAGGCCACACAAAACCACCACCAGGCTCCCCTGGAATTGCAGGCAGGAGCCTCTGCCCTACACGAGGAGCTGCCTCTGGCTCCCTGAGCCCACACCAGAGACCCCAGCCAGGCTCCCACAGAGACAACAGGCTCCAACAGAGCAGCTGGAGCTCCCCAAGCCAAAAACTCACCACTTCCCGGTGGCATTTCTTGATATCCTCATCCTTGAGGGCTTCGTTCAGGCGGAGACTGGAAGGAAAAACAATAATCATCAGGTAAAAAAGAGCCCCAGGTCTCTTGCCTGATCCCCAAAACATGGGTGAGGCAAGACGAGACATGGAAAAACACGAAGGACTGAAGAGAGACCCCGGGAAGCCACATTTTGGGCATCTCCAGGATTTATTGTGGCACGGAGCGTTGCTGAGGCTCAGGAACGGCTGCCAAGGATTGATCTCTGGTGGGAGACAGTAGAGGCACCGGGATGGGGTGCCTGTACCCAAAACACACCCCAGCTCTGGGAAGCAGCCTGGGACATGCTGGGAGCTGGAAATGGGTGGCTTCAGCCAGGTCATGGCTTCCTGAGGGAAAGCACAAGCAGGAATTTGGGAATGTGCCTGGGGAGGAGGATGGACTCGGCTTTGGGCATGTAGAGGGACATCCATCCCATGGGCAGATGAAGGGCGAAACCACGGAGAGAGTGAAATCCTCCCAACAACCTCAGTCATGGGAACAGCGTTTCCTTCCCCAAACCCCCTCTACCTTCCCTGCTTTTATACCCTCAGTACTTGAGGGGGGACACAACAGAGGGTCCCCCTGTGCCCCCTCAGCTGGTGGGCTCCGTTCAGGGGCTCTGAGGTAGCAGGGATGTCAGGCCAGAGAGGACAGAGAAAACACTCAACCAAGATGTTGTTCCTCACCTGCTGTCGAGGGAATCCAAACTCTTCTGCTTGTGGGACACCTCCAGCTTCTCGCGGCCGTGCCTGGGCTCGGGGCTCTTCAGGGGAGCTGCTTTCTCATGCATCGGCGTGGCACTGCAAGGACACCCCGTCAGCCTCCCAGGGAAGGGGAAGAGGAGCTTGGGGCTCTAAATCTATTCCCTTCAATCCCAGCCTGCACACAGACATCGGAATCTGCTGCTCAAGGACAGCAGGAATATTTCTGCAGTTTCTCAAGTCACGTGGAGACAAAAAAAAAGGTATTTTTTGGCCAGGAACTCTCCAGCGCTTGCGACCGAGCAGCCAAGGAGCTGCAGCTCCCTGGGATAACACCGTGCAAAGCAGAGCCTCTCCTCCTCCAGGGATGGAGGTTGGGCAAGGGAGAATCACAGGCCTCTGAAACTCCTCAGGGGGATGGATTTCAGCCAGGGACTGCTCCTCCTGGTCGGCAAAGCACCGTGTTCCCGGGGCAGAGCCCTCGCCAGGCACCAGCTCCTTTCTTGAGTGGCTCCCTGCGTGTTCCAGCGGGGTGTTTACTTTCGGGAATGTTATCAGAGGCGCTTATCAGCTATGGCAGGTAAAGTAAACACAGGCCCAGCGCTGCAGGGCGGTTATCACCTGGCAGGCCACCGAGGTGATGGCAAACTGCCACCGGAGATTGCCGTGACACCCAAAGCCAAATCCCAGGGGACCGGCGGCACGGCCAAGCCAGCGCACAGCCAAGGGCCTACGGAGAGGAAATGACTGCAGGGAAAGCGCTCGGCTCGCCGGGCAGCGGGTGATGCCGGAGCAGGTGGGGCGCAGGCAGGGTGGCAGGATGAGCACGGAGCTGGAGCCCGTCCCGGTGCCCGCGGGGGTGATGCGGTGGCACTGCGGCAGAGCCCGGGTGGAGAAGCCAAACCAAGCTTCCTACGCTCAGAGAGTGGCTCTTTCGCCGCCTGTACATACCTAGACCCACCCTGCTCCCGCTCCAAGGGGATAATCTGAAGGGAAACCCGTGGGAAATAGCCTCCCCAGGCTCACGGAGAGCCAGGATGGGGCTGCTGGACTCCGACAGCCATGTCAGAATGGGCGGAGCGCGAAGCCATGTGAGCCTCAGGGCCTTGCCCGAAGCACTGTCTGGATGTGCTGCAGCCAGGCTGAATTCCAGCTGGAGGCACAGAGATGCTCCCACAACCTGCAACACATCCATGGGGGTGCAGGAGAACTAACACAAGACACCAGTGCTGTGAGGCTGGGAATGGGGTGGGAACCAGCTCCTGGATCCCCACAGCCAGCACTGGCAAAGGGCCACCGGCACAGCCCCGGAGTCCGAGCACTGTGGGGACGAGATGAACACACAGAGGTTGTGGGGTTTTTAGGCACTCAGGTCAAAGGATGTGTCTGGAAGGGAAGGGAGACCCTGCTGACAAGAAACACCAAACTCCCATCTCTTGGCATCACACCAAAAGGCGTTTTCCCTGCCTGACTCCTCAGACACACTCTGCCAGGTGATGCCACGCTGCCCTGAGGCCAAAACTCATACCGTGGAGGCTCCACAGCCTCCACCCACCCACCCTTCTCCCATGCTGGAAAAGGGGCTCTGACCCAATCTGGAGCATCCCTCTCCAGAGCTCAGCCCGCTCCGGCTTCCCTCACGTCATCCCTCAAATCCCCGAGCTCTTGCACTGCTTAATCCGGGTGAGCGGATTTATCCCTAAGCGGGGCTGACACCGAGGGGCACCACACAGGGATCGGAGAGAGGCACCCCCTGCTTGAGGCCAGGGCACCAGAACCCCCCCGAGGTCACCAAACACACAGAAATCCCCTAAAATGGGAAAAAACAGACGCTGGAGAGCACTTGGAAGTGCTGCACGGTCCTGTCTCCGTGTCCTCTCCCCCTCACGGCCACCACCAGGGACAATTCCTGGGTCAGACAGTGCCGGACACAGCGCTGGCACTGCGATGCTCCAGAGAAAATCTGGGGGCTGTGAGGAGCATCTGCCTTCTCTCCCCTCTCCAGATCTCACTCCATCCCGGCTCCCAGATGTGTCAGTGACACACATCTGGGGTTCAGGTACACAGGATAGGACAAGGCACAGGTGACACAGAACTTTCCCTTCCAAAAGCCACTTCCAGTGCCGGCAAAGTGAGGAAAACACTTTCCAGCATCTCACACTGTTCACTCTCCTGAAAGAATTTGTCCAACAGCAAGCTGCCGGTGCCGGACAATCACCATCCCAAGTGTCCCAAACTACAAGTGGGATAAAAACAGTCGGGACGCAGAGCTCCTGCGAAGAGGCAGAGGAGGGAAAGGGAAAACAATCCAGCGACCTGCTGCCTCCCTGCCCAGCACGGACACCCCCTTCCGGCCCACACCGGTCCCCGAAACCCGCAGCCGAGTCCCGGCGCTTCTCCCTCCCCCGGGACCGCCGTCTCCCTGCCCTTACGCGGCGCTGGGATCCAGCCTGGAAAAGGTCCGGCGCGAGCCCCTCCGTCGGCGGGCGATTTTGGCAGGATCCCTCCCCCGGGGCCGGGGAGGGGCGCGGGGGGGCCGGGCGGGGATCGCGCCTCCCAAGGCCCCCCGGGAGGCTCAGGGGCGGGGGGAGGCCCCGGCGGGCGGGCGGCCGCGGCCCCGGCGAGCCCGGGCGGGATCCGGAGAGCTGCCCTTGGTCCCGGCGTCCAAGGTCATTTCAGTCCCGCGTGTCGGAGCTGGAGCGGAGCCACCCCGGGATGCTGGCGGGGAGCGGCCGGAGCCGAGCGGCGCTGGCAGGAGAGACACACACACAGAGAGGGGGGGGCGGGGGTCAGGGCCGGAGCGGGCCCCGCGGGGCCTCCCGCCCGTCCCGGGGGTCCCGGGGTGTCCCAGGCGGTGTGCGGGGCACGGGCGGGCCGGGGGAGCTCGGCCAGCGCCGGGGCCGCGCCGGGGGCACCCGCGACACCGCCCCCGCGCCCGCAGCCCCCTCGGGCCGAGCCGGCGGGAAGGGCCCGGCCCGCT
>JAWWEU010000017.1:18599014-18618530 GCA_035583155.1 Acropternis orthonyx
GGGGACCCCCGGCCCGGCCCCCCCGGGCCCCCCTCCCCGCCCCCGCCACCCCCCCAAGAGCCGCCCCCGCCGGTACCTGCGCGCGGCCCCGCGCGCCGCCGTCATGCCCCGCGCGCCCCGGCCTCCTCGCGCCGCCACGGCGCCCGCCCATTGGCTGCCCGCCGCCGGGCCCCGCCCCCGCTGCCCGCCCATTGGCTGCCCGCCCCCGCCGGCAGGCCGCGCCCCGCGGCGGGAGGGGGCGGAGCCTGGCGGGGACCGGGCGGTTAAACGGGCGGCGGACCCGCCTCTTAAAGGGGCCGCAGCCCCCGTACCCCCCGGCAGGGAGCGCTGCGCTCCGGCGGGAGCCTGGGCTGGGACGGCCGGGCCCCTGGGGCAGCCGGGACCCTGGGGCGGCCCTGGCTCTCTCGGCCCCGAAACCAGGCCCCCCCCAACTCTCACAGAGCCCCAGCTCCCACAGACCCCTCCACCAGATCCCCCGCCCCGTCCCTGCGGACTCCTCCCTGGGACCCCCCACAATCCCGGCACACACTCCCTCAGCTGGACACTCCCCCAAACCCCTGCAGGCTCCTCCACTGGACCCCCCAACCCCTGCAGGCCCCCCTCCCGCCCCCCCAAGGCACAGAGCAGGCCAGCAGGTGCTTCAGCTTCTCTTTATTGATGGACAGTTGTGCTCTCCCACCCCAGGGCCCTTGGAGTGCTGGGTGAGGGGGGCTCTGGGGCGGTGGGGGGACACGACTAACACAGGAGACGACGCTGCAAGGGGAGCACGGGAAGGTCTCGCGTGGAGCCAACACCCTTCTCCTGCCCCCATCCCCAAAACAAGCAGAGAGGGGGCTGGATTGGGCCTGGGGAGGTGTGTGGCCCCACAGGAGGGGGTGAGTAGCAGCTTGCCTCGAGCGAGGAGGGGTCCGGCGGAACCGCTGCCCACACATCGCCTCGCCCTTCCCCACCCCCCCCCAGAGCAGGGCTGGGAAAGGGACATTTCACACCCTGAGGACAGTCACCAGCAAAGAGGAGTCCCGGCCGCACGCAGGAACCTCCTACACCGACTCCAACACACATCAAGGCAGGACTTCACTACGGGGGAGAGGTTTTTTTAAAAAACTAAACACTTCAAGTATATTTCTTTTAGTGATTTAAGGTCTCTTGCCCCTGCTGCTGCTGCACTGGGTGATGTTTAGCAACCTACATCCACTCTAGGGACAAGGAGAACAGCGCAAGCGATGGCTGGTCTAACGCGAGGGGAGAGGGGCAGGGAGGGTGGGCGGGGAGGTGGGCAGGGGGAGGGAAGGGCGGCTCTGGCGCTCAGGGAACGGGCACCACGCGCATGGTGTTGGTGTAGCCGGAGCCGGGGCGCCAGCCCGTCAGCACGATGACCAGGTCGCCGCTCTTGAAGAACCCACGCGCTTTGCCTGGGAGAGAAGAGGGAGGGGTCAGAGCCCAGGTCCTGCCTGTCCCCTCACCGTGGAGGGGACAGTGCCTGTCACCCGCTCCGTGAGCCACCGAGGCTGCTGGTGGGTAATCAAGATCCCTCCCCTTCCTGCTGCCCTCCCATCTGCTCTGGGGTTCTCTGCCACACAGAGCTTGTAATTCCACACCATAGGATTTGGAGGAGCTGGAGAACAGTCACGCTGCTCCAAGCGTGCTGAGTGTCACAGTTCCACCACTCACCACCTCCAAACCAACCCCCTCTTCTGCAGGAACCCACCCTAAGGCAGCTGTGTCAAACCCACTTCCCCCTTTCCCAATCGGATGTGGTCGAGCTCACGCAACCCCTGCCCGTTTCCCAACGGGATCCGGTTACCCCACGGGCACCCGGTTCCTCCCCGTGTCAGTCCCAGAGCCCCAGCCGGGCCACTCACCGACGTTCATGCCCAGGGTGACGCGCAGATCCACGTCCTCGGCCCAGGCGTCCTGGGCGGGGTCCTTGCAGAGCACGGGGAAGATGCCGCGGTACAGGTGGGCCTGGCGGGCCGTCTGCTCGTTGCGGGTGATGGCGATGATGGGGGCGCGCGGGCGGTACCGCGACACCAGGTGTGCCGACCTGCGGGGAAACGCAGCCCGTGGGGCCCCGCACGGTGGGACACGGCAGGGGCACAGCCCACCCACGGGGGGGGCTCCCCAAAACTCTTGTGGGGACAACGAGGGACGGGCACGCCGGTGACCGTCTCCCACAGGGAGATGCCAGCAAGAGCTGCTCACCGAGCTCCCAGTTAGGCAACTGGGCAGAGATCACCTCGCCTCCCAGTTTAGCAAGTGCCACTGGGGGTGTTTGGTCCCCAAACAAGCCTTTCCTTGTGTCTGTTGCTATGTGAAGCTGGCAAGGTGCCATTTATTCCTGCTCTGTAAGCAGGCCTTGGCATCTCAATGGGGGTCCATGCAAGTTCCCTCTGTTTTGAGGAGCTCCTGGTTTCTGGGATGGAAAGAGTTGGTGCCAGCAGTGGTCCCCAAAGCGTGCCAAGGAGGAAGCCAGCTGCATCCCAGCCACCTGCTGAAGCAGCAAACAGGCCGGTTCTTCCACACAGAGCTTGCTCCTGCACCCAACGGGAAGCAAATGCAACAGAGCCCAAAATTTATACTGGGAGGTTGGGCACAGAATGCCTAAAATGCTTTAAAATGCCTTAATAAAGCAGCAGCACACCCTGGGTGGGTACTGTGGCTTCCCTTTCCCTGGGCACACCTGCAAACAGACAGAGATTCAAACTGCAAGGCCATGGCATTGGCAGCTCCCCCTTCCAAGGGCCATGCCAGCGTCTCCACTCGCTTTTGCAGCCTCGTTTAGCGGAGCCAAGCTCAGCCACACTCAGCTGCAAAGTTTGCTGCTTAAAGCAGGCAGCAGCAGATGCTCCAAGCACCCAACCACACGTGTCAGCTCTCAGACAATCCTTCCCACGCTGTCCGAGCCGCCTCCCCGGAGCTCCAGGAGATCCAGCTACTCAAAGGGTTAATTGACTCCACAGCTAAAAATATTCAAAGATCAGAGTTCAAACCTCTTTAAAAAGGTCAAGTGTAAGGCTAGAACCCTTGACAAAGACACATTAGAAGCAGGAGGGTATCCAGAACTCCGTACTTATGGTTGCCTCATCTCTGCACAGAGTGGCTGCTCCAAATCATTTAAAGCTGTAAATTTAGGTGAAGGAGTCACCGCTGGTCCAGCTCTTCGGGTACACTGTGCCCAGCACACAACAACCACCACAGCTCTGCTGCTGCTCTACAGCTTTGGTGTGAATCCAGGGCGAGAAATCCAGATTGTCTTCCAGAAAGCAGACTGAGACTTATGGTCGGACGTGCATTGGGAGGGGGCAGTGTGGTTCCTCTAGGTGGAAGAGCTGATCCACGAGGCTCCAGCTGCCTTCCCATAACTGGAAGCTGCCACCACCGCTGGACAGAAATCCCAAACTACATCACTGCAGCGTCTCCCTCACCTGCCGCCACTGAGCTCACCTGGGTGCCTGCCAGAAGCCTGCCTGTGCAGAGATTACTCACATGCAGGCACCAGGAAGCCTAGAAGAGGATATTTCCAAAGCTTTATCCCTCCCTAACAATCCTAGGCTACAGTCCCCTCTTCACCTCTTTGGCTCAGGCGAGCAGGGCTGATGGCTGCAAAGTCCAGCAAAGGACCAATAACTTGGACGCTGTGAAAGGCCAAAGCCTTGATTTTAAAAAATTAAAAAATATAAACTAGATTCTGCATCCACTGAACTTCTGCCTCACTGTCATCGATGGTTTCTTGCCAAGAAGTCTGAATCGAAGCTGCAACACTTATTTTCCCCTCGGCTCTTCCAGCCAGCGCCGCTGGCAGAGGGCGGGCAGGCCGGGCTCGGAGCCGGTGCCACGCTGGCAGGGACGGGCTGAGGAGCTGAGCACACGCATCGAGTCCATCTCCCACCGCAGGCGGCACCGGGGCTCCCAGAACCAGGCTCCTCCGCTCTCTCCAAGCTGTGGTTTTGGGATCCTCCTTCCCCCACCCTGTCACGCAGCGGGGGCCGGACCTGGGGGACCCTGTCCGCTCCTACCTTCCAGACTTGGTGAGGACAATAATGGCCCCGCTGCAGCACTTGAAGGACGCTTCCACCGCGCCGACCGCGGCGGCCTCGGTGGGGTCGCAGTTGAGGGGGGTCAGGCGGCGCAGTTCCTCAAACAACTGCCTGTGAAAGATGGCGGCTTCGGCCTCCCGGGCAATCTACAAGAGCGACACGCGTTCAGCATCACACGCACTGCCAGCAGGGCGAGGGGCTCCGGGGCACGGGGGGCACGGCCACGCTGGCACCGTGGCTCAGCCACCCCACGGCACGCCCTGGGTTCCCAGGGATTCTTTTCGGAGCTGGTGGCACCTCGCCCTGCCGTGCCCACACTTGGGTGACGCTCATGCCAACTAACTGCCAGGCACTCTCGCTCTGCTCCTGCCTGCTGGGGTCCCTCCCTGGCACATCAGCTCAGCGGTTACGCAAGGCCAGCACGGCCACATGGCTGCAGTGTTAGAATGGAGCGTGTTTTTGCCGTGGAAAGGGCTGGTGCGAGCCCCTCTGCGAGCCCTACCTGCCGGACTCAGTCAGGACTAGCAGGGCCGCAGCTAAGCACTTAAAAGAGGCCTCCACGGCGCCCGCCGCCATGGCATCGGCAGGGTCCCTGTGGTTAACATTGAGGCGTAAAATCTCCTCGAAGAGCTGACGATGAAACATTGCGGCCTCGGCCTCCCGAGCGATCTGCAGGCCCCAGGGGAGGGAAGGAGGAGAACGGGAAAGAAAAGAAGGAAAGATATACCAGAGGAAAATGAGATCACGTTAATTTGCTTAAGTATCATAGTAATGCATGCAAGAGGGTAGCAGGATCAAGCTGTGAAACGGTTTGGCTCTCAGGTTGTGAGTTAGCTGGATGTAACCCCGACTAACCCCCAGCACACCCCGGGACTGGCAGGCCCTGGTCACCGGGCAGGCTTTCCAAAGGTGGCTTCTTGGTGTATTTTGGAGTCCTGTCAGAGCAGGCAAACACAGACTGCTTTTCAGGGACCAGAGTAGGCCAGCTCAGAGTCAGACCGCACTTTGTCATGGCTGCTTATGACTGCCTTGAGGCTCTCGTGCCACCTACCAGCCTGCCCACAGTCCTGCCTGCAATTCCTCAAGAGGGAATCTCTGTGGCTTCCTTTCATACTCTCCCAACACCACAGGGCTCTGCTGTCACAGCCTTTGTGGAGCCAAAGTGCAAGCAGTGCACTTGCAACATGAGCCCTCCAGGTGGGACTCTGGCCCTCTCAGCTTTGTTAGATTTAGTTTAACTTGAGGGCAAATAAAGATTTAATTGAAGCTGAGACTCAGTAAAGGTTTAGTTTAACCTGAGAGCCAATACAGTTTCACCTCCAAGTGGGATATCAATTACCCTTTTGGTAATAAGGAAATAAACAGGAACCAGTCTTCCTTATAGGGTTGTCACAACGTGGATGTTGAGGTGTTTCTACAGTGCCAGACATGACAGGTGAGAGGGACAGAGGCACAGCTAAGCCCTTGCTGTTCCTGCTGAGCACTGGCAACAGGTTCAGTAACCTGTTCATCCCAGCATCCTGGGCATCACTCCCGTTAAAGACAACTCCCATCCCAGGAGGCTGCCTTAGGCCCTGACAACCCAATAAAGAAGGCTTGTAGAGACTAGAAAAGCATGCAAAGGTGGATCATGTTCTCAAGGACAACTTCATCCAGTTACTTCAGAAAGGGAGCAGCCACTACACAAAGCATGACAAGCCCGTGTTTAATTAAAGATCAACGTGTCATTACAGTGAAAGCTTTGGAGCTAAAAAGTCAGAATTTTCCTAGTCTAGCGTTAATGATTTATTTTATGTGATGCTGGGAATTATCCCTTCCACAGTTATCAGTTTAAGCCAAAGCAGTTAAGTATCTTATGTCTAAAAATAACAGGACACACAGGGCAGGCCGGAACAGCAGGCCGGTGCCAACTCGTCCTAAAGCAGTTTGTTACTGCCGGCTTTAGATAAAGCGGGAGGAGTGTTTGCCTCCAAACTCACTCCAAATGCAGGAGCTGGGAGCCAGGCAGTTCATCCTCAGCTCCTGGTACAGAGGCAGAGGGCAAACCTGTTTAGAGGGAAGGCTGCATTCCCCAGGTGTAATGAAACACGGGAATACATGTGTCTGTTTTGGCAGTGGCTGCAGAGGGACAGCAATCCTTAAATCCCGTCCGCAGCCAGATCTGCTCATGCAGGAATGGCTATAGAGGGCTGGTGCATGGGTGGAAATACCAAGGGAGGCTGGGAGAAAGGGAAATGAAGTGGCTCTTTAAACCCTGGTGCCCTCAAACAGCATGGCCAGGGTGGTATTTGAAGACCAGTGTGGATGGTGACTGGAGGGGGAAGGGAGCCCACTCCCACAAGCAGGAATCAGCCTGCCCAGTATTTGGAAGCTTACCACTTCAGATGGAAATACCCATCTGCACTGGCCATGCTGCAGATCTCCACACCATGGTTACTCAGGGCTTGACTAACACCAAGGGAAACTGCTCAGAGGGAAGATCCTGGATGTTCTGGGACGTGCTCCTACCACCAGAGCCGGCACCTTGCTGCCTGGAGCATCTTACAGGCAATAAAGAGAATCTGTGTTCCAGTTTCTGCATGGAAGGTTAAAGCCCTCAGTGTCTCCCCAGGGGCCTGGTGGAACCAACACCACTATCCATCCCCAGGTCTGCAGGAAGAGGGAAGCAGGTGCAAGAGATCCTGAACTCGTGCTACAGGTACAATACAACCTGCCCAGGTCAAAGAATTAATGCCAGGATGGAAACACAGGTGGTAAGGTTAGTGCAGCAAGTTCTCAACTCTTGGTAGGAAGTCAAGCCTCAAGATTTAGCGGGTGGGAAATGAGGAAGAAGCTTTTAGATGCACCGTTAGTGTTTGGCCTGGAAAGGGGCAGTCACTGCCCACTGCCCAAAGTCATATTTTGCATTTTCCTCGTGCAAAAAACACCACTCCATGTTGAGATAAAAGTATTCAGGTAACACACTGCAAACCAACACTGACTGAGTTGATTAATCCATAAAACCTGAATTGCAAATAAAACTGGTGAGTTAGAAATGGTGAGAGTTATCACTGCTGTGATTCACAGCACTGCTAACTGGGGAGCAGCAACACTCAATAGGTACTTGACATCAGGTTTTTATCAGCTGAAACTTGAAGCAGAGCAGGGGTTTCTGGCAGTTCAGGCATGTAAAAACATGGTGCTGTCAGTACACGCATGCAACAAACCCCCCCCACCACCGAGACACACCAGGTGCTGAATGCAGCAGCGCTGTAAATCAGCCTCAGGAGCCTCCCCCGCCCCCTCCCACTCTGGAGTCAGCCAAAACCTCCCATTATCTATAGATAAACTGCTTAAGCAGCTCCTTGACCTTGCAGAAGTTTAAGGCATTTAACAAGCCACTGCAATAGGACAGTGCATGAAACTTCTACCAAGGTAATGGCAAAGCCCCCTTGACCCTTCCCCAAACAAAAAGAAACAACAAGTTTTACCCATCAGAGCGTGGCAGAGCAGCTCTCAGCTCTGCCTGACAACACTCTGGAGCACCCAAAAGCGAGGTGCCAGGCCCTCAGGACCGCGTTTGGCCAATAAAAAACCCACCCAACAGCAGCGTGTGAGCAAAGCAATGCCAGTTTTGGTGCCCACGAGGGCAGGGCAGGGCAGGGCAGCACTCACCGCGTGCTGCATGCGCACGGCCTCCAGAGGGTAGTCCCCCTTGGCTGTCTCCCCGGACAGCATGATGCAGTCTGCTCCGTCCAGCACCGCGTTGGCCACGTCGCTGCCCTCGGCGCGCGTTGGCCGGGGCTTCTTGATCATGCTCTCCAGCATCTGGAAGAGAACAACCCCACAGGGATCGAGATGTTGCCAAAGGAAGCAGCTGCTTTTTCTTTAGTGCAGCTTCAGTGCTCTTGAGAGAGGTTGGGCAGAAAGTGGGATGCAGCCCAGGGACTCTGGGAGAAGAGTTCTCCATGGGGAAGAGTCCCATGGGGAAGAGTTCTCTGTGGGTGTGGAACAGAGAGGGGCTTGGTCCGTACACCAGCTTCGATTTAAAGCTTCTACCATTCCATTTTATACCCATTCCATACTTACACCTTTTCCAGGGAGATTTAAGCCACACAACATCCCTGACACAATGCTCCAACTTTCCAATTAAACTTCTCAGCACAAGGCTCAGTCCAAGAACTCAGAGCTCTTTAGAGCAGAGTGTGGCATTACACATAGTTATGGAAAGCTCAAATCTCAAATCCAGTCCTATGTTCCCAAATTTGGGGGTTTTCCATCTAGAAATCATAAGGAGCAAGACCTCCACCTTCGTCCCACACAAGATTTCAAATGCTCCAGGTACTATGTACAAAGCAGTAAGGTCAGAACATTCAACTCCACCAGCTTCCTTCCTAAGCATCCACTCTCAAGAGGGTGGAGAACAGGACAGCTTCCCATGAGGTTAGCCCTTCCTAACCCCTCTCCACACACCCAAGCCTGGCCAGCTCTCCTGTCTCCCTCACCTTTCCCTAGCTGGATCTCGCCACTGGACCAACATGTTTCCCACGGGACACTGCCTGAGGCAGCATTCCAGCTGCAATTCTGTGGCAATACAAGAAAGAGAAGGACCATAAACCACTGTGAATCCAGAATCTCCTCTGATACCTGCTGCCTACAGACAAGTTTTGCTTCCACAGCCTGTGTGCAGAGCAAGCACAGCCAGGGAACCAGTTCTCCCAGTGCCTGAGGACTGCCTGCACAATTCCTACTGCTCCCAGAATAAAGAGATGGATCTTTTACTCAGTTCCTTCTGATGCTGCAGTGTGGGTGCATCTTCTAAGATACCTGGAAACTTCAGCAAGTCTTCCCTGTCAGGCACAAATGCCAAGGCAAATTGTGCTGTTTTTCCCCAGAATTCATTTAGTCAGCCCAAAAGGCTCATTATCTCACGATGTTTTGAGGTTTAAAACCTTCAGCAGGCACCCAAATGGTTCCATAACCCTACTGGGGAGGATCCCAAACACGGAAGGGCCTCAACACAAACTCCTCAGCTATAAGCAAACCCTCTCTGCTCTTGGCATCTCCCTCTCTAACCAACACCACCAAGCCACAACAGCTCCCAATGTTCCCTCCTAGCCAGATTCCGGCCATGAAGAGCCAATGGTGCATTTTCCCAGTACCTGAGTGGCACAGATGATGGGTTTGCCAGCCCTGTTGCAGCGCCCAATCATCATCTTCTGGGCGAGGAAGACCTTTTCAGCCGGGATCTCGATACCCAGGTCACCGCGGGCTACCATGATGCCATCGCTGGCCTCCATGATCTCATCAAACCTGACAGCGAGACAAGAGCCCTGTTATCCTATTTGTCCTGCAAAGCACCTTTCCCATCTGCTCTGTCCTCCTCCTCTGCAAGGCAGCATCGCTCTGGAGCGTGCTGTGCCCTCGGCACACGGGCTGTTTGTGTTCCTGCAATGCCAAGCAAGGAGGAAGGCAGGACCAAGGCACGGCAACACTCAGTGCTACACAAAGACTACAGAAAGGTCTGTGAGTGGATTTATTGCAGCCTGACAAACCCTGCCCGAAGCTCACCTGCGCACACCCTCGTGGTTCTCGATCTTGCTGATGATCTTGATGTTCTTTCCCTTCTCCCCCAGCACCTTCCTGACGGCGTGGACATCGGAGGCTTTGCGGATGAAGGAAGCAAACACCATATCCACATTCTGCTCCACACCGAACTTGAGGTCCTGAATGTCCTTTTCGGAGACGGCGGGCAGGTCGACGGCGGCGCCGGGCAGGTTCACCCCCTTCTTGCTGCCGAGCATTCCGCCGTTCTCAATCTCCGTCATGACATAGTCCTTGCCTGAAACACACATTCCCACAGTCAGGGTTTGATGGGAAGCTCCAGCTGCCGCCTCCCACACCCCCTCCCTGCCTGGGAACTGCAGCAGCACGCAAGACAAAAAGCGCATTGCATCCCTTCAGAGCATTTGTGTATCACACGAGCTCCCAGGCCACCCTTGGGAACACAACAGATTGGTTTAAAACAACCTCTGGGCTGTTCTTGGAGAAGATGCCAATTGTTCTGTGCGGGAGGTGGGGACTGGCTTCCCCCAGAAGGGCTCTCAGGTCGCACTTCTGCACACAGGAGCCCTGCAACACCAAACTGAGCAGCACCTCAGTCTCCCTACAGGCTCAGGGATTAGAGGCTCGAGCACTTTGGCAGCACTATAAAGGGAGTATATCACGAACTAACCTTGCCTCTACATCACCAGTTAAAGCTGGTTTTGTCTCCACCCACAAAACTCAGGGTCTGTGTTGTAAAACTGGTTAAATCCTGCATGAAGAGCATGAATCAGCCTGGCTGAACAGGCTTTGATCATGAGCACTGGTGTGACCCTACCACACGTCCCCCTTTAAAGAGGGGTTTTAGGTGCCAGCCCAGTGAAACCCAGTTGAAGTTGTTTTGGGAAATTCCTACACTTGAACTAGAGAAAGTTTGGTTTCAAGTCTCACTGCAGCATCAAGAACTATGTCCTACAACTGCAAGCCAAAAAATATACTGGAGGGAAAGCACAAACATGTTGCAAGGAAAAGCCAAGCAGGCATAGCTGGAATGGCTGTCACCCACCTTTCTCCTTAACCAGCAAGGAAATCAGACCGTCATCCACGTAGATCTTGCTGCCAACTTCTACAACCTTGGTGAGATTCTTGTAGTCCAGCCACAGCGTGTTCTCATCGCAGTTCTCCATGAAGGCATCGTCCAGGGTCACTTTGAGCTGTGCCCCCTTCTTTAGCTCCACTTCTGCTGTGCCACTCTGGGTATCAAAAGGTGTGTCAGCAAAACCAGGAGAGAACAGTACACAACCACCTCCCAGCCTGCAGCAGTTCAACCAAACTTTTGGTAGGTAGTTTGTTACCTCATTTCCTAGGACATTTTTTGTTTGGAAAAGGCCACAAGCTTAACATGATGGGGGAAAAAGCGGGATAAAAAAAGAGCAACTTACTCCCTTAATGAGTCCAGTTCGGATTTCAGGTCCCTTGGTGTCCAGTGCAATAGCCACAGGTCTGTAGGTGATGGGATCAGAGGCAAAGCTCTCTGTGGCTTCTCGCACGTTCTTGATTGTGCCCTCATGATACTGGCATGGAAAAAGAGATGAGAATGTGTTCAAGCTGTTTCTACTCCACTGCTTTTGGAAAAGATCCCTGTGCAGCCCAGACACTGCCCAAGCTGAGCTCTGCTCTCACATGATGCTCAGTTTCAGTTCTACCTTCAAAATATAACCCAGACTGAGATTCTAGAAAAGCAGAGCGTAAGGATAAGGCCTTCCTGTCATGAGAGTGCAGTCTGGAAGTTATCTGGCTGTGCCCTCAGTTCTACTTCCAGAAGGACAACTCAAGGAGACAGACAGCCTAGGGGCTCAGCTGAAGTGATTTTCCATCAGGATACACATTTGCTGTTTGAAGGTGGCTCATTGACCAATAGACCTTCAGGAGCAATGCTCCCAAAAGCTTTGCTGAGCACCTGCCTATTCAACACAGCAGAACATCTGTGGATGCAGCTGGAAAGACACCTGGATGGCAGAAGAATGTCACAGCCAAGCCACCACCACACATGGCTGTGCTCCTCAGAGCACAGAAGGGAAGATGCCATTCCCCACTCCCTGCACTGCCAGCTCCCACACACATTTCCAGCCTGACACACCACCAGTGCTGCAGGTGGACAAGCTTTTCTCTAACTCTCTGGCTTAAATTTCCCTAAATGATAAAGGATTTGCTGAGAGGATGTTAGCCATGTAAATATTTACACTTTATTTGGAGAGCCAAAGCAATCACAGCGGGAGTTCAATGCTCCAGCACCACAGGCCTGGTTTCCAAACCTTCACACCTGTGAGAGGATTTCACTAATGCTGCCGGTTTCGGGCCAGTTTTGTGGGAAAACTCCCATCCCAATCCCTCAAATGTGCTCTGGATGGCCAGCAAATCAGTTTACTTTACTTGTTTAAACAACATTAAGAGATAACCTGAACTACTTACAACCAGTAAGAGTTGTGCAACACCTGACAGACTTTTTAGATAAGAAATACCCTTTCCCTCTCTGTCCCCACAGACTGACGGAGTTTGGCTTGACTCATCTGGAACACCTGGCTCCCTTTGCCCTGCCTCATCTGCCACTCACCTGCCACTCACGCCACTCAGCACGAGCCCTGCCCACCAACCCGAGTATCTCAGGGACAATAATGCAGCACCAGGAAGGCGAGGCCGGAAAAAGCCGTGCTAAAGTTCACATGTGTGCCCTTGGCCAGAGATACCCACCAGCTGATAACTCGTTGGGGCAGGAAAATGACTCAAGCTTATGAAATGAGTGTGCAAGCTGGGACTGAGATGGCCCGACTCTTCCAGGCACTGCAGCCTGGGATGCAGCACAGACAACATGCCTGAGCAGTGCTGTTAAAACTTATCTGTTCCCAGCCATCTGGATTTTTCCATTTTAGTTTGATATCAAGGACTGACTGAGCCTCACTTCCAGAAGAGTTATGTCTGCAGAATGGGAATGGAGCACAGCTGGAAGTAAAAACCATTTCTGTTTTATGTAAAAGGCAGCCAGGTGGGTGACAAAGCACCTCTGCCAAAGATGAAGCGCCATTAATACTTCAAGGTGGACACCAGTCCTGAAGCACTCACAAGAGACAAAAACTCTTTGGGGCTTCACTGGAAACTGCAGTGTTTGAGAAGCCAGGAGGGGACATAACCTTAGGACTGGCAGTGGCTGATGGTCCCACTCTGCAGGAGGGGAGAGTGGCCAGAGCCTGCAGTAACCCAACCCCATCTGTGTGACATGTGCGCAATCAGACCTCACCCAAAGCCACACTCCCTGTCCTCAGCCTCAGCCAGCAGGTTCCCAGACCACAGGAGACACTCTGCCGGGCAGTAACGGGGTGAAAATCCCTGGATTCAGCCTGGCCACCAACTCCCTGATGTGTCACCAGGATTTCAGTAGCAGGAGGCAGAGTTTCTGCAGGCAGATTCCCCAGCTGCAGGCCCCACACTCACGCTGTCCCAGGGTGTTTAGTCAAGGTCTGATGGCTGCTCACAGTTACGGCAATTCTGACACTGCCCTGCGCCCTTTAAAGGCCACGAGGGTGAAAGGCCAAGCTGTTACACAGCACGAGGCTCATGGGTCAGTAAGTAAAGCCACCTCCAGCTGCTACTGGGTGACATTTTGAAAGCTGGAAAGGAGCCAAGGTTTAAAAAAAAAAAAACCCTCAGCAGAAAGGTTCAGGGTGGCATTCCAGGCAAGCTGGAATGGGATCCTCAGCCCTTCCAGTATCACTCAGGATCTCAGCTATTTATAGTAGTAAGGGCTTGTCTGTCATGGAAAGTGTTGATTTCTTTTGACCTTACTTTTCTAAGCTCACCACACCACGGCCCTCTTGAGTGCCAGGAACACCACTGGAGTAGCTGGTGAGCCAAAAAACCCAGGAGAGCCTGTTCTTCCCACCAGGCACAGTAATTACACCCAATCACTAACAGTTCCCTTTCCAGACAGGGTTATCCATTGATCAGGGTTATTCACTGATCACCTGCTTGCGAAACCTCCAACAAGGAAACAAGTGAAGTGAACAACTGAGAGTGTGACCTCCTGCTGAGGTGCAATACAGCAGCAGCAACACAGGGACAGGTGTTCTAAGCTTGTGCTGCTTCTCTGTGCAGTCAACAGCAGGATGTGAGGAAGAAGGAAGGATTTCCTGGCAAGCAGTTGGCACACAGTGTCAAATGCCAGTTACCTGGCTCCCCAGGGCAGGGAAGGGTATGGAACCAACCTGAACTGCATTCAAAATGGCTCAGAAAACACTTAAATGTTATCAGCAATTACGCAGGCTGGGTATGTACAGTGTGCCTTTCCCAAAAGCAGTGCTATTCACCCTCCAACACCAAGGCTGGTCTGGATGAAGCTGGATTTCCCTTTTCCATGAGGGGTAGGGCTGCATCAGCTCAGACCCCACCCTTACCTCATGGGTGCCATGAGAGAAGTTGAGACGGGCAACATTCATTCCAGATTTAATCATTTCCTTCAGCTTCTCCACAGAGCGGGAGGCTGGGCCTGGGAGGAAGAAACAACAGTTTGAACATTAACTTTGTAAAAATAATGAGGTAACCCACACACACCAGGCTGTTTCATGTGGAAGAGAAAAGGTAACTGGATACAGGCTTGCTCAGCGCTGCAGCAGCAAAGGTTGTTTTAACTTGCCCACAGAACCCAGGCAATTCCCATTTCCCTGGGTACTGGATTCACTCCCAGCAGTAACACGGGTTAGGCAAACATGGGAAAGTCATGTTCCTTCACCACACAAGTTCAGCACTGGCAAGAGATGAAAGCTGGATCCCTCTCGCCATTTCTCTAACAGGTTTCACCCAGCTGTGGTTCCCCCCAGCCCAGGAATCGCCTACCAATGGTGCAGATGATGCCGGTGTTCCTGGCGATGGTGGGCTCCGAGTCGATGTCCAGGCGGCACATGTGCTCCAGGAAGGTGTCTGCCATGGCAGCGTGGAGCTGCTGGGTCTGGATGAAAGCGGTCCCTGCATCGTGGTGCTTCGACATGGTTGCTCGATTCCTGTGTCTGGAAGGGAAGGAGGCTGTGCCAGGTTTCGTAATTGTCCCGACCTGCCCAGCAAGCAGAGACACCAACACACCCAATGTGATGAATATGGAGGTAACGAGAAAGCTGCTACTGGGTCAAACTATCTTTATGTTCCTACTTGAGATTCTTAACAGGTAAGACACATTTCTATTTCCATGTCATCCCCGACGTGGACCACCCAAAGCTCACCTGCCTTCTATGCAGATGTTCCCTTCATAGCTTCTCTTCATTGCCAGTCTTCCCTTGGAGCTACACAACGCAACAAAATTCAAGCACTTGAGTGCACAGGCAGAGGTTCTGCCTCCTCCCTCCCAGCTCTCCAGTCATTCCTTCTACAAGCCTCGACTGTGCTTCCCATCCCAGCTGGGACCGGGGCAGCTCGGCACTGGCGTGACTGCGGCACGCCTGGACACGGGCAATCCTCAGCCCAGAGCACCTAATCACGGCAAAGCCCACCTAAGCCTAAACCCCAGCCTTTAAGCCTGGACAAGCAAGCAGACTTGAGTTGATTAAACACAACACCTTGGCAGGGAACATGTAAAAGACTGAAGATTTCTTTAATACACTCAAAGTCCCTCTTCGACTGAAGATGCTACAAGCCTCCCCTGCCCCTGTGCTCCACCTCACCCAGGGCAGCAGAAAAGCACCACGAAGTTTAAAACTGGTTATTTTTTCAGAGTCAGGATTAAAAAACCGCTCTGAACTCTGGCTGCTTGGCTCCTCAGGACTAGACCATCCCCACAACAGCAGGAACAGCTCACAATCCCAAAAAGAAGCTGAGCTGAAGCTTAACTGTCCACTGGGATTGGGAGGACACTCATTTCCCAGCAGCACCAGTGCCCCTGGGCATTTCTAATTGCAATGATTCTGTTCTCAGGTAGCAGTGGCAGCTGAAATCCCTTTCTCTCTTGGACCTGCCCAGGCTGGAATCCCGACACTCAATAAGGGAGTGATGCAAGGTGGTGGCTAATGGCACAGGCAAATCACTAGTCCTGGCTTCAAATACTGCTTTGACTTCGAACTCCATCCCCTGGGCACAGGGGGGGATACTCAGGGTAGGCATGAGCCGCCTTCGCCTCTGAGATGTGCTGGTAGGAAACGTGGGCTGTGGCTCAGCTAAAGGCAGGGGACAGAGCAGGGGCTTTTGTTCTGCCCACCCCGGCAGACAAAGCCAAAGCCCCCCGCAGTGAAACCCGGTGTGAGGGGCACACACCGGCTCAGCTCTGCCACAGAGGCACTCAGGGGGCCCCCCCGGCTCTGGCAGGGCTGAGCCGAAGGCCCACCGTGCCCTCCCTGCCCGGGGCCGCAGCGGCTCCTCCCTCCCTGCTCCGCAGCCCTTCCTTCCTCACGTACGTGCGGCTCCTCTCGCAGCCAGCCCTGACTCACCATGCGGCACCCGGCCCCGCACAAACCCCTCATTTGACCTGGCAAAGCCTCTTTTCCCTCAGCCCTGCCAGAAGCTGCTGATTCACCGGAGTCACTACAAGAAGGTCTGCCCACATGAAAAGCCCAACCAAGTCTCATTATTATAGGAAAACCCTCTGGTCAGCCCTGCAACACCGTTGTTTCAGCCCTCTAACACTTGCTGCTGCATCCTCGACTCCTCTGGGTGCCAAAACCAACAAGCCTTGGCTGGGAAATCACCTCCATGCACAGGCAAGCACAGGTCTGCACAGCCTCTGGGAATGAGAGGAATGTGGCACAACGGGGTCCTGACACACAAACTGCATCCACAGTGTGACTTGCACGTTCAGAACAACAGTCAGGTGAATTCTCCCTGCCTCGTGGAAATCCCTCACCCACTCAAGTCATTTGCAAATATAACTTTAATCCCTCTAAAGTCTTTATAAAGAGAAAGGAAAAGTTTACTTCCCAGTCAGAATCCCCTTCCCAAGACCTTCCAGTAGTTCAGTGAGCTCAGAAAAAGTAACCAGAGACACCGTGACCTTGTCCAGGGGCGAGGGCAGAAACGCAGGAGCCAGAAAGTGTCCCAAACACCCATCTGCCCACAGCACTGTGCCTGCCACCACCAAAATTCACTGTCTAATGCTCCCTCCTGCCTCCCATCACTGCACATTTACAAGGCGACGACTGAATTCTACTGGAATGAACGGTCTCATATTTATAACAGGAATGTCTGGCATTTCCAACCACTCTGCTGTTTTTAAAATCAAACACAGGAGGAGCAAGGGCTTCAAGGACACCTGAAAACACAGAGCACTCAGTCTGGGCTGAGCGAGGAAGGGGGGCAAGCAGTACCCTACAGCGCCTCAATGCTTCCAGCACTGAATAAACCTGAATTCCTTCCTCGAGGAATAAATCCCCATGTTTTTATTACTTGGGCTGCCTGTGCTTCAGGCAGGACTTCCCAATGCTGTCTGGTGCCTCCCCAGCTCCTGAATATTCCAGAAGGAGCCGTTTGAGGTCAGGACCGGTTTAGCAGTGGCCAGGTGACTAACACTAACTCCAGCCAGCTCATCCCACAGGGCAGCCGAGAAACCCTAGAAAGCCTAAAATCACGGCACCTCCGGGTGTGCCCTCGGGGATGGAGAAAGGAGAAGGAGCAATCCCCACACTGGCAAACCCCACCCTGGGCAAAGTCTCTGCTGTTATCGGCGACAATGGGAAGTGGAAACTCCAGCAGGGACTGTCCCCCGGGCCACATGGGCAGAGCTGTGTCACTGCCAGGAGGAACTGCAGCAGCGGTGGGGGCTCCTCGGGGTGGTGATTCGGGATTTACTGCTCAGCCTCACTTACACAACCTCCCTGGTGCTGCAGAACGATGCTGCTCGTGCCCAGCGTCAGGAATGGTTTGAGTTAGTGCTTAGGGCAGGGTTATGAAACTAGGCAGGCCTTCAGATTCCCAAAAAAAGCCTACAAAAACATCAGCTTCGTTCATTCCAGAGGCCAGAGGCACTTCGGAGCAGAGAAACGCCGCTCAGCCTGGCATCCCCCCTGCCGGGGAGGGGGGGACAGCACGAGGCGGTGTCGTGCCCTTATGTAAGTACAAAATGGCCACCCCAAAATTCCAGCCCTCTCCTGCAAGCCTGGCAGGGACCCAGGAGCCACCACCTGCTCCCCCCGGCAGCGAGCTGGGGATCCACGGGACCGGAGCCCCACAACTGGGATGCCTCTCCGGCTTTTTGGCAACGGGAAAGGAAGGTCAGGCCCCGCCGGCACCGGGACTTTCAGCACTTTCCCTGTGTGCTGATGGCTCAGCCTCCCTGCAAGGCAAAGGCACACAGGCGGCTTAACTAAAAAAAAAAAAAATAGGCGAGAGGAGGCGACAAGCATCGGATGTCTGATGACGGGAAAGACTTATCTCGAGGGTATTTGTAGGACACACCTACAGGCTTAACCCGGCAGAGGACAAGGAGCCTTTCAGCCCGGCAAAAAGCACCTGGCTGCCTTCAGGCAAGCTGTAAAAAAACCTGCTTTGCACGATAAAAGGAAATTCTGGGTCTTTTCTTTAACATTTAAATAGCTGGAGGTGTAGATGCCTGTGCTGCATCCCCACTCCAGGATGGAGGTCGCTGCACGTGGCAGCGCCCCGGTACTGCAGCCCCATTCCCTACGTGCCATCCATCACCACACGCTGCGGCTCCATCTTCCCCTGGGAAAACAACGGCAGATAAAGGACCAGCACGTGCTCAGGCCGGCCTGGGAAACGTCTTGTTCCCACCAAATTAAATTATCAGCTTGGCGGGTGCAAAGGCAATTAAGGCCGGTGGTGGATCACGCGGGCTAACAGCAAGAAATGAAGGTTTTAATAATATTTACAGTTTCTGGCGGATAAAGGATTAGGTAATAAAAAAAAAAAAACCGCGGGCTGGTGCAGACTCCCCAGGGTTGTTATCTAGTGAAAGCGAAGTTTCTCGGAAGGGTTGCACAGGAGAAGTCCCCGGCTCAAGCACGTGGCTCCAGCAGCGCTTCCTGCCTCTGCACAAAAACCTCCTGCTTAATCCGCTGATGGGCTGGAAACCCGCCGGCATCAGCCCGGCTCATTAGGCCATCAAACTCGTTTAAAATTAGCCTAAATTCTGCTTTATAAACGGGATATCTGGCATAAAATTATGCACTTTGGACTGATTTTTTTTTTTTAATTAAGCACTCCTGGTTGCACAACAAGTCCCAGGAGGGGTCTGAGTAATCAAAAAACCTCTTTGTCATCCTACCTTTGAGCCAAGGCAAGTGATGAGCAGCAGCAGGAAAGTTAATACATTAGCATCATTAAAAAAAACTCTGTAAAACACTGATTTTTTTTTTTTGTTAACCTGGGTCTCGGCAGATACCGAGCTGCCTTATCAGGACAAAGCAGGTTTTTAGAGATTGCCGTCTACTTTTATTAGTCTGAGGAGACAGTCGGGAGGTTGCCATTGTCCGCCGACAAAAGCGCTATTCATGCCCTGGTAGCCCTGCAAAGAGGGTTTAAACACGTTTCAGAGGTTTTCACAGTTCAAGAGACTGCCCAAATCAACTGGACGCGCTCAAGCAGGCACAATTACGGCGGAAGATCAATTCAGAAGGAAGGGGCCTTCTCCTCCCGGGGAGGGGGGCGGGCAGAGGCTGCAGCATCACGGGCGGGCGCAGCGAGCCGGACACTGATTTGAGCCGGAGCCGCTCGGGGACCCGGCGGCTCTTACGTGAATTGCGGGCACGGGGGGGGGGGCCGTGCGGGCCCGGCCGGCTCTGACTCAGCCTCCCGGCGGATCCTCCGCCAGCACCGCCCGGGCGGCACCCGCGACACGGCCCCGCGTGGCCCCGGCACCGCCGGGACGGCCGCTCCCGGCGGGGATGCCCGGAGCGGGAGGTTCCCGGCGCGGGGCCGCGTGGGGGGGATGCTCCGAGTGCGCGAGTCCCGGCGCGGGGCCGCGTGGG
>JAWWEU010000017.1:18621328-18641165 GCA_035583155.1 Acropternis orthonyx
CCCCCCAACCTGCTCCTCCATTCTGCTGCCCCCCAAATTACTCTTCCCATCGTGCTCCCTGCATCCTGCTGCCCCCATCCCACAGCCCCAAAGCACTCCCCCCATCCTGCTGTCCTCATCCTCCTGCCCATCCCACCGCTCCCCCAACCTGCTTCCCCAAATCATTCCCCCAGTCCACATCCCAACCCTCATCCCTGCTGCCCCCCAACCTTCTGCCCCCTAATCCTCTGCCCCAGGACCTCAAGGGCCAGTACTGGACGGACGATGATTCCGATGGGGACAATGAGTCCGAGGAGTTCCTGTATGGGGTCCAGGTGGGTGTTGGGTCCCGTGGGTGCCACGGGGAGCTCGGGGACCCCCCGCCCGTGCCGTGGGGCCACAGGGACCGCGGGTGTGACGGTGCCGTGGGTCCTGTGCCGCAGGGGACCTGCGCCGCCGACCTGTACCGGCACCCGCAGCTGGACGCCGACATCGAGGCCGTGAAGGAGATCTACAGCGAGAATGCCGTGGCCGTCAGGTGGGTGCACCTGCTCACCTGGCCATGCCGTGGATGGGCATCGAGCCGTGCCATCCCTGGGCATCCAGCTGTGGCATCACTGGGCATCCAACTGTGCCATCCCAGGGCACCCAACAGTGCCATCCCCAGGCACCTGGCTGTGCTGTATCCAGGACACCCAGCTGTGGCATCACTGGGCCACCTGAGTGTGCCACCCCTGGGGCACCTGGCCATGGCATCACCAGACTCTCAGAAGTGCCATCCCTGAGGCACCTGCCTGTCGTACCCCCAGGCATCCACCAGTGCCATCCCTGGAACACCTGGCTGTGCCAGCTCCAGAGAAACCCACCTGTGCCATCCCTAGCACACCTGGCCATGCCATGCCCAGGCACACGGCCATCTTGAGCACACAGTCATGGCACCCCTGGACACCCAGCTGTGCCATCTCTGGGGCACCCAGCTGTGCCATCTCTGGGGCACCCAGCTGTGCCATCCTCGGGACACCCGGCTATGGCATTACCAAGGCACCTGGCTGTGACATCTCCATGCATCCAGCTGTGCCATCCTTGGGGCACCTGGCTGTGCCATCCCCCAAGTCCCTGGCTGTCCCATCCCCAGGCACACATCCACAATCTGGGTGCTCCCCTTGCCGTCCCGGTCTCGGGGGTGCACACAATCCATGGGGAGCCACATGGCCCTGTCACTTGTCCCTGAGCCTGCCCAGCCTGGCATGGTGGGCACCGGGCTCCTGTTCCAGCACCGTGCCAGCCTCCTTGTGCCACAGCACTGCGTGTCTTCACAGGGAGTACGGGACCATCGATGATGTGGACATTGACCTCCACGTGAACATCAGTTTCCTTGATGTGAGTCCCCGGGGTGTGACAGGGAGGGTGGATGGGCACACACACCTGAGTGGTCTCCAAATTCCTCTCCCCGTCTGTGTCCCCACGGCTGTGCCAAACCACAGCTGCGCCAAACCACGGGTCTCCCTTGGCAGGAGGAGGTGGCGACGGCGTGGAAGGTGCTGCGGACGGAGCCCATCGTCCTCCGCCTGCGCTTCTCCCTCTCCCAGTACCTCGATGGCCCCGGTGAGTGGGGACAGGCAGGACACGGTGCCCCCCGTGCCCTCGGGTCGGGCACAGCAGTGGCACCGATGGCTTGTCCTCCTCTGTCCCCACAGAACCATCCATCGAGGTGTTCCAGCCGTCCAACAAGGAGGGCTTCGGGCTGGGTCTGCAGCTGAAGAAGTAAGAGCTGAAACGTGGTGGGCACCCAAGGGTGGGGAGTTGGGGGGCCCCCAGAGTCCTCTTTCTGCCCCCAAACTGGCCAGATGCCACATGTCCCTGTGCCACCACCTTTTTGCCACCACACAACCCCATGCCTGGCTCACCACTGGCTGTGGGTGGGGAGGAGAAGGAGCTGGAGGGTGACAGGGACCACCCAAGCACCAGCTCAGGGGACATTGATGCACCCATGGGTGCTGTCCCCTGGCTCGGACACCCATGTTCCCTCTCTGCCAGGATCCTGGGCATGTTCACATCCCAACAATGGAAACATCTCAGCAACGATTTCCTGAAGACCCAGCAGGAGAAGCGGCACAGTTGGTTCAAGACGAGCGGCACCATCAAGAAGTTCCGTGCTGGCCTCAGCATCTTCTCCCCCATCCCCAAGTAAGAGCCTGGCGCTGTCCCCAAGGGCCCAGCCCTCTGTCCCCTCAGCCTGGGTGGGGCCTGGCACTGTGCCTCAGTTTCCCCATGTGGATGCTGCTGCTGCTCCCCACCACCTGGGAGGTGGAGGTCACTCCTGATGACCAGCTGAGGGATGCATTCGGTGCTGGGTGATGGAGGTGACAAACTGGGGTGCTCAGGGGGATTCCGTGCCCGCAGGTCTCCCAGCTTTCCCGTTATCCAAGATTCGGTGCTGAAGGGCAAACTGGGCATCCCCGAGGCTCGCGTGAACCGCCTGATGAACCGCTCCGTGTCCTGCATGGTGAAGAACCCCAAGGTGGAAGTTTTCGGCTACCCCCCCGCCAGCACCCAGGCAGGTGTTGCCCCCTTCAACATCCTGGTGGGTGCCACCCCGCCTCGGGGTTTGCTTTCCTATCCTTTCCCTTCCTGGGACTCCTCCGGGCTTGGATCACTTGTGGTGGGGTGCTGGAACCCCCCTGGGGTGGGGAGAGTCCCTGCAGGGTTTCTTGTCCCCAGCACCCTTGAGTGCTTGTGGGGAGTTGGTGCCCAGCTGTGGGGTCTGATGGGGTTTTACCCCCTCTTGGTGCCATGTCCCTGCTGTGCTGGGGGTGGTTGGCGTGTCGGGGGTCTCTCTGTGATGGGGCAGCTTGGCATGTTGGGGGTCCCACAGTGACAGTGGGGTTTGGCATGTTGGGGTCCTGCTGTGCCAGGGAAGGTTGGCATGTCAGGGGTCCTACTCTGCTGGAGTGGGGTTGGCATGTTGGGGGTCCTGCTGTGCCGGGGTGGGTTGGGGGCTGCGGGTGCCACGCAGAGCTGGGGGTGCCTGTGGGAAAGGGGATAACGCAGCTGGCTCTGC
The DNA here is from genome assembly GCA_035583155.1 of Acropternis orthonyx. Classification (NCBI taxonomy): domain Eukaryota; kingdom Metazoa; phylum Chordata; class Aves; order Passeriformes; family Rhinocryptidae; genus Acropternis; species Acropternis orthonyx. The sequence continues at coordinate 18,624,369 of JAWWEU010000017.1, forward strand.
TCCGGCTCCGGCGCAGGTCGGCGGCCACTGCAAGAACATCCCTACGCTGGAGTACGGCTTCCTCGTCCAGGTGAGAGTCCTGCATCCTGCTCATCCTCATCCCACTGCCCAGAGCATCCTCCTCACTGTCCCACATCCTACTTATCCACATCCCACTGCCTGTGGCATCCTCCCTGCTGCCCCATGTCCCACTTTTCCACATCCCACTGCCCCATGTCCTGCTGAGCTCCCTCCTGCTGCCCAGAGCCTCCCCCCAGCTCCATGGCCATGGCAGGAACCGACTCCCGCCGTCCTGCCCTCAGATCATGAAGTACGCAGAGCAGCGGATCCCGACGCTCAACGAGTACTGCGTGGTGTGTGATGAGCAGCACGTCTTCCAGAACGGCTCCATGCTCAAGGTAGGGTGAGGGGGGCCGGTGGGGCATGGGCTGTACCCCCCTGTCCCCGTCCCAGCCCCTCCCACGCTCCTGTCCCTCCGCAGCCGGCCGTGTGCACCCGGGAGCTCTGCGTCTTCTCCTTCTACACCCTGGGCGTCATGTCGGGCGCAGCCGAGGAGGTGGCCACGGGCGCCGAGGTAGGGGCTGCGCACGGTGGGGACCCCCACGGCCGCTCGGAGGGCTGCCCCTTCACCCTCTGCTCTGCCCCAAGGTGGTGGACCTGCTGGTGGCCATGTGCCGCGCTGCCCTCGAGTCCCCTCGCAAGAGCATCATCTTCGAGCCTTATCCCTCCGTGGTGGACCCCAACGACCCCAAAACTCTTGCCTTCAACCCCAAGGTAAGCGCTGGGGGCAACACCCCCACACTGGGGGGAGCCCCCAGGACCCCTCTGATGGCCACGTCTCTCCTGCCCCACATGTAGAAGAAGAACTACGAGCGGCTGCAGAAGGCCCTGGACAGTGTGATGTCCATCCGGGAGATGACCCAGGTACGTGGTGTGGCCTCACACCCCCACGGCCCAGTGTGAGACCCCCCCAGTGTGGGATCCAATCCCCGGGTGGCATTTCGGTGCTGATCTCCATCCACCCACAGTTGGGTGGATGCTGGGGGACCAACCTGTACACCCTCTTGCCTTTGACAGGGTTCCTACCTGGAGATCAAGAAGCAGATGGACAAGCTGGACCCCCTGGCCCATCCCCTCCTGCAGTGGTAAGGACGAGGGTGCTGTGGCCCCATCCTCCTGCCCCACATTCCCCAGGACGGGCTGGGCATCCCTGGCACAACTCCCTCAGCTCCTTTCTGCTGGGGAGTCATGACCATCCAATGGCATGGGGGTGGTTCTGGCACGGCTCCCAGGGGAGTGTGGGACCACCCCATCTGACCCTCCTCCTCTTCCTTCTCTTCTTCCCAAGGATTATCTCCAGCAACAGATCCCACATCGTCAAGCTGCCTCTCAGCAGGGTAAGGGGCCTGGCCAGGCTCTGGAGGATGGAGAGTATGGAATGTGGGAAGTGGGATGAAGGGTACCGTAGGTGGGATGCAGGATGTAGGCTGTGGGGTGCAGGATGAGGTGTGTAAGGATATGGGGTGGGCCCTGGAAGGGTTGGGACATAGGACACATCCCTTGGGATGGGGTCTGAGCCTGGGAGGCATGGGAGGCTGGATATGGTATGTGGGGTGGAGCATGGGCTGTGTGGTGGGGGGTGCCACGGGCCCTCCTGGCAGTCTTGGAGCTGCCAAAGCCAGGCTGGGCCAGGCATGGGGCCAGGCGGCCGTGCATGATCTCTGTCCGTCTGTCTGTCCGTCTGTCTGTCCGTCTGTCTGTCTGTCCTCTCTCCCCGCTGGCGATGCCGCTGCTGTTCCCGTTCCCCTGGTAGCAGCTGAAGTTCATGCACACCTCCCACCAGTTCCTCCTGCTCAGCAGCCCCCCGGCCAAGGAAGCACGGTTCCGCACGGCCAAGAAACTATATGGCAGCACCTTCGCTTTCCAGTGAGTTGCTGGGCTGGGGGGACAGTGGGCGACCCTCAAGTGGGCACTGTGGGGCTGACGTGGGCTGGCTTTTTCCAGCGGCTCTCACATTGAGAACTGGCATTCCATCCTCCGCAACGGGCTGGTCAACGCTTCTTACACCAAACTGCAGGTACCGCTCTGCTCCCCGTGCCGGGCACAACCCGGGCCATCAGGCAGGGAGGGAGGAGGGCAGGGAGGGGGAGAGGCAGGCAGGGAAGGGGACAGGCAGGCAGGGACAGGGTCAGGTGGGCAGGGAAGGGGACAGGCAGCGGGAGGTGCCAAGCTGCCTCTACTGTCACCGTGCCTGGAGCTGTCGGGTGGCCCCACCACGCTCACCCTGGTGTTTTCCTGCAAGCTGCATGGAGCAGCCTATGGCAAGGGCATCTATCTGAGCCCCATCTCCAGTATTTCCTTTGGATACTCAGGTAAGAGGCTGCCTGCGCTGCCTGGTCCTGCCTGTGCTCCCATCCCCACTTCCTGCATGGGCCTGGGGAGGTTTTGGAGCAGCCACGCGGGAATTGGCAGCATCCCATATCCATCACCTACACCAGCTTCTTTCTGGCCAGGCTGGGCCTTTCCCACACACCAGGGAATAAAATCCCCAATGATCTCGAGGCTCCAAAAGCTGCTGTGCCTGCTTTTGGGGGGTTCCCAGGGCTTGGCCGCAGGGTGGGAGCGCTCAGCCATCCCTGTCTGTGGCATGTGTCCCCTCATCACCCCCGTGGTGTTCTGGGAGTGACGGCCACCGCCTCCTTCTCCGCAGGGATGGGGAAAGGGCAGCACCGGATGCCGTCGAAGGATGAGCTGGTGCAGCGGTACAACCGGATGAACACCATCCCGCAGGTGACAGGCCGGGCAGGATGGGAGTGGGATGTGGCACCCACGGGGGTGGGGACAGGGTGGTAACAGTGGCTGCTCTCCCCACAGACCCGCTCCATCCAGTCCCGCTTCCTCCAGAGCCGCAACCTGAACTGCATTGCACTTTGCGAAGGTGTGGGGACCTGGGGGGGACACGGGGAGGCACAGGCAGCACCCTGGAGGGAGGGAGGGAGGGTGCCCACCACAGGCTGTGCCCAGCCGGGCCCTCGGCCCCCCATCCCGTGCCCGACAGCCCCTTCCCCCCACAGTGATCACCTCCAAGGACCTGCAGAAACACGGCAACATCTGGGTCTGCCCCGTCTCAGACCACGTCTGCACCCGCTTCTTCTTTGTGTGAGTCCCGGCTGTGCCACCTCACCAGTACCCGCGGGACCCCCACGGGACCCCCCCTCACCCTCCTCCTCCCCTTCCAGGTACGAAGACGGCCAAGTGGGAGACGCCAATATCAATACTCAGGACCCCAAAATCCAGAAGGAGATCATGCGTGTGATCGGGACTCAGGTGTACACAAACTGAGTGGTGTCAGCAGTGGGACCCCTGGGACCCCCCGGGCACCGAGCTGAGCCCCCGGGCGAGGCCGGGCAAGGCCGAGTGGGATTTGAGCCCCTCTGGGCGGGGCAGAGCCGGGCCCGACGCCGGCGGCTCCACCTGTACATAGGCGTCGGGCACCCCGTGGGCACCGGGCGGTTTGGCGGTCCCTGGGCCCCTCCCTGTCCCGCCCTCAGTGTCCCCACCCTGTGGCACACGGAGGAGGCGCCACGGGGCCGGCGGGGCCGGGGCTGCCCCTCCTGGCGTTGGCAGCGACAGCGTTTTTATCGATGAGAAACTGAAGCAAAAAAATAACAAAGAACCAAAACAAACCCAAAAACACAGGAGAAAAAAAAAAAAGGAAAAAAGAACCTGTGTTGGTGGATTTAACTGGGGTTAAAGTCTGGGGGGTTGGGAGGGCAGGGGATGGTGGAGAAGGGATGGGATTGTAGGGAAGGGATGGGGCACAGGGGAGGGATGGGACCGTGAGAAACAGAGGCATGGGAAAAGGATGGGATTATGGGGAAGGGATCGGATTGAGGGGAAGGGATGGGTTTGTGGGGAACGGATGGGATTGTGAGGAAAAGATGGGATCATGGGAAAGGAACGGGATGGGATGGGATGGGATGGGATGGGATGGGATGGGATAGTGGGGAAGGGGGAGGTTAACAGGGAAGGGATGGTGGCACAGGGAAGGATGGGACCATGGGGAAGGGATAGAATTAACAGGAAGGAATGGAATTATGGGGAAAGTGTCACAGGGAATTGATGTGGCTTTGGGAAAGGGCTGGGTCTGTGGGAAGGGAATCACACAGCCGTCACACCATGTGGAATGAGGATCACACCATAGATAAGGGATTGTGCCTCAGGCATGGGACCACCCCAGGGACATGGGACCCCACTGAAGGGGCCCTGCAGGGACTGGCACTGCAGCAGAGGCTCAGATGAGAAGGAACCTCCCAGGGATGGTGTTTTATTTCAGCCCAAGCTGATCCCAGTAACCCCACAGACACAGGCAGTTCTGGCATGGCTGTGTCCTGCTATGCCCAAACCTGGATGAAAACCCACTGGAGAAGCCGTGGAGGCTGCCAGGACTCAGCATGGGGTGAGGGGCTGGCAGGGCTGGCTGGGCACTGAGGTTCCCCACGGTCTGGGTGAGTTTTTATTTTCCCCCCTCTTAAATAAAAAGTAAATCCAGTCACTCACCCAGGATCCTGGCAGTCACTCGGCTGTACCCACAGCTGTGAAGGGACCTCCTGTGGGACACGGCAACGTCCCCCTGCAGCTCCAGCATTGCTTGGAAAGATCAGTGGAACCACAGGGGTCAGGTCCTGCCTCGACCCCTCCACAGCCACAGCAAATTCCTCCAAAAAATGGCAATTCCTGGGAAAAGGCAAATAAAAGGAGAGGCCCACAGTCCTCTGCCGACTTCACCAAATTCCCAGTGGATGCTCCAGCCCAGCTGGAGTTATGTTGCTCAGAAAGGGGTGCCCGGTGTCGCAGTGATTGCTCCAAAGAACCAACCAAGGTGACGAGTTTGACAAAATAAGTTTATTTCGCTTCGCTTTGTTTCTGCCGAAACCTCACATTTTTCTTTTTATTTTTTGTTTTTAAATTTTTTTTTGGGCTTAAAAAAAAAAATCCCAACCCAACCTCCCTCCCCCCTCCCAAACCAACCCGAAATGCAAAGAACGGCATCGCTCCGCCCTTGGTCAGAGGCGACCGAGGGGCTCCGACTCCCCCTGGGCTGGAGGGCTGGGGGAGCCACTGCAGCCCCCCCCCAAAAATCCCCTCTGCATCCCCCCATCCCCAGCCACGAATTGGCCCCCAAAACCGAGCCCTTGAGCCCCCCAAATCCAAGCCCTGTAGGAAACGCTCATGGCTCTGAACGCCTGAGGGTTTTTACTCAACCTTCTTAATTTTTGTGGATTTTCTTCTCCTTTCCCAACGTTTTTTTGTGTGTTTTGTTGGTTTTTTTTTTTTAAATTAATTTATTTATAGATATATTTAAAAAAAGCAATAGTCCTTTGGTCCCTAAACTCTAAGGAATGATATGACTCTGAAACAAGTAATCCTATGTCCCTGTGCCAGTGACAAGCAGGGGAAGCGCGTGTCCCGCTGCCCTGCTCCATGGGATATATATATATATATACTTATTTATATATATCTTCTATAAGTCCAACATACTTTGATCCTTCTTTTTTTTCCCTCCTCGCAGGGAAAAAGGAAAATCTTGCCGTGTTTCTTTATTTTCCAAACAAGCATCCTCCAGGTGAAGCGCCCGAGGCTGGTCCCGTCCCACCGGCTTTGGTTTAAGAATCCATTTGGAGCCTCTTTTCCTCGTTTCTCCTGGGAAATCGGTAGCAGCAAATGAGTGCTTTAAAAAAAAAACAAACCCAAAAAACAAAGGTAGGTCGTGGCCCGGCTGCCCGGGGCCATTGGCCCTTTCCCGGAGAGGGATTGGTGAGTCCCGGCGAGCGGCCGGCGGCGAATCGCAGCCCCGGCGTCGCATCGCTCCCCTCCTTCCTCGTCTTCCTCTCGTCCCCGTTAAATAACAAACAAGACCAGTTTGGGAAAAAATTCAAAAAGGAAAAGCTACGACCAAAACGCTCTCTTCTTCGCCGTTTTCTCCTCCTCCTGCTCCTCCTCTTCCTCCTCCGGGATGTGTTGCAAAGAAAGAGAGTTACGGGTTTGGATACTGCACTTGGGGAAGGGGAAAGTCGTCAGACACCGCGGGACGCCCGACCTGGAAAAGAGGGAAGGGGCTGTTAGCCTGGCTCCTGGGGGATGGAGGGAGGGAAGGAGGCAGGGAAGCACCCAAAACCATTGGATACAGCCACCCCTAATGCCTCGACCCCCCGGCACCACGGGCCAGCCCCCATGCCCCTCACCTCTCTCTGCGGTCAGTAGGGTCTGTTGGCATCTTTCGGCCGCTTTAGCTGGACTTTTAGCCTCTTCATGCCAATCTGGAAGCCATTCATGGCCTGAATGGCCGCCTGGGCGCTCGTCGGATTGTCAAAACTGACGAAACCTGGGGGTGAGGGACAGGGGGTTTGTCACCATGGACATCACCCCAGCCCAGGCGCTGAAATCCTGTGGGATGCTCCTGGCTTGGGGGTGCTGCGGGAGGGAGCTGTGGGGTGACAGCGCAGCCCCAGATTGCAGGGGACTGGGTGACAGGCTGATGGCATCTTCAAGGACATTAAGGTTTGCAGGTACATTGAGGTGACAGGCTCTGTGGGGACACCAGCATAAGAGGGTCCACAGGGACACTGGAGTGGTCTGCAGGGACACTATGGGATTGGATTTGTGCGGTCACTGACATAAAAGGGTCTGTCAAATTGATGGCGATTGTGGGGACACTGAGGTGACAGGATCTGTGGGGACACCAAGTCCTGAAAGTCTGTGGGGACACTGAGGTAGTGGGGGCTGCAGGGACACTGAGGTCACAGGATCTGTGGGGAAACCAAGACCTGCAGGTCTGTGGGGACACCAGGGTGACAGGATCTGTTGGGGCACTAGGACAGGATGTGTGGGCTCAGGGGACACCTGGGTGACAGAGTCTGCAGGGACACCAAGGTGCCTTCAAAGACACCACAGTGACAGTCTGTGGGGACACCGAGGTGATGGGGGTCTGTGGGGACAGCAAGGTCTGTGAGAGGGAGATTTGGATCCCTGAGCTGAGGATATCAGGGAGACACGGACATCTGAGCTGGAGAGCAGGGAGAGACAGACCCCCAAGACGAGATGTTGGAAAGAGATGGACTCCCAGGCAGAGACTTCAGGGAGAGGTGGACCCCTGAGATGGAGATGCTCAGACGTCTGAGCTGGGATGTTGGAAAGAGCCAGACCCCTGAGCTGGGGACACTGGGGAGAGCCAAGGACGGAGAATAAGACCCCCAAGCTGGAGACTGGGGAGAGCTGGCATGTTGAAGAGAGCTAGGTCTCTAAGCTTGGAAGCTGAGGAAAGCCAAACCCCTAAGACGAGATGCTGAGAAGAGCTGGACCCTTGAGCTGGAATGTTGAAGAAAAGCCAGAGCTCCAAGCTGGGATGCTGAGGAGAGCCAGACTGCTGAGCTGGAACGTTAAAGGAGAGCTGGACCCCTGAGCTGGGATGCTGAGGACAGCTGGAACCCCGAGCTGGGACACCAGGGAGAGCCACGCCCTGGGACTTACCAAAGCATTTACTCTGGTTGGTGGCACGGTCCACAAAGACTTTGGCAGAGATGACATTGCCGAAAGGCAAGAACATCTGCGTGAGCTCCGCATCCCCGAACTCCTGGGGCAGGTGATAAATAAACAGGTTACAGCCCTCGGGACCTGGGTGACACACAAAGGACAGCACACGTGAGCCGCACGGTGGGGTCACCCTGGGGGGACACCGAGGAGCCCATGGCGGGGTGAGCCCACCCCTCACCTTCTCGCTGCTGCTGCGGGATGAGCGGTGCCTGCTGGGGAAAGGCTTGGCTGATGGGAGCGTAGGCAGTGGGATATGCTGCTGGAAGAGAGAAACATGGAGCTGAGGCCACGGCACCCGCCCCAGCCCTGGGAAGGGCTGGGACAGGGATGTGTCCCGCTGTCACCTGCAGTGGAGGTGCCTCTCCAGGCCCAGGGATGCTGGCTCTGCCTTTCCCAACCTTCCTGGCACACAAGGGATGCTGGGAACAGCCCTCCCAGGCGGGATGTTGGTGAAAGCAGTAATAGAGCCTCAAGGCTGAGGAAAGATGGCACTTTTGGTTGAAAACCCCCAAACATTTGGGGTCCAAAACTTGATTTTCTGTTGAAAATCTGGATGTTCCTGTCTGTGCTCCTAATGAAATGGCTGCTGGGCTTGATGCACTTCCACAAGAGGTTTTGACTCCCTTCTCTCCACAGCCCATCTTGGCCATCAGATTTGGCCACATGATGAACATCCGAGGACTTCTGGTGTCTTCGTATGGAGCTAGCTCTCCATCACCTCCCCAGCCTTGTGCCCTCTCCCAGGTACCACTGCTGGGTCTCCCCCATGGAGTTCTCTCAGCCTCATGGGCATTAAAACTCTCTTTCCTCCATCCAAAATTTGCACGGAGGGCCGTGCCAGGAGCACATCCATGTTAGTGGGATGAGGGGATGGTGCTTTCACTGGCATTGCCCCTGTCACTGCCCAGGCACAGCGCCGGGTGCTACCCTCATCAATCCGTGCCCACAGCCACACACTTCCCCAGTCCAGTGTTCAAGCCCAAGGTGACGCTCACCTCCCAAAAACAAGGGTGAGGAGCAAACAGGGGAGAGAGGGAAGGAGTGGGAAGTGAGGTTTGAGACCTGCATAGTGCTGCATGCCGGCGTAGGCCTGCTGGAGGGGGTCTGCCACCGTGGGGCTTTGAGCTGGGAAGAGAAGAGAAGAGAAAGAAGAAGGAAGAGAGAATCAGCCAGGGAAAGCCAGGGATGCGCAGCTCCCATGGGAAAGGGCTAGGCCAAGCGCCGCCACAGAGGGGCAGAGCTGCTCCCTGCCCGGATTCTCTCCTCCCTGCACTGCTCACAATGCCACAACGGGAGGAGGGAATTCAGTGGGGATTGGGTAGCACGTTCCTGGAGGGGGAGCACCCCTGGAGCGTCCAGTGCAAGCAGAGCACGCAACTCCAACCTCGGGGGGTGTCCCCAGCCCCGGGGAATGTCCCCAGCCCCAGGGGCCGTGGCAGAGCCCCCGGGCAGGCGGGAGGAGGGTACCTGGGTAGGGGTGGATGCCGTTGGTGTAGATGGTGTCGGAGGCGGGCTGCCCGTTGGTCTGGGGCGGCAGGGGGCTGAAACCGTTCACGCCGATGGGTGCGGCGATGCTGGGCACCGGCGCCGTGCTGATCCCCGGCGGGGTGCTCGTACCTGCGGGAGGGGGAGTCAGTGCCACAGCCCCCCCCGGGGCGCTGAGCAGCACGGGGAGGGGGGGTCGTACCTGAAGAGGGGGTGAGGGGGGCGGCCACCAGCCCACTGACATTGAAGGCGGCCATTTGTTGCATCTGGGCGGCAGCGATGGCGGCCATGGGGTTGAGGCAGGTGCCCTGCGCAGCCGCCATCAGGGCTGCCTGCTGCTGCATGATCTTAGGGAAGGAAAGGGGGGAAAAGGGGAAAGAGAGCGAGAGGCAGAGAGAAGGAGGGAGAAGACAGAGTAAATTAGCATCCCTGCCTTGCACCCACACGTGGGGAGCTTGGAGGGATAAAGGCCACCTGCTGCCAGACCCAGGGACAGGAGGTTTAGGTGATGCTAAATATGAGACCGCTGCACTCTATAGCCAACCTCACTGAGGGGGTGAAGCTCTCTGTGCACCCCCAAATGGGGATACACAGCCCAGGCAGACATCCACGCCCACTGGTACTTTCATGAGCCAAACCAGCCCCTCCCACCCACAGGGCCCCCCAAAGCTCTCCAGGTGTGCAGCAGCTCCTACCGCTTGCGTGTAGGCCCCGTAGGCTCCGAACTGGATGGTCATGGGGTTGAAGATGCCCAGCTGCCCTGCCATCTGATGCATCCGCCGCAGGGTCCTCTCCTTATCCGTGTCTGCAAACTTCACCACCAGGCTGGATGAGGCACCCTGAGATGCGAGGGGAAGATGGGGCTGATGGCAGTGTCCCCAGAATGTGTCCCCACTGCAGGTGCTGGCAGCATCCTCAGCCCAGGGGACGCTGCCCGCCTTTGGCAGCAACCAGCGATCGATGCAAGGTTTAATTATAGCCAGTTTTTCTCCCCCGTGGCAGCTCCCTGACCTCTGCTCCCTTTTTCCCCTCCTCATTCACAGTTCTGACCTTCGGCGTTAATTAAACAGCCCCTTTCTCCAGCACAGAGGGAATTAGCCCTGGATTCCCACCCCCGGGGCTCAGCGCCCTGGCAAGGCAAGGAGGAACCTCGGGGTGATGAGGCCAACAAATTGCTGTCTGTAGGATTTTGATCCAATTAGACAGAGGATCAAATTAGCTGGTGATGGGATTAGGCAGGCAGCGCGGGGTCGGACGGGGCAGGGTGCGAGCCCGGCACTTACCGGCATGGTTTGGCTGCCATGCAGGCTATTGATGGCAGCCTGTGCCTCAGCATGGCTCCCGTATTTCACAAAGGCACAACCTAAGGGCAGAGAAGGGACATGGCACAGGTTGGATTTGGCCACTGTGTGTCCACAGGGTGCCCACCTGGCACCCAAAGCCCACCTTTGCTGGCTCCGTCGGGCCCTCGGAGGATGGTGCACTCCTCGATCTGGCCGAAGGGCTCGAAGAGGCGGCGAACATCATCCTCGCTCTGCTGCTTCCCCAGCATGCCCACAAAGAGCTTCCTGTCTTCTAAAAACAAAACCGAGCCCGTTGGAGAGCAGGATGTCACTCTCTATCCCATCCCCTCGTCACACATGGTGTATGGATGTGAAGAGCCAGGTGACACCAGGGCAGGGGGAGGGAGCGACAATAATCCTGCATTTATCACCTCCATCCTACAGAACACTTGGGGTGGGAAAAGCTCTCCTGTGGGGAAATTGCTGAGGAGTGAAACTGGGAAGAGCTGTCACTTTAGGGAGTGGAGCTGGGGCTTTTCCCAGGGGTGGAGGGGCCAGCTCCCCCGGCACTGAGGCGGGATGCAGCAGGGAACAAAGAGAACCCACAAACCAGCAGCGATTGCCTTCACATGATCGACTCAGAGAACAACCCGCAGCCTCCGGCCGTGCCCGGGGGACATCAATAACCCAAACACAAGAGAAGGGAGAGTAAATAATGAGAATTTCATGATTATTACCAGCATCTGTCTTGTGCGGCCGCACGCTCCCACCGCACGCTAATGGCATTTGACAAAGAAAATAAGGTGCCCTGTCAAGAGCGTTGCCGGGGAAATAAATAAATAACGGCAGGAGACGACGAATGCTCCGTCCGTTAAGGTACTGGGAAAATTAGTTAAGGGAATAAGGCTCATGTGTTGTCTAGTTAAACATAAACCATCTCTTGGTAAGGGTGGCTTGGGGGTGTGGGCTGGCCGGCCTGGCGTCGCCTTCCGGGCGAGGGGGCCGGGGCCGGGAGCCCCAGCTCGCCCATCGATTTTTAATCCCTCACCAATTACGCTCGGTAAGTGGGTAATTTATTTTCTGGGTCCCTCTGGGACATGCCGGGGACCAGCTCCCGGTGTGTTTAATAACAGGGTCTGAATAGGGGGTACTACCCCGGCCATCCTGCCGAGGGCAGGGGGCCTCACGGGAGCATCCTGTGTGTCTGAGTGCACCTACCTGCCCAGAGACACAGCAAATGTGGGATTTGGATCCAATTCCTGTGATTTTGCCCGAATTATCACCTCAGCCTGGAAATGCTGCAGCCCTATGAGCTGCAAACGCCCACAGAGAATTTCAGGATGGGAGGATGGCAGTTTCTGTTTGCAGTTTCCATTTGCAAGGGGTTCGGGTCATGTGCGGACAACTCCTGCAGCCAGACTCTGCCAGGGGCCCTGCAGGCAGCTCCGGGCAGGGAATTGGATGGTTTGGTAGATAAAGGCAGTGTGGGAGAGTAGCTGGCCAGCCCTCTGCACCCTAGGATGTCAGGATGCTCGTGGTGTGACATCAGGCTGATGTCAGGATATTCCCAGGATGATGTCAGGATGCTCCCCCATCCCCGCTAGCAGGACAGGGAGAGAGACAAGATGGCATTTGCTCTGGGCTCAGGTTTGGGTGCCACCAGCAACAGCAGTTCCTTTCATGGTTTATCTGCAAACCAAACTCCCCATGGCAGCGTTTGCAACACCACCATGCGCCCCATTTCCCCCAGGTGACCCTGCGCCCCCCTGCCCATGCCAGGCAGCCAGGGAACTAGGGACCTACCTCCTCGGCCCTCGCTGTCGGCCGGCTTCACCTGGATGGGGCGGTTCATCTGCAACACACAAGCGGGAGCGGGTGGTCAGTGTGGTGCCCCCTGAACCCCTTCCATGGGAAACAGCAGGATTTGGCTCCAGACTGGTGCAGGGAGCCAGGAACAAGGGGAGGAACCTGCAAGAACAGATCCAGGGCTCGTGCCCATGGTGACCTAGGGATGCCACGTGCAGAGGGCTATGCTCCGGCCCCAGGGATGGGCACCCGGTGCCGCAGGCACCCGCTGGGCCGCTGGTGCCAGGCTTGGCCGCCTGCCCGCTTTCCTCGACTGCAAAGGACTGCAGAGGCAGCAGCAGCACCCTGCCAGCCCCGGCCCCTCTGGCACCACGGCCACTGCCCTCCTTTCCCCAAACCTCACCCAAATTTGGCCTCCTCCTTGTCCCCGCCATGTGTACCCACAAGTGCGACACGCGTGTGCAGCAGGACACGTCGGGCGGGCACGCACATCCCTGGCCCGCTGCCCCACGGAGCCATTTCTCCTCCTCTCTCCCCCTCCTTTTTCCCCTCTTTTAGCCAAAAAATGCTACAATTATGGCCGTTTCCATGGCAACAAGCATGCTTCCCCCACGATGCTGCGGAGCCCGAGCCATGTGCTCGATGGGGTCGTCACGGCAACGGCGAGATGTCACGCATGATGGCGCGGGGGTGCGCACAGGGACACGCCTCGAGCACACACGGGGCAGTCACCCCCATGCACGTGTGCACCCCCATCCCGGAGTGCCCCCACCGCACCCCTAGAGGGGGTCCCCAAATTTCAGGGCTGGGTCAGGGCAGAGCCAGTCCCCCTTGCATCAGGGCAAGGAAGACGATGGGTAAGAGAGAAGAGGAGGGAGGTTTCCACAGCAACCGCCTCGTCTCCAGGGAAACATGGAGAGAAATGTCAGTGCAGAGCTGGGGATGGTCCAGGGAAGGGATTGAGTCCCCAGGAGCCACAGGGTGGCACAGGGTGGCACCGAGGGACACCTTATCTATCCATGTCATCAGTTCCCCCAAACATCCATCCTGTGTGGGGCAGGATGTGGCTCACCCCAAATCCAGGAGGTTGTGAGAGCAACCAGACCCTAAAAGCAGCACCCTCTGTCCCCCACAGCCCTGCTCCGGCCAGGAGGAGGGACCCCCAGTTTTGGGGGGGGCTGCTCTCCCTCCACTGACCTGCCAGCCCCATTTACCAGCGCCATGGCCTTTGCTGGAATAAATTTCCCGTGCCCGCTGCTGTATGCTTAATGTAATAAACCCAGTGAGGATGATTTAGAATAACATTTACGGAGCCGCAGAGTGTCATTTTGATGTGTCTCCCGTCTCCGCTCGCCGGTTATTAAACTGTATTGATTCCCCGGGAGCGGCTGATGTTTATAAATGTCAGGCCTCGGGGACTGGCTAACCTACCCCAGGGCTGCTGCACCGCGCCTGGGAGAAACCGCCCCGGCCTCTGGACACCCTCAGAAGGGGGTTTTGGCACCCTTGGCATTGCCATGTGCCCACCACGGGGTGCCTGGTGACTCCCTGCACCCACTCCTGTGGCACCCAGACCTCCCACTGTGCCCAGTTGTCCCCACAGCACCCCTGCATCGCATTTGCTCCGCCACCACCACTGCCCAACGATTCTTCATCCATTCTGGCTCTCACAAACAGCCACTCAGGCATCTGCCCCCACTCCTGACACCCATCTGCCAACCCCACAACACCCCTCCATCCATTCACCCATCCTGGACACCCACACAATCACCCACACACCTATCTCCCCCCAGGATTCACCAATCCATTCCCTATCACCTATTCCCATAGCATCCATCCATCCCCACATCACCCATTCATATTTCCAACACCCATCCACCCATTCCCCAACATTCATCCATCCCCTTAGCATCCACTCATATTCCCAACACTCATTCTTAGAGCACCCATCCATTCCCATAGCATTCATCCGCATGACCAACATCCATCCATCCATTCACCAACACCCATTGCCACAGCATCCATCCATCCATCCCTATAGCACCCATCCATATCCCCAACGCCCATCCATCCATCCATCCATCCATCCCCATGGCACCCTTACACCTGCCCATCCCACCCCTCATCACCCCACCACCCACCTTTCTGCTCTCACAGCACCCACACATCCACCCCCCAACTCCCACCCATCTCCCCCACCCCAAGGACACAGTGACACCCCCACGGTCACAGGAGACCCTGCCTGGGGTGTCCCAGCAGCCATCAGCACCGTCACCCCACAGGGCCTGAGCTATGGCACTCCATGGCAAACTACTGGTGTCCCACAGCCTAGGCCCAGGGGTTCCTAAACCACCTCCTGACCACTTGGGCACTGCTCCCCACCCAAATTAGGACGCCTCCTGCTGCCTAGGCACTGGGGAGAGCCAGTCCACAGTGAATCACTGCCAAAGGGGAGAGGGTCACTTCTGGCCTTTGTTCCTTCCACAGCATCACCCTTGCCCTCCTCCTCCGCCCAACAAACAGCCAGAGGATCCAGGAGGTCACGACGCATCCAAATGAGCCAAGACAGAGGTGGCGGGTGACACCAGAGCAGCAGGCACCCATGGGAGCCTGGTGTCCATGTCACACCGGAGCCCCCAGGCAGCCAACACCTGATGCAGGGAGACAGGACCTGGGGTACAGGCAGTCACCCATCACGAGAACACCCTGCCAGAGCCCCGGGGGTGACCCACAGCAAGGGGACACAGCCAGCCTGGGGACAGTCACACCACCACACAGCCCTGCACGTGCATGGCCACCTCGGCACACCCCCACACAGCCACACCCCCCGACAGCTGCACACCCACACACCTCTGAGCACCACCGCAGACCTCCCAGCACCCTCCACGCACACTCACACCCTCCCCACCCACACACCCCCAGCACAGCCGCGCAATCATGCCCACACAGCGCTGCACAGCCAGCACTGCTGCACACCCACGTGTGGCCACACACCCACTGCACCCAGCCCCATGTACACCCGCACCACCGAGCCCTCAGGAGCACCCATGCAACACCTACAGCACCCGCCATGGATCCCACACAACTACAGGCACACACCCCGGGGTGCACAGCCAGCACCGGCGACACAATGGCCCTTGCCTCAGTTTCCCCACTGTGGTTGCAGAACTCACCGTGTGATCCACGGGAATCCTCTGAGGGCACAGGGACACCCCAGGACACTGCCCTGGATGGCCATGGTACACCCCAGCAGCACCCACACCCCACCCCCAGCAGCACCCACACACACCTGGGCCCGATGCACACCCGCACACACCTGAGCAGCTCCCAGCACACCCCCAGTGCAACACCCCTGTGCACACCTGCACTCTGCTCACACCCGTGTGCACACACACCCCTGCACACACTCACAGCCCTGCTGCCGTGACTACCCTCAGCCCACGTGCACCCACACCCCATCACTGTCACTGGGTGATGGTCACTGGTGACACCCCCAGCACCTTTTTACATGCATACAGAGACACCAACATGCTTGCACACCCACCAACACTCACCTGTGCACACCCGGGGCGGGGGGGGGGGGCAAAGCTGTACCCCCACCAATGCACACACCCCCCTGCACTGCCTGTGGGTGCAGCACCCCCCAAGCACTGCCCCCTGCACACCTGCAACCGCACACACACAGACCAACCAGGGTGGAAAAACACACCCTCCAGCCAACACACTGACACCAAACCCATCCCTGGGGCCTGATACACACCCTCACCAACACAGGCATGCACACTCTCCATCTTCATCCCCGCCTGCAGATACACCCTGCTCACCAACACACCCTATCACTGGGTGCAGGTAATACCCTCCTCACCAACACCCACACTCACACACGGCCTCCTTGTATGTAGATACACCTCTTCACCCATACCCCCCCACCAACACCCTCCTCCATCCCTGGATGCAGATACACCCTCTCAGCAACACACACACACAAACAGAGTCAGGACCCCCCTCCCTGAGTGCAAACACCCCCTCCTCACCAACAACCACCCTGGCAACACATGCACCCCATACCTGGATGCAGATACATCCTGCTCAGTGACACCTACACCCCCCATCCATGGGTACAGATACACCCTCTCAACAACACCCTTCCATCCCCATTCCTATCCCTGGGAGTAGATACATCCTGCTCAGCAACACCCCCACTCACACATCCCTTCCATGGCTGCAGATACACCCTGCTCAGCAACACCCCTCCATTCCCACCCCTGGGAGCAGATACACCCACTCTCCAACACCCTCCATCCTTATTCCTGGGTGCAGATACACCCTGCAACACCCACACCCCCCATCCATGGGTGCAGGTACAGCCTGCACACCAACACCCTCACACTCCAACCCTGCGTGCTGATGCACTCTGCTCATCAACACCCTTCCATCCCCATCCCCGTGTGCAAATAACATCCTGATCACCAACACGGTTCCATCCCCACCCCCAGCCATCCCTGGGAGCGGATACACCCCTCCATCCTCATTCCCATCCCCATCCCTGCGGTTCAGTACGGGGGGGGGGGGGGGGGGGGGGGGGGGGGGGGGGGGGGGGGGGGGGGGGGGGGGGGGGGGGGGGGGGGGG
>JAWWEU010000017.1:18647466-18659077 GCA_035583155.1 Acropternis orthonyx
CCCCATCATCTCCACCGCCCTCCCAGACCATCAGTCCCATGTCCCACATCATCCCCTCATTGTCCCTCCTGTCCCCCATCATCCCCATCACCCCTCGAGTTTCCCATCTCCCCCCGTCACCATCCACCACCCTCATCACCCCCTATCCCTCTCATCACCCCTGTCATCCCCCATCACCTCCATCATCCTCTTCACCCCCCATCATTCCCATCATCCCAATCATGCCCCCATCAGCCCCCATCACCCCACCAGTCCGTTGCCCCACCTCCCCCATCACCCTCACCATCCTTATCACCCCCATCAGCTCCCCCCACCCCTTCCATCACTCCTGCCATGCCCTGCAACACCCCATCCCCCTCATCGCCCATGAGCCCCCTTTCCCCCCGTGCCCCCATCACCCCCATTACCTCCCATCTCCCTCCCTATCCCCAGTCCCCCCATCACCCCTGTCATCTCCCATCACCTCCATCCCCCCGCACCCCTCCACACCCCCATCATCCTCCCCATCGCCCCCCATCATCCTCCCCAAGCCCCTTCTGGGCTGGCCCAGGGGCTGAGCAGTGCCCCACCTTGCCCTCCTGCCCTCCTGAGTAGGTCCCAGTGTCAGCACCCCTCAGTTCCCCACCTTTGCTCAGGGTTTAAACACACAAGAAAAGCTCAAACAGGGACAATTTGGGTGCTTTGCTGGGTTTTTCACCCCCACAGACCCCACGCCACCCCGGCTGACTCCCCGGCCTGCCCCAGACGGGATGGGGGAAGCATCTCCCTGCTGCACCCCCACCACCCAAAAAAGCTGTAATTAGACCAAGTGGCTTTAATATCTGGTGCGGTCGTTAATTAATTAATTAGTCCCAGAGCAGCAGCTGGAGGTGCCCAGCTTCCCCGGCGCGCTGCCATGCGTGTGCAGCTCTGTGTGTGTGTGTGCAAGCATGTGCTGTGTGGGGCACGTGGGTGTGCAAGGGTGCTGCATGTGTGGAAGTGTACACAAGCACATGCATGTATGTTCAAACATGTGCCATTGTGTGTGTGTATGTGCAAGCACATACATGTGCTGCAAGAGTGCACGTGTGGCAGTACGAGCCACATTTACGAGCACACACACAATGCACACACGTTTACAAGCACACACATGATGCACACACGTGTTTACAAGCACACACATGATGCACACACGTTTACAAGCACACACATGATGCACACACGTGTTTACAAGCATGCACGATGCACACACATTTACAAGCACACACACGATGCACATTTACAAGCACACTGATGCACACACGTTTACTAGCATGCACATGATGCACACACGTGTTTACAAGCATGCACATGATGCACACATTTACAAGCACACACACAATGCACACAACACATTTACAAGCACACACACGATGCACACACATGTTTACAAGCACACACATGATGCACACAGGGCACACACACATTTACAAGCACACGTGTTTACAAGCAGACACGTGCCTGCGTGTCCCAATAAACCCCCCTGGCAGGTGCCGGCGCGCAGGGGTGGGTTGGGGATGCTGGGAGCACAATCCTGCCGAATCCGGGGGCTCGGCGGCTGCTCCTCGCCGCCGCTTGGGTTTATTTTTAAACCCGTTGGCCCCGAGTGATTCACACGCTGCCTGTTCCCTGTTCCCTGCTCCCCGGCAAGTTTTACGCGACCAAAATAGATGTTCTGGAAGGAACGGGCCAGCCGGCGATGCCGCGGCGGGGAGAGCAGGGTGATCCCGGGATCCCGGCCCTTCCAAGGGCGGGGATGTCACCGAGCAACCCCCAAGACGGTGGTTTGGGGGGGGAACGCTGGTGCAGACACCGTGGAAAATGGGACCATTCTGGGGTGATGCTTAGCCTGGATCACAATACCAGGCTTTAAGGGGGTCCCCCATGGAGCATCCCAGGTCCTGTGGGTTCTCACACCTGGCTGTGGGTGAGAGCGAGCCCGGCAAGGCAGGAGGACAAGTGGAACGGGGTGGTGAAGAGCCTCTCTGCACTCACAGAGTGATGCCTGGGGAGCAGGGCATCATCCCTGGGAACAGAGCAAGCCCCTTGGGAACAGAGCACCCTTCCCAGGGCCAGGGCCCTCCTGCTCCAAGCCTCACCAGCAGCAGCTCCCTGCAGTGACAAAAGCACCCGGCCAAGGTATCACTTTACACCACGCTGGGAGAAAAAAAAAAAAAAAAAGTGAAAAAATTCAACTTCCATAAATAGGAGTCAGTCATAACTGTTAATTCACTATTTTTAATTTAAAATTCAATTATAATAGGTTTCCAGCCATAACAGTGGATTTCACTCAGTTAAGACCAAGACACACATAAAACACTCCCATCCAGCCCCAGCCAGGATTTCTCCTGGAGATTCCCTACTTTCAGCTGAACACCGTTTCCAGAACGGCAACCCCTACCATCAGAGGACAACAGTCACACGTGTCCCAGTTCTATGGGACAGCAGCACCACTTGTGTCTTCTCCAAGGAAAACACCATCCAAAGAAACCCCTCTGGATGGAGGACACCTGGAGCTGAGCTCCTCACCCTGAGGACAACAGAGCAGGAGGAGGACGGGACAGTCGGCCAAATCCCGAGCAGAGGTGACAGCCTGAAGAACTGAGCAGTGATTCCACAATATCCATACACCACTCAGCAGGTTTGCAAGGGCTCCTTGGAAAGGCTCCAGGGTGTCATCTGCTGAGGAGAAGCCAGAGGAGGTGGCAAAGGCCAGGGTTTGGGGAAGCTGAGGTTGTGGCTTGCAGGCCAACGCCCTGCTCGGACGTTGCAGAGAGGAGGGACAAGGACAGACAGGAACCCACAGCACAACGTGACCACAGAAGCAAACCCTGTGACAGCAGCAGAGACTAAGCACAGTTTATCCAGCTGAGCAGGCACCCTGCAAGCTCCGGAGCTGCTGGGAAGATGTTCCTCCACTGGCATCTCTGGAGCAAGCCCTACCCATCCCCTGCTAGCCATAATCCTTGCACAGTCTCCCAAGCCCCTGCTGAGCAGGAAAAGGCACCTTTTTCCTCTTTGGGGTCATTTATTTATAGATTTAAAGAAATAAAAATAGAAAAAGTGGCAAACAGTGCACACCAAGGAAAAAAAAAATGTTCATTGCTACAAAGCCAGAGCAGAAGGTGGGGTGGGAAGGGGTCCCTTTGCCAAAGCAGCAGCTTTTGGGGGGGATCATTCCTCCTGCATGCACAGTGACCAAGGGCAGCTAGGCTCTCCCTTCAGACCTCACCAAATTCATTTTCACAGTATCCTATGTAGAGAGGCTGTGCCTGGACACCACGTCTGGGAAGAGAACAGAAAGATGGCATCAGGGAGAGGGCACAGGCAGAGCCCACCACTGGGTTTGAGGGGTTCTGGAAGAGCAGGGTGGCCACGGGTGCCCAGCTTCGGGTGTGAAAAGGAGGGAGAGGTTTTCATCCTGTGCTTATAGACTCAGTTTTTGCTCATGGGTGGGAGCAGGTGGTGAGGACAGATTTCCTGGGGAAGCCAATGCTGCAGGAGGGGTGGCAATAGCTGACAGGCCCCCTCCTTCCTCAGCACAAAGTCCTCTCCTCGCCAGAGCCACCAGCCCACGCCGGCAGCAGGGGCCTGTCTTTCAGCACTGCACAAAGCAAGCTCTGCCCATGCAGCAGCGCCAGGAAAACCAGGGCTTTCCGTAAGAACAAGGGTCATTCTGCAGCAGGGAAAGCCCTTTGCCCTCACTGCCCCTCCCAGGACTGTGCCCAGAGGGGGTGGCAGCTCTGCCAGGACGCTTACCCGAGCAGGGTGCAGCGGAATTCCGACAGCCTGGCATAGGCATCCTCTAGGTTCGTGACCGTACTGTTGCTCCACAGTCTCTCGGCTACGGCCCCAGCCCTCGGCCTTGAGGATGAGGGACAGGCAGTTAGGTGGGGGGGGGAGCCCCAAAGCTTCTCAGACAAAGCCCTGAGCTCCCAAACACTTTCCTGACCAGTGTCCTTCCACATACAAAGGCTTCCGTGTATGTAAAGATCCACTGCTGGACACATGTGAGTCAGGAGCAGACCAGGGTGACTGGTGTTAAACACACCTGGGTTGCAGAAGCAGGTTGTACAGAGCATGTTAGAGCCTCACAAACCCTCATTTCAGCCTTGGTGAAGCCGTTACCAGCACAGAGGTGCCACAGGGACAGGGACAGGCACCATGTGCAGACCAAACCTGTGAGCTCAGCACGTGACACTCAGTGGCAAGGGAAAGGGACATGAGCCTGGCCTGATGTGATGCAGGTGACCTCCCCATGCCTCTCTTACCAGAGCCTGGGCGTCAGGTTGGTGACATCCACGAATTCACCCCACATGCAGGCCTCGCCACCTATCACCAGGGCCTTCTGCTCAGGGCTGCCTGCACAGGGGACAGTGCTCAGGTAACGGATTAGCCAGGAGTCCTGGCGTCACCTCCGAGTGCCAGCCAGCTGCCATACAGGAAGGGGACACAAGGAACACACCTCTGAAGTCCAAGGGCTCCACCCTGTAGGCTTCCATCCAGTCCTGCCCGTAGGAGATGCGGTTGAGGTACCAGGGTGCAGAGAGCAGGGCGTGGTAGCCAGCGCTGGTGACATTGGCCATCTCCTCCTTGTACTGCATGTTGTTCTCTTTCCACACGTGGATGATGGTGTCTGGCTTCACCTGAAGGGAACAGGTGAACAACGTGCAGGGGATCAGTGCGGTGACAAGAGCATCACCCGCCCCACAACCATAGTGCCCTGACCCATCCACACCCCAAAGGGAAAGTGAGGCGGACTTGGGCTTGATTTTTGAGCCACCTCCCATCTGGTTTGCAGGAGCAACAGAGGGAGGGATAAGGCCATTTGCAGAGTGTCCTGGGCAGGGTTAAAACCTGCCTCTTGCAGGTGCACACACAAGAACCTGGAGGGAGGAGAGTGCCGGCAGCACTGTGACAAAGCCACCATGAGGGCACCTCACTGGCAGCACCATATGAGGATCAACTCCAGCCCCACAAGAGAGCAACCCCCACCAGCACCAGTACAGCCCTCCCAGTGCACACCAGTGTCTGACTGGGGTGCTGACACTGTTCACCCCAGCACAAGCAGCTCTCACCTCCACTTTGTTGTCAAACACCTCCTGCCACACAATGTAACCTTTGCCAAGGGAAGAGACGATGTCCAGAAGCCTGGAGTCAAAAAAAGTACCAAATTTTTGGTGATCCCAATGACCCTGTCTTTGGTGGTTACACACAGCCACAGCAGCAGCACAGATACTCCCAACACCCACAGCAGGATGTGAGGGTACTTATGAAGGAGAAGGGAGAGAGCACAGCCCCTAATGGGGCTTCTTTATCCTCAGTCCCAGGCTTTTTTGTGGTCAACCTCCCAATAAAATGCTCCCTTTGGGGTCAGGGACACACACTGCAGGCCCTGAATGCCCCTGTTCCTACCTCTGGATGTACAAAGACTCTAATTTTTTGTAATCTTCACCAAAGCCCATGTTCTTCATGAAAGCACGAATTTCTGGATTGGATCTCCTGTGTGTCAAAGAGAAGAGAATAAAAGAATCACAATCTGACCTCTGGAGAAAGGTCAAGACATGGTCAAGTCCTTCCCACATCAGTTCAAGGCTTGTCCAGGCATTCCCAGAGCTGTGGCTGCAGCAGGACCAGTGGCTCCCTACATCCAGCATGACCATGAGCACAGGACAGTCCCCATCCAGACTGATCTCAGACTCACCAACATGTGAAATCCACCTCATCGCCACCAAGGTGAAGAAAGAAGTCCGGGAACACGGTGCTGACCTCTTGGAACAAACTGGTCACAAACTGGTAGGTGCTGTTAAGGATAGGGTTGATGGGCCCATAGGTTCCAGAAGGCTCCTGGGCCACATAGCAGGGAGTCAGGAGGCCTGGAGCACCTGGATGATAACAAATGCAGGATGGTGAAGAAGGGTCAAAACGTGGCCATGTCACCCCCTACAATGTCCCTGACTCCCCTCAGCACGGCCCAGGGCCTGCCAGGGGACAGGAGAGCAGGGGCAGCCACAGCTCTGGCTGTGACCAGAAGCAGAGGGTGAACTCCAGCACAGGCCATGGAAGCAGAAGAAGGGAAGGGAAAGACAGTGGAATGTTTTGCTGGAGCTTCTTGCGCTTCCAGCCATTGAAGAGAAGACACTTGCAGTCCTTGCACCAGAGAGTGCTGTGACAGGGCTGGAACACACGTGAGCAGAGCGAGGAAGCTTGGTCAGATGCACCCCCAGTTAAACACAAGATCCTTGGTCCATGATGATTTTGGCAGAACAGATGTTCCAAAAAAAACCACCAAAATCACACATCTTGGACACAAGAAGAGCGGGAAATGTACTTCTTTTGGATTTTGTTCCAGAAGATGGACCGTTGGGTCCCAAATGGCTCGCCCTCAAAGCCAATCTGTGGGACACAGCTCCCCACACCCAGCTTTTAGGTTCGAGGTTGCAGATCCCATTCCTGCCCCTGGAACAACCACAACTCTCCTCCCAGCAGCAGCAGGCAGGGTCTGCCCCTCACCTGGACCCCAGGAGAGGGTGTGCCCAGGAGTGTCGAACTCTGGGATGACCCTGATGCCACGCAGCCGGGCATACTCGATCACGATGCGCACGTCGGTGGCTGTGTACACGTGGGTCATGGCATTGAAGGCTCCCTGGGAACATGGGAATGCTCAGTGCCTCGCTCAGGAGCAGAGGGAGGGATCGGCTCACCTGGGTGGTACTTGGTGATCGGGGAGGGTTACCTTTCTGCTGAGCTCTGGGAACGTTGAGCTCTCATAGGGGAAAGACGGGTCATCCACAATGTGCCAGTGAAACACGTTGAACTTGTTGTAAGCCATGACATCCTTGGAGGGAACAGGAAAAAAGATTAACATGCCCTGCCCCTTCTGAAAAGTCACACAGGTTGCCACAGAAAGGGGCCAAGGCGCAGTCCCTAAAGGCTCCCCAGGATCCAAGAGGGATTTGGACACCTCGCCTGAAACACAACAGCACCACAAAAAGCTGCAGATGGCCAGGAGTACTTCTGCTCACAGTAAAATCCCTGTTCTCCCTATTAACTGAGCCAGTGGTGGAGACCAGGAAGTTTAATTCTGCTTGGGATGAGCACAGAACCACCACCCACCTTCATCTGTTTTCCCTTGCCTTAGAAACAACCCAGGCTTGGAGAGAGTAACCTGGATTGCAGGAATTCAAGACACCTCCGAGTTTTCTTCTTTTACAAAGAGAGTTGAGAAATCACCCACACAAGGCAGCATCAGTTGCAACAGAGGACAGGACACACAATTAAACCACCCTACCAGAGTTTCCAGGATGGCTTTCAGGGGCAGGTAGTGACGGGAGGTGTCCAGCAGCAGTCCCCGGTGAGGGAAGCGAGGAAAGTCCACAATTTCAGTCTCGTTGATGTAGTACTGCACACAGGGAACACGAGGAACATGTGAGCAGGATGCTGGGCACACAGCCCTTAACAGGAGGCAATGGGGGTCACCGTTGTCTCCAGGGCTGCCCTCACTGCCCAGAGTGCCAGCTGGCCAGAAAGGGCTGCAGTCCTTCTTTACCCGCTCAGAAGGCAGGGATCTGG
This sequence comes from Acropternis orthonyx, assembly GCA_035583155.1. Taxonomy (NCBI): domain Eukaryota; kingdom Metazoa; phylum Chordata; class Aves; order Passeriformes; family Rhinocryptidae; genus Acropternis; species Acropternis orthonyx. The sequence continues at coordinate 18,655,057 of JAWWEU010000017.1, forward strand.
CCAGATCCATAACCTCCGCTTGGCCCTTGGCAAGGCTGTGCCACACTGATGGTACCTCCCTCCTCCCAAGCATCCCAGCAACCCCCAGCCCATCCCCACGGAGGCAGGAGCACTATGGAGAGCTGCCTGTCCCAGGAGATGAGGCCAAGACTCACCGTGCCATTCTCATCTCTCCCAACGAGCTGGCTGAACGTTTCCAGGCCTGCAGGAAAACCAAACACAGCCCCTTTCTCAGCACAGACTCCCCCAAAGGAGCAGAGCTCAATTAACAAAGAAGTCTATGGGAAGAGAGAGGCACAGCAAGACATCCCCACAGGCCTGAGGCTGCGAGAGCAGGAATGCCCTTTGGGAAGCACAGCTCACCTCGGAGGGCTCCCCAGATGGCCTCAGCAGAGAGCAGTATGGAGCCTTTGGACACGATCAGCTTATCTGGAACACAGAATCAGGGGGCTGTGCTGACATCAGACCCCACTGCCAGGACAGCCCCACCACTGCACCCTGGGATCTCAGAGAACTGAATTTTGGGTTTCTATTGCTGTTTTTAACCTCTTCCCACTGCTTTATCAGCACCCTCAGGTAAGTCCTTCCCTTTGTGTCTCAGTAACAGGGGGGATTGGTGCCTCCCCAGAAGTGAGGGCAACTGCTGCACATTGCTATTTCCCAATGCTGGGCTCAGGAAACAGCCACATTCCCACTCAAGTCACTCCTTCCTGCTCTCAACCCCGATACTTACAGCTCTCCTTGGAGTCCAGGCTGGGAAAGCCATCACAGCCTGGTGTGGAAATGTAGACGAGGAGCTGCATGCAGGGTGTCCCCCAGGACGGCTCATTCCCTGCGAAGGACACAGACATCAATCCCATCCCAGCTCCATTCCTTGCCTCCCAGCCCAGCTAGCAATGAAGGCACAGGAGCACATGGACTTTTAACACATGTGGCAGAAATGGGGACTTCCTCCTGCACACCCCAAAACAGGCACAGGGATGTTCAGCAGGGGCTAATTTCAGCACAGCCAACCAGGAGCACATGAGCTGATCCCAGCCTTCTGCATGGAACTCCCCATGTCCCCAGCGGGACTTCTTAGGGAAGCTTCACAGACCACACAAGAGAGGAGAGACATCAGAGTATGGACCAGCAGCAGCCTCCAAGGCTTTCTGGACACCAGCTCTGGCTCTAAGCTACAGCTGTGACTAGTCAAATCTTCTCTATGGGGGAAGAGCTTCACATTTCCAAACTCTTCCAGCACTGGAAACAAAGTACAAGCTCAAGAGCTCTGCCCTATCCTTTGCAAAGAAACCCTGTAAAAAGGGTGCAGAATGACTGCTGAGTTAGAGGGATCCGAAAGGTCTCACCCAGAATAGAAAAGCTCCTGACTACACCTTCTGCAGAGCAGGTCCCAGGTGCAGTGGTTGGAGAAATAAACCTGATCACATTCAGACCCCAAGCAGGAACTTTGGCCATGCTTCCCTAACTGTATGAGAGCTTCCAAGGATGCACAGACCTGAGTCCTCACTGAAGTCACTCCCCCAACTCCAAACGGAGGTGTTCAACCTTCTCTGGGATGCATGGGACTACTCACAGCATTCTGTGGCCAGGAGGAGCATGGGGCAGCAGGGTGGCACCCTGCCCATCCCAGCCAAGCTTCATGCCTACACCCCCACAGCATTCCTGGGCACAGCCAAGGCTCAAAGGGGTCACTCAAAATAAAGAGCTTGGTTTGGAGTGAGCCAAGGCACCAAGGAAACTCCAGGGAGACTGTGGCACTGCCAGAGTGCAGGCAAAACACAGAGAGCCCGTGCTCCACAGCTCGCAGGAGCCAGGACTCCCAGATTTCTCCATGAAGGAATGACGAAACCTCTGCAGAGAGAAGGAAAACAGCTTGAAGCTAGCCCTCTGTTTTGAGCTGGTTGCAGACAAGCTGGTAGCCAAGGCAACCTCACAGATGTGCAAGCAGCACAGCAAGACCTGCTCCCTCCTCTCAGGAAGGCGGCAGCTCACCAAGAACAGCTGCCCCTGGGCCTGGGGACATGGAAAACACTGATCCTGCTGAGGAGCCTCAACAGAAATGGTCCCACCATCACACACTGCGTTCAAACCTGCCCAGGGAGACGCTGCCCAACCCACACACAGCCTCCTTGGTCAAGGAGCAGGCAAGCACCAACACCCCCACACCCTGAAGGCAATGCAGACAGAAAACCATCGTTGTCGCTTCTTTTCTCTATGAATAGAAATTACTTCCTTCCATCCAGGGTTTCCACTGCCTGTTCTTACTAACCACCCATGCGAAAAAAAACCAAAAAAACCAAAGGCAAAGAGGTGAAAAAAGGCCTTAAAATAATTTGTGTAGTTGGAGCATCATAAAGCAGGGCGTATGGAAAGGGATGATGTGAGCTCGATCTCGTGATCACAGCGTTGCTCCAAGTGATTTGATGGTCACATTTACCCTCTGAGAGGAACAGGAGAGCATGAATAATTAGATCAGCTGGTTTTAGTTCCTACCAGCAAAAGAGAACCAAGAGGAGCCTTCTCAACTCCCAACCCAAAATTTATTTCTACTGCTACTCACAAGTGTGGAAAAAATAAAATGAGCCAAACAGTTCTTCTCTGTTTCAAACCTGCTTTTCTCAAAGCACGATGTGCTCAACACGAAGCCGAGCAGCTTCCAACGCCACCACCCTTCCTCTGCTTTGATCAGCAGCAACAGAGTTCACACTGACATTTAAAACACTCGGGAGCAGAGTTACTAGCTCTTTTTGATGAATGAAGCACTTCATATTCCCTGGATATAGCGCTTCGGGCTGCAGCAGACCCACGCAGCCACCGAGCATCCGCATGTGCCAGCTCCTGCAGCTCAACCCTGACATGCTATGGGTGCTATCACGACGACGTCAGGGTGCAAGAAACCTTTAGAACCTGCCCCAAAGCAAACCCAAGCTCTCCAAGATTTGCCTTTCCTCATCTTACCCTACAATTTCATGATGAATCCAAGAGTTAATCCCTCTCTGGCAGAAAAGCCACGCTGCCTCGGGACGTTTAGCAGCTCCTCTTTGGCAGAGGAGCTCCATGGCACCAACACACACTTGGGAGAACACACACGATGCAGCAAGTCTTTCCTCGGGGTAAAGCCTCAAAGGGGACACCGAGAGCTGCTAGGAACGGGAAGAGCCAAGACTTCCAAGCAACCCTGGAGCAAGAGAGGTTGCAAGCCCTGCAGCCACGGGAGAAGGAAGTGAAGTGAAGCAATGGGGAGCTGAAACACTGCCCGGAGGGGAGAAAAAACCGAGGTGGAGGGAACCCTCGACAGCAAGAGCTTAAGCCCCGGAAGGAAACGAAGATAACTAGTGCTCTCTGTGCCAAGCAGGGTCAGATTTTGCCGTGTGCGACTCGCGGCTCTGCCGGCAGCCCCGGCCGAGCCACCCCGCCATCGCACCCGCCCGCCCCGACACACAGGAGGGCTTGGGCTTGGCGGGCTCTGAGGGAGGATGAAGCCTCGGAGCCAAGGGGTGAGCCCCCCCCGCCCCGCCTCACCGGTCGGGCGGGCGAAGAGCAGCCGCCGGTACCGCTGGAAGGCGGCGTCCAGCACATCGCAGCCCGGCCCCACGGCCGAGCCCTGCGCGGCGGCGAAGCGGAACCGGCCGGGCGGCAGCGGGCAGCGACCGGGAGCGGGCGGGGAGCGCTGGGCCTGGGGCTGCGGCCACACGGCGCCCGCGGGGCCCGGCAGCGCCAGCAGCGCCAGCGGCACCAGGGACGGCGGCAGCAGCAGCGGGAGCAGCAACAGCCCCGCCGCCGCCATGTCGCACCCGCAGCCTGAGGGAGGCGGCGGCGGCACCGCCCGCCAGCGGGGGACGGGCGGGCGGCCGCGAAATGGCAGCTCGGGCCCGCCCTCACGGCCCGCCCGCCCGCCCGGCCCCGCTCCCCCGGCCCCGCTCCCCGCGGCCGCCCTGGCGGCCCTCAGGGGGAGCCTGCCCAGCACCCTGGCCGATCCTTGGCGGGGGGCATTTCGGCCCCGGCCATCGAGGTTTGC
>JAWWEU010000017.1:18667138-18766802 GCA_035583155.1 Acropternis orthonyx
AGAGAAGCTGTGGCTGCCCCATCCCTGGAAGTGTCCAAGGCCAGGCTGGACGGGGCTTGGAGCAACCTGGGATAGTGGAAGGTGCCCAGAGCAGGGGGGTGGGACTGGATGATCTTTAAGGTCCTTCCAACTGCTTAACACTCTGTGATTCTGGAGCACGAGTGTGATGGGGAGTGTTTGAGGGAGCTGGAGGGGGGGGGGGGGCTTAGCCTGGAGGAGGCTCAGGGGTGACCTTCTGGCTTTCTAGAACTCCCTGACAGGAGCGGGGAGCCGGGGAGGGGACCGGGCTCTGCTCCCAGAGAACAGGGACAGGATGAGAGAAAACGACCTCAAGCTGTGCCAGAGCCCACAGCCTGCTCTGCATTCCCCCCCACCCTCTTCCTCCCGCCGCACCCAGCATGGCGCCGCGCCACACTCAACATGGCGGCCGGAGGGAGGCGGGCGCGGTGGGGGGGGGCGGAACGTGCCCCGCGCCGAAGATGGCGGCGGCGGCGGCGGCGGGCGGGGTGAGATGGCGGCGCGCAGGCGCGGGCGGGCGGGCGGCGGTGACGCTGCGCGGCGCGCGGTGACGGAGCGCGGCGGCCGCGGCCCTTTGTTGGCGGCGGTTGAGGCGCGGCGGGGCCGGGCCGGGCCGGGGCCAACGGCGGCGGGCGGGCAGGCCGCGGGAGCCGCCGCCGCTCCCCCCTCAGCGCCCTCGCCATGGACTCGGACGAGGGGTACAACTACGAGTTCGACGAGGACGAGGAGTGCAGCGAGGACAGCGGCGCGGAGGAGGACGAGGAGGACGAGGAAGAGGACGAGCCCGACGATAACCTGGACCTGGGCGAGGTGGAGCTGGTGGAGCCCGGGCTGCGGGTCGGCGGGGAGCGAGACGGGCTGTTGGGCAGCGAGACGGGCGGGCTGGGCCCCGGCGGCGGCGGCGGAGGCGGCGGCCTGGGCGGCGGGCCGGGCCCCGGCGGCGGCCCCGAGCAGGAGGAGGATTATCGCTACGAGGTGCTGACGGCCGAGCAGATCCTGCAGCACATGGTGGAGTGTATCCGAGAGGTCAACGAGGTCATCCAGGTGCGGCCCCCCCCGCCGGCACCGGGACTGGGGGGGGGGGGGGAGCGGCCTCCTGAGGGGCAGCGGGACGGGCCGCCCGCGGGGCAGGCCCCGAGCACACTGCCGGGGACCCCCGGGATGAGCGGGGGCTCCCGGGTGCACCCTGGGGTTGGAGCCGGGGGGATCTCCTCCTCCGTATCCCCCCGGGGTTACCGGGGAGGCCTCGGAACCCCCGCGGTGTGGGGAGGGCACCTCGCCGCCCCCCGGGCGAAGGTGGTGCCTCGGTACCCCCCGGAGCTGAGGGGGGCTCTCCTCGGTACCCCCCGGAGCTGAGGGGGGCTCTCCTCGGCACCCCTGGCGGTGAGGGGGGGGTGTTCCCCGATGACCCCCTGCAGGAGGGGGGATCCCCCGGCACCCCCCGCCGTGGAGGGAGCTCCTGGTCACCCCGTGCCCCCGGGAGGCCCCTCGGGGCCGGCCAGGATCTCGCTTCCTGCCGTGGAAGCGTCGGGAATGAGGCCCTTGGCACTGAAAGGGCTCCTCTTTCTTTGTGTAGTTGCGAGCCGGGGGGGTGTGAGCTGTATTTTTTTCCTTTCTCCCGCTCCGTCCTCTCGCTGTCTGAGGGGGTTTAGCCCCTCCAGCTCCTTCGGTAAGCGGTGGAGTCGATGGCAAGCCCTGGAATTCCTGGAGAAGCACCGCTCTGGTTTTGTCGCCGTTTCCCTCCCCCCCCCCCACCCCGCTACACACAGGGCTTGAACCTTGGCGTGTTTATTTCCAGCACAGACCAGGAGGGATACGAGCAATCCCTTCACAACCATAACTTTTTTTACCCCCCCCCACCCCCCGTTTTTAAGCGTGTCTCTTTAAAAGTGAAATGGAGTTCGAAATAGCATTTACCCTCTCCCGATCAAAGTATCTAAGTCTTAGCTGTTGGCTCCTGAGCTTTTGGGGGAAAAAATTCTAGGCACTGAAGCAATCTGGCATTCCTTTCTAAATGCTCATGGCAAGGTTTGGCTCTGGCTCACCATCAAGTTTCTGATGCTGTTCACTTTTCGGCAGGTAATAGGTTTTCTTTTGTTCCCGTTTGCTCAATATTCAGAGTAAGCAGGAGATGCTACTCTCCCATATGCCAACAGGAATAATGTGAGAGGTCTGTGAACGTTAAACATTGAGGGACCCAGTGCCCAGGGAGCAGTTGTTTTGCTGGTGGTGTGTGTTGGTAAATCCCTTCAAACACGAAGTGCCTCAGTGAATGCTTTTCCCCAACTGTCCTGTGCTCTGCAGTGGCTGTAACAGCAGCTTTAAAATGTTGCTTTATGTGCTGTAGATCCCCTGTAGTTCATATGGAGCTCGATGCAAACAACTGTAAAAGCATTTGCCTGCTAAATTAGTAAATGGCATTCCTTGAGTCAAATTAAAGTTTATAACTTTAATGATAGTGCTGCCCGTGTAAAGCTGAATAAAGGAGGCTGCCCGGATTAGCTGATTACCCTGCAGTTAAAGAAGATCTCATGGTTAAGCAGAGTTGTTTCTTTGCTCCCAGTTATTGATCCTGATATAGGGAGGGGAACAGTTGGCAAGCACACGAGCAGGCAGCTGGAAACGTCAAGCTTTTACTCTTTGAATGAGCCATAAAAATGGTGGGTCTGTGTTTAATGATTAAGACTCTGAAAATCATGGCCCTTACTGATTTTATTGAACAGATTCTGTAGTATTCCTTAGCTTTGCTTAAGAAAAGAGGTGGAAAAGTTGCTGCCAGTGAGGAGTCCTTAGTGTTCCTGCTTGTGCATTTTCCAGACCAGGATGTTGGACTCACCTACACATTCTTTGTGAACCAATTTCTTAGACAAGGTCTTGATTTCTGGTCTGAGGGAGTTTTTTTGCCCCTCTTACACTGCCCTTAAGCTGTTTGATGCGTGTGCTTTAACCTCTGCATTTCAGAACTAGTGGAGAGAAGTTGATTTAGGTAATGATCCCCTCCTTCTCACCCCGGGGTGACTGTGGGAACCTGACCCCGTGTTTGGGATGTGTTTGTGTCCCCACAGACCCTCCGTGGCTGCTGCTGTGCTCCTGGTGCTGCCCTGGCTTTGCAGAGTGCACAAAGCCAGTCTGTTCAGAATGTCATGGGGAAACTCAGGACTCAAAATCAACTTAAGCCCTGGAATGCGTGAGAAGAGGGTAGGAAAACACTCAGTTGCTGTGGATGGCTGTTAAATGGCAACTTCCTGCCATCGGATTTCTGGGCTGTTCTGAGCTGAGTTCAGGTGGTGCTTCAGGATTTGCTCATCCCCACTTCTGTGGCTGCTGGTGAAATCTTCCAGGGCTCCATTCTGTTTATTTCCTTGTGTTTGGCGCCCAACCAGGATTGCTGCTGCTGCTTTTCTGGTTCAGTAAACCTTTTCTGGAGTCACATTGGCTCGGGATCCTGCTGCGGATCCTCGGTTGCAGGGCTGTGATTCACTTGTTCCAGTCAAGTACTGGATGGCTTCGGTCCCTGTTGTGTCTGTGTTGAGTTCTTGGTAGCAAATGGTGGTGGGTTTTGGTTACGTTTTTGAGTGCTTTGAAGTTTCTTGTTGGAGGGAGGATGTAATGCAGGGGCGCCCCAAGCCTCAAAACTTCAGCTGTAGGTCTTGTGCTTTATAATCAGTCATTCCTCCATGATCAGGAGTAAGGTATAAATGGCATTTTGTTTTGCAGCTGCAGCAAAAGGAAAACGGAACAGGGCGCCTTGAAGTATCTGCAAGGGGGTATCTGAGCCATGGCATGTGTAGCTGTATTGAAACATCCTGTTTGAACAGTTTGTTAGCTGGCAGTGCTGTAGTTGAAGGGACTGAATGAAGTTTACTTTTCAGGACAGGGCTTTGATCTGATGGGGACTTTGCAGAAGTTGGAGCCAACTTGTGGCAAACTTGCTGGTCACAGAGCCTGTGACGCACCGTGGCATGGAATGGGCTCTCAGAGTCTGCTCAACACCAAACCGCTCTGTCACTTGGCCTCTCAACACCACTGAACTTGTAGTGAACCAGGCAGGTTTCATGAATGTCTCAAATACTCAGAATATTTTACACTTGCTCTTTCTTGTCAGGGCATAAGCAGGATTTCAGGTGGTTTAATGGTGATTTTTGCACAGTATTTGTCACTTATGTTCATAACCTGATTTGACTCCCATGTGTCGCACAAGAATTCCCCTTGCTCTGTGAATGCAAAAATAGGGGTATGAATAACTCCTTAACCTTGTGCTGTCACTTGACTGAGACTTCTAAACCTCAGCTCAGAGTATCCCTTCCATCCTGTCGCTGATTGGGCAGAGCAGGGAGCCATTTGCCATGGTATTTGGGATTTTAGTTGTCTGAGTAAACAGGAGGATTTCTGGTGGTTTTCCAGCTGCTGGCAGAATAACTTAGCAAAGGACTGTAAAAACCTAGACATAGAGGTGGTGTGGAACAAAAGGCTTCCTCCTCCCAAAGGCATTTTCCCACAGTTGAATGTCTTGCCCATATTCTTCCTCTCTGAACTTTTGTCCAAATAATTTGCTGCCACTGCTAACTTCTTTTTTTTTTTTTTAATCAGACTGCTATTTCCATCTTTGCTCTAGATTTTTCTGAAAATAAACTTGAAAAATGTTTAGAATGGCATATTTATTTCTGCTCTCAGTAGAGCACATGATGTGCCTCTGTAGCCTGGCTTGGCCCAGTGTTCTCCTTGCCTTGTTGCAAGCTTGTGCAGTTCCAGTATATACCCATTGGATTCATTCGCCCTTTTTGCTCACCTTTTTCTGGAGCATTCTGGTGACATCAGAGTGGTGTCACTGACCCTGTTCATTCTCTCTGGACTTCGTAATGGTGAGGTTTGAAATTTGAAAATACTGCGATAAAGCTCTGAGGTGACACAAAGGGAGTTGTGACTCTTTTCTTTCCCCATCCCACAGCAGGGGTCAGGATCGTGGAATGTGGCTGGGTGTTGTGCCTGACCTGCCATGTGATCATGAGCATGGTGAACTTCAAACCTGGGCTTTATCTGGAAGGAGGTGACATCACTGGATCCAACAAAAGTTAGTCTAGCCCAAAAATACCTTTTCCTTTTACTAAAGCCTTTAAATAAGTTTTCTCAGAGCAGAACAGGTGATTTGGAACATCAGAGCATTCGCAGCAAATACAGGTTTCTCATTTACATGATGAAGGTCAGGTCCTTACTGGATAAAAGCTGTGCCCAAACCCAGGCCCCTACAAAGTTACAAAGCTGTGTTTGTTGAGGAATGGCTTTTTCCAGAGGCCAGCAGAGTTGAGGCAGTGCAGATATCCCCCAGAATTCCACAGCCCTGGTTAAATGGAGCTCTGTCACAGCAAGTGCAAACCCATTGTTGCAGAAGGGGTCTTATTAAATGGTGACTTCACTTGCTTGGACAAAACATCCTGATTTCCAGGCATAACTTAGGAAATTCAGCATACTGTGGGCAGCACATTCCAAAAATGTCCAAAACAGGGATGACTTGCCAGTGAGCAACAGGAATTGCTGCTGTTGTACAGGGTTGTGCTTAAAACTGTATTTAGTGTTAGAGATGACATCTTGGAAACTCGGAGTGCTTGGAGCTGCCTGATGAGCATTAGGTGGGAGTCTGTGGGCGGGAGCACTTGAGGCTGATGCTGCTTCCATCCGGGTCTGCTCCCAGCAAACCTCCCTGTGTGGTTAGTTATTTGATAGTAAAATTCATGCCAGGCCCTAAATGTTATGATGCTGGAAGGAAATGCTTTGTTAAACTCCGTGTTGCTGTCATGTGGCGTTTATAAGGTGTTTCATTATAGTAGGAATGCATATAATATTTCCAGGGAATGGAGTAAACTTGATTGTGACAAAGCATTCCTGGAATCTGGTATAAGCACTCACTGCAAAGCTTTTGGAAATGACATGTTTTCTGTTCCCTGGCTGCCAAGACATGTAGTTCTGAGTATAAAAGATTTTTTTTTTTTTAACTATTATTTTAAATTTCAGCGTTACCAGGTAGAAAAGTCTTGTTAAGTCTCCAGAGGAATTTCAGCTTTGTACTTAAATGACCCATTTGTTTAGTGCTTTAGGTTTCTGTTTGGCCAAATGTAAATCTCATGGTTGGCCACGTGTGAAAACATTTGATGCTGGTTGCTTTTGTCTCAACGTAATTTTCCAAAACTCACAAGGAGGCAGCCTTCTCTCAGGGGCCTTGGGGATGCAGATGGGGGCTGGTGTGTATTGGGATGTTTTTAAAATGAAACCGAAAACACTCAGTTTTTTTAGCTGCTTTAGACCGTTTGTTTGCAAAAAGCAAAAGCTAAATAGTAAATACAGTTGTTGCTGTTCCCTGTGGGTTTAATGCCAGTGAGCAGCACCATTCTTGCTATGCAAAGTGGAGCAGTTGTTTCTGCAGTAAACTGGAAGCCGATATGCCATGGAGAAGTCAGAATTGAGACTGCAGTTGATGCGAAACAAGAGCTATTTCTGGGTGTTAAAGCATCATTAACCATGAAAACGCAGCTTCCTTCCCCTTTTATACTTGTCCAAAGCTCTGACCCCTTAGTTTGAGCCTTGTATGAGTTGAAGGCCCTAATAGGAAATAAACCCCAGACCTCTGATGCTCTTTGGCAGTGTAGGGCAGTCCTGTGTCTATTCAGGTGTCCTTGGCACCTGTTGAATTGTTTTCAATTTTCTATTTTGAAACTAATCTCTCTTCCTCTTTACTCCATGAATGAGGCAAACAAGAATGTGGCTCTGCTGGTGGTGTCAGGGGTGATGGTTGAAGGAAGCCGTGGTTGATGTCCACGCTGAGCTTGTGTTAGAACAGTGAGCCAAGGTTTTTGTACAGAACTGAACTGTAGGAGCCTTTTCTTTCTGGAAATGTATTCCTCCTCTTAGGGAAGTTCGTGATTGGGAAAAGAACCTGGAATTTGTTGTTAGAGCTGTGACTTTATGGGAAGTAACTGCAAAGGCTGAAAGTCCCCCCCATGTAGCTCAGTCTCAGACTTGCCTGTTGAGGGTCATGTTTCCAGTCCTCCTGACTTCCAGTACTTTGGAATTAGCGGGATCAGAGTATTGAGGTAATGATTTATCTTGGTGGCTACGCTGGATCACTGACAGCCATAAAGAGTGTTTGGAGGCTTTTGGGCAGATACAAGCACATCATGCTGCTGAATTTCATCAGGTCATTCAGTAGCTGCAGCATCTGCAAGGAAATTGCAGCCTTTTTTGTTGTAAAATGGCCTGGAAGGGTTCGGAGCTGCTCGGCAGTGCCAAATGGTGCATTTGAGCTCAGCCTGGAATACAGATCCCTGCAGTTTGGGAGAGGGCTTGTGTGGGGTGTCAGTGCAGAAGGCTCCAAGGTGGTGAGGAAGTCAGTTGGAGAGAAAAAAAAAAATCGATAACTGAAGTACTGATAATATTGAAGTATCTTCACCATCCCAGGTGTTTGGTGTTGGGAACGTTGGGAACCTGGAGTTTGGCCTGTGTAGGATTCCTTAGCTTGCTTTTAGCTCTTGATCTTGAGCTGTGATGGACAAACTGTGTAAGTAAATGCTTTGGAAACTGCCATGGGAGGCTTCTTCAGTACTTGAGTTTCACGTGTAACTGAGTTTGTACTTCACAAGTCAGAGTTTGAAGTGCCCATATAACTCCAGATGCTCTTGTTTATGTGGTGTGGCAATGCCGAGTCATTACTGCTGGTGTTTGGAGGGGCTCACTGTGGTGAGTGCTTGAACCGCTCTGTACGCTGTTGGCATCAAATCTTTTCCTTGTTTTTAGACCGAGAACTTTTTCCAGATGTTGGGAATCATTTCAGATCCAAAACCTTACGCAGATAACTTTCAACAGTATCTGTCCCTTGGAAGAAATGAGTAAGCCCTTGTGCAACTCTCTTGGGCAGTTGCGGTGCATTTTGGCATTGCCCATGCTGTTGCCTTCAGTTTTGGACAACTTTTTTAAGTGGTGGGGCACCCAGCTGGTAAAGAGGGAAGAACTTTGAAAGAATTGGCTTCAGAGGGACACGTGTACTCTCTTGGTGTCCTCCCTGTGGAGGAGCATGGAGCCCAGACCGCTGGAGTGGATGGCAGTGCCTCTCCATGACCATGTTACAGTGCCAGTCTTTGTTGCCAGGCTCCAGCACGTCTGTGTGACAGCAAAAGGTTGTGGTCCTCTGCAAATATAATTGGGAGGGGAACCAAATGCAACTGCTGGGTACAGGGGAGCAGTTGCTCACCCTGTGAGCAGATGTTCTATGCTGTAATCTTGGAGTAACTCTGGTATCCTACATCCCACCTACCTAAACTCGGCTTCTTGGCCTTCTCCTGAGCTACTGCTGGTTTCTCACTGGTACCCACTTACTGATGCTGGCACACTAAGATCCTTCCTCCCAACCTTTTCCAAGACATTCCTGGTTTTCTGTCTTCTTCCTTGGTTAAAAACTTATATCCCGGAGCACCGTACGGCACCTCCTGTTTCCAGGGACAAGCAGTACAGGGATCCTGTCCTGGCCATCTGCCTCAAAATTAGGTCTTCTGGGACACTACTTGTGGCTGAAACAAAGGTGCAAAAGAAAAAAGGTGTTTCCTCTGCCTTACTCAGTTTTCTGCCTGATTTCCTGGTCTGAGGCACCCTTCATGTTCAGTGACAACACAAACTTGCCTTTTCATGTGGAGAGGGTGTATTTTCATTCACAGGAGATCAAGCTTTCATTGCTTTGTGATTTGAGGAATTTGGGAGCAGGAGGAGATAATCCCAGTGGTGGAAATTAAAAGTTTGGATGTTGGCTTATTGTCCTTACAGCCCCTCAGAAAAATTGTCTGTGATTGTTGGAGTAATACTCCATGTGTTATTTCACTAGATGAAGGCTGCAGAGTCTAAACTTTTCCAGCATATAATCAGGGTAGAGTAGGAGCTCCTGCTCAAGACGATTCTACTTGGGCACAGTTAAAGTCCTCTCAAAGTGGAGAACACACACTTAGTAGAACCAGAAATGCACCTGAGAATAGTCAACTGGCAAAGTAACTGAGTGCTTTGGGTATTAGTTCAATGATTTTTATTTTTTTTTTTAAACTTAATATTTGCTATTCCTGTTACGGGGAAAGCATGAAGAGACTTTCTTCCAAGATAAAGAAATGAAAATTTGAAGTGGTTCTGAAAGTTTCCACTTCCTTCCTGGTATTAGTGAGCTGGATGAGCCTCCAAGGGGGCATGTCAGGTGCTACCCTGCAAAGGGCAGCAAAACTTCTGCAGAGCCACAGAGGAAGGAGCTTGTGTGGGAACAACCCCATTGCATAAAAATCCTGTCAGGCCATGGTTGGTTTTGACCATGCTGTGCTCTTTGCTGTGTGTGTGCTGGCTGTGCAGTGGGGACCGCTCCCTGCAGGGCATCACTTGGGGTTAAAACTCTGGTTTCTCTGAGCTGAGCCAGTTGGGCTGTGGTTGGTGGGCTCCCTTTGCTGCTTGGCTTGAAACACCAACAATCTCGAGCTGTTCTGGTGCCTTGAGTGTCTGATGCTCATCCCAGGAGGTGCCTTTTGGGGTGAACAGAGACATGCACCTGCAGCAGGGCTGTGGTTGCATGGATGTTGCTCTGGGGCAGTTCCCATTCCCTCTCTGCCTGGATACAGCTGCTTGCAGGGCCAAATACTGAAGGGAGTCAGGGAACTCTGATTACAAAGTGCCTCCTCTCTGCTCTTATCCCTCACCTTGCTGACCCACGAGCAGTTGCTTTGCTCCAGTTGCCAGAAGTGATGGTGTTTAATTGCTCAGCTCTACTGACAGCACAAGAAATGAATGTTCATCCTCACCTCAACGTTTCTGTGGCCTGTTCTGGTTGTGTGTAGTTACAGGTGCCTATTTAACTTTTGGAAGAGCTCTGAAGAGTTTTTCAAAGTTTTGGTCCCCTCTGCAGCTGGTAACTGTGGGTTTGGTGTGTTCTTGTGCAACAAAACACAAATGCAATCAGCATTCCTTTGTCTGCCAGACAGAAATGTGGAGAGGGATTAGGGGAAACTGGGAGGATTCACATGAATAAACAGTCTTCCTTGGAATGAGCTTTCCTGTGTGGGGAAGAATAACTCAAGAATAAGTTAACTCTTAATAATCGACATCCTACTCACCCAGGATCTGAGAAATAGGGAGTGGAAGGAATGGTGTGGAGAGAAGAGTGTTGGAGAGCCATGTCTTGAGGTTACATTCCAGAGCAGGAGCTTGGAAGTGACAGAGCTTGGCTGATCAGTGTGTATCAAAACCAGGCTGAACAGCAACTTCTTAATGACAAGGAAAGAAGAGCAACATGCCAGCTCTTAGTTAGCAGCATAATTTTTCTTCTGGGAGCAACAGTGTAAAGTGGAAAGTCTTTGGAGTAAAATCCCACCTAGTGTGCATGGAAGAAAATATCTATAATACGAAATAACAATTTAATAAACAATAGCAATTTCTAAATACTATGAAGATCTGATGAAATACTGTGTCAGATGCCTTTGTTTTGATAGTTTGTAATACTTCTGTGATAACCGAAAGGCTCCCTGAGCAAATAAAGGTGATACTCTGATTTATACACATTATAGATAATGCATTAGCTTGTTCTGTAACAACCAGTCTTTGTATTTTACTTGGTAGAACAACAGACTTGAAATATCCTTATTTGTATTATTAAGAGAGCTGAAATTAATACTTGGAAGTGTGGGTAAAAACATTGTTAGCTGGGATGATAACTTACAGGAAGGGACAGTGGAAGGGCTTGGAATTGTCTTTAGGGATGACTGGGATGGTGGATACTGAAACTGTCTGGAGGGAGAGTGTTTGGGACTGTCCTTCTCTTCGGCCATGGTGTAATTCCCTGACTGGTGTCCTCCTGTCCCTTGCCAGGATATCTCTGGAGGCAGTGCTGGGATTTGGGGGAGGCTGAATGCCAGCCTGCTCAGTGCACTTAATTATTCATCAGTCATTAGTGTAATTATTCCTATTGCTGTCCTGCACATCAGTTACAAAGCAGGACTGATTAGGTGGGTTTTCCTCTTGCAGAACCTCAGTGACAGTAATATTTTAATGGGAAAGGAACAGGGGATATCCTTGTCAGCTGGTGCACAGTCCATCAAATACCAAATTGCACATCCAGGTTTGTTTCCTATTCCCTACCGAAAGGGAATAGGGTCTGCACCTACCTGCCAATTTAACTCAACTGCTTTAGAAACACTCCAGAGTGCAGGTCTGTGGAAAGGCAAGTCTTCAAAGCCCTTAAACAAGAAAGTGGTGAAAATATTGGAGGTTTCCCTTCCCCCCCCCCACCCCCTGCCCTGCTGTATGAGTTGTGTTCTGCTATTTCTGTCTTGAATCCCACCGGACTTATTTTCTCTTAACTCGAGGAAGCTCAGGTAGCTGGTTAAAAATACCTGCAGCAATTAGAGACTGCAGTTAGAATTCGAGGTATATCTTGTTGGGAACAAGAACGAACAAGTGATTGCTAAACTCCTCATGCCTGCAGAAAATCCTGCCTTCAAAGGTGGCTTCTGCAGAGCCCTCGGAGGGAAAAGTTTTGGGGTGTAAACAGGCAAAATTACTTCTTGTAGCGGAAATCCCGGCTTATAAAATAACATGTTGCCAGGGCTGTGTTTTGTTGGCTGTAAAACTAAGTAAGAATAAATGAGCAGAGTATGGTAAATAAACTGCGAAGTCATCATTAAAGAATGGCCCAAGCTAGAAGAGGCTTGTTGGGAGAAGGATGCTGGCAGATTTTCCAAGTGCAGATGCAGGTTGTGCCAGCAGAACAAAGCGCTTCTGCAGGTAAAGCTGCTTTTTGCAGGGAAGTGGTACAAGCCGTAACCACATCTGCGCTGGGGCTGCTGCCAGCCTAAAGATGCTGCCAAAGATTACATCCCCAAGCCACTGCTGCATTGGCAATGCCTTCCTGGGCCTAAAGAGTTTCTTAAGATGGCTAATTATTTTTTTTTTTTCCTTGACTGAGAGTTGTAGACTAAGGCATCACTGGATGGATTTACTGCCCATTTGTCCAGGTGGCATTGTGCGTATAAAACATACTTTCCCAGCGATGGGGAGATGAAGTCAGCCCAAGGGAGATGTTTTTTTTTCTTTTCTAAAATGCTATGGAGTGTGGTGGTGCTTCAGTGAATGGGGAAAAATCCCTCACTCTCCAAGTGAAGAGAGAATGGATCATAAAAGTGGGTGCTGCTTTGAGGAAGGGACAGAAACAGAAGCAATAAGGGACAGAGGACTGAAGAAAAGTAAAATAACTAGTGCTCACCAAACTGAGGCCTGGAGGAGAAAGAACATGGAAGAATGTTAAGGATTTCTTTTTTTCCCCCATAAAAATTCTTTAGTGCTCTTGTAAATCTCCCCTGGCTACAAATTCTTGGGCCGAGCCCATGTTTCTCTTCCGTCAGGATGTCTCTGAAGGGTTAACATGCCACCAGTGACTCTGTATCCAGATATTTCTCACCTAACCTGGCCATTGCCAGGAGAGAAGTTACTAACTGGGATGGCTTTTCCTTAGTTGTCCTGTAAGATTTTTGTCTTACAGGTTTTTGTGGGTGCCACCTCATTGTGCTCATGGAAGAAGTTGCCATTCCTTACAATTTTCTTCTTCCCGTCTGTATATTTGTTGGAAAATGTTAATTATAATGTTCTGAGCTGGAAGTCAGGAATCAGGACCTGCAAGATTTTTTCATAGTGACTTATTTCCCCCAAGAACCTGTGAGTCTGAGAGCTCCAATGTCTGGGGATAAAGTTTTGTTCACAGTCAGGTTATTCTGGAAATGACTGATTTTTAGGAATTGACAGCAGTTGTCTTGAGGTGATGTACAGTTTGGCTGGATTATATCTTCTGTGTTAAAACAACTCTGAGCACTCTGTGATAGACGTTTTCCAGTAGTGCCCGGTAACAAAAGCAGATGGGAAAGAGGTCACCCAAAACTTGAGACTTAACCAGCATTTAAGGGACACATTTATACTGAACATTCTTGGGGTCTGATCCTCTGCTTGCACACTGGCTAAAGAGGGGGCCTCCTTTAATCATCATCTGGAAGGACCACTGAGACCAGGAAAAGGACGACTTCAGAGCTTTTTGCAGAGAGCTTAGAAAACTTAGCCCTGAGAAAATTGAAATTAGTTGTTTTGTTGGTGCATATTTGAGCCTACAGACAGACCTGCCATGGATATTGTCTGTGGAAAAAGGACACAGGTTATCAGGAATTTAGCCTTCCCAGTAGAAGTGTAATGTTGAGTGTCAGAAAAACATCTTTATCCTCTCAGAGTTTGCCTGATTTTTTACTAAACACTTCAAGTCTGCCATGGCATCAGTATTTCTCCAAGTTACTTCTGATACCTCCACTGAGTGCTCATGGCGCCCTCTTAACCCAGGTGACGCCTCTGAACATTCTCAGAGCAGCAAAAGAAAAATTCGGTTGTCCTAAGGGTGTGCAAAATCCATGGAGAAGTCCTGGGTACTGCCACCCCCGAAGGGGCTCACTGGCCAGGGCTAAGCCAGCCTGTTCTTCATGCTGCAGGAGCTACCAGAGCCAGCAGTTTTCCTCCCTGATGGGGAGGAACAGTGCCAGTCTCCTCCAGATTTATAGAGCCCAGGATGGGGGTACAGCCCTGGCCCAGAACGTGGCAGTGGACAGTGCTGACTGGTGAAAGAGCAGAGTCAATGTACTGATACGTACTGGAGTGAGGGAAGAGAGCAGAGAAGGCTTTGGGACTCTGTGAGACTTGTACAAGATGATTCAAAGGTAAAAAAAAAAGCAGCTGTACAGTTCCTCTTTCAACTTTATTCCTTTAACAGCTGTTTCTGCCTACAAAGGGACAGTTCCTGGAGCTCACATCAGCAGACCTGTGCTTTCCCAAAAATACACAGGTCATTCAGGAGTTGAGTCACTGCACACAGCGTTCTCCTGAAACCCAAATGTGATGCTTTGGCTTGTTTGCCTTTTATGAACTTGATGGGTAGCTGACCTGACATATGCCACTTCCAGTCTTTCCAACATTGACTAATGAAAGACCTTAAAAAAAAAGATGAAGTGTATTTCTGTCTTGTTGGGCTCACGTGGTTACGCTGAGGACACATCATTGTAGATAGTAGCAGTACTGCCACGGTTTACTATCAAAATCTGGTGTTTGGTAGCCCAGGTGAATACAGCCCCCAGACACTGAGGTGGAGAGGGCTGGTCCTGCTCATTGTAGCTGGTGGAACAATGGAGGAAACAAGAGGGGCCTCTGGCTGTAACATGCATCAAATTGTACACCAGTACAACTTATTTTATAGTTCAAAGTCTTCAGGTTAGGAAGATTTGGGGGTCTGTTGACATGGACAAGACCCCACTTTAACATGCCTGACACAGGGCTCTTGGCAGACTGAGTCAAATTTCTTGGAAGCAAGTCCCTGTTGTCTGAGTTGTGCCAGCTCATCCGTGTGGCCACCCGGTGATCCCGCTCTGGGTTAAAATAAACCAGTGACCCCCTTCCCCTGGGTCACTTCTGTGTCCGGTTCACTCGTGCTCCCGTCACTGACCGGCCTGCGGCAGGCCCAGCAGCCAGGGGCTGAGTGAGCTTGTGCTGCTGCTGAAATAAATACTGTCTGGGCTGTTTGGTCTTGGTCTGCTTCAGGTTAAAATAATAACCTGGCTAGCTCTTACTTCATCTGAGGCAGGAATAGAGCTGGTGTGTAGCTGAGCCATTCTGGGTGTGTGGAGTCTCCCTCGGCTTCTCTGAAATCTGGTGTAAGAAAAGAGTTTTCTCACCTGTGCCTTTGGGCTAAGCTGAGACGTTTTGGTACCTATTGCCAGTCACTGAACCCTGCCTTCAGTGGGCATTGTTTCTTTCTGTGGCAAAATGTGCTTTTGCTTTCCTCTTGAAGCAACATGGTATATTTTATTA
Source organism: Acropternis orthonyx (assembly GCA_035583155.1). Lineage (NCBI taxonomy): Eukaryota > Metazoa > Chordata > Aves > Passeriformes > Rhinocryptidae > Acropternis > Acropternis orthonyx. Next base: position 18,682,055 of record JAWWEU010000017.1, read on the forward strand.
GAGCCAGGCATTAGTGAGTTGTTATACTGCTCTGAGACAAGAATTGAAACCAGCCCCGTGTGGTTTTCAAGTCTTCTAGAAACCATGCAGAACTGACAGTATCAAATGCTACTTCTTTCTGCCATTGGGATGCTTGTGATCTGGAGAAAACCAAGTTCTTCCTGTCTGATGGTGCTGGATACATTTGTGGTCCATGTATAGGAACAGTGCAGTAACTATGTGATGGTGCAAATGAAGTATGGTGGGGTAGAGGTTTAATAGGGTTGGGGCCATGTAGGATAGAAGGGGAAAAATGTAGCCTGGGAGTCTGGGAGAGCAGTGGTGTCAAGAGGAAAGGGGCTGAAATACTCTTTATGGGCACTGGTTGTGGGAGTGGCCTTCTGTGGATGAGCAGGGAAGGTGACTGTGTGTTGTTTGGGATTGGGACAAGTCTTTAGCACTTTTCCTAAATATCTGTTTCTATTTTGTGGATTCTCAGCCCATCAGAGCAGCTCTACAGCACTGGATGTTCACTAGAGATTTGGTGTGAGGCGAAGTGGTCATCAGCAGGGACTCTGACCCTGCCTGGTCCTTTCCCCTCAGGGCGGCCAGAGCTTTTGGGAGTCCTGCTCTCTCGGCGTCCCCAACCCAGCGCTGTGGGTGCTCCCTCCACACTGGGAGAGGAGACCTTGCGGAGCTGCTGAAATAGTAAACTGGGAGAATTATATGGAAATGATGCCATTGCCTTCTCCTACTCTTTTAAGGCAAGTCTTTGCAAATCCGTGAGTGGGAGGCAGTGGGTTGAATACACCCGTTCTGAAGTGTACTCTGGCATCCATGTGATCCCACTCTGCTTCCCAGTATGGCAGCAGCTCCGGAAACGGGAGCTGTGGCTCGTGTTGCTTACCCAGATTTGCTGAGCTTTTGCTCATATGTTGGGATTTCTTGTGCTGGGAGACACCAGAAGGAGGGGAATGCTTTGGGTGATACTGCTGGTGTGGGCAGCAAAATAGCAGTTCAGACCTGTGCTCTGTAAAGGGTTGACTTCATACCGTAGCAAAAGGAAGGAGAACCCAAAATGTTCTTACTAAAATATGGGTTAACATCTCTCTGTCATCAAACATTAGATCTCCTGGTATGGAAGCAAGCATAGCTGAAGTGTTGGAAGATGCCTTCCCTGATTGTTTTTAATTTGTGTTGGAGCTTCTGCAGTCATCTGAGAGCAGGAGGGCAAATCCATCCCATCTTCCTTTTATTTAGAAGTATTACAGTGTGAATTCAGTTTTTACATTTCCAAATTTGCTAATTCATCCCGGAGTTGTTGCTTTAGTGTTTTCTTTCTGATTTTAAAAGCTCTATTAGACAATGGCTCTTCATTGCAGCTCCTAATCATTAACCTGAAAGCTTTCCAAAAGGCTCAGAGAAAATGTAAAGCAGCTGACTGCTTCATTTCTGTCTCTTGAACCAATTAACTGAAGTAATAGAGTTTTCTCCAAAGCTGCTTTTATTATCTTCCCCTGCTAGAAGAGTGTGTGTTCATCAGAGCTGGAAACACTCCGTAAGTGCAGATAAGTTACTACAAACCGAGATCATCAGATCGAGCTGCCACTTGGTGCCATCACGTAACGATACTAATTCAGTAATTCTGTAAAACTTAATTGTCAGAATTAGGAGATGATGTGTGAAGGGAAGTTAATGAGATGAAGGATGTAGGGAGCTAAGGAGATGATGGGCATCGAAGCTGAAGGCTGTGGATGTATTAATGGGAAGTTAGAGTGAGGTGGCAAATGCCAGATGGAGGACAGTAGTCAGAAGGTGTAGCCTGGCTTCGTGTGGAGTTATTTGGAAATGCCAGTGGCAGGAACAGGTACACTTTTGGGTGGTTCAGTGCTCAGACTCAAAAAGGTCACTTTATTGTGGGATGTGGAATTCAAAGACAATCCCAGATCCACTTGCAAGTTGTGCCACCCCCATAAACCAGGAGATGGCCAATGGCAGAAATGTGATTCCCTGCCAGGTCTCAGGGGATGGCAGAGAAGGAGAGGATGGATGGGTGGTGGCAGAGTGACCTGCTTAGCTGCTGTCCTCCTCTCACAGCAGCCCTCTGATGTTCTACCTGTAATTGAGCCAGGGAATATTAGATTACACACAAGTTTTCCAGTAGCTTCTCAGAGTGCTCTGTTGGTGTTGTCTAAAACTAGAAAGTCTGAGGAGATCACGACCTGGAAGTACTCAGCACTTAGATCTCATCTTCTACCTTGGATTCCTGGGAATGTTATTAAACTGCTAGAAGGAGGTTTTGTGCTTGTAAGATTTCCTCTAATTGTCTCTGGAAAGAATGGATATGAACGGATCTCCACAAATGAAGGTTGTTCAGTGCACTTGCAGAACAGTGCAGACCTTATGCTGATGGTTGTACTGTGATGTGTTTTAAGAGGCTAAAAGCTGATTTAAACCACTTCCCAGCTGTGTGTTTGCGTCCAAGGTTCCCTGTGTGGTGTTGGGAGAGGTGCAAGTGAAGAGCAGAGACCTGGGTACTGCAGAGTTTGGGGCTGGTGCCCACTTGGTTCTTACTTGCCGGGGCAGGTTTGGTGTGCGGTGTGTGGTGCTGGCCACATCCCTCTCTTGGTGAGGCTGCTCCTGCTCTCCCTGCTCCCGTAAAACGTGACATGTAGGTTATTTATCAGCACTGCCTCCCCTGGCACGGTGTGCACGTGAGGAGCTTTGGAGATGCTCTGTGATCCTGCACGTGCTCGGAGGGCAGCGGGGAATTTCCACTTGGTCCTCTCCTAGTGCAAACACTGGGGTTTGGCTGTTAAATATTTACAGTGGTGGTGTGACACCCTGTCCCCAGGCACCACCTCTCTGGAGCAGATGTTTGTACTGCTTGGTTTCAGGCCAGCATTAGCTTTGGATGGCTCTCTCTGCTCCTCCACCAAGCAAAGCTCTCAGTCTTTGCTGTCAGCTGATGGGAAACCATTGGTTTCCTACTGCTGGGGAATTTAAATCCTGTGTTGTGTCATTAATGCCTCCATGGAATAAAGCAGTGGACATGGCTGAGGTTCCAGCTGTTCACAGATGTGTGAGGCTTAGGCAAAGCCAGTTTCCAGAGCACAGAAAACCCAGCTGGAAGCAGTATCAAACCCTTATGTCTGTAAAAGCCTCTGCTATTGAGATGGAGATGCTGCAGTTGGGATGAAAACCACTGGAATGCAGAAACTGCCAGGTGTAGAAAGCAAACCCAGGCATGACATGGAAAGAAACAAAACAAAGACTATCGATCTGGAGGAGGTGGGAAAGGACTTTGCTGGAGAACTGAGCTTAAGTTGTTCTCAAATGGGTTTTATTTGCAGTGAATGCTGAAACTGAACCAGGAACTTCCTCCCAGCATGTGAGGAGAAGCTGAACTGTAAAATGTGCTTTTCTTGGTAGTAACAGCAAAAATTAACTGTGCAACTTGTCTTGATGGATGGAAACATGAATGGATGGAGTGTTCCAAACTGTCATTCAGCAAATTGTACTGCTCGAAAATTCTGATTGAAGCTAATGTCCTAATAATACTTAATTTATAATTCATTTATGCATTTAAGTGCATCCGGATTTCTCCTTCCAATTCATGCTTTCTTATTTTGACAGCAAAAAAGAATTCTAACTGGTATCAGTGACCAAGCTTCCAGGTGAATTAAATTCTATTAAATTAAGGAGTTTTATTTGAATTAGTAATGCTGCTTTGGAGAAGTCCAGACTTCTGCAGGGCTGTATCTCCTGCTGGCATTGGTGTGCTGGAGCATGGCAACACAGATAAGGACAGTAAATGTAAATACCTCCAGTGAAAGCCGTGGTGGAGTGGGATCTGTTTGAAGCACATTTGGGACTTGGCTCCTTTGTTAGCCTAAACAAATACATATAAAATCCCTGCTGAAGGACTGAGTGTGTTTCTCTCTGGACAGAGCTTTATTCGGAATGTTTTGTTAGGGAATCTTTTGAAGTGCCCGGAGATTTTCAACAAAATGGCTGCTTTGCTCAGGTTTGTTCCTATCTGGATATCAACAGGCTCGCTGCCCTCGGCTCCAGGCAATCCGCCTCGGCTCCCACATGTAAAATTTAATAGGTGGCTCTTGTAAGGGAGATGTGCTGGTTCAGCTTTCATAGACCACGTTCGCAGGAGAACGTGTTGGCTCTTCCCTCACTCGCTGTCCGTTTCAGGCAGCTTTCCTTAGGAAAATTCCTCTTTGTAAACACAGAATAGCCTTAGTAGGAGCTCGTTCTCCCAGCCTCGGGAGTAATCCCATCTGAGCAGCAGCGTAACCTGTTCATAACTAATCTTGGAGGTGTTAGTCGTAGGCAGTAATCCCCTGTGCCAAAGGAGAAGCCCAGCCAGCTGCAGAGCAGAGGCTGCACCATCCCAGTGCTGTGGAACACAGCGTTGTTTAAATATTCCGTTAATGTTTCGCAGCGGGAGCGTCCAAACCGATGGCTGGGTACTCCTGCAGCAGCACAGGGAGGGCTGGAGCAGAAATGGAGTTGAAACATCACAGTGTTTTGGTGCCCTGTATGCCCGAGGTCCAGGACACACCTCTCACTGGGGCAGATGCTGTGGCTGACTTCTCCAGCACTGCTCCCAAATAACTCTGAGGGAAGCGTGTGTGTGCAAGCAGTTCCGTGAAGCAGCTGCTCCCGGTACCCTGGTGGTGTGTCTGGCCTTAAATTGCAGCAGTCCTTCATGCCAGAGGTTTTGGCATTTGTTTTCAGCTGTGCTTTGTCTCCGAGCTGCCTCCCTACCTGTCTCCTGTGCTCCCTGTGTGCTGCCAGCTGAGGTTGTATCTGTGTGCAGGGATGAGCAAGGGCACAACTCTGTTAATCCTGGCCTTCTGTATCCGTGAAACAACCAGTTCAGTTTTAAATACCACATCTTGGATGTGGCAGGCAGCAAAAGCAGGCAGCCCAGCTCCTTCTGGTAAGAGCTTGTCATGCTGCTGCTGTTTCCCCTTCTGTTTTAAATGAACACGTTGAACCTGTAGCTGGTGGAAGCTGGAGCCCAGTAAGGCAGGAGAGGGTGATAATACAGTGTAATCTTCAATAACAAGCTTTGTACACTGGCATTGCACAGCTGGGATACCTGGGAAGGTCTGACCTAGAGAGTCTTGTTTTGGAAAGCTGCACTGCCAGTGTGTTGGGAAAATGGAGAAACCACAAATGAAACCCTCTTGTTCTGCATGGCCACATGTCCTTCGGTGAGTGGGATTTGCTGGATCTGCCTTGTTGTGCTTAACAATCACTGCAGACCACTTGAGTTCCTTATTAATATGCCATAACTTACCCTGCAGTGCAGGGGGAACCTTCTGTCTTTTTTAAAAGTCAGCCAGAGACCACTACCTCAGCTGCCTCTCAGCCTATTAAGTGATTAATACGTATTCCCAGAAGCCTTAATAAGTGGCCAAGTGGGCTGCTGTGGCAGAAGGTAGGACAAGACTTCAGGCTGATTTTAATTAAAGCTCTCTTAATGCTGTTGCTTGAGAAATTAAGGAAATAGTGTTTCTGTGTACATCTGGCAGATCTCTGGGCTGAGTGAAGACTCCTTGTGTTGAAGAACTGTGTGCTTTGCTGCCTGAAACTCATAACTCTAGATATCATAACCAAGATAATCTAGGGATAAGATTGGTTTATTTAATAAGGTATATTTTCATCTTTGATTAAATCGCTCTAGGAATTGTGTCTAAGTGAGCTTTTAAGAGCTCGTTTAGGTACTGCTAGAGTACTGCTAGAGTTACAGGAAAAGATATTGAGGAGACCCAAATACAAAGCAACCTATAAAGATTAAAAACTAAACCCGGAAAGAGGCTGCTGGAGGAGCTTTTTAGTGAAGGAGATCTTTAAATTCCCGTACAGCTTCCTGTTGGCAGGACTGACTTGGAACAGTTGCACCGCTTGCTCCCCTCACTGTGGGGCTGGATCAGGGCTGGATGCTGTTGGAATGTGGTTGTCATCCAGGCACCTTGTGAATCACAGTGAAGAGCTTGGGTGCACATCACCTGGGAGACTGGTTCAGATAAGAACTGGAACCATGTTTTCACCACACTGTGCTTGGCAATCCCCACTGCTGGTATTTTCTGCCCCATACTGTGTAGATTTGCCATCCCAGCTGGTCTAACCTTTCTGAAGCTGCTTTTGTTCACATGGGCTTTTTAAGCTGGAAAAATTCTTAATTTGGCCTTAAACAATCTGTGCTGGAATTAATAAGAGTCAGAACACGCTGCAGAAGGAGAGGAGTGTCACTTTTTATAGTATGAACTGCGATACTATTCTTTGTGCTTACATTTTCACCCGAGGGCTTGATTTCAGTGAAGATTTTGTTGGTGTCGGTGGTAAAAGATGCTGCCCTGCTTTCCCCCCCTGTGCTAATGCAGCTGCTTGTGTGGTCAGGCAATCAAACAGATTGGGGAACTGATTCCATGGAAAAAACAACTTAAAGAGGAGATCAGTTTCTGAGCCAGCATTTGCAGCGTTGCAGCCTGAAATGGCTGTCCTGGTATGGACTGGTGAGCACAGGACATGCAGGGATGGGGTGGGATCACTGCCGTGGGGGACAGCATTGGCTTTTGGCAGCTCCACGTTGTGGCTGTAGCTGGAGGGCTCAGGAAATCACACTGCTGGTTTCTGTCCTACTTTTCAACAGCTTCAGAGCGTCCATTGAACATTGGCCCTCAGGCAAACTTCCATTTTGGTGTCAGATGGCAAAGTACACACAGCCACTCTCAGGGCGCTGCTCTTGTCTCCCTTGCATGGAAATGGTCCTAAAACTGAGCCCAGAGTGTGGATTTAGGGAGCTAAACCTTGGTTCTGGGGTGTAACAGAAGCCATATGGCTTGTTGTGTATCTCAGCTCATAAAACCAAACCCTTGGCTGGTGATAAAGATGTAGCTGGAAGAAAAACTTGTACACGAGTGAAAATCAGCTTTTATTTTCCATGCTGTTTCTCACCTTTCTAGGCTGCGTTTCCTTCCTTAGCTGTATGGTTTTATGAGTGTGTTTTGTGAACATCTGGGGGCTTCCAAGGACTTAGGCGTCTTACACTGGCAGTCAGTTGTGTTCTGGGAGGGTTTCCAGCCCGTGTGTTGGTGGTCAAGGCTGGGACAAACAAGGAATATCTTGCTCTGCAGGTAGTGTAGAGGTTGTGGCAAAAATGGGCAGGATGGATGGAAATGAGCCCTTCCTGCATTTTACAGCCATCCTGGGGTCACATTGTGTGGGGCATGCTGGGTGTGGACATGTTGGCACTTAAACATCTCATGTGATAGCAGTAACTTAAGTTCCTTAAAAGTCTTCAACCAAATCCTCAGTTTATTTAGACACTTGGATTTACAGAACTGTTTTTGTTTTTGTTTTTTTTTTCATTTTTCTGTCAAGCTTATGATAGCAAACACGTATTGTTTGCACAGATGCTGTTATCAGACCCGCTGATTTTCCCTTTGCCTATTCACAGCTCTGCTTGGTGTTCTCATACTAGCTTGGTTACTCAGTTATTGATTGCTTTCCTTTTCTTTCTCCAGAATCCAGCGACTATAACTCGAATACTGCTTAGCCATTTCAACTGGGATAAGGAGAAGCTGATGGAGAGGTAAGAGGCCACCTCAGCGTGCCGCTGCCTTGTGCTTCAGACCTGCAGGAAATGTTTGTTCCTGGGTTAACGTGAGGATGGATGGATGGATGGATGGATGGATGGATGGATGGATGGATGCACCGTGTGTGGCAGGAGAATCTCTTGTTTAAGCCCTTTCCCAGCTAAGAGTGACTCCTTGTTTAAATATTATTAATCCCTATTAGAGTTAGAAGTTGTGGAAGTTGCCCATTGGAAAGAGGGATTTCCAGCCTGCACAGATACAGGCATAGCATTTGGACAGGCTGTGGAAAAAAAGCAAGCAGGAACAGGTTCCTGTTATCTTGCAAGTGTTTTGGGTTTGGGTTTAGCTGCTCTTGCATGTTGCGCTGGCATGTGTATTCCTGACATGTTTATTTACTAGTCTGGCCAAGACTAAATTGTTCCTGACTGATAATACTCATGCATTGTCATCATCTCTGCAGCTCCAGGTTTTCCTAGTGTTTGTAAATAATGGCTTGATTTTTGCCTCTCCCTCCCACTCAGAGCAGAGTGTTTTTTTGCTTGTTTCTCACCTTTGATTCCCAGTTGAGGAATGTTGCTGGTAAAAGTACTTTCTATAGTTTATTGTTACACACTGGAGGCCAAATTCAGCTGCAGTGGTAATGCAGTGGGGTTTTTCCAGTGCCAGTGTTGGTTTTGAAGAGAGTTGAGGGAGCTGGAGAATTCAGTTTGCTTTAGAAGTTGGGGGGGAGAATTAATGTGGACCAGAAGGAGCAACAAAGGCCCAAGGGGGTCTTAACTGGTTGTTATGGTTTTGCTGGTCTTAACAAGTGTTAAGTGGCCAGTGAGTGGCTGGTGAGGGCAGAAGGACTCAGGACCTGATAGGGATTGTTTGACTTTCTCTTAGTTACCATTTCCTTTGCCTGGTGATGAGGGAATGGGAAGATGGGAGCTCTGTGGTCTGTGAACCAGGAGCAGTTGGTGGTGGGACTGTGAATGGATAAATGTCACTTAACTGAGCCCCTGTAGTTTGGTGTTCTGTCACCCAAGGAAGGAGGAGCAACAGGTTTTCAGGCTGTTAGTCATTATTTTGGGGTATAAATATTTCTGCTATCCTGGGCTAATGAATTTAGGACACCTTTAGCTCCCTTTGCAGTCAGTGGTGGTGCTCAGGTATCTCTTATGTTTTGTTTAGCCTAGATGTTTTCTGTTCTGAAGTGATTGTGTTTTTTACAGCTTTCTAGTCCTGGCTTTATTTCCCTGAGATTGACCTCTTTTAGTTCATGTTGGAAGCCTGAAAGCTTTGTGTTACAAATATAGCCACTATTTAACTCTGGCTGCAACTGTTAAACATTCTGATTTAGTTCCTGCTCTGCAATGTGTGTCCACTTCTTTGTATTTGAGTTTCTTGGGCTGGTTCTTGTGGCCAGGCTAAAGTTTACCCTCCCTGGCTGCCTCCATCTCACTGTGAGGTGCCTCTAGACAAGTGTAACTGGAATGTCACCCTTTTATTCAGTAGGCTTTGTCCCTGCTCATTGAAAGGTTGTTTAAAGCTGCCATCAATTTAAAAAATAAAAATTGGGCTGTGGTTTTATTTTCAAAGGGAGGTGTCGGCCAGTTCCATGTGAGGTATTATTGTTAAGGCTTTTACAGTTTTCAACAAAACACTTCAAGTACCCATTAATATTTACAAATCCCCAGGTAAACATACTCATTAAAATACTTAATTCTATAGGATTACCCCTGTGAATAATGGAATGGAATACGTGACCCTTGCTTATTGCAGACCTGTTGCTCACTGCTCAGTTTTGGTGCTGATTGATGTCCTGTGGTGTTAGAAAAACACCAAAACAGGATCTCTAGGGTACCTGGTGCTGCTTTCTGTCACTTCTTCCCCAAATAACTTCCATGACATCCTTTGGGGTGCTCAGCTGTGTTAAAGCTCTTGGTGCTCAAGAGGATTTTGTGATTGCTGCGGTGATAGGTGAGGTTTAAGGGGAGGAAAAAAAAACCCAAACAAGACATTTTCCTTGAAAGTACCTGGTTTTTAGGGGTGTGTATTTACAGTACTGTGTCAGTGCCTGTTTTAACTTAGCTCATGGTGAGTCAGCATGACCTCACAGCAGCCTTATCAAACCTGGCCTGGAGTAAGGGACATAAACAAAGTGCCTTCTTTTTGGATAAGTGGTGAGGTCTGAGCTCATGACATGAAAATGTCTGGTTTTTAAACCACTTTTTTTTCCCTTTTAGCCTTGTTATGCATGTTGCTAATGAGCATGTTGTTATTGTCTGTGCCAGCTTTGTCATGGAATAATTGCACTGTGGTGTTAAGAGGGCAGATGTGTTACAGGTCCACTTAACACAAAGTAACAGCCACAATTAAAAACCTGCCCTGTCCCCCTGGAGAAACACTAATTGTTTGTGTTGAAAAGGAAAACTGGGGGGTTGGGGTGGGTTTGCTTGTAGGATGACAGTGGGGAGTGAAGAAGTACTCAGGTTCAGCCTCTGCTGCATGTTTTTGGAGAATAAAGATGTCAAATACTGTGTTTTCCTCTGTCTCCTAAGCCTGATTCACAGAGACAGGAGAGCAGCAGATGCAGAATGACCAGATGACCTCAGAAATAACTGGAGGAGGTGCTTTAGCTCATAACTTTATCTTGATTACCTGCCAGTTTTACTGTGGCTGATGGCGTCCCTCCCTCCTGAGGGGGGTTTTGGGGATGAACCTCTGCATGATGAAGAGACTAAAATGCAGCTTTCCTGCTTTATGTGCCTTCCCTGGTCATTTTGTCAAAAGAAAAGTGTCTCAGTGTGTAACCAAGGCCTCATTTAATCCCTGGAGCACAGCCAGAGGTACAGCAGTCCCTTGTAGGTGCTTATCTTGGTGGCCACATATCCCTGCTCCCTCTGAGCAGAGGAGGGATGCCAGGATGGCCCACACTGACTCTTCTCCACATACCTGGTGCTTTCCTTGGGGCAAATAAATACACTATTCAGCAGAGGCTGAGCAGGTGAAAAATGGTGTGTGGCAGGAGTTTAGATGTGGAGATATCTTTTCCTGTGACTGTACCAATGCTCTGACACTCACAAATGCTCTTTCACAGAAGTAAATATCCCAAAGTGTGTACTAGAAACATTTTTTTGCCGTGAAAAGGCTTTTAATCTTTGATACTCCCATGGATAGGGTATGATTTTGTCTAGAAAATGGCGATTAGGCAGTTATAGGCAGTAGGAGGAAATTCTGAGGAGATAAAGGAGCTGACAGCTTGATCCCTCTGCCAAAAAGACTTGAGACTACTGCAGATTTGGTCTTGGTAAGTAGAAGGACTTGAAAATAATTCACTGGTTTGTCCATTAACTTTAAAATAGCAGAAACTCCCAACTTAGTGATGAAGAGAATGCCTTTTGAAGAATTAATAGAACAAATCCTCATGCATGAGAAGTGCTGGATTTATTCAGTATCTGCATTGTGAAGGAAGAGGAGGGCAGAGGATTTAAAGGCTGTTAGAGGTGCTGTGCTACTCCCTAGGATGAAAATAAGGATGAAGGTACCAAGAGCCAACTCTTTAATAGAGGGAAGTTGAGGAAAAGTCAAAATCCTTGGATATCCTAGATGGAACCTGTTAGTAAATCCCTTATCGGTTAATTTAGGGATGAATGTTGGTGTTAATTAATTTGCTTGGCACAAATCTGTTTGGAGGCATTTGGTTCAAAGGAGGATGCAGATACAGAACAGGATAAAAACCAGACAGCTGTGAGGATCCCAGCAATGGAAGTGGGACAAAGTGACATGGAAGGTCCCATCAACACAGAGATGGAAAAGAATCTGAAGTTTCTAGTGGGGATTAAAGTTGCTGCTGTTGTGGAGGAGCTCTGGAGAAAGGCAGACTCATTTGAGATGCATTAGGAGAGATCTGAAGGAGAAAGAGGAGGAATTGTAGGAATTATGGGCAGTTATCTGGGATTGCACTGATTTTGCCTCTTTGGGTTCAAGGAGGATGAATGGAAATGGAAGTTAGGCTTGAGAAGGTTTGCTGGGTCAGGGAAGTGGGGGAATGTCAGTGGGGAGCTCACCTGCTGTGGTAGGGAAGGGTTAGAGCTGCTGCCTGGGAATCCTTGGAGCAAAGAGCACGAGAAGGGCAAGGAGAGATCTACTCACATGGATGGTCTGTGGTGATGCTGGAGCAAGTGGGAAAAGGGGATGGTAATGGGAATTAGGATTTGTTCCTAACAATTGAAGGAACTGGCACAGTTTTCCCACTGAGCCCTTGACGTGTTTGCAGAAGGAGTGGTGTAGCAGTTGGAGGGCTTTATTCCGGAGTATCCCCTGGAACTGTGTGTTTTGTGGAAGATCCAGGTTTTCTTCTGCCTTTTCTAGAGTTCTGATGGCCCGGTGACAGCACGATTTTGAGTCTGAGACACACATGTGCAAATAGTTGTGGGAATGACTTGCTCAGAAGGAGAATGCATGAAGAGGAAATGTCATGGGGAAGCAGGAATACTATCCATAGGTATTTGGAAGGTGTTAGTAATTCCAGGTGAAAAAAGTCCAGTTCCTGGTGTGGATATTCACCCTTAAAGACCAGCCCACTGTGACAAATATCTCTGGTATTTCCATAAGCATTTAGCTGGCCGTGAGTACCAGGATTCAAGGGGCATCATTTGTCTTCAAAACTCTTTTCCTTGGAAAGATCACCCCCAGCTGTGTCTGCTCTCCCCAAGTGGAGCATGTCCTGCTGCCTGGAAGAGCAGTTGGAAGCCTGGAAACCTGTGGAATTAATATTTATCCACAACTCCTAATAAACTCTCAGTGCCTATAATGGGACTGCACTGAATTCACTGGCTCAAATTTTCTAAATGTACAATTTTATATATTTATATTTAAATAGAATATATAAATTTCTATATATAATTCTCAAGACACACACAGTAACTTGGTTGAGTTAAATCCCTGAGCTAACACTGAAGAACAGTGTCAGAGCCTTGTGGATGCCACAATGCCAGAATTCACCACTTCCTCCCAAATTTAGTGTCCTGAAATTTAAGATCTGTAATACGTGAACTGCATCAAGAAACATGTGAAACAGCAGGAAAATTAATACTTTTTAAATGTCAGTTAAGCCTTGTTGGTAGGTAGAGCTGTGAGGGAGCTGGGGAATGCCTGAGTGGGTTTGACTGGGGCTGGATGTGCAGGTGATGGAGCTGGTTAATTGTCTGATTTAATGAGTTCTTTGCAGCTGCTGCAAGATGGTGAAAGATGTGAAAGATCCTGGGAAGAGGCTGAGCTGCCTAATAACAATTCTTTCAATCTGTTCCTCCTTCCCAAGTTAAAGAGCTTTTTATAAACCTTTAAACCAAACCAGTATCTTTTTCCTTAAGGGAATAGAAAATAGAAAGAAAGTGGTATTTTGTCTCCCCTCAACCAATTTTGCATCCTCCTTTCCACAAGGTACCTAATCCTAGGGAGCATTGTACATCTGGAATGGTGTTTGTTAAAATACCTCAGGTTGACTGGAGGCAAAAGATACTCGAATGGCTGGTGATTAGAATATTAGGAAAAATGGAAGGCTGAAACTGGAAAGAGAATTGAACTTGAGGCCCTCAAACTTGTGCTTTAGGAAGGTGTGCCAGTGCCTGGACTGCAAAATAGGATGTTCTTGCTCAGGTTTTCCTGTCCTGGAGTTTTAATGCAAAGCAATCACTGGGGGGAATAATGAATTACTTGAAGTGCAGGTGAAGAATTAAAGGTACCTGAATTTCAGGACTGTGCAATTCAGGTGAGAATCTCTGAGGTGATGCAGCTGTCCAGTAACCCCCTCTGTGCTGTGTGAGTGAACAGTGTTAGACATCGTCGCTGTGTGAGTTTGCAAATATTGAAAGCAACTTTGCAGTTGTAACTCGCAAATAGAATGGAAATGACTTAGAGTGAAGGGAGTTGAGTTTCCATTCTCTCATATGTTGTGCAGGTACTTTGATGGCAACTTGGAGAAGCTTTTTGCAGAGTGTCATGTCATTAATCCAAGTAAAAAGTCTCGGACGCGCCAGATGAACACGAGGTCATCAGCCCAGGATATGTCTTGTCAGATCTGCTACCTGAACTACCCAAACTCGGTGAGTATCTGACCAGCAACTCCCCACATTTCCTGTGTGGAACTTAATGTTCTTCTGCAAGAAGCCTCTGAGGGTGCAGGGACCTGGGCAGCACTGTAGGAAAGCTCAGAGAAAAGCAAGCAGGGGATTTTTGCCAAGGTCAGATACAAACTGAGACGTGCAAATAAATAAATGGTACGGGAAAGGAGAAAAACCTATAGAAAACATGATGGGCGAAGGGGTTTACTTAAATAGTATGAACAGGGCAGGAACCAGCTTTTAGAAGTGGTAAATAATGATACAAAATGAACTAGAAAGTCTAGAATAAAACAGTGTAGAAATAAAATGTGGGTATATTTGGATCTTCTGTTTGTACAGTACCCTCTCAGGTGAGGGTAACAGTGCATGCTGGGGCTCTGGGTCAGCCTCTTGGTTTGAGGTGGTGGGAGATGGCAGAGCTTCTTTTTGTGGCTGTTGACGATATCATTCCTGTACCTAAATCACAGGGCCAGGCTCTGCTGTGACGTCCCAGGGGCAGGACATACTGCTGGGAGATCCTGGGAGAAAAGGGGATGAGTAGAAAGGCTCAAATAGGAGAGTTCATCTGTGGCTTTGCCAAAAGGCAGGATGACAGTTCCTTGGCTGGAAGCTGCTGTTCCTGCCCCTCCAAAACACCCTAAAACATGCCTGACCTTCCCAGACATAAAGGACTCTGCTCTGGGTGTGTTTTCACAAGGATGGGAATCATGATGAGCTCTGGGGCTCCTGAGCAGCCTGGGATGAAGTCCCTTGGTTGTTCTGGATCAGGCAGAGCTGAGCAAAGCCCAGTTTCAGGCCTCACATTGTGAGCCTTAGGATCACTGCTGCTCTTGAGCCAGGAACCACAGGGCTTCGTGTGTCCCCTTTAAGCCTTGTGTGCATGGACTTCCCTTTTGGAGAATAGCTGGAAAGGTGAATTGTTGCTTGCTTTGTGTAAAGAGGTGCTTTGAAAAGAAAGACAAGCTTGAGAAATTAATTTCGCCCTCTACCTTATGCTGAAATCCTCCTGCTTAATCACTGCAGGCTTTCCACCTCAGATCGTAAGGAATTAAATTTGATTTTAGACTATGCAACATTTTAGATGAAAATAGAAGGAGAGCTGAGGGAAGAAAATGGGAGGAGACATCTCAGTGTCCGTCTCCAGAAAAGGGCTTTGTGGAAACATCAAATTTAGATTTCATATTCTTAATATATCATTCTCCCCTTTCTCATGTAGTTGCTGTGCTGGCTGGAGGTACAACTCGCAGCTAACAGGCCTTTCCTCTGGCTGGGGGTACATGTGCTGCCTGGGAAGCAGCTTGCTGGCTTCTGACAGGAACCGCACAAAGCACACTAACACTTCTGAGTTTGTAGCGCAAATAGCACATTAAAAATAGCAGTGGCCCAGTTGGTAGAAGAGCAGATTTTTAGCTGGTCCAGTGAGAAGTGGCAGGTGAGCAGGGCTGTCTCTGTTGTTGGTGTTATTTCAAGACATATCAGAGGGAAACCCCGGTTTCTTTGCCATACAAAAAAGTTGGAACCTATAGGAAAACGCTGTAGTGTCTGTGCCTAAGGTGATTGAAATCTGTTTTGAAGCTGCTTTAGTCAGTGTGAATTATAAATTCTAGGATTATGTTTATGTTCAGTACCTAACCTAAAATCTCATCTTTGAAAATCCTCTTGCAATGGTCAGCTAGGTTTTTTTTTCCACATAAAAGCTGGTTTTTTTTTTCCCCGAAATCTCCTTTCAGCCTATGGAAAGCTGAGACTTTGGAGTTGTTATGCAGTTTTGCAGTGTACAGTTATTGCAGGAATGTCAGTCTTGGATATTCCCCCTCTTCTGGGGTCATTGCAGGTGGTTCTTGTATTCTACAAAGTCTCTGTAGCTCCAGCTGTGTCCAAAAAACTGTGAGTTGAGGTTTAGGAAGCAAAATGAGGCATCTGCTGTTCTCAAACCCTGCAAGTGTGAAAACTTCGGGGACATATTTTACCCTCTCTGTGTCCCCATCAAGCAGTGCTGAGTTCCAGCAGTTATTTTGGGTGAAACCCTTATTGGTAAGACAGGCATTGAGAGTGTTGTGGGCTTTGCCTCCCACCCTCCTGTTCCTCGGGGAGCCAGGCTGCAGGCTGGGGGGTGTTCTTGGGCACACCCTGCTCTTGTGCAGACTGGGGATAACGAGTGTGGATGGGGTGACACCAGTGCTGCCTCAGGAGTCACTGTTCCCCTTGCAACTCAGGGTTTTATATCAGCCCTTTTGCTTGGCTCCCTTGACATCTCCTGGCAGCTGAGCCAAAAATAATTGGGAACTCCCTCAAAGTAAAGAAGAGTGGAGAGATATTCTGAATTCCTTGTAGCCTGGTGGGGCTGCCTTTCTGTAGGCATTTAGCAAACCTTTTCCCTGCCTGAAATAACCAAAACAAGCCTTAAATGAGGATGTGTTCTGTGGTGGTTCCCTGAGTGTGCCTGTGCCTGCTGGAGAAGTATTTGGGTTCATTAAGGGGTGATCCCCTTGTCTGTGCTTTTTTTTCCCATCACATGTGGAGAAGCCCTAACTCTGGGAAGAGTCAGTGCTGTCTTTGGGGTGGTTGCATGCTGTGGCATCCCCAAAGTTACAGATGTTGGCACTTGTTTACCATAATCCTGCAGCTCCAGGGGACATTCCTTGGGCACAGCAGCATCAGTGGAGCATCAGATCCCTTGTTAGCTGGCACAGTGAGGGTTCAGAAATTGGAATGTCTCTCTTTTCAGCCTTTTGGCATTGGTGTGCCTGGGACCACGCAGGCGTGGCCTCCTCCCTGATTTTGTGGATGTTCTTGTTGGGGTGGATATCTGTGTTTCTGCCTGGAACAAGGCAGATTCTCAGCTCCCTTCCCAGTGGCTGCTCGGGTCAGACCGAACCGTGTTGCTGCTCACAGGTTCCAACCTGTGCTGGTGGCAGGAGCTGGACCAGAGTGAATCACAGCCTGGGAGCCCGTGGGAAGGAGGTGCTGACAGGCACCTTCCCTCTGCAGTCCCAGGGATGAGCAAAACCTGGCTGAGGCACCGGTGTGGGAGGGACAAAGTAAATCTGTAATGGTCAAGGAGGAGGTTTGGGAAGAATATTTTTTTCAAGTGGACTCCCTTTTCCTCAGTTCCTGCTATCCTGCTGCTGCTTTGGACTGTTCTGCAGGGGAGTTCCATGCAGGTTGATGGTATTTCAGGGTGGAGTTGTGGGTTTATTTCACTGGCAGAGGAGATTATGGCTAAAAAAGCTAAGACAGCAAAGATTACCTCTATAGTGGTACAAGTGAAGTGTTTTAAATACAGTTTTCCTTGCCTCTGGCTCTGGGTATAAAATAACTCTAAGGTGACCAGAGAAAAGTACCTGAATTCCAGTCTTTCCTCAGCAGTGTTCCCTTCTCCACCCCTTGTGTAACCACTGGGTCCCAGATGGAATCTTGACACCCTGAGCAGATGATGCAGGCAACGATGGAGGTGTCCTTGTTGCTCTGTGACAGCTGATCATTATTGAATTTTATTTAGTAATTTACACCTGCCAATTAGGATCTTTAGTGTCTTCATCTGATGAGGATCTGAGTTTCAGGGGGAAGTTTCCCAAGGAGGTCTGGGCCTTTTGGGCAGCACCCATGTGTGCCAAGTGGAAAAAAAAGGAGGAATGAAGGCTCTCTATAGTGTTATCACCATGACCTGTTTGGTGTTGCATTTATTTGACTGATTTACAGAGTAAAACAGGAGGGAGGTCCGTGTGCACTCCTCAAACAAGGATAAATTTAAATGGGCAGGCAGGATGGAAACATGGGCCACACCTTTCCTTGCTGCTGGGGTTGGGGATTAGAGTCTGGCTTGGAAGCGTGACTAAAGCTGCCTGGGCAATGTGCTCTGGTGGTGATGAAGCAAAATAAACAGTACTGTCTCAAATTTGGGGTGGGGGCTGAGAGATGGGGGGGGTGAACTGCACTGTGCCAGGGAGGGAATCCCTGGGATGAAATGATCCAATGCCTGGTGTTCTCTGTCGTTGCAGTACTTTACTGGCCTAGAGTGTGGACACAAGTTCTGCATGCAGTGCTGGAGTGAATATTTAACTACCAAAATAATGGAGGAAGGCATGGGACAGGTAAAATGCCAACTCACCTCGTGGCTTATTACTGAAAGTTCTGTGTGTTGGAGAGGAGGAGGAAAGAAAAGGGAGTCTTCACCAGTAAAGTTTAAAAAAACCAAAAGAGCAACAAATTAAACCCAAGCCCCAAAGGTTTGGGGGCTACAGCCTCTGCCACAGGTGACTCTGGAGGGAACTCTGTGGGGTTGGTGCAGGTGGGAGGAGGAATCCTGCACACCTGGGACATGATGAGAGAGCCAAGGCACTCTTTTGCTATGGATTGTAGTGAAGTCTGCTGCCTTGGAATTCTTTGTGAAGCAAAAATGGGATAAACAGTGTTCCTCCCACGCCCTTTTTTGTGTTTTTCAGACCATTTCATGCCCTGCCCATGGCTGTGATATCTTAGTGGACGACAATACAGTTATGTGAGTATGCTCAGTTCCTGCCTCTTGGCTTTCCTCTCTTTGCATTGTTACTCACGTGCTGTTCAAATGCCTTCAAATGCTTGTAACAGATTGCACCGAGGCTTTTAGGAGCAGAGAAGTCTGTTTTGATTTGATACCAGAGTGTCTCTTGACTTCCTGTGTAACCCAGAAAAACCCATGTGGCAGCACTGGGAGGAAAGACTCCCTGACCAGTTTGGTCGGTGTGAGAGCAGAATTTCCAAACCCCATTTAACCGCTTTGTGCATTTTGTTTCCTTTGATTCATGTAGGAATTTAGGCCTTCCTACCCGGGCCAACCCAAGCCCTGTAGCTGTGGTTAATGAGTGACTCAGGGGGCACGAGTCCTGGGGGCTGGTGTAGGGTGTGTTTTATGACCTCTGATGGGGAGCAGTTGACCCTCAAACACCACATTTGACTAAGCTGGTGTGTGAGCCTGTGCCACTGCAGTGATTAAGTTGTCCATCTGTAGGATGACTGCTCAGATGTGGTGGAGCAGTGAATTCCATGAACTTCCTTCTCTTTTATATTGGGGGAGGTTATTGAATGAGTAATATCCTTCGTGATTCTGAACCTTCATTAAGTTCATTTTAATTCTTCTTGCTGAAAAGCATCTCAATGGGGCTTATTCTGTTACCTTACTCTTTCCTTCCTGAAGCCTGACTCACTCATTGATATTAATTTGCTGGAGATTATTACCAGTTGCTTTCAGAGTAGTGATTTTCCCAGTGTCTCTGCAGCAGTGGCCCTCGGTTAGTCATGGAGTGTAGGCTGTGTGGAAGTGGAGGGAGCTGAAGTGCTTTCCTGCCCTGTTGAGGGCTGGTTTGTAGAGTTCAGTGTGTGGAGACTGAGCTGAAGTTGGCCTATCTTGGGTAACTTGATTGAGATTTTTGTTTACCAGCTTGACCTTCAACTTGTGGTGTCGAACGCTCTCAGCAGGAAGCTCTTTGAGTGTTTCTTTGATTGCAACAGTTGGAATGAGCTGTTCAAATAGTGCATGTGAAGCAGAGTAGCTGAAATCACTGGAGGCTGTGGTGGCAGCAGCAGCAGCAAGGGAAGGATGACAGAAGAGGAGAGCAGTGCCATGGGATTTCCCCTTGCCTGGAGATGGCAGAGACAGGAGGCCTGGAATAGTGAAATGGCATCTGGATGCTAAAGCAAACAAGGTGCCTTTATCTAAGTAAAACCATAAACATTTTCTAGAGGTAAAAATCCACCTGGATTTCTGGGGGGAGGAAGATGCATTTTTTGCAAAAGTCTAATGCTTTCCTTTAAAAGCCAAGATGGACGACTGGCAATCTTAGGAAATGGCATGAATAAAATTGCAAGGAATCCCAACTGGAATCTGTGCCCTCTTCTGTGTCCTTGATTATTCTCTTTGTAGGTCTTTTCACTTTACAAAGTCTCCAGCTCTGGGTTTCCAGGCTATAGAAACCTAGGATTCACATGCCATGTGTGGAGACATCAGTCTGTATCCATCAGAACAGGGACACAGATGGGCCAGGTTGTTCATTTGCTCCCTTCTCAGGACTGGCCCTCAGCAGGGCAGGACATCTCCAAGTTGGGTTATCTCCAAAAGAGTCCAAACTTGGCAGTTCAGGTGACTTTCTTGGATCTGTGAGTATTTAACCAGCTTAGAGTCCTGTTTCCTTGTTGAACTTGAGTGGGAAGGTTGAAGGGATGGTCACAAAGTTGCTTTTCTAGCCTTGCTCACAGAGGCAGGTACACCAAAACAGGATTTATGGGCACTGGGCATGGGATTAGTATTTAATTTGTCTAATTTCATTTATGATGTGGCAAAAGACAATAATAATCCAAGCAAAGTTCTTGAAGGTCTTGACCTGAGTGTTGCTGTAGGACCTAGAGCAGGTGAGGTTGTTGACATGGGGCCATCAAAGCATTTTGGTAAGCTCTGGTTAGTCATGGCAGGACTATTAATTTAAATTCCAGTTCCTGATATATTCTTACAGTACAATAAATTTTTGAAGTGACATTTACTATGTCTAGAAGCACAAGTATGGGGTAAAAAAAGTAAAATTTACAATTTGCATTAAATTAAAATTGGCCCTTTTCAATCTTCCCTAAGTTTGACTCCCAGACTGCAGGCTGGCCATGGACACAGGGCTGAAGAGATGCTTTGTCAGCTGATTTGCTTTATTTTAGCCCTGGGAATTGAGCTGCCACGTGCTGTGTTTTATGTAATAACCAGCATGTGGTTTGGTGAGGAGCTCCCCAGGCTGCCCAGGGCTGGGATTTATGCAACATCCCTAATGAGCATTGGCAGGATAACATGCAGGAGGACTCCTGGGTTGGGCTGCACCTGAAATGGATAAGCCATGAATTCCAGTATTTATGGCCTGTGGAAAGCTGTGTTCCACAGCAGGATTTAAACCAGGATCACCACAAAGGGCATATTAGTCCAGCTTTGTATTTACATAAAAGGGGAAGACACTTCAGTCATGCCTAAACATTTTAAAAGGTGCTCAGCAATCCATAATTAAGCTAATTTGGATGTGTTGAGACTGGGCAGTCTGTGAATGCCAGCGGGGTTGGTGTGCCCAGGAGACAAGTGGTCACCATGCCTCTGAAGGGTTCCCATCAGCCTAGTGTTCCTCTGCTCTCCCAGTTCCAACTGGGAATTAAAGTCCATGCATGGAATTAAAGTCTCTGTTGTGTCTGCCCTCAGTGGTGTTGAATTCAAGTCAACTTTTTATGCTACATAGATTAAAACACCATTAAATTTCTCAACTGAAGCTGTGCCATTCCAGTGAAACCCAGATAACAGGAGGTTTCCCAAAGTTGGGAACCACACAAGGGTTGTTCCGGAGCTTTTTAAAGGGATTTAACACAAAATGTGCATGTTTTATGTAAATGAACTGATTAAATTATTTGCTTTGTTTTTTGGGCTCTTTGGGAAAGTGTTTTTAAATAAAAGTCCTCATACCAGGAGGTTCAGTTCTTTTGAAATGCATGAGCTTTCTGGTTTTGAAGCTTATATATATATATATATTTAAATACAATGCAGGTAGTTTTCATAATAATGAATGATCTAACAAATAAATAGAGAACAGGTAAGTACAGAAATTACCTGCAAGTGTAGAAGGATGAATCAAACCCATTTCTCTCTCTTAACTTACTGGATATATATGGAAGAAATGAGTTTTCTGCTACAATTTCTGTTTCTTCCCTTCCCACAGGCGTCTGATCACAGATTCCAAGGTTAAATTAAAGTACCAGCATTTAATAACCAATAGTTTTGTAGAGGTGAGTTTTTATTTGAAATTTTTTAATTGCTTCTAGGTTGTTTTTGTCTTGCATATGTACCAAAACAGAGACTGGAGGCTTTTTTATAACTGCAGAGCAGGTTGTTTTGCATAATCTCTAATAAAATGTGACTTCAGGGGTTGTTTTGTAGCCCTTTGGGTTACGGGGATAGTTGTAGGGAAAGATGAAAAACCCTTTAACAAAAGACCTAGAGATGAAGAGAATTCAAGAGCTGTTGTTCTGAGGAGCATTTAATATTTATAGTTCCTGAATATTACCTGAGATGCTTGATGTTGAAAACCAAGAAACACTGTAGTAAAGGACAACGTGCCTTAAACATTTGTCATCTGAAGTAAAGCTGCAAAACTGCTTTGAGCAAAAGCAAAGATTAAACTTGGAGAAGGGTGCTTTGGAAGACTTTTCCCCTGTCCCAGTTCCCCAGTTGTGTGTGTGTTGATTCACCGTAGAGCGCAGGGTGGGAGTTACTGGGATCAAGTTCTCCCTCCTTGTCTGAAGTGATGTGTGGTTGGAAATGGCTGAGGCCATGCCCAAGGGGTGCGGGGCAGGAGGAGTCCCTGTGCGTGTCCCTGTCCCATCCTGGGGTTTGTGCTTTGTTCCGTAGTGTAATCGACTGTTAAAGTGGTGTCCTGCCCCCGACTGCCACCACGTCGTCAAAGTGCAGTACCCTGACGCCAAACCCGTGCGCTGCAAATGTGGCCGTCAGTTCTGGTAAGAACAGCCACAAAAGACCCCGGTGCTGCTCCTTACTCTGACTGCCTTCAAAGTGTGCTGGTGTGACCTCATGGAATTCATACTGGTTTGGGTTGGAAGGGACTTGAAATGTGATCCAATCCCACCCCATGCCATGGGCAGGGTCAGCTTCCACAGGCCCTGTCCAAACCCGCCCTTGGGCACTTCCAGGGCTGGGGCAGCCACAGCTTCTCTGCCCAGCCTGTGCCAGGGCCTGCCCACCCTCACAGAGAAGAACTACTTCCCAGTTTCCCATCTAACTGGCAGTAGGAAACCATTGCCCTTTGTCCTGTGCTGTTTTGAAATGGCACTTGAGGGATTTGATGATGGGGAGGGGTGTTGGCTTAGATGTTTCCTTAGAACTGGCTTTGGTCTCTCACTAGAACAATGAGAAGAAAACTTCCCCTGTTTACTTAAAACTACAATTATCTGCCCTGTTTGCTTATTTTCCTCTCTCTTTCCCTCAGCTTTAACTGCGGTGAAAACTGGCATGATCCTGTTAAATGCAAGGTGAGCACATTGAAGTTTTTCTAAATACATGACTTGAAAAAGTTAGTCAATTTATGTGCAGGACTTAGACATGAAGCCTGAGCTTGGCTTGTTGTAGAGTATCCTGAGTTGGAAGGGACACACAGGGATCCTTGAGCCCGACTGTTGTTCCCATCAGGAAGCAGAGTAGCTCACCTGTTTGGGCCACAGGGTGTGAAGAATCAGTGAAATCATACTGGGGGCCTTTCCTGCCATACTGGGGACCTCAGAGTTGAGCCTTGTGAAGGAAAGGTGCCTCAGCCAGGTGGGAGCTGCGTGGAGGAGGAGGTTGTTTCACCTGAGACCCTCTGCAGAGGGATGGAGGTGCTTTTTGGATGAGGAGCATTCCTTGTTTCTGCTGGTGTTTGGTGCTTTGTCAGGCACATGATCTGTTGTACTGAAGGAATTAGTTTGGTGCTGGACCTGCTGCAGTGCCCTGGACTGTGGGGCTGTTTGTGGAGTTGTCAGGAGCTGTAACCAAGCCTGGGACCTGTGGCCTGTGCAGGGCTCAGGGACAGCCGTGTTCCCTGCCTTGGGGACACAGTTTGCCTTCCTAGGGACACAGAACCTGTCCTGGGAGAGGGGAGGGGAACCCCAGCAGAGCTTCAGCAGGGTTCAGCTGGGCTTCCCAGGCTGGATGTGGTCAGGTTATTGTCTGACAGGTGCAAGCAGTGTTTTGCTTTTGTTACTTTGATAAAGCCACGTTCTCAGTAAGGTTTAAAAAAGAAATGAGCATAATGTGAGCATTGCAGGCTGGAGGAAAATCCGGGCTCATGTAAAGCTCGGCCTCACAGAGGGTCTGACAGCAGTTTTGGCACATCACTGTTAAAATCATAGACTGGTTTGGGCTGGAAGGGACCTTAACGGTGATCCGGTCCCACCCCCTGCCATGCAGGGACACCTTCCACTATCCCAGGTTGCTCCAAGCCCTGTCCAACCTGATCTTGGACACTTCCAGGGATGGGACAGCCACAGCTTCCTTGGGCAGCCTATGCCAGGGCCTCACCTCTCTCACACGGAAGAGTTTCTTCCCCATATCCCGTCTAACCCTGCTGTCTGTCAGTTTGAAGCCATTCCCCTTGTCCTGATGCTCCAGGTCTTTGGGAATAGTCACTCTCCATCTTTCTTGTAGGCTCCCTTCAGGTCCTGCAAGGCCACAGTTAGGTCACCCCAAAGCCAAAATGTGCTCATTATTTCAGAGCCCAACATGAAGTTTGTGTTGATTCAACCGAAGAGCAGCAGTGAGTTTGCAGAAGTGTTTGGGTGGTGCTCATGCTCGCTGGGTCAGGCTGCAGAACTGTCTGCACAAAATTAGCTGCTGTTTGCACAGTTTTCCAGCACCAACCCCCCCTCCCTATTCCCATGTGATTGTATGTACCTTTCCTTAATGCAAGCAGGTGCCTTGGGAACATTTGCAATTGCTCTGTTTAGACTTAACTCTCTTCTTTCACCATTTTTCTGACAGTGGTTAAAGAAATGGATTAAGAAGTGTGATGATGACAGTGAAACTTCTAATTGGATTGCAGCCAACACAAAGGTGAGGGGGTTTCTCCTGTTTTATCTATAGGTTTTTATATAGATTTATCAGATGAAAGGAGCATCAACCAAATTCCTCTGCACTGGGATTGCTTTTTCTGTTCCATCTTAAGAGCAGGCCCTAAAATGCACAGTACACAGACGTGCTCTTGTTTGAAGAGCAAACAGGTGAGTGTCCTCAGGTTCAGTGGCATTTGCTCTTGGAAGAAAGAAGGAGTTAACTGGAGGCCAAAGCAGGCCCAAGAGCTCAGTCTCTGGTCTCCTGTCTGGCACCCATGGCTTCCCTGAGCAAGCCTGTGCCTCGCCCCATGTTTGGAATGTGTTCCCACCACCCCTGGCTGGGTTTGCTGGGATCATTTACATCTCCCTCCAGATCTCGAGGGTTGGCCTCCGGAGTGGTTCATTTCCACTGGGCAGCATTCCA
The DNA here is from genome assembly GCA_035583155.1 of Acropternis orthonyx. Lineage (NCBI taxonomy): Eukaryota > Metazoa > Chordata > Aves > Passeriformes > Rhinocryptidae > Acropternis > Acropternis orthonyx. Next base: position 18,706,783 of record JAWWEU010000017.1, read on the forward strand.
GGTCCGAACTGGCAGAACAGCTGGTTGAGATTTTATTATGTAAATTTCTTTATCCTGGTTAGCCCAACTTTGCCTGAAACTTCAGGGTTTGATCATTTTGGGGGGAATTAAAGCCGTGCTTGGTGTGGTGGCAAGGAAACAAAAGCAGCAGGTGCCCTGGGGAGGTGAGGAGAAGCAGGCCTGGGACTCCTGGCTGGAGCTGGAGGGTGGAGGAAGGTGGGGAGGGAGTGAGGAAATGGCTGCTTTGTTTTCTTAGCTCTGTTGTGTAACTGGTTAATGGCATTGTTTGCAGCAGCCTCCTGCTTTCTGGGGCTGCCTGCCTGGCTTTCATTGAACTGGAATGTTGCATTATGGTGAAAGAGAAACACCCATCCTGCAGTTAAAACAGGGCTGGAATTGGACAGTGTCCAGTGGGCTGAGGGCTGTGTGTCCCTGCTTGGAGCCTGAACGTTGTTAGCAAAGGGAATTTGGTGTTGTCTGAGTGTGTTCTGTCATGGCAAAGGAACTGAACCGGATTTGTTCAGAGTTTGTTGGTCTTCAAGTCCTGTTCCTGTTAAACCTAAGGAAGAGCAGCCAATAGCTTGGAAAAGGCTGAGTGTAAGCACTGCTAGCCTTGGGTGTCAAATATTTGGGATACTGGAACAGTCACAGCCCTATTTTGCCTGTCAAAACCCTCAGGAGCTGCTGCTGCTCCTCGGGGTGGGGGATGATCTCAGGGTTTCTCGTCTTGTACCCGCCCCTGGCTTGGGAATAATAAGATTTTTTGGGAGGGAAGCACCCATCAGGAGGGTGGCCTCTGGCACCAGCCCAGCTTCTCTGGTAGTTCCTGGAGTCTGGTGTGAGCAGCAGAGCTGTTGTCCTTGGACATCACTGTCTAAGCTACTTCCTCTCATGTCTTCCAAGACAATCCTACATGGAAATACTTTGGAGCACAGGCTACAACAGGGAGGAGCAGCCAACTGTCCTGGAATCTTGTGGTATCCATATCCATTGAATTAACTGAAGGACAATGTGACAGTTCTCCTGGATTCAGTTGAGGGGGAAGTTGGCGGGGAAAGTAACCCACCCCTTGTGCTGATCTCTGCCTTCTGTGGGCAGCAGGGTGGGCGAGGTGGGAATCTCCTCTGGCTGCTGGGACCTGTGCCATGGGAGCTTCAGAGCCCCTGGAACACCGGATGGGCCCAGAGTCCCCCCAGCCACCACCTCCTCCTGCCTCAGTTCCTCCTGGGCCTTGACCAGAGCCATGGAGAAACCCAGGGGCCCTCCTGGAACTGAGGAAAACCCTGTCCTGCCATAGCATGAGGCTGTAGGGATAGGCTGGGATGGGAATTGCACAGCTGGAGCACACATCCATCTGTCCTTTCTCTCTCCCTGTACTTCTCCTAGCAGGAAAGCAGGGCAGTCATGCTCGTCGAAGCACAGCTCTTGGCTTCAGGGATTGAGAGCCAGAGCCCAAAGTCTGCGTTGAATTTCTCCCTTTTGAAGAACCTAGGAAGGAATCAGGTACCATGGGATGCAAAAATCCCCGTTTTCAGTGGGGAAAAACTCTCCAAGTGATTCAGCTGTGACTGTGGGCTCTGTTGCTGTTTCCTGCTTTTGGAAAGGGCTTTCTGGAGCCATCCAGGCATGTGGCTGAGCTTACAGCCCTGTCCCATGTGGGCTCCAGTCAGGGAAGGAAACTTCCTGTGTACTGAGATGAAGGTGTAAGAGACAAATACCAACCCTCTGGAATGTGGGCTTGAAATCTGGCTAATCCTTTGCAATGGGAGAATGTGAGATACATTTGTTCCGGCTTGTCCTGGGGGACAAAATGGGAAAGGAAAATTAGGCAATTGTTGTGCGAGAGAATAGAAAAGTGAAACCCAGCTGAATTGCGTTCTGTTCCCAAACTGGAACGATGTGATGTGTTTTTGGATGAATTATGTAGAATGGTCTGAATGAAAAATGAGGAGATTCGAGTAGCGAGTTCTGTGGTTTCCGATATAATTTTTTTATCCTTTTGCTTTCATTTACTTGCACTTAGGAGACCTAAATTCCTTCTGCTTCTACAAAAGATACAGCCCTTGCAGCAGTATGCTGGAATGGATGGCTTTTTTCTTTAAATAAGCTACTTCCACATGAGTTCAGCTTAACTAAATTAATTTAAGGTTGAGATAAGGCAATACAAGTTCTTTATCAAGTCTGTAGTTCTCAGTCTTCTTGAAGAACGGAGTTGAATAATCCAAGGATTTCCACATTTCTTTCTTTTTCAGTTTGTTGGACAAACTTGTTTCTTCAGTAGTTCCTTTCTTGAGTTAAACTGGGCAGGTTTCAGATATTTGGGAATAAAGAAACCACAGAGATCCATTACTTCTGTTAAGTGGACATTCAAAGGACTGAAAACTAGAGAAGGCTTGGATTTGTGCATTTCTTTTAGGCTCTGAAGGTGTATCAAACTGTCTGAAAGTAGCCTAAAAGGAAGAGGGGAAACCTGTTTCAAAGCTGAGTGTCAGCGATGTTAAACTTTCTGCCTCTTGGAACGCTAAAGGAAGAACAACAGAGACCAACGGTGCCAGTCTTCACCCAAGGCACTGGGTTTTATTTTTGAAGTTAATTGGTGTTAATGAAAGTTGTTCATCTGATACTCAAAATGCCCCAGCCTCGCTGCTCCTGGCACATCCCACGTCACCTTCTGGGCTAGACAGGGCTTGAATGGCTGATGCACAAACCAGGCACGTTTTCTTCCTCCGAAGGAACTACGGGCTGTTTTCTCCTCTAAGCGAGATAAAATGGCACAAACCCAGTTCTCTCCCTTTTCAGGTCACTTTTTAATGTCTGAACACACACTCCCTCTGTATGTTCTGGAAATCCTACACTTGTTCTAAGGCGTGGAGGTTCTGGCAGCGCTCACCATCCTCCCCAGCACTGAACTGTGCTCCTTCGTTTCTCACCGTGCCGGGTGTGAACAGCATCTTTCCAAGTGCCATCTTTTCCTCTCAGATGAGCTGGTGTTTCAAATATGTTTAAAAAAGCTTTGCTCTGTGACTCTAGGTGTTGTCAGGGTGTGCTACTTTGTGCTAACAATAATTAAGTTCAACATTTTTGGGTTTTGTTGAAAAGCGTTTAGAAATCCCTGTGGTGTTTGAGGATTCTTTTTCATAGGATGGGTTGTAGGTGAAGGTGTCACAATGAACGTGGCTGGGAGGCTGATGTCCATCAGTGGGACTTCTGGAGAGGACTAAGCTCTGTCACCTGTCCTGAAATTAGAAATATGTTTCTATTTAGCCTCCTGTTCATAAAACAGCAGCTGAGGTTTGTGGCGGTTGTTTTACGACAGAATCAGAATCGTTCTTTGCCGGGTTTGCCCAGGCTTTTGTTTCCAGGGACAGCATGGAATTGTTTGGGTGGAACAATGTTAATGAGGTCACCTCTGCGTCCTGGTATGACTGATAACATGCAGAATACTCTGCAGGTTTAGTAACTTGATTTGCTGGCTATTATGTTGTTGCGTAGCTGTAATTTTCAGGAAGATCTTCGTTCCCTATCCTCCTTAATGTAAAAGTCTCTCCCACTTGTTGTGTTGATGGCTTGGGTAGCTAAAATTTAATTTTCTACTGGTGTTCAGCATTTCTTTAGATTGTGTATTTCATGGCTTTATTTTTTAATAATATTCAACTTTTACAGCTTTGTGGGTCTGGACTGTGTCACCTCTCTTGCTTGTGCTTTGCTTGACGGGAGCATAAAGCCTTGGAAAGGATGGCATTCCCTGTGAGAAGAGGGTTGTAATTAGATAGATCATAGAGTCATGGAATGGTTTGGGCTGGAAGGGATCTTGAAGCCCATGTTGTTCCACTCCCTGCCATGGACAGGGACACCTTCCACTATCCCTGCTTGCCTCAAGCCCTGTCCAACCTGGCCTTGGACACTTCCAGGGATGGGGCAGCCACAGCTTCTCTGGGCAACCTGTGCCAGGGCCTGCCCACCCTCACAGGGAAGAATTTCTTTCCAATATCCCATCTAACCCTGCCCTCTGGCAGTGGGAAGCCATTCCCCTGGTCCTGTCCCTCCAGGCCTTTGTCCCAAGTCCCTCTCCAGCTCTCTTGGAGCCCCTTTAGGCACTGGAAAGGTCTTTTGTCCCAGTTTGCATCCAGAGCTCAAAGCCCTGAGCACTATGGATGCTGTGAAAAGCCTGGTCCCACCTCCAAGCCAGGAGGGCGTTTCCGTGCTCCCAATAGAGCCACGCTGGGGGGTGAGATGGCCCCACACTCCTGTGGTATGGACATGCCCCACAGCACCTCTCCAGCTTGGCAGCTCACCTGGGAATCCTTCCTCCCTCTGTTCCAGCTGTGGGATTTAGCTGAGCCGGAGGGATCACGGCAGCTGTTCGGATTAGCCGCATCTCCCACTGCGGATGTCGGCGCCTCACCAGATGGGATGTGTGTGGAAGAGCTGCACAGCTCTGTGACCACCCATGGCTGGGTGTCCTGGGGCCACCGTGGTGTGACAGGGGCAGTGCCACTGTCCATGCCTGTTAGCCACAGGCACCCTGGCTGGTGGGCATATGGAGCAGGGATCATCTCATCTGGGAAGGTTATTGTTGGGATAAACCTGAACTGGAGCCTTGACTTGTTGGTGCAGGATTGGTAGACGGAGGAGGGCTGCCTGGAAGAGGCAAATAGGTGCTGCACTGGGTGCTGTGCTCAAAGGAGAGACTGTTTTGACTGTGCAATTCACTGAACTGCAGTGACTAATTGGGAGCAAGCTTCCCTGGGTGAGGATCCATCCTATAGAGAGTCCTAGGGGACAGCTCGGTGTGCCCCGAGACTGCCAGCACAGGAGCTGCTGTGCTTCTCTTGGTCTGTGTGTAGTACAGTTACTCAGTTTGTAGGACAAACCACAGGTGACTGGGAGGAGGCAGGGGTGCAGAAATCCCTTTTATGTGCTGGGTTGCTGCTCGACCCCTTCGGTTTGGTTTGCGAATCCTCCTGTCCCTGACAACACAAACAGGCAGACTGAGAAAGCAGTAATAGCTGGGACACTCGGAGTGGGTCTACAAGAACCTGCGGGATTGTGTCCTGTGCAGTTACTGAGTGATTGTGCATGTTGGTTCCTTCCTTTCCTGAGAGTTTCTTGGAATGCCAGCACAGGTTGCTCTGGTCAGCAAAGACGTGCTCCAAGCAGGGGAGGGGGTTTTACAAGCTTCTGATCCAAAAGCTGCAGCTGGTTTTACAGGTGTGTGTAGTACCTGTTTGGATATATTTGTTACTGCCTTGTAGATAAAAACTGGCTTCTGCAAAGACTCCATGAAGGCTGGTGTGGTTGTGGGATGAGCTGGATGAGGAGCTGATCTGGCCTAAAATGGTTTTGGTTTTATTTTCGGAGCGTTTTCCTCTGCACTTGCTGCTTTCTTGATTCGTTGATTTCTAAGCTCATCGAGACCAGGATATTGGTGTCATAAAGAACCCCAAACTATTCCCCAGATACTTCCCAGTGCACTGCTGCTCTTTGAGATCCTCACATTTGTCAAAGGCCTCACACCTGAAAGGGAAACGCCATGTGAGCTTTTGTGGAAAATTCTTCAGTGAGGTGTCACATGAAGGGGGGAAAAAAGGGACCTGATGGGAGACGCAGAAACACCTCAGGAGGAGAAGTGTCTTTTTAGCTGACAGCAGGTCCCCTTGAAGCACACTAGATTCTTGCTGCACGTTTTCAGATCCTTTCTGGATGGCATTTGACAGCTGCAGGTGCCTTGGATCGGTATCAGTGGGATACCAGCTCAGTCTGAGCGTGCCATGGACCAGACACTTGGGGGTGAGGAAAGCCAGGCGCGTCCCTGGGCTGTTCCAGAGCACCAGTGCTCCTGGGATTTTGGGGAAGGTCATGAAGTGACCCATCCAGTGTCCCAACGTGAGAGCAGCAGAGATAAAATGTGTTATCCCTTATTTTTGCCATCTAGCTGCTCCAGTTTTGGAAGTATTTTAAGGTCTGACATGGAAGAGGATCTTGATGTTCAAAGGGAAGAATTAAATCGTGTATTTCACTTGATGTGCTCTCTCTTGCTGCAATGGGAACCCTTCCAACTTGCCAGGCTGTTGTGGGTCCTGTGCTTGCCCTGCTAATGGTGCTCTCTGTCCTGTGGACAGGAATGCCCGAAATGCCACGTTACCATCGAGAAGGACGGGGGCTGCAACCACATGGTCTGTCGGAACCAGAACTGCAAGGCGGAGTTCTGCTGGGTGTGTCTGGGCCCCTGGGAGCCCCACGGATCTGCCTGGTGAGTTCGGGAGCGTGCCTTGCTGGAAGGGCGAGGAGGTCGTGGTGCCAACGGCATGGATTGGGACTGAAATCTGTGGAATCGGTGTCCCCGTTACAGGTACAACTGTAATCGCTACAATGAGGATGATGCAAAGGCAGCAAGGGATGCACAGGAGGTGAGTCCATAACCTTTGGTGATGAGGGAGATCACCAGCCCTGTGGTTGTGCTTTCTGTAAACCTGCATATCTGCTCTGAAGAAATTCGTGGATTTGGACACAAATCCAAGGGACAGTTAAGTCTTTTGATGTTAAGATAGGGATGGCTTTGCTGGTCTGTGCTGCCTCTGTACATCCACAGCACGCAGGTTGAACCATGCCTCTGGTGTTATTTTTTTTTACCGCTGGTCTGTCAGTGTGAAGAAAGTAAGATTAGTGAGTGTGTATTGAGTCATCTTGGTTCTCTTGCACTATTTAGCACACAGTGCCTTTCCCTGCTCTATAACCAACCTCAGGTTGCCCTCTTAACATGAACACAATAATTGTTTAATTAGAATTCTGTATTAGCCAAAAAAAAACAAGATCAAATCTTCTACTCACTGTTTGTCATGACACTGGAAGCATTTGAATGCTGAACCTCGAATCGAGGGGCTGAAACACCGTCGTGATCAGGCTTTAGCAGTGTGATCGTAATCACTTCCAAGGCTGGGAGTGAGGATGTCAGAGCTGTGCTAGGAAGTCCCCTGTGCCAGCGAGGCAGGGGCTGAGCTGTCACCTCCAGTGTTGGGGTCAGCAGGGCCGCACGAATTCGTCTGGTCAGCGTGAGAGGAGAGGGGAGGAAACTCCTTGGGAAAGGAAGCTCGTTCTCTGGGTCAGGAAGAGTCTCCTGAAGGGTTTACTTCTCTTGCAGCCATTACTTTGTTTTAACTATTTGTTTTCTTTCTCCCTAATGGGAATTAACACAGCGATCCCGAGCAGCCCTGCAGAGGTACCTGTTCTACTGCAACCGCTACATGAACCACATGCAGAGCCTGCGCTTCGAGCACAAGCTCTACGCTCAGGTGAAGCAGAAGATGGAGGAGATGCAGCAGCACAACATGTCGTGGATCGAGGTGCAGTTCCTGAAGAAAGCAGTCGACGTCCTCTGCCAGTGTCGTGCCACACTCATGTACACTTACGTCTTTGCCTTCTACCTCAAAAAGAATAATCAGTCCATTATCTTTGAGGTAGGAGAAAATGTGGTGCTCAGGAATTCAGATTGCAAAGCTGAGGAAATAGAGATTTAATGCTTGGAGACCTCTTGGCCCCGCTTTTACCAAATCCAGTCTGTTTTAAGATTCTGTTGTGCAAAAGTTAGAGCATTGTGTAGGATTGTCTGCTGGAGGAATCACAGAATCACAAAGCTGGGGCTGCCCCATCCCTGGAGGACTCCAAGGCCAGGTTGGAGGGGCATGGAGCAACCTGGGATAGTGGAAGATGTCCCTGCCCATGGCAGGGGGTGGAACAGGATGAGGTTTAAAGCTTCCTTCCAGCGCAAACCAGTCTGTAATTCTGTAATACCTAATCCCACTTTTTATTTTGCTACTGATTTCAGCTGTGCTGAAGGAAAAATACTTTATATACATACATATATGTATTTAGCCCCTCCCCAATACTATTTTGCTTTTGTCTTTGCAGAATAACCAAGCAGACTTAGAGAATGCTACAGAGGTGCTTTCTGGGTACCTGGAGCGAGATATATCCCAAGATTCGCTGCAAGACATAAAGCAGAAAGTACAGGATAAGTACAGGTTTGTGTTGGGATACTCCTCTCTCAAAGCTGCCTGAGTGTTGCCATCCCCTCTGACAGGTAGTGCCCTGAGCACTTGCCAAGATACAGCTTTCTCCAGAGCCATGGCCCTGGGAAGCTGTTTGCTGTTGGCTTTGTGCCATCCCTTGGGATCAGCAGCCAGTCCCTGGGCATCTGGGATCAGCAGCAGCAGCAGCAGGGGCCCCTGCCAGCCCCCGAATCCTCACGGAGAAGCCCTCAGACACACAGGCTGGCAGTGTGTTTTTGTGGCCCTGCTGAGACCAGCTCTCGGGGGAGGTGACAGCCTGGGGGAGAGGCTCCCAGATCTGTCTTCCATCTGCTCTGCGGAGCAGGAGCTGGAAGATCCAACCCCGGAATGGAAAAACATCCTGTGACCAGAAGCAATGGCTGTTCGTGCAGTGCTGTTCCCACACAGAAGGAGCGTGTGGCAATGGCCAGGAGCAGGGTGGGATCTGCACAGAGAGGGCCAAAGAACAAGGAGTGACTTTGTTGTTCCAAGCTGCCAGCTTTGGCCTGGGATGAGTTGCCAGCAGGGAGCAATCGGCTCTTTTAATCATGTGCAGGGTCCATTTGTGCAAAATGGTGTAGGAAAGCTGTCCCTAAAGAAGAGGGAGGGAGCAGCCTGTCCAGCTGATGAGGGGACCAGGGGACTGGGGACCAGGTGACACAAGATGCCAAGGCTGTGTGCAGTCCCAGGGGAATCACTTCTGCACAGTGGAAAAGTACAAAGCCGAAAATGCGGATGAGTCACAGGATTATGGCTTGTGTTTCTGAGGCGTTTTGCCAGTCACTGAATTTGTTATGCCTGGCTTAGGGGGAAGAAAAAATCCAAAGTAGGGTGAGCTGTAGTGACTAATGGACTGTGGGGAGTGGAAGGAGCTGTTAAGCTTTGGTGGGCCTGTGGCCCATCCTGCCCAAGTCATCCAGCCCCAGCTGTGCTGCCAAAGACTTACCTGACCTTCTTTTTGGGGACATTTTGTAACCTACCCTTTAAGGCCACCGTTAAGTTGGTATTTCAGATCAAGCTGCTTTTTCACTTCAGTCCTCTGAACCTGGATGCTCTCCTAGGGATAAAATTAAAGCCTAATATAGCCTGGAAATGGCATCCCAAACCTGCCTTCACATTTCTGGGAAGAAAGTATGCATCTGTCAAGCCTGTGCAGGTCCCTCATTAACTAGTTCAGTCACGTCTTAATCATGTCCCGCATGGTGCTCTTTGATGCAAGACTGGGAGCAGGATGTCATCGAGGTGGGTTTGAAGAGCTCTGGGAAGCTGCAGGAACTGCCCTCAAGGCTGGTTTGGTTTCAGCTGTTTGGATCTCTCTGCTTGCAAAGACATTTCTAGAAAACAGCATTAACACCCCCACCTCCACCCCCCAGCAGGAACATGACTAAAGTTGGGAAGGCAGAATCTGTGTGTGTTTGCCATCACATGCTCCCAGAAATCAATGGGACTTTGTGTACAAGGGTTTCTGTTGCAACAGCTGACAGCAGCGGGGAGAGCCAAGAGTGGTTTATTGGGATAAATCCATCGATCTGATCACATATGGAGCGGTAGGTGAGGAATTCCTGCCAGATATTAGCCTGTGCTGTGATCAGGGATAGCTCCCTGCTGGGAGGTTCCTCCTGAGTGATGTGTGACTGCTGCCAAGCAATCCGGGTTCCCAGCAGCCAGGGCCCCTGACCCATGTACCTGCCTGGACACTGAACCACACAATTCCCAGCAGGAGCTGTTGGCTCCTGGCTTCCAGTTTCTCACTTTAGAGCCTTGGGTGCTGGCAGAACAGCCCCACAGCTGCCCCTGGGGCCTTGGAAGCTCTCACTCATCGTGTCCCCCACATCCCTAAAGGTGCTGCAGACTTGGGGATCACCACTGGAAGGGGTTGAATCCAGAAACTCCTGCTGCTCATTTAGAATTTGCTCTTGGAACCCAAATTCCCTAAATGTTTCTCTTCTTTTTATCTTTTTAGTTGGCTAATGCACCCAAAATGACCATGACATCCTTTGCTATGTTCTATGACACCCCTTTTCCTCAGGTTCAGTGATCCTGGCGGGACTGGACCAGACTCTGGGATCAGTTTTTTATCAGCTTTGTTTCAATGGGTGTAGGTGGGAAGACCCCGAGGGTGTAGTGTCCCTCTGAGAGCCAGGTGTAGGGATGTGAGGTGAATCCTGCTCTCCAGCCAGACCAGTAACCCTTTGGACTGCTTCCATTTCCACTGTGAATTAACCTTGGGAATACTGACAGTTTTTTCATCATGGAATGGTTTGGGATGGAAGGGACCTTGAGGACCATCCAGTTGCACCCCCCTGCCATGGACCCGGACACCTTCCACTAGAGCAGATTGCTCCAAGGCCAGTCCAGCCTGGTCTTGCACCATTCCAGCTAGTTTTTCCAAGCTAGCTCCCACAGTTTTGTTGTCCTGATGGGGCTCAGAGCAGGCACCAGCCCATGTTTGAGGAGAGCTCATCCCGTTCCGGGTGTCACCACAGACCACAGCGGCTGCTTCCTTCTTTCCCAGTTATTACCAGAGGTTTCCCAGTTGTAGGGATACTTTTGCCTGGAAAACTCCCGGAGCGGAGTGACTGGAGTAACCAGAGTCTTAATTAGGGCTGTTAACGGGCTGCAAGCACAGACTCCCTCCTCGGGGGAGCTCCTGTTTCGGAATCGAGGCGTGCTGTAGGTTTGGATTGGTCGGTGCCAGGGCTGCTCCGTGATTCCTAACCCGCCTCTCCCACACTCTCCCTGTTCCCTGCAGATACTGCGAGAGCCGACGGAGGGTTTTGTTGCAGCACGTGCATGAAGGCTACGAGAAGGACCTGTGGGAGTACATCGAGGACTGAGCCCGGCCCCGCAGGAACGAACTCTGAACCCTTTCCCATCTTAGAGTGCTCATGCAGTTCCAATAAAACCCACCCAGGGCGCTGCTCCGCCTCTTACACCGCTGGTCTGTAGTACCGGGATTCTGTTTTGTTAACAGAAAAATTAAGTAAATTATATTGTAATAAAAAAAAAAAGGTAGATAAACCATTGTACAACAGTATTCTAGGCGGCCAAGAGTGTGACAGACGCACTAAAAACCCTCCAACTTTAACTTGTAACGTAGCTTCATCCTCCAAGCCGACTCCTTTTTCTTTTCTCTCTTTCTTTTCCTGTGTGTAGTACAGATGAAACTTAAACCAGTTTCTTGACACTGCTTTTCATGTCCAAACCAGCCATTTTGATGGACTTTGGTAAGGGGGGGGGGTGGCTCTCCTGCCCCCCTCCTCCTCTCTGCCACCCAAGTACACGGATGAATGTGGATTGGCTCGTCGTAAAGCGGATTTTTGGGGAGGGGAGGAGGGGGGTACACAGCAAGGAAAAAAAAAACCAACCTTTGTATATGACTTTTAAAACAAAAAGAGGACAACACAGTATTTTTCAAAGTTGTATATAGCGCATATGCATGGACAAAGAGCAAGCGTGGCACGTGTTTGCATAATGTTTAATTACAAAAAAATATTTATTCTTTAAAAATCTTCAAGATTATGTCTATTTGCTGTGCATTTTCTTTCAGTTTGATTCTTTGGTTTGGTTTTGTTTTTTTTTTCCCTGGGCTGGGGTGGGGGAAGCGTGTGCTGGTGTAGTGAATATATCTATATATATTTTATTATTTTTTTTTTTAATTTTATTTTTGGAAAGGCTCTTACCAGAGCAGTCGGGTTTCTCCTCTTGCTGCAGTTCCTCTCTGTGCAGGGCCTCCCCCGGGCTGTGTGTGTATCCATTGCTGGCGACGGCCCCCTCGCAGCTCCCGGAGCTCTGGGTCAGGATGCTTTGCCTTTTTCTTGGTTTATTTTCGGCCCCGGGTCTTTTCCTGCCCAACCAACCCCAGCTCTCCGTTGCCCCCGTGCACGCAGGACACGTGCTGCGAACCCGGAGGAGGGGGGTGTGTGTTGAGAGGTTTGTTTTTGGATGCCGGGGCAGGACAAGGAGGGGTGTTTGGCACCACTTCTCCGAAGACTTCGGCGACATTTCGGCTGTGGATCTCTCCTCTCCCTCCCCCTTTCATCTGTCAAATGGACCCTTCCTTGCTGTTTTAATTTTCACTTACATTATAACGAGTCGTAACATGGAAAAGGAAAGCTGATGGAATTGTCTTTGTGTGTGTTCTGGGCTCAATCACTGGGCATCTCCTGTCCTGGCGACTATTTAACACTCCATCTAGTGCAGCAGAAGCTGAAACCAGCGGAGTATTTTTCAATTAAAAGGGGAAATAACTAATGAGTTTAGCTACTGAGTCCATTTTTATGATTTCTGTAACAAGAGCTATGTTAAAGTAAACAATTGGTGGTGGTTTTATTAAATTTACTCCTGTATAGGAATTCCTCCTGTGGTATTTTTCGCCAGGCAAAGTGTCCTCCCAGCCTCTGCCGCTTCCAGGGGGATTGAAGGTGTGGAGGGGTCGAACGACACAGGCAGGGCTCCAACATGGAATGCTGCTTCCAGCTGGTTTTACCCCTTTGGACCTGCTCTTCCCTTTATTTGCCCCACAAATCAGCCGAGGGGCCGCGGCCGCTTCCCCCGTGCTGTTCCCGGAGGGGTGGGAATTCCCTGGGAATTGTGCACCCCTGGGGAAGCCGGAGCAGGGAGGGCTGTGCAGCTTCCCGGCAGGAACAGGCCCAAAGGAAAACTACCTCGGTGGGTGAATCCGCTCCGAGCCCCAGGAACGCCGGGCTGCGGCGCTGGCAAACCTCGGGAGAATGGTAATTTATCCCGGGGGAACCCTCAGTGGCGGCGGCAAACCTTCAGACATGGTAATTCGGGCCAGAATCTGCTGCTGCTCCTCCCCTCCGGGCCCCTGACCCAGCTCTGAGGGCAACCCTCCCCACACACGCTGTGATATAAAGCGAAATAAACCCCCGGCCCTCACGCAAAGGGCCCTCCCCGCCGCTCCCGTGAGGGGCTCCGGCGCTTCCGGGGCCGTCCCTCCTCACGCGCCGCCTGCCCCCCTCCCCCGCCCCGCGGGGCTGCAATAAAACCTTCCAATAACGGGCCGGTTTGTTATTTCTGTGATTTCCCGGGTGTTTTTCACGCCAAGCGGGACCCGGGGGAGGTGGGGGAGCCCCGGGGCCCTCCCGCCGCGCCCCGCCCGCCATGGCCGCCCCCGGAAGTGGCGGGCGGTCGCCATGGCAACGCCGGCCCGCCGCGGCCATGGCGGAGCCGCCGGACGCCCCGGTGAGCGGAGAGTCCGCCGGGTTCGGGGGGAGGGAACCGGGGGGCGACAGGGGACCGGGGGGCGACGGGGGGGCGAGGGGAGGTGTGGGGAGATGGGCGGAGGTGGAGGGAGGCGGACGGAGGTGGAGGGAGCTGAGGGGAAGCGGCGGCGGCGGGAGGTGGCTTTAAGAGCGAGTTTTTAATCTTTGCACGCTTAAAGTGAAAAACATGAGGGAAGTTCAGCCTTTGTTGAAGTAGGTAATAGTAACAGTCGATTTTGAGGTGCTGGAGTGTGTTCAGAGAAGGGCAGTGGAGCTGGGGAAGGGGCTGGAGCAGCAGGAGAGGCTGAGGGAGCTGAGGGGGCTCGGCCTGGAGAGGGGTAGGCTGAGGGGAGACTGAGATCCCTTTCCAGAGCCTAAAGGGGCTCCGGGAGAGCTGGAGAGGGACTCTGGGACAAGGGAGGGAGGGACAGACAAGGGGGAAACGGCTTCAAACTGCCAGAAGGCAGAGTTAGATGGGACATTGGGAAGGAACTGTTGGCTGTGAGGGTGGGCAGGCCCTGGCCCAGGTTGGGCAGAAAAGCTGTGGCTGCCCCATCCCTGGAAGACTCCAAGGCCAGGTTGGACGGGGCTTGGAGCAACCTGGAAGGTGTCCCTGCCCATGGCAGGGGGTGGAATTAAATAATCTTTAAGGTCCTTCCAACTCAAACCATGGCATGTTCTTTTCGTGGTTGCTGTGAATTCCGCCAGGCCTGGGGTTGTTCGGTGTATCCAGAAATGATCTGGACAAAAGGCCGACTCCGGGTGAGGAGGAAATGCAAGAAATGCCAGGAAATTCTTAACAGTGCTCAGTGAGAGGACTTGGAATCGGACTGAGGTGTGCAGATTAAAAAAAGAAATTGTAAACATATAAAAAAATGAGGGGTTTGTGCTGGTTATTGCTGCTGAGGAAGGACTGCTTGGATCTGGGGAACTGTGTGAAAAACTCAACTCAGCTTTTCACAGTAGGAATCAGAAAAGTGAATAACGTTATGGAAACTATTAAGAAACAGAAAAAGTAAACAGTAAAAAGAAAAAAGGAAGAGCCTTTCTTGGGTTATTTTTCATGTCTCAGGTCCTGTACTCTGATCCTCCCCAGCTCCAGTAAGACAAAGATGGAATTAGCAAATGTTCCCAAAACATTGCAAGGAACAAGGATTGACTGAATCTGTGCTGTAAAAGATTGTTGATGAAGGAGAGGGGAGATGACACAGGTGTTTCAAGTCCTGTGCTGTCTCGGGGAAGAGGAGTGAGGAACATTTCTTCCCCCAAAACTGAAGTAAAGATTAAAAATGCTTCCCTGTGTAATCCTGTTTCTCTTCTGGGAAGGCTTGGTTTTGGATGAAAGGTGAGAAAATGGAATAAAATGCATTTATCTCCCATGGCCTGGCCAGTTTTTGCAGGTCGAGGTTTGCTGCCCTCACACCCTGCAGGCTCTGGTGCTTTCCCAGGAACAGCTTTGCTCTAACTGACTTCATAAATACCTTATAATAAACGTTTTTGACTTATTTTCTGTGTGATCCCTAATTAGCATCCTGAGTTTGGGTCTTGTTCTCTTGCAAGGCAATGCTGCCTTTCCAGGATGCTGGTGGATAGCACTGAACCCACAGAAGGGGAAGGAGCTGCACAGTGAGGGGGTTGCTTTAATCTACCCATGGAACAGAACTCCCAGCCTTGCCTGGCAGCGCAGAGCTTGTCCAGCAGCAATGCTGCTATTTTTATGCTCTCCTTTGGGATTTGCCCCGTGTCCTTTGTGATTATTTCCTGGAGCAGAGCTCCAGGAAACCTCTCCTGGTGTATTTACTGCTCCTGTTTTCTGTCTTTTCAGGTTTCTTCCCTGCCAGCGGCTACAGAACCTCCGAAACCCCGGCCTAAGAAAGGTTTGTTTGAAGATATGATTGTGTTCCTTGGGCAGGCTGATTTTAAGATTTCTTTTACAGTGTGTGCAGCTGTCTAGGAGGAAATGAATGTCCTCTGGGAAAAGAAGAGACTGTCTAGACTGTAGTTTGCTGAATACCAGTGTTTTTCTAAGGTCTCTGTGAGCTCAGTACTGTTCCTGGCTGACTTATTACACCCACAGCTTGTATCATGTTTGCTTATAATCTGTGAGACTGTATTTAATTGTGTACAAGCTTGTTGGGCTGCTGATGAGTTTGATACTCATTTATCTTCTCAAATAGTAACAAGGTTTTGCTCAGTTTGGGTTCTTCAGGACAATGTCTTGCTGTGGAAATGGTCTTGGGAAGCTGACATTGTGTCCTGTTGGGTTTTTATGTCTCATTCTCCAAGTTTTGAAGTAAAAGTGAGATCAAACGAGGCGGGTTCTGGCTGGGTTTAATTATTGTTTGTTTGCTTTTGTTTGTTGTTAGTTTTTTTTCATGTTGAGAATGCGTGTCTGGAGGACCCCATCAATTCACATTATAATTAAGAGTGTATGCTCCCAGTGCCAGCCAGAAGCTTCCCTTTTCCTCCCTTCCCTCCCATTCAGGGAAGCTCAGTCAGAGAGCTCAGTCCCTTGGCAATTTTTTGCCCTGATGTCCCTGTCAGAGCACGCTTTGGGAGGAAATCTTCCTATTCCTTGGGATGGAGGCTGCTGTGGGATAACGCTGGCATCAAAAAGGAGCTTGTTTGGCAACCGGGCACTACATTGATGGAGTTCCTCATCTTGCATGTAGACCCTGGGAAGCTGGAAAACCCACTTTGCTTTTGTTTTGGGGAACTCATGCTCCCTGAAATCCTGGCAACCCAATTCCAGCCCTTGGGCAGAGCATGGCTGTCCTGGAGATGGGGCTTGAGGTCTCAGCACAAGCCCAGGCCTCTTTGGTACGTTGCCCAGAGCTGCTTGCAAGTATGCAAGTAAAAATAACCCCCAGATTTATTTTGTCTTGGCTGTCAACTCCTTTAGAGCAAGGATTGCTCTAAAATTGCTCCAAATTAGTCACTTTGAACCAATTATTGTGAATTCCACCGAGGCACTGTTTGGCTCCTCAGGGACATGGTTCATCTCCATCCTTTGCTGTAAAGGTGCTGGTTCTGATCTCACCCTCCATAAGCCCCCCTTGTTCTGCCTTGTCGTGCAAGTCCCATCTGCTTGTGGCTCTGGATCTCCCTTTCATACTGACACAACCCTTGGCTCCAAGGAAACTGGGATGGATTAAAAGAGCCTGGGACTTTTGTAATTCTATTTTCTATCTCTTCAGGTAAACTGAGGCATCTCCAGTGCCTGGCACACTTTGGGTGGCTCCGACTGAAGTGCCTTGGAAGCCTTTCAGCTTTGCCTTTTAATATTTGACTTTAGTGCAGCTGGGAAAGCTGATTTGAGCTGCCTGATGGTTAATCTCTGGGAAATGAGGGCAGCAAAAAGATTTGGACTAGGAGTGATGTAACAGTGTCCTGTGTGCGTGGGTGAGGGGCTGGGGGCATAGAAGAGGAGGAGGGAGAGCCAGGGGATGTTGTATATGTTTTTGTGGAATTTGGCATGAAAGACTAGCACCTTTTTTCCCATGACAGTGGGGTTTTTTTAAATAGAATTTTCCTAGAACATCTTAATTAAATATCTCATCCTGTTTTAGTTTGGCCGAGGAGAATTACGGTGACCTTTAGGGAGCCAGGCTACATCAGTGCTCTTTGAACAGAAGAGTGCTGCTAAACTTACTTTCCACTGACATTGTTAAACACTGGCCACTTTTTCTTGCAGGAATTTGCCCTTTTATATTTGCATTGTGTTTTCAAGCAGGATAAAGGTTCAGTGTCTTCTGACCCCAATATTAATGCAGACAGGTCTGTGAAATGCAGAGACCATGTGGTGTAACCTGGTTGCCTGTGAGCAGTTTGGTGTGGATGACAGCTGTGCCCAGATGGGGCGATCACTGTCACTGTGGTTGTACGCAGAGTGACCACGTCATGGCTGAAGCCCTGTTTTAGCCATCACAGGGTTGCATTCAGCCTGTACCAGCTTGTGTGTGTTTGTACTGGGTAGGAGGCAGGTGTTAAATGTGTATTTCTGAGAATGGGATCTCAAATTTGCCAGAAATCACTGGAATGGTAAAATACACACGTGGGTTTTGTTGCTTCAACCAGGAGACCACATTTTCACTGATGCAGGTGAGAATATCTTAAATATTGTTGACCTGAGTAGAGCAGCTTCCTCTCACTGCTCCTTGCTTTCCTCCTATGATCCTGCCTGTGAGCCAGGAAAAAAGGGAAACCTAGAACCAGTGTTTAACAACCTATTTTTATAACTCCTAATAACTTTGAGTTGGGAGGCAGAATTTGCTCTTGAAGTGGCTGAACTGTCATGTGGCTGCTGGGCCAAAAAGGTTGGGATTTGGGAGAGTCTGGCTTGCAGGCAGGTCAGCCCAAAGGGAAGAGGATGAGTGTTCAAGGAGGCTGAAGGACGTCTAAAGGTTCTGGAGCAGCTTGTGGTGGTGGAAGGTGCTGGCTGTGAAATCTCTCCACCCAACACTGAATGCACGGGCTGGTGATGCCCCCTCAGTCACTGCTCAGCAGGTGACACAGGAGCAGCAAACCCCATTTCTTAGTTTGTCCTTTCCCCCCAGCCCTGGGGAGTGCTGCTCCCAAAATCAATTCCCTCAGTTGCTCCATCAGGATCCATAACTCTGCCTGTTGTTGGTATTTTGGCCCCAGGCGACTGAGGGGAATAAAGGGAGCTCTGTTCCTTGGAGTGGTCTGGAGTTAATGTCAGCCTGCTGGGATGGGCTTTTAATCTCCCTCCTGCATTTGAAATTAATCAGATATTTTCCTAAATGCTTTACTGGTTTGGAATTGAGATAGGCTGCCTCCCATCTTTCCACTTTCCCACACAGGCAAATCAAGTCATTTTATAGAAGCAGAGAAACACTTTAACTGGCTTGTATTGTTGACTTCTGTGGAGCATCACTTGAATTTATTTCCCTTAATCACTGAAAAACATATTGAGAAAGTAAGTTCTGAGCTCCTGTTTGTCTAATAGCAGTTCAGAGGTTAATGGGACAATTTTAAATTCATTTGCATTTCTGCATGACTGTGAGACCTCAGATTTTGTAAGCTGCAGTGATGGTGTTTTAATGACAAGGTAGAATCCTAAATATGTACATACTATAATAAATACACTGAAGCAAAATGGAATTCACTGGAAACACTGGGAAGAACTTGGGCTGGAAATCCATCAGGCTGTGAAGAAGAAGAATTCAGAGTTGTCACCAACCACCTCCACATTTACCCAAGGAAGGGTCAGGTAGATAATTTTCAAAGTGAAAATCCTATAAAAGTATTAGCAGGGATTAAGTGTTCTCCCAGGCCTGGGCATTGGGATATTTTTTGGATGCTTTGTAGGTATGTTTTTTCTAGGGTTTGAAGCAAGGAATTTACTGTGACCTTTGGCAAAGCGCTTTGGCTTTTGTTTCTTTCCATTTATCAACCGCAGGCTTGGCCTAATATCCAGTGACAGATTTTGGATGCTGCAGGCTTTTGGTTAACAAAACATTTGGAGTCATTAAGTGAAAAATACTATATAAACGGATATATTGCAATGCATTGCTTGGCCTGTTTGAGTAATGAGGGGTGTGGGCTCATCCTTGAAGCCAAGGGAAGTCAGTGGGTTCTAATACAAACCAGGACCTGTTTTCTGGGCAGCAGAACTCCCTTTGTTGGGCACTGACTCTGGTCAGGAAGTGTCTGTGATGATAAACAGTCTCAAAACGTGGCTCTTAGGTAATAAATAACACTCAGATGATGCAGAGCTTGATAAGTGGCTTTGGATGAGCTTTCCTGTCTCTCTTCAGGCAGCTCCTGCTCACCCAGGTGAGCCAGTGGGGATCCCTCCTGCTCCTGCAGATATTTTGAGGGATTCTGTGAGTATTTCAGTGGCTGGAGCACCCTGAGGAGCAGGAGCTCTCGACCTCGAGGAGTCAATTCCGTGCTCTTGCAGAGCTGATCATTTCTGAATTCCAGATACATTTTCTTAAATCAATATAAATCCATTCTCTGAGCTGGCTTCAAAGCTGCCTTTGAACTTGTAAGAGTGAAGCTGCCTGAGAAATCCAGATAAAAACAACCCCCTTGAGTTAAATTAATTAATGCTTCTGAGTGTGTCAAAAAGAAAGGCCTTAGTGGGAATGTCATGGTCAGAGGGAGCCAGCACAGCCCCTTATCAATCCATACCCATTCCTTTCCATGTGGCCACGTGCAAGCCAAGGTCTTTCAGTCCATTTGAACCTCCAACCTTGTGGGAAGAAAATGGTTTCTAACTAAGATAGATTAGGTGGTAATTACATCATTGTTTTATGTAAGAGACCTGGGTGTTTCCATCTCTCAGGGTAAGTGGGGAGTAGCTCTGTGTGTGTGTGTTGCTCAGGATCTTGATGCAGCCGTTAGTTTGGAATGGTGAGATTAAAAAAATGGATTAGCATTAAATTGTGTAATATCCTTCACTTCATCCTCTTCTTCCCAAAATAACAGCCCAGTAATCCCTGCAGCGCAAAGAGCTGGTCGTATTTAAGTTGGAATGTGCCAGCACAGCTCTGCCCTCTTGTGTGTGTACATTAATATCTGTGCTGCCAGGAGCAGGGAATTCTGTGCAGGCAGCACAGCAGGGAACACTTTAGTGCCAACTTTTAAATTGAGTAAATGCATTTTTTGTAGTTTTTTTTTTTGAAAGTCCTCAGTGCCAGGCAAGTTTCTTTTGATTTAAAGCCTTCAGGTCCAGTTTGTTGGTGTGCTGCCTACAGATAAAATGGTATCTCCTGGTGTAAATTTAAAAATAATTCTATGAAATTGGTAGATGACAAGTTTAGGAAGGGTGGGATATGTTTTTCTGTGTTGAGATCTCTCAGATGTAGAACAAGTCTCAGCACATCACCTGTGCTCCATGTTTAGTCATGCAAAGCCCATCTGATGCCATTCCCTGCCCTCTCCCAGCCACGTTTCAGTATGAATCCCTCCCCAGAAGGATTGCTGTTCCTCTCCTTTACCTTAGAGACAGCCCAAGGCAAGTCACTAGTGTCTTAGTTTTCAGCTGCTTAAAGGAGATGCATCTCACTCCAGAGTCAGACTTTGTGTTCTCTGTGCAACTTGAGTTTGAGCCTCAGAGTCTCCAGTGACATGATCACCTGTAGGATTTAGCCCAGCCCTCCAGCAGGATCCATGGCACAGGAATGATGGCACTTGCTGCACAAGGACCAGCTCACTGAGGGCTTTTTAAATAAAAGATCTCCATTCACTCCTTCCAGGGCCTGTCCCCTTTCCCACTGACGTTTCCAGCTGCAGAAGTCCTGACATTTAGTCACTATTTATTCATATTTCTCAACGATTTCATTCCCTGCCTGACTGTGATTCATTTTTATCCCCATCAGCATTAGAAGGAGATGGTGGAAATCCTGGTGTGCTCCTGGGATTGTGTAATTAAAGACTCTATCGGTAAGACATTCCTGCCATAGGGAAGACTGAAGGTGCCCAGGCAAACCTTCATCCTGGCACAAGACATCCCACCTGGAAAACTTCATCCTCAGGCAAAAAGGCTGGAAGAACTCATAAAATACGGTCTTGCAGTGGGAAGTGCCGAAATGTTTGCAAGACCAGCTTCTGTGGTTTTTGTGTATAGACATTCTTAGAATGTTCCTCCAACATAATATTCCTTGGCAGTGGATGAGCTGAGGTCAGGTTCTAGAGGTTATTCCCCATGGAGTGGGAAGCTTCAAAGACTGTTGTGACTGGATCGTGGTCCTCTCCCTGTTAGAATTTTATTTTGCTGTTTAAGAGGAAAAACTTGTGTTCCAAATTCCTTCTATTGCTTTTAGTTTCAATTTCCATGTAAAGCACCTCACGCTGTAGACAAAGACTAAGCACAGGAATCAAAGCCAGAGGAAGGATTAGACTGGAAATCCCCAAACCACCGCACTCCTGATGCTGGAATTAATGAGAAACTGGTTATTTTGGGAATGCCTGCAGCCTGTTTGCAGGGGGAATATCTCCCATCCCAGCACTGCTGTGGGAGGAGACAGTGAGGAGCCAGCACGCAGGATCTCAGACCACCTCTGCTGTTCGTGAGGCATTTTATTCCAAAGCCCTTTGCGAGGGTGTGCTCTGCCTCCCAAATTTGGGAACAGCATCGGCAGGCGGGCACCCAGAGGGATCTCAGGCTCCATCCTGCCCACAAGACCAGGAAAAAGGGGGTTCAGGTGGAGAAGATAAGAGTTGGGATGCCATGCCAGGGGTTGGGCCCTTGAGTATCTCCAAGTGCAGTGTCTGCATCCTCAGGGACTTGAGAACTGCCAGGTAGAACAGCCTAGATTTGTTTTTTTCCCCTATTTTCGGTTTCTCCTCTGCTCAGAGCACATCTCTGCTCAGCAGTCAGCACTCAGGGTCAAAATTGGCCCAGGCAAACAGGCTTTCAGTGTTCATTTTTTAAGCAAAGACGACCTTACCTTTTCAAATTCCTTTTCAAAGGATTGTTATTAAATTTCACCCCAGTGTTTGAATCAGATTTTAGACTTGAATCGAGTAATATCAGCCTGAATCAAATTTTTTGTGGGGTAATGATCAGAATAATGTACTTGTGGAAATGCGTGCAGGTCTCACCACCTCCCAGATGGATTCAGGGTTGCAGAGTGGTGTCTCACCAGCCTCGTGCTGCGAGGAGAGATTTCCCAGTAACCAGACTGGTTGTGCCACTGGGAACTTCACTGTGGCACTGGGAGGTCCGAGGGGATCACAAGTGTGTATTTATTTACAGATCATCCCACTTCTCGTTAAGGTTGGACTCGAGCAGCACACAGCAGGAGACAAATAATTTAATAAATTAGTTCTATTAATAAGGCAAATTAATTGAATTATCAGTGTATTTGTCTTGTAACGAAAGCCATTTTTGTTTGGAGTAACTCAGAACTTTAAATGCCTTAAATGAGAAAACCCACAGAAATCTGTGCAAGCAACTCTGTGAGATTTATGCCTTATAAAGTAACAAGAGAAAATGCCCTTTTTCCCCTTTGCCCTGCTGTATAAATCAGCTTTAAGATACAATTTTCCACCTATCCTTGGCTAATTTTCCTGCAGGGGGAGGTGGAGAGTCAGAAATGGTGCTTTTTTTTTTTTTTTTGTTCCAACTGCTGTTTTCCAGCCTCCTTCTAGCTTTCCCTGCATCCTGGGGAGCTATTAATCCGCGGGAGGCAGCTCCCAGGGATGAGTTACGGCCTCCGGCCAGCCCGGGCTGTGTGCGAGGGGTTTTATTAACCCCAGCCCACTGTAAATAACGAGCAGCCACCCGGCTTTAGGGCTTGATTTAATGGTGTTCCAGCAGCAATTTGCAAACGGGAAAACACAGGGAAAGGGATTAAGCAGCCAACGGCTGCGGCAGGAGGCTGCTCCTTTTGTTGTTGTTGTTGATACCCATTTTCAAGGTGTCTGCACACAAATACCTGTGTTCTCACACATATATTCACTCACACACGGTGAGCGAGCTGCAGCTCCCAGAGCCTCCCCCGGGTGCTGCGTTTGGGGTGGGTTTTCATTATTACTGAGTTCTGAATACATTACGGCTCCATTTTCGAGCTCCATGGATGGAGCCGGGCGTAGGAAGAGCGATGTTCCTGTGCTAGTTTTCTTTCAAAGCTCTAATGTATTTATGATGCCACAGTCTCAGTAAAAGAGTCAGAGGAGGGAAGAGGATTTCTGGTTAAATTTGGTTGTGGTAGGAATTTGTAGGATGCTCCTTTCACACCAAGGCAGTCTGTTAGTTTTAAATCTTGATAAAAAGATTGATACTAGAGCTTAAAAATGCTTTCTATCCACTTTCATACCTTATTTTGGACAATACAATTCCCTGGCAGTGCTGAGCTGTTCTGTACAAGCTATTTGAGTTTGTGCCTCATTATTTTGATGTTGTTTTTGTTCCAAGGATGCTCATCCACTCTCTGTCCCTGGATTTACTCACAGTAGCGTAATTCCTCGTGTTGGCAGCTGGTGAAGCTCGAGGCAAAAAGGAGCCATGCACAGCTGGGCTCATCTTCCCTATCCAAGTTTATTTAACATGGATATGAGAGCACAGAGCTTCATTCTGGGCTGTAACCACAGCTATGCCCTGCGAGTGGAAGTGATTGTAACCCCGGCAGTAATGTGAGCACACATCCACAGGGGGCTGGGCTGGGAATGAGGGATGGGCTGGGGGTCAGTCCAGAGAGAATTCCATGTGCTGCCTCTCAGCTGTGGATGCTGCAGCGACAAGTGAGTGGCCTTCATGCCACTGGGAGTTTGCTGATAAGCCAGTGAGCAGAATTACTTGAAAATGGGGAATGAATCTCCAGTGCTGATGCAGTGGAGTGAGCCTTGCCCAGTGGTGGGAGCTCATCACCTCCATCCCTTCTGCCTTCACCACAGCCGAGCTTCCTGATGTGATTTCTCTGGAGTAAGATGCAATGGCTTCAGACTGACACAGGGCATGGTTAGAGGGGATATTGGGATGGAATTGTTGGCTGTGAGAGTGGTGAGGTCCTGGCACAGCTTGTCCAGAGAAGCTGTGGCTGCCTCATCCCTGAAAGTGTTTCAGGCCAGGTTGGATGGGGTTTAGAGCAACATGGGATAGTGGAAGGTGTCCCTGCCCATGGCAGGGGGATGGAATGAGATGAGTTTTAAGGTCCCTTCCAACCCAAAACGTGCTGGGATTCTAAGATGCACTTTATCAAATTCTTCTTTGGTGCAGCTGCCTCAACAGCAAAATGTCACAAGAGACTTTGTGATTGTTCGTTTTGAAACTACCTCTGTGCTTGGTGCTGTTTTACAGCATGGAATTTTGCATTAGAATTTGGGGAGGGACAGTTGAGTCCTTTTGGATAACCTTTCCCATGTACATGGTACCTACGACGGTGGATCCCGACTATGGCTCATGAGGCTACTGCAGAATAAAAAACAATTATTAATACTTTAATTACTTTTCTGAAGCTTTTCTGTCCTCTCCTTGTGCCATATGTTATGTGTGCTTTAGGTTATTGTGGGTGTTGGTCGGTAACAGGTTCTGTTTTGTGTCTTCTTGAGTCTTTTGTCCCTCTGCTGTTCCTCCAGGCTCTTTTTGCTGCTCCTGCTCAGGTTGGATTCAAAGCTGGAGGGACCAGGAGTGAACTGAGACTTGGACCCTTTCCAGTAATGTGGGCTGGGCCCTGATCTGTTATTTCATTCTGATGAGACTAAAACACGTTCCTGAGCCCCCTCTCACTGCTGCTGCTTTAACAGCCGTTTCCCCCACAAAATCTGATAAGGGCCTTCTGTGGATTTTTTTTCTCTCTCCTCTTTTTACAGCAATTTAAAAACCCTTTTATTAAATCTAAACCCCACTGTTTGATAGTTCATCTCTAAGCTGTAATTACCCAATATGAAGATACAAGCACAAAATAATTTCCTAGGGAGGTTTACACAAAAAGGAGTAACTCTCATTACTATTTTCTTTTTTGGTCCTTTGAGAAAATCTATAAGAGGATGAATAAAGGAAAGAGTGATGATAGAGCAGCAGAGATACAAACCTGATGATCTCACTCTGATTCTGTCGGGGTTTCTGCTCCAGTGGCTTCCTTAAAGGAGCACTGTCAGAAAGAAAAATCACAGTGCTGGAATTGGCTCCTGCAATCAATCACTGGCCAGCGAGAAGGTGGGGGATCAGATGGATTCCCTTTGGAATTCAGTCAAAACACACTTCAAAGGTATTTAATCATATATTTGGTGCCTGACTCCCTGGTGCAGGACTTTTGTAATGCCACAAAAGAGAGACCAAACGACAATTATGCAAGTTATAAACTCCCTTTGCTGTAGATACCAAGTTTTTGGGTTAATTGTGTTTTCCCGAACTGGCCCTTGGGCACATTGATTTACAGAAAATGGTGGCTTTTTGTTTCCTCACTCCTAGAATGAGCTAAACTACCATTTTCTAACCTGTGTCCCTGCAGTGCCTGGATTATTGTGAGGGCTCTGCCAGAGGGAACAAAGGAAACTGTGCCTTCATCCAGCACTGACACAGGAGAAACTCCTGAAGGTCCCTGTGTTGAGGATGATGTTTTATTCCCTTTCTCTGGAGCCAGAGTCTCAAATGGCCACCGATGTGTATTTTCCTTTTCCTCAGGAAAATGCAATGACCCGTTGTGCTGGGACAGCCCTTCTCAGGAGGCTTGGGCGGGTCAAACCTCAGGGAGATAGAGGTACCAGGAGCAGGTATCCCACTGCCCTGTGGGAAAACAGGAATGCAGACAGGGTGGTTGTGGCTCTGGAGCCCATTAATTCTTTCTGCAGCTCGATAAAGAGCCTGGTAATAAACCTTCACTTCCCACAGCCATTTTTTTGGGATCAGATATGTTCCTGTGTCAAATTTAATTACAAATTCAGACACCTGTTTTGAAAAACATCAGAATTGTTTGCCTGTTTTCAATTTGCTTGTCCTAAGGAGAAGGAAAACAAAAAAGGAGATACATATCCCACTCAGTCAGGTTTGTTGCTGTTTCCAAATGAGTTTTAGGAACATAAAAACTCCATGTGTTTTCCCAATTCCACAGTCATCCTCAGCTCACAGTATCAGTGGGGCAAGCCAAGCTGGTTTATCTCTGCAGATGGGTCTGGTGGTGGGTCTTGATTTCTCTGTTTTGTCTCCATCCCAGCACCTTTGGGCCACCGCTTGTGTTTTACCCTCTTCCTTTGCATCCTGATGTTCTGCTCAGCCCTCACTCTGACATTCAGCATTTCTTCCTTCCCCTCCCTGTTCCCAGCAGGCGTTTCTGTGATGTGGGAGTGGAGTATAATATCCCTCTTTTCTTATAAGTGTGAAAAATCTCGTTCCTTCAGGAATTAAACAACCAATCTTCCATCCACTCCCTCAGCCCTAAACATTGGTGTATGTTTTAACCTTTAACGGTCCCAGTAAAGCCTGGCTTACAGATGCTTGAAGACCCTGTAGGGTATGTCTGGAGGGTCTTCTGATTATTCCTTATTTCAGAGAGTGGTGGGATTTTCTGCATTAGTAAGCACAAAATCCTGATGGATGCTGTAGTTTTGACTGTTAGTGGGGATATCTATGGTTAAATAGGGTTTGCAGGGTTTGCCCCTAAAGCCATACTTGCAGAATAAGGTGGAAAGTGCCCAGGTGTGCCAGGTTTGGTGTTTTATATTGGGTAGTGGCACCAGGAGAGGCCAGGCAAGAAGGGCACACATGTCCAGCTGCTTCCATAAAAACGGGTTTTGGGTTTGAAGGGACCTTAAAGCCCATCCAGTTCCACCCCTGCCACGGGCAGGGACACGTTCCACTAAACCAGGTTGCTCCAAGCCCTGTCCAACCTGGCCTTGGACGCTCCAGGGATGGGGCAGTGCATTTCCAGCACCCCCAAGTGCCGTGTTCCTCGGAAAAGCAAGTTCTGTCAAACCCTGGCACCCATAACTTACCCAGGGAAGTCATTACAATGTGCTCATGAATTATGGAGCCCTCAAGGGGCTTCAGAACAGCAGCACTCCAGGTTTTGGTGAACTAGTGGGATTTCAATCCATTTGTAGCTGCTGAGGCAGTCTCTGGACTCTTCCCTTCATGGTTTTTTCACTCTAAGAAGGACGAATGAAAAACATAAAGTCATGAGAAATCACTTAATCTGATCTGGGAATACATATAGTAAAATGCCTTACTGAGAAAGATCCGGATATTCCACAGTGGAGCAGAATTTGGGAACATTTGGATCTCTAATCTGTGCATTTCTGTAAGCTCTGCTTGTTTGCACTCCTCTTGTTTGGATTGCTCTTTTGTTTGCATTGCTTCTTTGTTTGGATTACTTTTTTGTTTGGACTGTGAGTTTTCTATTTGGTTTAGGGTAGTTAACCTCCTTTAGAAGGTATTTGACCTCAAATTGCTGGTGTGCGCACTTAAATCTCAGCTCTAATACAAATCTAACTGGATATTCTGGAACTGAAGAAAGGAAAAACAAGAAAATGAGAAAAGCTTTAGGAAATGTTTTCCAAGCTGGGTTTAGGAGCTCTCAGCGATACTGGCCTTGGTGTGGGTTGTGGGGGAGGGAGCCCGGTGTGCTTGAGAGGTGATTAAAGCTCAGCCTTTCCAGAAGGTAAGAACACTTGGCACCGATATTGTCTCCCTACATGATGCAGCCCTTCCAGCTGCAGAGTTTCTTCTTCCTCCCATCTCATGGGCTGACACCCACCAGATCCCACTCTCTGCTCCGGGCTCCTGGAGCTGAGCCCGTGTGTCAGAAGGGAGAAGGTATTCCCGGCTCTGTCCCCCAGCCTCACCTTGCTTTGCTTCTGCACTTGAGTCACGATGTTGCCTCTCGAACGGAGCTTTTTGGGCGGTTGCCATGGTTACCGCAGTGCCGCCCGTGGACTGGAGGCACCGGCCCGGCGATGCATTTGCATCACACGGCATTTGCAACACACGGCAGTGTGTTAGACCCGTAAACCCACCCGGCGTGGGGGGGGTTCCTGCTGCGAGCTCTGCCAGCGCTGGGGCACGACGCCCCCTCCTCCTCTGCATCATCCCTGTTTGTGCCAGTCGCTTCACAGCAGCTCACACCGGTGATGCTTCACAGCCCCTTCGCTGTCTCAGAGACCTGAGTTTGACCCTTTTAAATTATTCACACCTTCAGACCCGGCAGCATCTCCCAAATCTCCTTTTGTGTGTATCGCCCGTTTCCTGCTCAGTCACTCCCAGGAATTTATTTTAAAGACCTTTGATTCTTCTGCCCTAGTTTCAAAATGTGAATCCAACTCATTTCCTCCAAGCTGCTTCTTGCATATTTGAAAAAATCCAATTCCCCCAAACCAGGGTTGCTGTTGAATTAAAATGTGTGCATGGTCAGTGCTTGGAGCTGTTTCCTCCCGGATCCGCTCCAGAAGGAGCCTATTCCTCAAGGCTTTTAGAATCCCAGCCTGGTCTGGATTGGAAGGGGCTGAAATCCCATCCAGTTCCAACTCCCTGCCATGGACAGGGACAACTTCCACTAGGCCAGGTGGAAGTTTTCTGCTCAGGGCTTTTCCTTAGTGTCTGTCCTGAACAAGGCACTTTCTCCACTAGTTTGAGAAGTAAAATAAACCCAGACCTTGGTTAGATTTCCACATTCCAGCCTTCAAGTGAAATCACTGATTGCACCGCCCGTTGCAGTGGCAGTTCTGGAATGAGTTGCCTTGTGCTGGCAGCTGGGGTTGTTGGGAATCTCTGTCCCAGATTGCCTGCTGATTCCCTGTGTCCTGTGGATGTTTTACATGTACAGCACCGGAGCTGCCAATCCTGGAGAGGAAAAACTGGCTGATTTATCTGCTCTACGTCCGCAGGGACTACGAGGAGTGCAAGGTAAGAACTGCCTCTGGGACTTCCCAGGGGGAATTATTTTATTGATGTTATAAAAGAATAGTTTTCTTGACAGTTTTCAAAGCATCCTCCTTCCTGGTTTCTTTTGGAATAAGGGGACTAAGAAAAAATCCAAGAAAAATGACTCCAGTGTTCCCAAATCCTTGGCTGCCTCCAAGATCCGTGTGTGCAGCTCTCTGGAGCAATCTGTGAGCTCAGATGTCTTTAGGAGTGGAAAAATGGAAAGAACTGCAAACCTCTCTTGTTCCAAGTGATGGATTTGGTTTTCCAAATTGATAATAAGGCAGTTCCACAGTGCAGGTCTCTGGATGGCACTGCAGAGATGCTATGAAAACACTCCAACTGAACAAAACATTACCACTAAGTGTAAATAAAAAATATCCTGCTTACCCTTGAGCAAAATTCTTTGTTTTACACGTGATCCATTGCACCCTTTAATTCCTCTTGGGTTTGAAAGTGGTTGTTTATTTGGGATTATAGTGGTTCGTGGACTAAAGAAATGGCAAATTATTATTAAACTGTGTTGTCCTGATAAAACGAACATGAGCTGTTGAAGATGATGAAGACCAGGCTGGATGGGGGTTGGAGCAACCTGGTCTAGTGGAAGGTGTCCCTGCCCATGGCAGGGGATGGAACTGGATGAGCTTTAAGGTCCCTTCCAACCCAAACCATTCCAAGAGGAAGACATGAAGACGATGCACCAGCAGGCAGGAGGAGGGAAATAAGAGTTTTCATTCTGCTTCTGTCATGTGCAAAGAAGATCTGAAAAGACTTTGTCTTCTGAATCACCAGGTTGGTTAGGACTTGTCTCTCTGCTGGAGAGCTCCCGGGGGTGCTCAGGAAATGGACTGAGGAACTTCATTTAGCTCTTAATTAACAGAGCCAGAGGGCTGCATCTTCAGCACAGTGATTTCCTCTCAGATCTTGGTTTGAACAGGTATAACAAAAGTTGGACTAGTTCTCTAAACAGAAAATTGTTTCCCTTTTTTGTTGTCTGACTGGATTACTTCAGTGTAAGTTGCTGTGATGGGGTGTAGAATCACAGAGTACAGAAAAGTAAAATATGTAAGGCTCAGGAAACCAGAGAAAATAACAAGTGGATGATATAATGGCAACACTGACTTCTTCATGTCTTCATCAGTCATGGAAGCAAGGAAAATAAGGGCGAAAAGATCAAGAGAAGAGAGCTCATAAATATGCCTCTGTTTGGCAGGCCAGCTTTGCTGGCCAAGCAAAAGGCAGCAAAGCCTTTCCTCAGAGCTCCCTAAACAGGGTTTCTGCAGTGAAACTGGAAGAGTTTGGCACCAGACCACAGCAGGTTAAGTGACCTTCCATCCTTTTGCCGGGATGTGAGGGAATTGTGCTCAGAGGGCTGGGTTTGTCCCAAAGACAGGATGGTTCATCAGTCCCTGGGGAGGTCCAGGCAGTGATGCAGCTCCAGGAGGGCTGAGCTTCCCTCAGGGAGTGTCTGCCTCTCTCCACTGGGGTTGCAGATCCCACCTGGATGCCCTTAGATGGGATAAGAAGGGACATTCCCAAACTTGCTACGTGGGAGTGATGCCTTCCAAACCAGAAGAGGTATGGGCAGTATCCCCCAAGGCCTAAATTGCTGTTAACTCCTTGATTACAGGACTTGGGCATTTGTTAAAGTTCATTAGGTTTCTTTTAGGACTCAGTTAAGAAACAAGTGACCTGTGGTGGTAATTGATTTTGGTCTTTCACACTCAGTGCTTTGAAATGCTACCTTTCTAACATGGCTTTAAAAGCTTCTCTATTTTTCAGTGGTCTAAAAGGCCATTAAAAGCTGTTTGTTTACCAACATCTCCCCAAAGTTAAGGCATTGGACTGATTTTAACCCTTTCACTGCCCCTCTGGCAAGGTGCAGACAAGAGCCTGTGGCTGCAGCATCCCCTGGGATCACACAGGGACTGGTTGGTCTCCTGCCAGTGTGTGCAAATTCTTTCTGTGGCTTAAATAAACTTTGGGGGGGGGAAAGCTGGGATTACAGATCTTTTTTTTTCTCATCTCAGGGCCTTTTGCACTGGGACTTTTTAGGGTTTATAGAATTAATCAGTTCTCTCTAAAAGACAGCTCTCTATTGCCCTCTCTTGCTCTGAGAATCTGGGCTTGTGTAGATGGAGCAATAGAGAGTATCCAAATTGAGATGTGTGGTTATTTCTGAGTTGAATATTCTACAGTAATGCACTTTGTAAATTTTACAGATAAATTAGAGACAGGTGAGGGAAGAGCAGCCCAGGCTTGTTCTTCCATTTCCTTCCTCTCTTCTTCTGAGTGAGGATTCTCAGTAATAACTTTCCCTCCTCTCAGTAATAACTTCTCAATTAATACCTTCTCAGTAACAGTTTTCCTTCTATATGCTGTATTTGAGGTTCATTTTTCAGGTCCTTCACTGACACCCTCTCACAGCCAGGGGATTCTGGTACTGACCAGACACATCAGGAGTGCCAGACGAGCACCACGTTATTCTTACCCCCCTGAATCTGCTCCACTTCTGCTCCAAAGTGGAGTCTCAGAGCAGAAATGATGCCCTTGGTTCCTACCCAGAGTGTTCATCCTCCCAAAAGCCACTCAAAAGTCAGTGTTATAATTTCAGGTCACGTGTGATGATGGAATATGTCCAAACTGCACCCTCACCCCAGACTGGCAGCAGTATGGATGCAGCCAGCAGGAATTTACATTTCCATCAGGATTTTTTCCCCGTGCACTCCTCATTTGTTCATTTGGCTGTCATTGACTCAGCTGCAGTTGCTCCAGTTCAATTTATTTCTTCACAAATGGCCTGGAGTAGATACCTTTATCAGCAGATGCCCTTATCCAGAGATGCCCCGTGGCATTTTCCCCAGGTAGTATCTAATTATCCTTGGGAATAGGAATGAAGAGAGGAATACTGAAAGGGCCAGAGCATTCCTGGCACAGTCCTCTCCCCTGGGCACCCTGTCGTTGGCACAGTCACGGTCCAGTGCCCTTATTACAGGTGGGGTTGTGGTTTCTCTGAGTGAAATCAAATCTCTGTTAAAATTATGCAAGTTTACAACTCTGGTCCTTCCAGGCTGTCATCAAGGAGCAGCTCCAGGAGTCCCAGGGGCTCTGTGAATACGCTGTCTACGTCCAAGGTACGTCCAAAAGTTCATTTTGCTGAAGCAACTCACCCCTGATTTGAGATTGAGTGAACAGGAAGAAGGGAAACAGTACAATTGTTAAGTAAAAAATATTTGGGTTCTTTTCCCTGCTTGCTCTGTCTGGTTTTGAAGTTTGGGATTTCCACATGAAATGGGCAGATCAGGTTTTCTGTTTTCTCTGTGTTTGTCACCGATCCCTCCTTGGGCTGTGGGCTCTTGGCCTTCAGTGCCTTGGTGTGTGTTTGATGGTGTTACTGTTGCCTGTTTTCTGTTTAGTGCTCCCCACCTCAGGTGACTGTTGTGTCCCTGTTGGCTCCAAGCATGGAATTTCTCTTTCTGCCCTGCCCTCTGGCCCCTAAAAAGCATCCCCCAAAACCTGGCACTCCCAATTCCAAGTGCTGTGGTGGGAACAGTAGTGATTTGCTGGATTACTGTAGGATTTGGGGAGGGGAGAAATCCAGACTGCATCTGTACAAGCAAATGCCCCAG
The DNA here is from genome assembly GCA_035583155.1 of Acropternis orthonyx. Taxonomy (NCBI): domain Eukaryota; kingdom Metazoa; phylum Chordata; class Aves; order Passeriformes; family Rhinocryptidae; genus Acropternis; species Acropternis orthonyx. The sequence goes on from JAWWEU010000017.1 coordinate 18,739,016, forward strand.
GGTTTGAACTTCAAGCCTGTATTCTGGTCCCCAGATTTCTGCAGGCAGGCAGAGTCCGTTGCCTGTGGTGTCGTTGTGCCCTCAGACACATCTCCCTGGAGTGCTGCAGGAGGGGGAGGACCAAAGGGGCATTGCTATAATATATCTGTACCCCCCTTCTTTCCCTGCTGTCAGAGGCATGTTTTTCCTGCAGATAAGGGACTAATTCGCCTGCTCTGTGTTGTCTTACAGCCTTGATATTTCGCTTGGAGGGGAAAATTCAAGAATCTCTTGAACTTTTCCAGACATGTTCCATTCTGAACCCTCGAAGTGCTGACAACCTCAAGCAGGTGGCACGATCCCTGTGAGTGGTGTTTTATTGTTTCTCTTTGATGTGCCACCCAGGACCTTCCATGTTTTGTTTTTCTCCCAGGCTGCTTAATTCCAGACATGTTTCCTCCTTAGCTACACTTGGGTTGGCTCCCAGAAACGTGGGTTGTTCTTTAAGCAGAATCTCTGTTATCTGCCTGGCTGATACTGTGTTTTCTTTTTCTTTGGGCTTTAAGCAGAGAGGTGACACTGATTTCTAGTTCACAGCTACAGCTGCTGACCTGAGCTGGGCAAACTTGCCTTACAGACCCCCTTCTCTCTCTGAGTGTTCTGTTAGGTCACCTGTCTCTTTCCTTGGAGACAAAGGCAGGCTGCAGAGTCTGGGAATTCATTTCTTGCATCTCCAGTAATGTCGGGATGGATGACTTTGGCCCTGAGAGGGAGTGCTGAGATTGCTGAGATTTTAAACTTCTCATGCAGCTCTCTGGAGAACCAGCAAACAGCATCATTTCTCACTGGCAGAGGTGATAGTGGTTGCACAGCAGGGTCTGAAAGCAAGAGAAACAAAAGACTTGAAATCCTTTTGCAGGTTTCTCCTGGGGAAGCACAAGGCAGCCATTGAAGTGTACAACGAAGCAGCGAAACTCGATGAGAAGGACTGGGTGAGTGTCCAGGGGGCTGCAGGTTGTTGGAGGAGCTGCAGACTTGTCCCAGGGCAGGGTGAGCTCACACTGCCTGTGCCCTGAGCCTGGCTGGGCCCACAGGAGCCAGGCACCCTTCCACCTGCAAAACCCACACCTTGTCTTGGGGCACAGAGAGTCGAGCAACGTGAGCTTTGCAAAGCATCAATTTTAACACAACCATATCTGTACTTTGAGGGAGGTGTGGGAAGTGGTTGGAAACCCTCAGTTATTAAAACTCACTTGAATAATTGGGAAAGCTTTGGTGATGCAGAACATCATTGAAAATAGAGCAGCAATGATTAGATTAGCCCTTCTGTATAAAAAGACAGAGAAGGGACATCATTGCAAAGGGAAAGGTGTGACACTGGGTGAGAGCAGAGAGGACTGGTAGCCTTCTGCAGGTGACTGTTTGGCCTGCAGAAGTGTTTCTGAGAGGCTTGCAGTGTGTGAGCTCACTCATTTGTTGCTCAGTACATGTAAAATTCAGGATACGAGAATATCTTTGGTTTTATTCAATTTACCCGGTGCCAGACAGCTCAGAAACCTTTTCTGCCCTGAGTGTTTTTCCCACCTGCATTCCCTTTGCTAACCAAGCTCCTTGGCATCCTGTAACTCTGTTTACAACCCAGCAGGCAGACGTCAGTGGGGATTTTGATGAGTTATTTCCCATTCCTGGCTCAGCTGTGGAAGCAGAGCCAGGCAGCGCTCTTCCCTTGTTTTGCAAGCTGCAGCAACCAGGAGTTGGTGCTCAGCACTGTCTTACACAGCTGGAGAGGCTGCATGGAGGAAAATACCATTTCAGGGGGGTTAATGGGGAAACAAGAGAGTTTCCTGTGGAAGGTCAAGGCTGTTCAAGCTGGGGAAGCAGTGAAATGCTCACAGAATACAAACAAGGATTGGGGACCTTGCTTTTCAGCTCCCTAAGACATGCTGGGATGGGGAAGGTGGCAGGTGTTAAACTGTGGGTGAGGAATGAGGGGCATGGACAGTCCCTACAGTGCCACCAGAGTGGCACTTAAGATCCCTAAGTGATCTTCCTACCCTGTGTTTAGGATGTTTAGGAAGCCAGAGGGATATCGGCCCTTCTGGTGCTCGACTTCTGGTTTGGAAAATTAGACACATCTTCCATTTTAGTCCAGCTGGGCTGGACATTGTGCATATCCTAGTGATGTACAGCTGGACTGAGAGCCACCCATGAGGGCAGTTTCCCTAGTCTGGGAGAGTGACATCACGGGGAAGGAACCAGTCTGTGCTCCTTGTTCTCTGAAGAGGAATTTTTTATCTCTCTGAAAAGAGTTTTGTCATTTCTGTGGTTTTTGCCTCAGTGGCCTGTAATCCTTCATGTACAATCCCACTTAAGCTCTGTAGGTGCCTGAAGTAACTTGAATTTGTACGTTTACCTGCTCTACAAAGCAAGAAGGGTGTGGGCAGGCACCGGGGTCAGTGCTGACTGTTACTGCTCTGAGATTCTTTATTTCATACCTTAATGCTGATTTGGTTTGGGCTTTTTTCCATACAGGAGATCAGCCACAACCTGGGTGTTTGCTACATGTACCTGAAGCACTTCAACAAGGTAATTCTAGGGGGAAGCAGGAAGCATCCCAAAAATTTCACTTTCTTTGGTAGCTTGGAGCGGGTCCTTTGCAGCCATAGGTATCAAGGAGGTTTTACTTCAATGTTTGTTTCAAGGAGCTGTCTCTGTTCCTGTTTGTGGCTGAGTTACTTTGAGTCAGCTGCAAGTCAGGGAGGTTGGATAAAGGGAGCCTGTGGCAGGGCAGAAGGCTTTTTCTGAAATGTAGGATTTTTCAGAGAGCATTTCTGGTTTTAAACAGAATGTTTGAGAAACCTCAAACTAGACAGAAAACCAGCTGTGCTCCAACAAGAGCTGCTTCTGTCTCTGAGCGTTTTAAAGCCAGACCCTTGAACAGTGCTGGCTTTGTAGGAGCAGAAATCCAGATCCATCCTCCTGAAGCAGGAAGTGTGATGGTAAAGCCCCAAACCATCTCCCCAGCTCAATCTGCTGCACCTTGTGCAGAGAGTTCTGGAAGGAAACCTGCTGCCCCTTGGGTCTGGCAGGGTGCAGAGGGAAGAGTTTTGGGCTTGGTTTGCTGGAGGTGCAGCAGTCACATTTTTTCCTCCATGGAAAGGTTTTGCTCCTGTGTCTAAAGCTCCTTTTGCCCCAGCCTGGAGCAGAAGTCAGAGCAGAGCATAACTTCAGTGTGGGCAGCACTGTTTGAGCTTTGGAGCTAAACAAAGGACTTCCTGGAAGCTGAAACGGAGTTTTATTCCCAGGTCTGAGCACAGCATTCCCAGCTCCTCACTTAACCATGCCCTGAGTGCTGGTGGTGAGCACTGGGCTGCCTCTAATCCAGTTTGTAAGGGAAAAACCAGCAGTTAGAACCTTTTTGTTTCCACGTTGGCCCTGCTGCTCTTCCTGGTGGGTGCTGTGGCCAGATGGCCCCAGCTGCATTCCCTGTTTGAGACATCCCTGTAGCACAGAAAGCTCTGGAGTACAGGTTCACACTTGGGATTTGTTGTCTGCACTGACACCTTTCAAACTGGGACCTGCCCAGTCTCTGGGATTTTCACTTGGCAGTCTATGCTCACTGCTGGAATAAGCATTTTAGGGAAGAATAAGCTGTAAAGTACCTGTTCACCTGACAGATCTGGAGCTTCCCTCAAACCAAACAAACTCAAATCCAGGAACAGGTCCCTGCTTCTCTCCTTCTTGGGAGGCCATTGCCTCTTGCTTGGTTTGTGTTGCCCTTTTCCTGCCCCTAAAAGCCCGTGGCTGCTGCTGCAGAGCTTGTTCCAGCAATTAGCTGGGCTGGGTTTTGTGTTCTTGGGGCTCAGGGGGTGTTTGTTGGCTCCTCTCCTTCCCTGGCTCTGGGGGTTGCTTTTGGGCTGCTGCTTCAGTGGGGGCTCTGTAATCACTTACCATTCTTTGTTATTCTCTCTGCTTGTGTCTTTAGGCACGAGACCAGCTCAACAATGCCCTGGAGCTCAACAGACACGACCTGACTTACATGATGCTGGGGAAAATCCACCTCTTGGAGGGGCAGGTGGATAAAGCCATTGAAGTCTACAAGAAAGCTGTAGAGTAAGAAATATCCTTTTTTTCCATCTGCCCATTCCCACCGTATGCCAGGAGGAAATTGACTGGTGTCCCAGATCTGAATTGAGGCCATGATTAAAAAGCTAATGGTAATTATAGAGTCTCTTGAGCAAAGCTGGCACTTCCAAGCCCTTCAGCTGTCTCTGCTCTCAGCTGTGGTCCTGCTCCTACTGACAGTGTGGCAGGGAAGGAGGGAGCTGCTGGAAGGGCTGCCAAAAAAGTGGAATAACAAATGGATGGAGATGACTGGGAGGAAACTGATCCAAAACTGACTTCATCAATCCCAAAAGTTTATCTACCAAAACGATCTAACCCTGATTGCCTGTCCCAGATCCTTGGCTGGCTCTCATATGCTGCTTCCCCCTCGGGGTGGTTTGTGGTTGGAAGCTGTGAGTGTGAGACAGGAGGTGGGTTGGGGCACAGGGAGTTTCTCCCACCCCATCACTGCTCCGCAGTACCCATTCAGGGCATTTCTGAGCATCTCATTTACCAGTGCTTTTAAAATGTAGCTTTGTAACAGAGGCCAACACTAAGGAAAAGCAGGAGCATGTCGGGAGCTGCAGGAAGAGATACCCAATGTTTCCTTACAGATCTGCCTTTGGCTCTCTGACAGTGGGCTGGGCGGGCATTGGGACTAATCTAGAAGGTTTATTACGTAAATAATCCTTGCTAAGCATCTTACCAGGTTTATGTATCTTATCCCAGTGCTCCCCTGCCCTCCTTTCTTCCTCACTCCTGTTTTTTTCCTTTTTTTTCATCTCATCTGCCTATTGTATTTTTCTTGCTGTTTCCAGCACCAGGATAATCTGTTTTTCCATGCTTGTGTGCCACCAGGCACAGGCAGTTTGTTCTGGTTGAGGTTTAGAGGTGCCAGCGTGAATGTGCAGATCAGATTTCCTAAGTCTTGGCAGCAGGGAATTGAAAACTGACTTCTGTTGTGGTGAGGCCACACATGGTATCTCTCTTTGCTTTTTCTTTTTGTGATATTTGTTTGTAATCTTTTTATAGGGTGAATCAAAAGTCTGATGAGGAGTGTGTGTGGGATGCATCAGAAATGCTGAGCACTGCCTGTCCTACGTGGCCTGAGAGGCTTAGGGTGGATGGATTTACGGGGTGGTTTGTGGGAGCTGACGGAAAATCCCATTTTGTATTTCCAGGTCACTGATGCAGACTCACTTTGCAGCTTAACAAACTCACATTATCTTATCACATGTCCAGATCTATCCCACAGAGTCTTGTTGCCTTCCCAATGGTATCCAGAGGACCTTTGGGAAGCTGAGGTGGTGTGTTACTCAAAAGAAGTCCCCATAGTGGCAATTGTTCTAATATTTGTGTTTAATAATAACAATGAAATGAATTTCCTGGAGTGGTACAAGTGTAATGTAGCATCATAACTCCATGTTTGTTTTTACTTTGTTCTGGAAGGGCTGATAAGCAAACCCAGCCCTTTGGCTTTTGTGTTCCAGGTTTTCTCCAGAAAACACAGACCTCCTCACAGCCCTGGGCTTGCTGTACCTGCAGGTACTGAAGGCTGTTAGATATCACCTGAACTTAATTCTTTTCAAAATAGTTTCTATCCACCTCCCCATGACTTGCACATGTTTCTCTAAAGACTGAATTTAACAGGACAGAACTTGCTTTTCTGTATCTTCTTGGTGCTGCTAAAAGCAAGTTGATTCCCTGGACCAGAGCCAAAGCAGGAATTCTGTTTGGCAAGCACCTTAATTCTGTTATAAATCCTCCGAGTATAACAAAACATGACTAATCATTACCTTGTTTCTGGAGCAGGAGTCTTGCAAGTTATCCCACAAAAGCAGCCACGAAATTGTGAGTGTTAATGCACCACAGAGGAAAATGGGAATAGATTTAAATAACAAAGGGGTGCTTATCCCTGGGTCTGGGAGATGGATTTTTCCAGAAATAATCTTCCCAAAGAGTGAACAAGCAAAGAGGAACAGGCAGTAGTGGAGGAGGAGGCCATGGAGGTGCTTGGAGGGCTGGAGCCAGGCTGGGAGAGCTGGGGGTGTTCAGCTGGAGAAGGGAAGGATTCAGGGAGACCTGAGAGCCCCTTCCAGAGCCTGAAGGGGCTCCAGGAGAGCTGGAGAGGGACTTGGGACAAGGGATGGAGGGACAGTCCAAGGGGGAATGGCTTCCCACTGCCAGAGGGTTAGATGGGATACTGGAAAGGAATTGTTGTGTGTGAGGGTGGTGAGGCCCTGGCCCAGGTTGGGCAGAGAAGCTGTGGCTGCCCCATCTCTGGAACTGTTGAAAGCCAGGTTGGACAGGGCTTGGAGCAACCTGGTCCAGCGAAAGATGTCCCTGCCCCCGGCAGGGGAAAGGGTTGATAAGTGAAAACACAGATTTCACATTATGGTTTGTTTTTACAAACACAGGATTGTTTGGTTTGGAAGGGACCTGAGAGCTCAGCTGGCTCCAGTCCATAGGATTTCAGTGATTCTCACCTGTCGTGCTCATTTATGGCCACAGTCAGGCCCACCAGCACTGCAGTCAATGGGAAGACAAGGGAAATTGTGGTGAGGGAACTGAGGAAGTGCAGAGTAGCAATCCATAGCCTCTTTTCTGGGATACAGGAGCAGAGAACTATCAACCCAGAGCTCACTCTTGTATGGAAGTTAGAGCACAAACTATATGGAAACATTTGCTTGGGTCAGAGCAGTGAGTCCAGCCCAGCAAAGTTAATGTTTAGAATCTGTTCTGTGAGTGATCAAACAGAAACCTGTGTGTGTCATGGAAGCACTGTAAAATTCACTTTTCTGAATATGTAACCAAACCAGAAACTCTAGTGCTCACAAAGCACGTGTTCTCCTTCTTAACCCCCCTTATTCCTGAATTCCTGATGCATATTTACTTCTTTTCTCAGACTGGGGATTACCAGAAGGCTTTTGAACACCTTGGAAATGCACTTACGTACGACCCGGGCAACTACAAGGTACTGTGAGGGTTGGGAATGATGATGGGACAGCTCCTAAGGCTAATTCCAGCCTCAGAGCTCTGCCATCTCTGTCCAGAACCTGGAGGGGCTGGAAGGGATCACGTCCAGAGAGCTTTTTTAGAAATACATTTCCAGGACATTTCCCTGTATGGGGAGTTGGGGGTGTGTGGAGGTAGGGAAAGGGGGAGGAGGCAGAAGATGGGATGTTAGACCGATTCCTTTGGCTTTTAATCCGAAGTTGCACCAAGTCCAGGTGCAATTTACTTTGGAAGGAGAGTCTTCCAGACATTGTTTCCAAAATCCCAAGAGCTGTGCTGGGTCCTGTGACTCCTCAGCACGGAGCACAGATCCAAGTGATACTGGATTATATTATTCTCCCATCTGCTGCTAATCCTTTCTGTGCCTCCAGCTGCTGTGTATATTCCCTTGCCTCTGGCCTGGAAAGCTGAGCTTGGCATCTAGGTTTCATTCCCTATTGTGGAACTGCTTCCCTTTTTAGGGGTGTTCCTTCATTTCTCTCCCTTTCTCCCTGTTGACAGTGCAGAGCATTGAAATGTGTGGTTGACAAACATGAGTTATTGTGAAAACTTGACAAACATGAGTTATTGTGAAAACACCTTTACACTTACAATTTTTACTTGTCACTGTGAAATCTTATAAAGGACTTAACTGGTGTGGGTTAAATATAGTGTGTTGTGCACACTTCCTTTTTTCCCCCCATGCATATTCCCACTAATTTGCAATATCAGCCAGTCAGTGTGAACTAGAAGAGCTTTGCATGTGTCTTGCTTGAGTATGTTTTGCTCCCCTTTTCACTTGTACCAGAACTATTTCTATCTATGCTTGGTGGTAAAAAGAATCCATTAGTGCCCAGATCTTCTCAGAGACTCAGACTCTTAGAAACACTTCTGTCACCCCAAAAAAGCACTCAAATACTATCATGTTGTGATATGGATAGAATCCCAGAATCCCAGTCTGGTTTGGGTTGGAGGGGACCTTGAGGATCCGTGAGTTCCACTATCCCAGGTTGGTCCGAGCCCCATCCAACCTGGCCTTGGACACTTCCAGGGTTGTGTTCCAGCTCCTCTGGGCAAACTCTCTCATTCCTGAGAGAGATATGATCAGGACAGTGCAGGAAGGAGCAGACTCAGGTCCTTCCTTCACCCTGTGCTGTGCTCTGTGATGGGAGATTCGAGGTCTCATCTTCTTCCCACCACTAGTCTGGGCAGCCCTTACAAGAAAACACCCCAAAAAGTTAAACGTGGCTGGTGAGATGGTTTTAGTTTTATAATTTAGCCCCGTTGTGTGGTTGCTGTGTCTGGCTGGCAGGGTCTCTGAGTGGGTCCCCCTTGTGCCCCCAGGCCACCCTGGCTGCTGGCAGCATGATGCAGGCCCACGGCGATTTCGACGTTGCCCTGTCCAAGTACAAGGTGGTGGCCAGCGCCGTGCCCGAGAGCCCCCCCCTCTGGAACAACATCGGCATGTGCTTCTTCGGGAAGAAGAAATACGTGGCTGTAAGGGTCGTGCTTCCATTTGTCTCCCATCTCTATCAAGCCCTGTGCAAGCACAAGATTGCTCTGGTGCAGAGGCAGGAGGTCTGTTCTAGGCAGGCTGTCACAGCACGTTTGTCCCTATTTTTGCAGGCTATCAGTTGCCTGAAGAGGGCAAACTACCTGGCTCCCTTTGACTGGAAGATCCTGTACAACCTGGGGCTGGTGCACCTCACCATGCAGCAATATGCCTCGGCCTTCCACTTCCTGAGTGCTGCCATCAGCTTCCAGCCCAGGATGGGAGAGCTCTACATGCTCCTGGCAGGTATGTGATGGTCCAGCTCTGGCAGGGATCCAGCTCAGGGGATGCAACAGCACAGAGACAGAAAGTGTGGGCTGAAGTGAAGAAATAATGCATACAGGCTTCAGTAAGAAACTCTTCCCCACTCTGTTCTCTCTGAATTGCAGTCAGATCCAAATTAAACATTGGAAAAGGCTTTATGTGTGAGAGTTTGGGGTTTGAGGTGCCTGAGGAGTGGGCGTGAGTTTCCAGCACTGGACATTTTTGGGATGAAATGAGACAGACATGTCAGAAGTGACACTGAGAGCAGGTTTGGATTAGAGATGAGGAAGAAATCATTTACTCAGAGGGGGGTGAGGCACCGGCACAGGCTGCCCAGAGAAGCTGTGGCTCTCCAAGTGTCCAAAGTTGGACGGGGCTTGGAGCAAGCTGGGATAGTGGAAGGTGTCCCTGCCCATGGCAGGGGGTGGAATGAAAGAAGCTTTAAGGTGCTCCCAGCCCAGGCATTCTGTGATTCTGTCATCAGCAGGGTTAACCCTGACAGCAGTCCGGACAGCCCTGCTGGCACCTATTTTATGACTGAATGACATTCAGCATTGTCCTAAATATGAACTCCTTGTGAAACAGCAACCTCTGTGTTTGTGCTTTGCTTTGGTGCAGTTGCCCTGACCAAGCTGGAAGACATTGAGAATGCCAAGTGTTCCTATGAGCAAGCTGTGGCCCTGGACAGGTGAGTGTTTCACCAGAGCTGTCACCTGTGTGCTCGTGTGGTTCCCTTTGCCCCTCGCTCTGCTCTGACCCTACATGGTTTGCAGGAGGGAAACATTCTTCTTCCTGTGCAAGTGACAGTGTTAAAACATCTTTTTTTTTTTTTTTTTTTTAAATTCAAGTCAGCTCTGAAAAATGAAAGGGGATTTTATTTCAGACCGACCCAAAGCTGGGTTTTGTTTTGCTGTTTGGTTGGTGAGTCAGTGGTGATGACTTTGGATTCCAGCCCTCCTTTCAGTGAATATTTATACTCAGTGGAGCAGATTCAATAGAAGAAAACATATTTTGTAACCCAAAGTTTGGGTACGGTGCAGAGCAGTGAGATGCTTGGAATAAAACGTGTTCTGAATTAAGCAGAGGGAATATTTTAGCTGGCAGAATATGGGCAAGAAGTTTGTATAAAGCAAGTAAAAGGGCAGCAGGGTAGTCCCTGCTCTTTCTTTTTGTTAACAACATCTGTTTACAGTCTGGATCTTAGAGCATTTGTTTTCAGAAATGTGAAGCTGAACCTCACAGTATTTTGTGATTTCAGGCAGCAAATCAAAATGATTTCAGATTTATCAGTAGTTTTGACTCTGTCTCCAGTTTACTGTGAACATTTTCATACTCAGAGCAGCCAGCACTCTGGCGCCCAGGCTGTGTGCAGGGGACAGAGCTGTGCCAGAAGCACTTCCCTTCTCCAGGGGCCACACACGGTGTTGACAGTCAGAGATCAGGGAGAAATCCTTCCCTGGGAAGGTGGGCAGGCCCTGGCATGGACTGCCCAGAGAAGCTGTGGCTGCCCAATTCCTGAAGTGTCCAAGGCCAGGTTGGATGGGGGAGCAACCTGGGCTAGTGGGAGGTGTCCCTGCCCATGGCAGGGAGTGGTCTTTAAGGTCTTTAAGTCTTTAAGGTTCTTCCAATCCAAACCATCTCAGGGTGCTATTGCCAATCACCCTTCCATGCCCAGCAAGGCAGGACAGGACCTTAAAGGTTGCTCAGACTCCTTAGTCATGGGTTTGTGTGCTTTGCTCAAAGAGATGGAATAGAAATTTGGCTCTTCAACTTAGCCCAAGTATTCGGCACTCTTGGGATGCTCCAGCTTTATGGTCTGACTGGGAAAATAAACCCTCCTCAAAGCAAAAATGAATTCCAGCTGCTGGGCCTGCTGGGAGGATCTTCCAGGCTGTGTGAGGCTGGTTCAGCTGACAGCCTGTGTGTTTTAACCAGTTACTATGTGGCTGGATCCGTGTCCCCACAGGATCCCTTTGCTGGCACGTTCGGAGCTGTTTGGCTGGGATGAAAAGTGTGGTGTTGGTTTCCATCACCAGCAATGCTTTTGTAGTGGTCTGGGTGCCATGCTGGGGGCTGGAATGGAAAACATCTTGGAAAAGCCTTTAGACAAGGTGTTATCAGTCCTGGTTCTAGCTCACGGCTGTCCTTTCTGGGGTCGTTTAGCTGTTGATTTTTCTCTGACTGTCATGTTTCTTCTCTGCTTTGGAAGGTGGTGAAACAGCTCCACAAGGTTAAGTTAACTTTAAACTGGCTGTTCCCAGAACTATCTGATCTGTTCAGGATTATGGCAAAGACGGGGAGAGGAGGGTTTATTCTGTGGTGGGCTCAGCATTCCAGTTTCCCAGTTAAAGGAGAAGCCATGGCTATAGATGCAATCAGATTTCTTCTGACAGCCGTGTACCCTGCAGTGCTGTCAGCTTGCCAGGGATGGGGAGTCAGGGCCTGCAGGTGACACTTTATTTATTGCCCTGTGCCAGCAGGCTCCTGCCCTCCTGCACTTGTCCCCTGCCTTGGCCCCCAGTCCGTGGATGGCTCCAGTTATCCCAGCCACGCTCCAGGAGAGGGCACCAGTCCCTCGCTCTCATTCACTGTCAGAGCACGGAGAATCCCTGCCTGTCGCTGTGCAGTGACGCTCCCGGGGGCTCCTGCAGGGACCTGGGGGGCAGGCAGAGTCCTCCAGCCCCCCAACCTGTTTGGGCTGAATGTATCCTAGTGAGGAAAATGGATACGGTGGAAAATGAGAGTATAGGGAGCAGTTCTGCCTTGTGGAATCTTCATTCAGGAAGCGAGGCAGGAGCGTGCAGGTTCCTGTGTTACCTGTGGTGTGGTCTCCTCTTCAGGTGCATTGTGCTGGGTATCACCTACTGCTTCTCTGTAACAGTGCCTGCAGTTGTGTGTGTTCTCCCTGGGGGAAGGAGAGAGGAGGTGAGGACTGGAAATGTAAACAGCATGTTCTGCAGCGTGTTAGGCTGTAAAATAAAACCAGTAAAGCAGGAGGCTGTTCCACTGCCTGTCCTGTGCCAAGCTGTTCTCCTGCAAGACTCAGAATGCTGGGAGAGTCTGAGAGAAATCAAGGAAAGATTGTCTTTCAGTGTGCTGAAAGTCCCTGTCCCTGCTCTGCCTGTCCTAGGAGCAAGGGGCTGGGAGAGCTGAGACAGTCCTGGGACGGTCCCCAGAGGCACAGAACTGGCTGTCTGTCCAGAGGGTGAGGCATTCAGGGGAGGGATTTAAATTGTCACTGGCATGGGGAGGCTTTGCTGAGCCCAGGCACCGGTTGTGTCACCAAACAGGAGGGACTCACAGTGTTCCCAAAGGGCTGTGGCTCTGCAGCCCCTCCTCTGCCAGTGCCAGACACTGAGGTGGCTCCAGCTCTGCTGCTGGGGCACTCCTGAGCCTTATTCCAGCCAGGATAAGTATTCCCATGGGGAATGTGATGCATCCTGTGTGTCTGCTGCAGGTGCAACCCCCTGATCAACCTGAACTATGCTGTCCTGCTCTACAACCAGGGCGACAAGGAGGGGGCCCTGAGCCAGTACCAGGAGATGGAGAGGAGGGTCAGCGCGGCCAAGGAGAGCAGCGCTCCTGACTTTGACCCCGAGGTATGTCCTCCCCTGGGGGCTCAGCAGCCACACCAGGGCTGGCAACAGACAAGGAGGAGATTGGACTTGGGAGTCCAGTTATTAGGAAGAAATTCCGCTTACGAGCTTTTCCGAACAGAGCAGGCACCTGCTGAGAGCTGCTCGCTTCATTTCGGCTCTTTGAAGCCCAGTTCTTCAATCAATACACAGCAAGACAAGACTCCCTCTTAATTAAGGGAATGAATTAGTGGAGATGTTTCCCCCGAGCACTGAGCCAGCTCTGCACAGCTCTTGTTGTGCAGGGGTTTTTGTGGAAGTGTTGACTTTGCTGTTTGAAGGGTTCCTGCTTACAGTGCTCCTCTCTCTGTGCTTCCTGAGCAGATGGTGGAGGTGGCCCAGAAGATGGGAGCTGCCCTGCAGGTCGGGGAGAGCCTGGTCTGGACTAAGCCTTCTAAAGAGTTCAAATCCAAGCAGAAAGCTGCTGTGTCAGGGAAATCCTCCAGCACTCAGCAGCCTCTGGGCTCCAACCAGGCCCTGGGTCAGGCCATGTCCTCTGCTGCAGGGTATGGGAAAACCATGCAGCTTCCCTCAGGTGAGTCTGCTCTGCTTCTCTTTCCGGTGGAGCTGTGGGAAGGGGAAGAGAAGTCTCTCTTCCCTCCAGTGCAGTTACAGCTTCTGTTCAGGAAGGGATTGACTTGCTGACACAGCAGTGAGGTCAGTATTTGGTGATAACTTTCCCAGATTTCTGAGTTCAGGAGATGTTCTCTGTGGTGCGTTACACTCTCCTGCATTTACAGGGATGTGGGAAGCCAGGAAAGTTCCCCTTCCTGTCTGAGCCATGATGGGGAAGACTCCACTAGCATGGGATTGAGATTTGCTCTGGGACGGAGGTGGTTTCAGCTACCAGACCTCTTGCCTTCCTTTGGAAAAGCTCAGCTGACATGCACAGAGAGGCTGTTGGAGAGAAGGAAAAGGATGGACAGTTTTCTGAAGCACTTTATCCTTTCTCCAACAACAGTAACTGCAGCTGGATTGCTCCCAAGCTGCCCAGCCAGGCCCTGCCTTGCAGATGTTGCTGGGTTTAGTGTGGGCCATGCGGCTGAGGGTTGCTCAGGAGGTGGTGTGAGCTTTACCCTGAGGGCTGCACAGCTGGGGCTGGGTAGGAGCATCTCCTGAGCCACCATTCCCAACCTGACCTCCCCTCACCCCTCGGCTTCCAAGGAGGAATGTGCTAGAGATGTTGCTCATCATGGTGATTTTCTGTCACTCTTGGTTGTGTTGCCTGTGGACTGAACCAGAAGAGAGGTTGTGTAATCCAGGCCTCTTTATTTGGCATCCCTAAGGACCTGTTCCATTTCTCACACATGGAATAAGCTTACCATGCAGGGAAGACTTAGCCAGAAAATCTGAGAAGTAAAACACACCAGGAGTTTAGGGTTTACCTGAAGGACTTTATTGTCCTTATCAGAGAAGGGAGCTGGTTCATAACATCAGCTGCCAGCCTAAATTTAAGTGTAGAAACAACTTCTATCCTGTTTTGATTTAATTCTGTAAGTAGCTACTTTAACTGCCTGGAAACTCCCCCTGGATTTGCTAAAGCTGCAAACTGAAAACAGTACTTTGGTTTGGGCTCCAGCTTGAGCATAAACCAGCTTCAGTGGAGCTGAAAGTGGCACTTCCCTGTGAGGTTGGGCAGGCCCTGGCACAGGTTGCCCAGAGAAGCTGTGGCTGCCCCATCCCTGGAGGTGTCCAAGGCCAGGTTGGACGGGGCTTGGAGCAACCTGGGCTAGTGGGAGGTGTCCCTGCCCATGGCAGGGGGTAGGACTGGATGAGCTTTAAAGGTCCCTTCCCACCCAAACCATTCTGGAATTCTGAGATTCTGGGAACTGTTTTCCCTTCCAGAGCATTCCTAAGTTTGTACTGACTTCTCACAGCTGAGTGAGATACTGTACCTGAGCTTTCTTTCCAGGACTTTGGGCTGTCAGATCTCTGACTGGATAACTCCTTATCAATAAACTAATGCTGGGCAGAGAGAATCTGAAAGTAATTAATAGCTGTGATTGTTCTGCATCTCCATGCTGCTGGGAAGAGCAAAAAGAGTAGACAAAACATGTGTAGGTATTAACTCTACCTGCGTGTCCTCTCCCCAGGTGCTGGAACACCAGCTCTGCCAGCAAAGCCTCCCTCGCTGCCTCTGGAACCGGAACAGGACTCAGAAACAAGCCCCGAGGAGAACTCGGCACCCACGGGGGACGAGGAGCAGGGGAAGGAGAAGAGCAGGAGCCGGCAGGCAGCAGAGTAGGACGGGCTCTGGGCATCTCCAGAGCTGCCTGGGACTTGGGAAAGGCACCTGCCCTCTCCCTGCCCCTCTGGGCTTCACCCCACCTCAGTTAGTGTGGCTGCAGCTGTTCTTGTCAGTGATTTTAGCACGTGGGCTCTGCCTTGTCCCAGGGAGTCGTTGCAGTGACCAGAGGAGGTTTGTGTGTAGCTACTCTTAGTGTGGTCACTGCAAGACACTGGAGGATGGGGGTGCAGCTCTCCACAGTTTGGGTGTGAGCCCTCCAGAACGATCCCGAGGCATCCCATACATTTAGTTAAAGCCAGCAGTAGTGACTTGGGATCCTGGACCCCGAGGAGGACCAAACCCTTCCAGTGGCTGAACTGGTGAGCAGCTGATTTTCCATAAAGAACAAGTAAACTGAAGCTTCAGGGCTCTGTGTTTGCTGATGAAGCTCCCCAGCTGTTTGAAAATGTATTTCCTGCTTTTAGTTCTGCACTGTTGGATTGTATCCCTCCATAACTAACAGTCCAAGAGAGGAAGGTTAGTAATGGAAACTTCTCTGAGGACAACAGCATAAAAGTAGTGTGACCAGGGCTCTGGGTCCATCCCCATCCCTCAGCTGGGCTTTGTTTGCTGCTCTTACCCAGAGTGATATTAATGCATCTTCAGAGCCCAGCCAGGAACTGAAGTGCTCTCCTGCTCCCTGGAGAACACCAGAGAAGGAATCCTCACTTTCCCCTCTGTTCTGATGGCCTAAATTGCTGACCTTACATGTGGCTTTTTCTCCCCCTAGCTGTTCTCTCTGCTGGGTTTTGTGTCAGTACAGCTCCACGGCAGCATTCCTGTAAGGATTCCCTCCTGTAAGGGTTCCCTCCTGCCAGGAGTTGAAAAAACCAGGATTTTTTGTGGAGCACTGGCAAACTGAAACAAAGCAGACAAGGAGCAGG
The DNA here is from genome assembly GCA_035583155.1 of Acropternis orthonyx. Lineage (NCBI taxonomy): Eukaryota > Metazoa > Chordata > Aves > Passeriformes > Rhinocryptidae > Acropternis > Acropternis orthonyx. The sequence goes on from JAWWEU010000017.1 coordinate 18,754,715, forward strand.
TAAATCAGGTACAGTGCAGATGTTTTTATTCACATTAAACTTTTTACACTGGGAGTTCCTGCAGTGTAACAGAGTGCCTGGGAGTAAGAGGTGAGGATTGCAGAGCAGGGGTAGGAAAGGGCTGGGAGTTCTTTACCTCAGCCCCAAAACTTGAGTTCAAGACAGATTTAGTCCTATGATGCTTTGATAGGGTCAATGTCACACAGGGAGCACATACAGCATTTGAAGGTACCTGTGAAGGGATTTATTTTAAATATATATTTTGGTGAAAAGGTTACAGCAATTCTCCTATGAAACAAAGCAGTAGCACCTTCCTACTTCCTGAGAAGCATTTTTAAATACATAATTCCAGTTGGATAATAAATAGAAATGCAATTTCTTGTCCTGTCCCCTCTCCTCCCCTGGGTCTGGTGATGATGGCATTTGCACACAGTGAATTCCTAGGATCTTTCTGGAGAGCTTTTTTGTGCTAATGGTAATGAGGCTGGACTGTTCTTTCTGCTGGAATTAAGCAAGGGACTCTTCAGCAGGGCTGCACTGAGGCATTTAGGGATTTTGGAAATCACACCTTATGCTCCAAAACCTGTTTCTGGCATAAGTCATAATTCTAATCTTCTCTTTTCCCCCCATAATGGAAATTTAAAGATGGAAAACAATAATGAGCTTAATTTCTAGGGGAGGAGAAACCATCTGCTTTAGGACTTTTCTTGCCCTTTTTAGGAAATTGTCTTTGATGAGCCAGGTTAAATCAGAGCCCACAAGGTTCTCTGCAGCTTGGCTTCTGCACAGAAAACAAACTATGTAAGATGCTCAGACATAAATGCCTGGGCAGCAAGACCTTATTTCAGCCAAGAGTAATCATTTATCCATCCAGCAACATGAGTTCAACCCAAAAAATCTGGCTTTGAGGTCCCTGAGACAACTGGATGCTGATTTATGGAACAGGCAGGATTAGTGGATACCTGCCATGCTCCTGTATATGTTTGCTCAGTTGTGCCTGAGCAAGGTGGACACAGGGGCCTTAAAGATGCTAAAAATTTACATTTCCCAGTTGGGAAGTGGGTTTCAGTTGGCAAAGCCTCCTCTACAGAGACAGACAAGCCCAATGCTCAAGAAGTAAAACTTTACTAAAATAACAAGCTCCACACATGAACTGCACTCAAAAGGAGCACGTGTTATAACAAGTACTTCATCTGCCAAGACTTTTCTGTAAGATAAAACCCAGTTCTGCTATTAAGAAGGCTTTACCACTCTCTGAAACCAAACCACTCCCCAAAATCCATGTTTTTAATGGAAGATGCAGGCGAGCTCTGAACCCAGTTTTACCCGGGCTGCGCTGAGGAGCAGCTTTCCTGAGAAATTCACAGGGGACGTTTTTCAGGATATTTTTTTCACTGCCCCCACTTGCATTTTAATGAGCTCATTCCTGCCAGCATTTGCACTGCTCAGCTGCCGCGAGATCTGCTCAGCAGAGGCTGATCCCAGGCTCTTGGGAACAGACGCCTTCCCGGGCCCCCGGCACAGACGGGAATGGCCACGTGTGCCATTTCCAACCTGCACATTTCCCTTTGCTGAGGGAACATCCTCCCACCAGTCTGGATGAGTAACTCCCTGAGAGCTCAGCCTGGATCCACCTGAGATATTACGCAAGGAACTGCTCCATCTGTTACAGAGAACTTCATCTGACGTCTCTGTGCAGACAGGACCAGCATTCCTGACTCGAAGAGCCAAGTTTTACTGCAGAGTTTAATCAAGCCCAGTATTTTCCTCTGTTTTTCCTCCTGTTCTCCTTAAAACTTGGTGAGTTTCCTTAGCCCAGGAATAGCAAGGCAGCACGCGGTGTGACAGGAGCTGCTCCGGAACAGATCGCTCTGAACACGTAAGGCAGCAGCCAGTGCCAAGTGTTAGCACAGACACACTTCAGCTGGTCACTCCCTGGCAACCCTCAGCTTTCCTAAGCTTAACTTCCTACTTACCTAAGCTGCAGGTGCCAAAAAGAGCCCCAGCCCAACTTTTAGGTTAACTGGGAATTCAGTTCTGTTGTTCCATTCTCACAGAACTGTCCCACTATTCAACTCTTCTCAGGACGTGCCTGGAAAGGTCACCCTATGGCACATAGTTCCTGGTAATTCAGTATATCCTTACAGAATAAATAGTTTAAAAAAAGCCAAGCACAAGTGCTGAGGGTTTTCCATGGGGATTTGGAATGGATCTAGTGCTCTGTTGCTGTCCAAGCTCTGGATTCCAGTGGCTGAAGAGAGGAGCTGAGCTCTAAGACAACATCCAGCACAGGTCAGAGCAGCTGCTGAGGTCTTTGCTAAAGGCTGATGAAGAACTTTTCAGCACCAGTTTTGTAAAAAGGAATCTGGGAGGGAAGAGCACACTTAACTGCATCTCACATATCCTAACAGGAGATAACTAGGAAACACAGAAGTAAAAAAAAAAAAAAAATCATGTAATTCCTTAGCAATGCTGTGAAACTTCCCTACAGAGGAAAGAAGTAGGTAAAGAGCCTTTAAACTGAAAAGACTTGGATTTGGGATTGGTTCTTCCATGGCAGAACACCAAGGGCACTGCAAAGGAACATGTCCTTTGGGACTCTGCCAGCCTCCTGTGATTCACACCTCTCAAATAATCCACCCCCTGACCTTCAGTAAGGGACAGGCACAGAAAAGATGGGAACAATGCTCATTTTGGATAAGACAAAATAAACTAATCCAAGGCGGCTGCACTGGCTGCAGGGACACACAGTGGAAATACCGAAGTGCACAGGTTTTATCATGGAGAGATGTCACGGTGCTGAGCTCAGCTGCTGCATCTCCAGCAAAATATGTGTAAATAAACATTTCCAGTGGAATTGTTCAGGAGTGAGAGGTTGGCTGAGGTTTGAGTCATCCAGCACTGCGGATTTCAAGGTATGAGTAACACAGGAGAAAAAACATTTGTAGAGACAGAGGATTAGGGGGAGCAGAGGCAGTTCAAGCCTGGTTTTGGAGCTTTGGTAATTTGGCAGCTTTTAGAGCAGCTTTTCTTTGGTGTCACTACTGAAGCTCTGCAGGGGTGTGGGACTGCTCAGGCAAGGGAAGGATTTCAGGAGCTCTGCCACCCTGCCTGTCAGTACCTTGGGAAAGCAGAGGGAAGTGAAGCACATCATGTTCACAGCATGTGAAACATGGCGTGAGGGCTGCTGGGGCCCCCCATGCAATGCACACTTATTATCATATAGATGGTTTCAGAACCGGCTCCCACATCCCACCAGCACAGCCCATGAACGGCTCACACTGCTCAGGGATTATCCTTGGGAAGGGAATTTGGTGGCAGGCGAGCTCTGTGTGCCTGAGAAAGCACATTTGGACAGAGCAGCAGCCTGGCCATCACGAGCTGCTGCACTTGAGACATGACTCACAGTGCCAGGTATTCCCAGGGCACCCAAAGGCAGCAGGAAGGAGGAGCTAACAATAACTAAGAGCTTAGCTTTTAGGCTCAGGTGATTTCTAAGCAATAAACTCTTTTTTTATAATTGCTTACAGCAATTATTTATTCAAAGTAGCTTGAAAAAGAGATGCTTTAGGCCTGTCTCGTTCCTGTTTGATACAACCACAACTTTACCCTTCGACCAAGTCTGGCAGTGCAGGCCTGTGGTTTTAAATGGCCATAGGGAATGCCAGTCCAATCAGCCTCACATCCCTGGAAGTGTTTGTGGAAGAGAGAAGTGAAATACAGCAGCAGGGCCATTGCTGGTGACAGCTTGTGTGTGTTTAGTTTTGTTTCCAACTCGAGAAGCCACAGCTTGACCCAGTATGAGCAAAGTGGGGCCCAGGAAGGCTCAGTTCTCCAGCTGGCAGGTCTATGGCCTCTGGTGGCCCTGGCCACCATGACAGGCTGCAAAATTACCTTGATAATGGCCTTGGACCTCTCAGACAGCTGAAAGGAGAGGGTTTTTTAGTTCATTTTTCAATTAGGAAGACTAAACCAAAACTCCCAAGTTCTGTGCTACAGTTTATCAGTAATAATAATAAAATAATCTGGATAGAAATACTTCCAGTCTTAAGAAGATCCCGCACCAAGATAAAATGCTGAGAGTCACAGGAAGCTCAGGATGGGATGAGCTGCAGGAAAACACAGCACTGTACAACACAGATGACTTTGCTCAGAGGGAAAGCTGAATACACACTGACAGCCAGCATTGTGTGCTGAGTCAGTACAACAGCTGCCAATTTTTATCCTAGCAGAGCATTCAGGATGGATTTTCCAACAGGAGAACATCCCTGACAGCAGCATGACAGTGTTACTGAAACAGATCACTCCACCCTGAGTGACAGACTCTCCTCCCCTGCATTCAGACACAAGGACTGACCTTAAACGACCTCCTACAGACTCTGGTGAGGCACAGGCTTGCCCAGACATGCTGATGGCATTAAATCCAGTTCTACTGAAAAATGCCTGTGAGACCTATGCACTTGAAGTTCCTGAAGTGGCCAGACACAAAACCAAGCTGGAGAGGGACAAAACCCAGGCTGGTGCTCTGCAGTTCCTCGTGTGTGACTGCGAAGAGGTAAAAAAATAGAAGCAAACTATTTACTAAGGACACATGGTTCTGCTTTTTTAATTTCAAAGGCCAGAGCAAAGAAACTATTGGTGACCTAGTCAAGAAAACCCCAATGCCAAACCCTAAAAAGGCCTCCTCACTTCAGTCTTACCTGGAAAATGCTGTTACAGCTTCTGAGCTTCCAGAGGGACCGTCCCTTCTGAATGGAGAGCAAGGAGACAAGAATTTGGCACAACCAATCTCAAACAACCAAAAATGAGTCTCCAGCACTCAAGAGCATTTCTCTAATGCGCCAGCTGGAAGCCCCTGTTGTCAGCAGAGAAGTTATTTAGTGTACAGCAAACACAGGTAATGCTTTGGGGGTCACCTGGCAGGGAAACAGAGCGCTGCTCCCCAAATAGCAACCCTGATTATCTTTACTCCTACTTTCCCAAAAGCTAAGCACAGGCTGCTGGGGCTCAGCTGGACACCTTTAGTCACAGATACCCAGCATCACCTGCACAGCCTGCAGGAGGTACAGTCTGCATCACATTTTGGGACTGTGGCTCCCTCTGGGGCTGGGGACACGAGAGGTGAGAGAATTCCATCATCCCCCCCGGCCAAGGGGAAGGTTTGCAATGTGCTGGGAGGAGATAAGCCACAGGCCTTTCATTTGGAATTTACCAGAGGAGGCAAGGCAGGGCCAGCACTGCTGTGCTCTCCCTGGGATCCACAGGCAGGAATTTCTCCTGCTGCACTTCCCAGCGCTACCAGACAAGATCCGTTCTGAGCTACAAACAGCAAACCTGCTCCAGTCAGGGATTTTGGTCTCTGTGTCCCTCCCGCCCTGCTTAAGACAAAGCCAGTTTTCACATTAAATGCTAAAACATCTGCACCCGCACGGGAAGTGTTCGAGTCACTGCCGAGTGACTGGAATGTAGCTGACAGTTCATACCTGGAATTATTCTTTGGCTCTTTTTCAGTTCTACCCAGAAAACACACCACACCCTGTTCTGTCCCTATAGCACCCCTGTCTCCAGTCCCAGCCCACGGGCCCTCAGGCAGTGCCGGAGGAGGAGGAGGAGGGTCCCGGTCCCCTACTGCGGGTACGCCTCGGAGTACAGCAGCCCCTCGGCCGAGATGGCGTCCCCGAGCCCCACGGTCCGCACGGGGTCCTTGCACACCAGCACGGGCGTGAAGTGGAACGAGATGCCTTCCCTGTGCCAGTGCACCACGGGCTCGTCGGGATTCAGGGAGATCCTGGCGGGCGCCTCCGTGTGGGAGGTGAGGAACTCGCGGGGCGCCTTGAGCAGCACCCTGCTGGTGTCGATGGTGTCGGTGGCACAGGCCTGGGTGCCCGCGGCCCTGGCCCCGGCCGCCACCGCCGCCGCCTGGTTGCCCCAGTGCCCGTCCACGGTGGCCAGGATGTGGTAGGCCAGGGTGTGGAAGTGGATCCGCGTGAGGTCGGAGGCGCGCTCCGCCGCCTTGCCGTGCTCCTTCAGGATCCAGAAGAGGATGTCGCTGACCACCCCCACGTCAGGAATGCCGCTCCAGGAGGCCAAGGAGGCGTGGGGGCCGGAGGCGGCCTGCGTGAGGAACAGCAGCTCCTGCTCGTTCAGCCCGATGGAGTTCACCAGGGGAAAGACCTGCTAACAGAAACACGGGAACCACAGGTTTGCCTTCGGGGGGACAGTCAGATCCTCAGGGGATTCCTCCCTTCGGGGGGTGGGTTTCGCAGTGTCCTGCTGTGCTCAGCAGGAGCAGCGCCCGCTTCCCAGAGAGTTGCAGCCCAGTCACAGCACTTCTCCAGATCAACAAGAACTGCTCAGCCAAGGAAACATTCCATTTGATGCAATTAATTTTCCAGACACACACTTTGACAAGCAAAGAGTAACAAGACATCAGCTCCACATGAAACAGTCATAACACTGAGATCAGAGCTGTGTCAAGATAAACAAGCAACCACCAGGATCTGCAGTAAAGAAATTCTGCAAAGAAATCGAGGGGTTTTTTAAATTATAAACTCAGCTCAAATTCAATCTTTGACTGGACAGTCCTGATTTTAAGTTTTCATTTCTATATTCCAGTGTGTGCTCTGTGATACTGAACCTGACAAAAAGAGACGTCCTTTTGTTTTCCTTACCTGATGCATAATGTTGCCCATAAAATCTTGATCAGTCATACTGGCCAGCTCCAGGTGAATGGGAATGTCGGTAGGGATATCAGAGATGGAGGCCACAGCCTACAGGACAAGAGAAAAAACAACACTGAAACATGTATTTATTAAGAAACAGAAGAGGTAAAAGGGTTATGACTTCAGCTACACATTGATTTTCCTGTGTATGGATTTGAACACAATTCCAAACGAGATGTCTGACCAGTGGGTGGACTGCTAAGGGAGGAAATAAAAACAACTGCAAGTTTTCAGAATTCCAGAGAAGAAAAACTGTATCCAAGCCTAATCTGCACCCAGCTCAGCACCTTTCTAATGGACTATTCCAAAACCTCACAAATCTGAAGGAACTGCAGAACAGCTGATGCTTAGAACACAGAAAAAGGCCTTGCATCGGAATGAACTGTAAAACGTGCTGTAAGACAGATGCTGCTTAAGGAATGCAAGTGCTGATTATAACCTGGATCATCTTGGTATCTGGGATAGAAAAGGTGTGACTGAGCCCCTAGACAAACCCAGTAACCAGATCAGTGCTCTCCAGCCGGGCAACCAGCCCTTCTTCCCTAGACAACCCACTGAATCTAAGAGAAGTCAGTGTTACAGGATTAGACTTTTGCCATTCCTGCAGTTCCCAGTCTCCTTTTAGCAGGCAACACTGAGATTTGTGGGAGAGCTGAAGGCACAGCCCACCTACACCTTCCAGCCTGGGAAAACAAGGCCTTGCCATGAAGCACTTGTTGGAGTGGAAATTGAGGAGATCCAGGTGATCCAGGATCTCACCTCCATCAGTCGTCTCTGTCGCGCCTCCTTGCTCTGCCCTTCCATCATGTGAAGTCCTGAAAGCACCACCAGGTCTGGCTGGAATTCATCCAAACTGGACACAAACACTTCCAGCATGTTCAGGGCACCGTTGGACAGGTCATGGGAGAAGATGAAGCGGTTGGCAGCAGGAGCTCTCACTCGGCCCCACTGCTCACCTGGGGTGGAGCAAACAGAGGTAAGGAGCTGGAAACTGCTTATTCCATGGTGAGATCACCAATTAAATGGGCTCCAGCAGCAGCAGCAGGAAAACACATGGATCTGTTTTAGCATTACATGAGGGTTACCCTGATTTAACCACATCTCCATGTGGTTAAATGGTACCTTTGTGTTTTCAGGGACCATTTTAGTTTTGTGGGGCTTTAGAGCGACACCCATCAGGTCAGTGATGTTCAGGGTTCCCAAATAACACTCAGCCTTTGGGAAGGTACCTGCTTGATACTCCAAGATAAGATGGAATTCATCCCTTTCCTGCATGGATTCAGGTGGCACAACCACATTGTCATCAAGCAGTTCATGGAGTTTGGGACCAACTGGGCCACAAAGGAGGATCTAGAAAACAAGGCAAAACAACTGAGGGTTCCCTGCCATGTCCCTTGCAAAACTTTAAGCATCACCTACCCAATTTTTAAAATTATAATAATTCCATTTTTAAAAATCAGCTATGCTTTCAACTTGGAAGGCCAACCATATGTTGCACCACAACCCAAGAAATAACTGCCAGATGCCCAAAATCTACAGGGAAGTGATGTGAGCCAAGCAAATTAAAGAGTGTGCAGTCTGTGCAGCGTGCGTGTACCTTCAGGTCTGGATTTGTCGCGAGCTTCTGCCCGATGAGAGCAGCATTTCCTCCCACGTAGAGCTGTAAAACAAATAGAGGAGGGTGTGGGTCCCATTTGCTTTGGGACCTTTACACATGTTTAGTCCTCAGCACAGCCTGGAGATTTTGGCTTTTTAGAACAGGGTCCAGCAGTACCCAAGTTACTAAAGCTTCTTGGGGCTGAAGGCAAAACAACTTTACAGTTCGCTGCGAGATCTCAACAAGCTGAGTGTTCTCTTTTAATATAAATACTTGTCTTCAGGTAATGGCCACGTAATAATCAATTAATTTATAACAGTGCTGTAACAATCAACTCATTCAGCACATAAAGAGCTCTCACTCCTGTGCAGCTTCTCTATGGCAATGGGTGACCTGTGGGTTTTTAGCAAGGCTGGCAAGGAATCGTTTAAAAACTGCAACAGTTCTTTCTCCAGTTTGAGACTGAGGTGAAACCTGGTACCTGTGCCCATGTGGAGTGAGAGGAACCTTCTTACCTTTCTTCAGGTAAGAAAGGTGAAACTTCCCAGTAAGAAACCTCTAAGGGGAGCTTTGAAAAAAATGCATATGGATTGTCATGAGGGTCACAGAGGAGAACACAGAGATGCTCCAAGGGCTGGAGCCCCTCTGCTCTGGAGTCAGGCTGGGAGAGCTGGGGGTGTTCAGCTGGAGAAGAGAAGGTTCCAGGGAGACCTGAGAGCCCCTTGCAGTGCCTAAAGGGACTCCAGGATTGCTGGAGAGGGACTTTGGACAAGGCATGGAGGGGCAAGAGAAGGGGGAATGGCTTCCCACTGCCAGAGGGATACTGGGAAGGAATTGTTGGCTGTGAGGGTGGGGAGGCCCTGGCGCTGCTTGGCGACAGAAGTTGTGCTGCCCCATCCCTGGAAGTGTCCAAGGCCAGGTTGGACAGAGTTTGGAGCAACCTTAGTCTCATGGAAGGTGTCCCTGCCCATGGCAGGTGGTGGGATGAGAGAAGCTTTAAAGGTCCCTTTCAACCCAAATCATTCTGGGATTTGCTGACAGAAAACAGGCAATCAAAGGATCCAGCTACAAATCAGGTGATTCCTCACTCCCTGCCTCATTCCAAGGTGTCAGAACCACTTTTACAGCCTCAGCTTAAAGAGGCATCTTTGACATTTCACTTTGGGAACATCAGCAGGAGAGAGCCCATTTACAGCCCTCCTGTTTGCAGCAGGGGGAGAATCCCGCGGAAGATCATTCACACACTCAACCTACACCGCAACTCCTTTCCTGAAGGGTTAGCTTTAGGGAAGATGAACGTCACCAGTGCTAAGTAAGCAAGAGCCCCGCCTCCCCAAGGCTGCGGTGGGGTGCAGCCCCACCTGTGCCGCGGGGTGCTCCGAGGCCGTCCGCGCGATGTCCCGGAACGCCGCGGCGTCGCTGAAGAACCGCTCGGCGGCCGCCCCTCGCTCCATGAAGTGAGTGAAGGCCTCCCTCAGGTCCTGCCCCGAGCTCAGCACCGCGTGGTTCTTCCCATCCCCGGGCTCCAGACCCAGCGCCTCCAGCAGCTTCACCCCGGACAGAACCACGTCCACGCAGGCGTTGACACTGGAAGAGACAAGGAAAAGGCGTCCTGGGAAACCACACAGACCTGAGGGCAGCTGTAAGACTATCCAGTGAGACTGGCTGTTCAGGGGGAGAACAACCAGCCAGATGAAAGAAACCTCTCACAAGGCACAGGAATTCCCAGAAATTCTCTCCTAAAGCCTTATCCCTTGGACTCACCTTCATTGCACTGCAGAGGAGAGAGGGATTTCTAACTGTCTGCGGAATTAAAACGAGGAGGGGGGAGCTCATGGTGCAAAGGTGGCTGAGTATGTTACAAGACAGGTTTGCTTCATTTCCTGCCTTACACTCGCTCAAAAGCGGAACAGGCACGATAAGAATGGCTTTTTTAATTTCTAATTCTTAAAAGCTTTCAAATATATATATTTATTTGGGGTTTCAAATGGGCACGTGACTCAAAACTGTTAAAAACAAAACTGAAAGTATTAAGGCTGCTAGATCAGCCTCTTGAGTTCCAACTGCTCCTAATAATACCCAAACCCCCACACAAACTCCCCACACAGGCTGGTTCTGTTTACAAGAAGTCAAGAGAGCAATTTGTCAGTTGAAATATTTGAAAACTGCAATTTCTAAAGGACCATCCCTAACTTCCAGAAATAGCGTGCAGTGGAAGCAGAAGACAAATCCTGCAATAGTTAGGGAGGGATAAGAATCATTTCAGCAGGTCCAGGCTTTATGGAAAGTCTAACTTCCAGTCTCCATTTCTTATCAATTACATCAGTTTAATCAGTCTAGTTTAGAGCAGAGAACAGGTTTCTGGCTGGAACCAGGCCCCCAGGAAGACTATTTGTGAATACCTGCCCTTGTTTCACTCTGTGGTTTCAGAGAGATACCAACACAAACCAAGTATTTCCTGAGATGATAGCAGCAATTACTTAAGCACCTTGTGGACCTGCTGTCAAGTGCCATTGCTATTCCACTGCCCCACACTTCCCTGACAGGGATCCAAACCATCTATAAAACTTCTGCAGGATTTATAACTTCCTCTGTGTCTACCCCCACACTCCCAAGGCCAGTTCCTGCTCCATCTCAGTGTGGAGAGCCCAGCATCCAGCACCGCTCCTTGGCAAGGACCTCTCCAGGGGAGACTGGGGCCACAACACGTGAAAGCTGCATCACACAAAATAAAGGACATGAAAAGCCCTGAGGCTTCCCAGTCCACGAGGTAACCAGCCCAGAAATCCTCTGGATGTGCATCATCTGCACGGAGGAGAGAGAAATCCCCTTGCACAGCAGGGAAAAGAAATGATAAGCTCAAGCAGCATTTTAGCCCCAATTTTATGTTTTAATGAATCATTAAAGATCCAAGGGGATGAAACCAAGTCACATTGCTCTGCTGACACACAGCTCCATATCCATGGAGGTGGGTAACTCCTTCCAACACTTGAAGGCCAAATCATCCAGTCAAAGTCAAGTTATCCTCCCATGTCCTTGTATTTAAAAGGAAGTGAGTCAAGTGCTATATATAACATCCAGATTAATGGTCACACTTAAAACCAGCATTTAAGATCAATGTGATATTCATGAACTTTCCCCTTGTTCTCTTTCCACTTTAAAAAGTGAAAGGCTGTTGGATTTCCCTGTGCACACACGGGTGCTTTCAATATCCACTGCCTTCTCCTCTCCCTTCCTGTCTCTTTCCTCCCTTCTCCACTTCATACACTTGTCTCTTGTGCTTATTTATTGCCAGCCTCTGCTGGATGGGCCAGGAGCTCCAAGTCCCTCAGACTCTGGGTATAGGTTTGTCTTATAGGGGATAAAGTCTCTGGAGACAGGCTGCAAAAGGGGCTGAGCCCCAGAGCCCCCGGAATCACAGCACAGGAGTGGTCTGGATCATTCCTCCCCTCGGCGGAGGTCCAGCTTCGACCAAGCAGTGCTGGCTCTCTTAGGGAAATCATGGAATGGTTTGGGCTGGAAGGTGGCCTTCAAGGTCATCTCATTCCACTCCCTGCCCTGGACAGGGACACCTTCCACTATGCCAGGTTGCTCCAAGCCCCATCCAACATGGCCTTGGACACTTCCAGGGATGGGGCAGCCGCAGCTTCTCTGGACAACCTGGGCCAAGGTCTGACAGCCAACAATTCCTTCCCAATGGCCCATCTAACCTCTGGCAGTGGGAAGCCATTCCCCCTTGGCCTGTCTCTCCATCCCTTGTCCCAGGTCC
>JAWWEU010000017.1:18766997-18872150 GCA_035583155.1 Acropternis orthonyx
ATCTCCGTGGCCTCCTCTGGACTCGCTCCAGCAGCTCCACGTCCTTGTGCTGTTGCTGCCCAGGGCTGGAGGCAGCTCTGCAGGGCGGGGGTCTCACCGGCGCAGGGCAGACACCGCGGGGCACATCCCTCCCGTGCAGGGGCCCGGACACATCCCCGCCCATCCCTCCCCGCTGGATGCGCTCCCGCCCCGCGCGCGCTCCCCCGCCCCGCCGCCAGGGGCGCGCCCCGCGCGCTCCCGCACCTACCCGACGGCGACGCGCGCCCAGCCGCGCGCGGGGCGGACAATGGCCGCCTGCCAGGCCGCCACCGTGCGCGCCTCCAGCGAGCGGGCGCGGCGCAGGGTGCCCAGCAGCGAGGCCGAGAGCTGGCGCAGGGCCGCGGGGGGCAGCTCGGGCCCCAGCACGCACAGGTAGCCCAGCGCCAGGGCCAGCAGGCCCACGCACACCGAGCGCTGCCACATCGCCCCGCGCCGCTCCTCCCCCGCCGCCGCGGCTGAGGCGGGGCGCGCCGCCGGGGGCCTCCTTACGCCGCCTCCGTAGCGCCCCGCCCCCGCCGGCCGCCGGGCCGCGTAAATCGCTTCGGGAATCGCGGCGCGCCGCGCCGCCTGCGCAGCCTGCGTAACTCGGTACGGGAATAGCGCTCCCGCCGGGGCCCGGCGGGGCGGCTGCGCAACCTGCGTAGCCCGGTACGCCAATAGCGCGGGGCGCGCGGCGCGTCGTGAGGGGAGATGGCGGCGCGGCCGCTCCCTCACGGCACCGCCCTCACGGCACCGCCCGGACGGGCCCTCAGGCAGTGACAACCAGGGCGAAAAACTCTCCCGTGGGCGCTGCCGTGGTGCCGGCGCCCTCAGCAGCGCTGAGCTGAAGCCTGACTGGGTATCGCGCCCGCACCCTCCTGTGTGTGCGGTACTGCTGACCCCTCCCTGCGTTCTTCTTCGTGGTGTCCCCTTTCTCCGTTTCATGTTTCCGAGCACCTTTGTGGGTATGTGTTGTATTTCCACTCTGCCCAAGCACAGCAGTGCCTGTGCCTCTGGTCCCCCAGCTCCTTTGCTCCGCCTCACGCCAAAGGCTCTCTAATGGCTTGTGTCCAGCACGCCAGGCACTGACTGAAGCCAGCCACCAGCCCTAGTGTTGCATTCTTTTTTTTGCAACACAATTCCTGGTCTCATCCTCCTCCGTGCCCCCCTCAGACCTGCCCACAGCCCCGAGGCTGCCCGTGCCCGGAGCAGGGGCTGAGAACGCCAGGAGGAAGGGAGGTTTCCCTTTTTAACCAAAGGGAGTTTTTCTCGGCTTCTGTAGAAATCACAGGAACGTTCGCTCAGAGACTCATAACAAAATTTGCAAGAGTTTGACAACTGTGTGCCACGGTGCGTTGGCTGAGGCAGCCGATAATTTTCTTATTCAGCTCTCTGTTGTGAGTGATTGTCACCTCCTCAGAGTCTGACAAAGCAAACAGTAAAGGAGATGGGGTAGCAGAAGGTGCTTTTTTTGTTGTTGATTTTTTCCTCTGTTTTAGATAAAAGGATTGGGTATTGAGCCAGCAGCCATTATCATTAATTCCTTACTGGCCCTCAGGGCTCATTTGGCTGCCCATCAGGTTCCATTTCTTACTGGTCGTGGCCATAAAGGACTTCCTCATTGAGTTATTTATTCTGTTCCTCTGAAGTTGCTCCTCAGAGCACAAGGAGGCAGAGGTGGGCACGACCGGTGCATGATGGGGGTTGGAACTGCTGGAGAAGTAGAGTGAGAAAAAGCCTCTTCCCCTGGCAGTGGATGGTGACCAGAGGCACTGACTGGGTTTATAAACCTAAAGTGTTATGATAATGTAATGATCTTTAAGAACAGAATCCTGAAAACAAACCAGAGGCCTTTCTGCTTTCCCTGTTCTTCAAGGAGTCTTTCAAGCAGTTCTTTATCCTGAAATAAGTTCCTGCTGAAGTGCCCCATTACAGAGCGATCATCTCCTCTCAGACCACGTTCAGCCCTCCAGAGTTGCTCTGTTAACATGTAACCCCCCTTTTCCTTTGCTCAGGTGGTCCTTGGGTTTTGTCAGTAGCTTTTTCATTTGAACAAATTTAATTTTTTCCCCTTCGGTGCTTTTCTGGCTGGTGTTTGATGTCTGTGATTATGAAACCTTGCTGGTTCCAGACTCGCACTCCCCAGAGGACAGGCCTGCGAGGCTCTTGCTGTTACAAACAGCGCCCCAGTCCAGGCAGGCAGTGTGAGAACAGAGCAAATACCTGCCCCAAAACCCTGCTGCAATCAGGGCTTCACCTGTGGGACTGTGCGTGTTTATAGCCTTGTCACAGAACATCATAATTAGACGTGCCCACAAGGCAGCCACGACCCAGAGCGCTGGCACCGCTCGGGGACCCCGTTATTAGTGATGTGTCGACAGAGGGTTTGGCTGCACACAATCTAACACAGCAATACTTTGGGGAATTCAGCCACAGTTCCATTTTGGGGTGATTAGTTTGTCACCTGATGCTAACGCAGTTGCTGCCCTAGAGACTAAAGTTGTCTTTTTTTACAACAGGTCCAGTTTCCACATCAACGAAATCGAACCTGCTCAAGAGGAGCTGCCTCTATTTGGTGTCTGTAAACTGCTGGTGTTCAGCCTCCATGAACAGTTCTGTCAGTGGACTCGAACGAGGCAGCAAAGGTAATTGAAAGATTCATTTTACCATCTGCCAGCAAAAATAAAAGGTTTAGAAAAAGATAAGTTCCCTCAGAGAACACGTTCAGTTAAAGAGCTAAACAGCCATTTCTCAGCTGACATTTATTTTTAAGCCAATGGAGATCTAGGTTTGCCTCAAACAGCCAAATTAGAGGTGAAACTGTCAGCTGAGAACTGAAATCAAGCTCCTTATTTCCTTCCCTTGGAGCCACCCAGCACCTCATGAATTTTATTTAGGGGTAACAGAGAGGGACACAGGGCTCTTGGATTCATAGGAGTTGACTCTGGCTGGATAAAAGGTATTAATTAAATACCTGATTAATTATGGAAATAGCGAGCTGATTACTTCTGGGATAGTGCTTTATGTCATTTCAAAGGTGTGACACACTGATTCCAAGAGTTTTCACTGGAATAATTTTATGAAAACATGGGAAGAGAAAGGTAAGGGTTATGGGATTTTTAGAATGGAAAGAGTTAAAACTTAATGTCAGCAGTTTCTGTTTGTTCCTTTTCCTTGGTTTTATGAAGTGGTTTGTATAGGAAATGTTTTTCATGACACTGTTTTGCAGTGTGAGCTGCTTGTGACTGGGGGTGGTAAGGGGACAATGGTTTTAATCAGTCCTCAGTTATTGGAAATGGAACTTCTTCCCTTTAGCAAAAAAAGAAGAAAGGTGGAAAGACTTTTTCTGCAGGAAGCAGACAAAAGATGTGTTTCCTTGGTTGTTTGAAGATTAGCTATGGAGAGCTGTACGTGTGGCACCTGCTGTCACAGCCACTCAGAGCTGACAGACCTCTGTGGCTGAGCTTTTGACCTCACTGAGTTTCTGACCACAGGCTTGTTTTGGAGAAATGGGGGTTTGCCACACTCTCATTAGGCAAGAGGAAAGGGACTGAGGGTGGACAAGGGCAGGAAACAGCAGGGAGGGGTGAAAGCCAAAGCTTCCAATTCCCAAGGAGCTCTGAATACCTGTTTTTTTTACTTTGAACTCACAAGCTTGGAGCAATTGTCTTTACTCCTTGTGAAGTTGAATTTGCATATTCAAATTAACTCGTTCCCTCTGACCTACTTTGGGCAGTTGAACTATAGGCCTGTGCACAATGTGGGATGGGGAGGAGCTTTTCTGAACTCTGAATTCCTTTATTGTTGCTGGGATCCATCATGCGTAACCGTAGTGCCTGGGATGGAATCTTGAGCTGGAGCTTATAAAAACACTGGGCAGCACCCAGGGCAGGATTTGCATGGTCCTGTCCAGCACTCCCGTCATATCACCCCTTCTCTCTGCGTTTCTTAGAAGTCCTGGAGTCAGTTGTTCAGGTTTTGTGTGTCCAGCTCACTCATCTGTATGTCATCACACCTTCCCTGCTATCAGACTGCTCCCTGAAATCCCTGCCTTTGATCCCAGGCCTCATTTAGTCCAGGCTGGACACTCCTTACAGAACTATGCATCAGTCCATGTACATGGAATTGGTGTGTACCTGGGACATTTCATGGGAGCCAACAAGAGAATACATTGGGGTGAGTGGTTGCTACTGGCGAGGCTTCATTGGGGGATGAGGAGGAAAAGCTGCAAGGTAGGCTTTTTGGATGGATCCAAAAGGCCTGGAAAATTCAGAAAGTTTGTGCTGAGCCATGCAGATGAGCAGAGGAGCTCTAATTAAAATACAGACTCTGTGTTGTTCTCAGAAACTGGGCAACATTCCCCATTTGAGCTCTGCCAGCAGATCTCAGTCCTGGACTTCAGCACCCAGTGCTTCTCTGCTCTGAGAGACACCCACTCATCTTGGCCAGCACAGCTCAATCTCAATCTGTAACACCTCGTGCTGTTCCAATTCTGGGCCCTCTTTGCGCAGAAAATGCCATCTCTCTACTCAATTGTGCCAAATTGCCTAGTTTTGTCTGCACAACTCATTTTCACTTGTCACCTAACGGGGTGCCTAGAGACTTCCATCTTGTGCTCTCAGCAATAGGGGGAAAAGCATGTGAATGCCCAGCCCCCTGCCAAGCCCCTAATTATATAGTGATGTGTTAATAACACAAACACTCTTTCACATCCTGGCAGTTGCAAACCTCGCCTCAGTAGTGCAGCACTTCAGAAGTAGAATTGCACAGGAAAGATGCAAATTCCAGTTTAAAATAATTGGTATCAGCATAATCTGTTCCCAGAATGAGAGCTGGGAGAAGTCTGAAGCTGTCACATACCAGTTGTGTGGATGTTCTGCAGAATCTGAACCACGTTTGACAGATCTGCTCTTGCAAAAGTGAGTGTTGCTGCACAGGGAATCTCTTTCCCTCCCTCCCTGGTTATGAATCTTCCTTCCTCAGAGGCCTTGCCCCCTCCCAGTTTGTGAGAGCTCAGCAGTGGGGGATGGAACCGTTTCCATCTTGGCTGAGATACCAGGACTGGAGCTGGCAACATCCACATCCAAACTGGTGTGTTTCTTTCAGTTGGAGCCAAATTGCTGGATTTTCCAGTGCTGGTGGCTCACACCCTGTGGTTATCAGCCTGGCTTCCAGAAAATACACGGGAACTGGGGCAGGTGTGAACCACCACCTGTGCTGGTGAACGCTCCGAGCAATTAGAGGTGGTGGCACTGACTGCTGAGCTTGGGAACAATCACCTTGTTTCTGGAGCAAATAGTTCAGATCAATAGAGATGGAACAGCTAAAAACTTTGTGGGAAGAAGACAGGTCAGGAAATTATCCTCAGGAAGGGAGAAAACTTTGGCGTGAAGGTGTTGTGACTGCATTTCCATTCTGGCCCCTGTGAGGCTCCAACTGCAACACTGTCAGGTGCCAAGAGCTGCAGAACAACAGGGCAGCTAAACCCCTGTTTATCTGTCAGGGGTGGCCCTGTAAACAGTCACATGAGTGATTAGGTGTGTTACAGGTGTGTTGTGCTGTTCAGAAAAAAGGATGGGTATATACGAGCAGGGCAATGCTTTAAGTGTTTTCACGTATTCTCAACTTGGCAAGATAGAAGATGAATGACAGATGCTCAATCTTATCTTTGGGAAGCAACTCTGAAACCAGAACTCTCAAATTATTCTTTAGTCCCCTAAATCCATCCAATTTGCATACTCATTGGTGAGTGTTATGCAGATTCTATCTCTTCATGCATACTTTGGATTCTGTATTATAGATGTTATAATTTATATTCTCATCATTTCAGCACTGACAGCAGTGCTGGTGTCGTTGGTTGGGAACGAGCCTTGAAAGGTTTGGTTTCTGTTGAGCCTGACCTCACTCCTGTGGTACAAAGGGCGTTGCTAAAACCTCACCACGTACCTCAAACCAACAAACGGGTGTAGTACAACCCCACCAGCAAAATTACACACCAGAAGTGCAACATTTCTGATTTCTGTTACCCTTCCAGAAAAATCCCAAAAGCTGGATCTCTGAGAAGCCTTTGATTTGCAGCCCTTTAGGCTGTGGTTGAAGCCCTTGCTGTGGCAGAGGACTGTGGAAGAAGGATTGAGGCAGGCCTGGAGAGACCAGAATAGAGAAGCCAAAGTGTTTGCTGTGCTGTAGGTCTGTCTGCTTGCAGTGCTGTGGAGGGGAGGCTGCTGAGGGTACTTTGCAAGAGACAGGACAGCCTCAGGTCAGGTTTCTGTGAGCAGGAGGGAGGGAGAAGGCTTTATCTGTGGCTGAGAGCCCCAGAGTTTGTCCAGCAAAAATACACTCATGCTCTCAGCATTGTATGAAAATAGGCTGTTTGTGTTTCCTGTTCAGTTGAGTGTCACATGCATGTCTGGAACAGCCAGTCTGGGCCTGGGGCACAGGGTATGTCTCTGTGGGGAGCAGGTCTCTCCTGCTGGCTCAGCTGCCATTTTGCCATTCCATTCACACTCACAACTGTGGGAGGATGGCCCTGGGTGGGGACACTGAGGTGATGGTGACACCAGGTACACACTTCCCATCCTAGTTGATCCTGCCTTACAGGATGTCACTTACTGCAGAGCAACCCCAGAGCCACCCCTGCTCCACCCTCCTGAGCCCCATCTCTTCCTCAGCACCTTCCAGCCAGGTGAGCCCAGGCTGTGCTCCAGCTCCAGGAACTCCAGGCTGTGGCAGTCATGTGGGCAGTTCTGCTCTCCCAGGGGCGGCTGATCTGCTGACTGATAGAAGGTGCCTTATGCAATATTGTAGCTGGGCATATTTTAACATGCTCACTGAAGCCCTGAATCAGATTTTGCAATGAATATGTGTATTGGTCTTCTGAGAGGCAGTTGCTTCAGAATTTCACCTCTGAGACTGCCAAACCTATTTGTGTATTTCATCGTTCACTCTGTAAAGCACTCACATACATCCCTGTGTTGTGTATTAACAGACACAGCTCATAAGTAGTGATGCCTGGCAAAGCTGTCAGCTCTAGATCTGTCCACAGAGGTTTGAGCCACAGAATTTGCAGTGACAAAGTCGTCCCTGGTATTTTCCTTCTGTGTGAGTGACAGGAAGCATAGGACATGGAGCATTTGGTATAATATGAAATGGGGGCAGTAGTTGTGGCTGCACATGGAACCAGATTTGTTTTAATTGGTAGAAGAGGTCTCTAACCTCTTTCACAAAGAGACAATGATCAGAGAAGTAGAAACAGAGCTGAGAAAAGTGATGCACAGTCAGAACACCCAGAAAATAGTTTATAAAATAAAGAGGATGTGAAGAAGCTAGGGGATGCTGAAACTGATTGTATGGGAGAGGGCTTGAAAAAGATTTCAAAGAAAGTATCTTTGAAACTATAAACGCTGAAAACCACAGACATCCAGAAAACAATCTGTCCTTTTATAAGTATCATTTGAGGTCTGGGTTTGCCTGTGTGAGTGTATAGATATTGCAGAGGCTTTGTGAGCGTGAAATTCCTTTTTCCTTTGTAGTTTTGTGCCACCTATAAGTCTTGTGAGGATGTGTTGCCTCAAGGCTGGGCAATGTGTATGACAAGAAAACGTAGCTAACCAAAAGAGATCAAAGTGAAAACTGGATGGATTCTCAGGGAAATTGCTGGGTGACCAACCACCTCAGGCTCCAGAGACTTCCTTTTGCAAGTTTGTGTATGATTTTCGCTGTCTCTGTTCTGTGAGCTCCGAGATTGTGCTTGGTTACTCCTGCAGGATTAAATGCTTTCCTGCAATGTCCTTGGGCTGCTTGGGGTGATTGGGTGGTTGATCTCACTGCCCTGGAGCTCAGCAAATCTCTTGTAGAAATGGCTGTTGTGCCTGTAGCACTGAGGGACCACGGTCTTGTTCTCTGGAAGATGAGGCAGATGGGCTGAAGAGAAGAGAGAAGGCACTGGAAGCCTCTCCATGCTGGACATACTGAGAAAGACTCCATGTTTACCCAAGTATAGAAGAAAGCAAACTGGTGCTTTTCTACCTCTGCTGCTCTCTGGATTTCAGAAGTGACTGCAATGACATTTCCCTTCTCAGCAGAGGCCAAGACAGATTGTCAGGTCACTTTATTCCTTCCTGGTTTGCCTGAAGCTGAAACATCACATGTGCTGAAGACCTCAGCAGCAAGTGGCTACTCCATATGCTGTCTGGAGGAGGTCATTCATCTCCAAAGGGAACACTTAGACTTTTCAATTACTCACTCCTGAGGAATCAGCTGCTGACAGAATACTCTCTTTAGCGACACACAGGCTTACACGGACAGTTTTGGTTGCCCATCAACCTCAAAAACTTCACCGTATAAAAAATGAGCAAGGAAGAACAACAGTTGTTGATCTGGACCAGCCTCTGTACAAGGAAGAGTTGACTAAGCAGGAACCTTTCAGCTCCAGAGCAATGCTGTAGAGGGCTGTGAAGTCCCTTGTATCTAGAGGGTGAGCAGTGAGGGATGGTTGGCTCTCCCTCTCCCAGGTATCCCGCTGTTCCAGAGGTGAGATAGTGGGCTGTGGGGGTCTGCACTCTGCCATGCTGTGACTGTCCTGAGCCCTGCTTGGGAGAGGAGGGGTGTTACTGAGCTTGGTTTTCACTTCAACTGGAGTCCTAAGGTGCCAAATATGGAGGTGTGTGAGGAAGCCTTTCCCAAACAAAGCTCCCTTACAGGAAAGGAGCTGATAAACTCTTGGGAGTCTGCTGTGGGTTTAGCACTTAGCTGGCAGCCGAAGGTGAGAAGGACAGGTCTGGGCAGCTGCACAGGACCCTGGGCTGGGAAAGGGCACAGCTGTGCATGAAGCACCTGATGACCAGGCTTTGAGATTATCCAAGTATCAGTGTTACCAGATGAGGAGCAGAAGCCTGTGGGTTTTCAGGGCTGTGCCTGTTCCTGTCTCTGCCGAGTCACAGGTGCTGAGATGCTTCTCACTGCTGGGCCCTTGAGCTTTCAGCTGGGCACTCATCCAGCTGTCCATCACTCCTTGGATCTGGTCCATGGGAAGCCAAGTGTGATCTGAGGGTTGCAGTGGAGATATCAAACAGACACCTGGCATTTCATCCAATCTGAGGTAAATTTGGACGGAAAATAGGACTGGGTTGTGCCTTGAGTGCTGGGCTGTGAGTCTGTGGTGGGGCTCCTGCCTGGGGTCATGGCCCTGTGGAATCAGCTCAAGACACAAGGCAGAACCACCTGTTTGGGTGTAGCAAAACCCATGTGGGGCAGCTCAGAACCTCAGGTGAACTGAAAGCCAGAGCAGGGATTTTCTTTTTCCCCCATGATTTGATCACAGAGTAACAACAGAGTGAGCTCTTGCACTCTTTATGGTACAACTGACAGTGCAGGGGAGGTGAGACGGCTCTGTTTGCAGCTGTGAAACCCATGAAGGGATATGTTCTTTGTGAATTAATTAATGTTGGGAAAAGGCATTTTAACTGTTTGACAAAAGATTAATTTCCACCCACTTCCCAGCTGGCGCTGTACTGCAGCTTAGCCATGGACTGTCAGATTTCCATCAGCCTTCAGAGTTTCCCACTGAAATAGCAATTTTTGCCTGGCAGGGCAGAGACTAACAGTTGTGAGCCCTGTGCTGCTCATGGGTAACAGGTAAGGGAGGTGGGACAAGGTTCTGCCCTGCTCCTGACAGGGCTCATTGGTACTGCATGTTCTGTTCAGATGCCATAAACGGGAGCTAAACTTGAATCCCTCTGAGCAGGGATTTAGGTTCATTTCCTAGGCTCGCAGAAGCTTTCAGGAATCTTTCCCTTGGCCTTTTTGTGAAATGAGGGGAATGTTGCCATCCTTCACCCCAAGGGAAGGGTTTCCCATGTAGGTTATTCAGTGTTGCAGCAGCACAGCAAGCAAGGAGGGGCAGGAGTTGGTGCAGTACCAGTGACACTCTCAGATAGGTGCAGATACGTCTTCAAGACAGAAGTTGAGGTAAATCATAATCACAAAATCATTAGTCTGCTAACAAGAGCTGGGGGAATAAACCTAAAATGAAATCCTAGTTTGCTGTAATAGCCTGTGGCAGACACCTGCTGGGTTCCTGGGGTCAGGACTTGACCCAGGAAAGGCGTGTGCTGCCAGTTCAGAGACCATGTATAAACTCCAGATTCCTTCCGCACCTTTCATATGTTTGCAAGCCTTCAGTTAGCCCTACCAAAGAGACAACTGTTAGGGAGACATTGACATCCACGTGATGCACCCACAGCAGGTCTTATCCCTCAGTGATAGGAAGTGAGAGGTGACCGTGTCATGTGTTGCCAGTAAATGGAGTGGCAGCAGAGCAGTGGCCTTCCTGTGTATGTCACTGGTATCAACAGCGCAAAGATGCCTCTAAATAGCACAGGAATGTTTACCAGTTTTGGTCTCATATGAAAAGTTCAAGCTGTATTTCCAGGACAGAGGGTATTCTAGGAAGAAGATCAAATCCCCAAGGAGCAGTTGTAAAATGCCATTGTTTGTGCCCCCAAAATGCCTTTGGTGTATTTTGCTGAAATGACAATGCTGCAGCTCATGTCCGTGTGTCGAGAAAAGGACACAAGGGTACAGAGCTGGGACCCTGAGCAACCTCAGAGATCATAAATACCACAAGGCAACAGAAAAATGAGATCTTCATTCTGAGTAAAAGAAAACAGAGAAAGAAGGCATCAGCCAAACTTTGAGTGCAGTTAGCAGGAATCTGAAAGCAAACTGTGCAAGACAGTTGTGAATATTTGCTACTCTGTAAAGATTGAGGGGCACCAGGGAAGTCCCACTTTGTGCCTGCAGAAACTTAAACAAATCAGCTACTGCAGTCCCCTGGAAAGACTGACCTGGGAGTTGCATAGCAGGAGACTCAGATGATGTGTTTTTGAGAAGTGGAAGGAGTCAGAAGGACAAAGCAAGGAGAAAGACAAGGTTGACCTAGTGAATCTGTTCATCTCTTCAGCTGCCTAAAGCAGCAAATGCCTTTTAAATATTCCTTTTGTGTGTTCTGTGCATTTTGATTTTCATCCGCAATGTCACCATGGAAGTACAAACTGTAAAATTCAGTCCCTGCAAAGCTGGGACTCTGCAAGTGTCCTCACATTACTGGGATTCACTTCTTTGCTGAAAGAACAGCTGGTCTGAGCTGGGGAGGGAGCTGTGGGCAGTGCAGTGGGAGAGGTGGCTGTGGAGCCTGCCCACATCAGTGAGGAGTGAGTAGGTGTGGGCACTGATGGTGGTTCACGGGAAGAGCTCTGTCAGGGCAGTGTCACTGTCACTCTTCTGAGGTTAATGCCATGCCCAGCAATAGGACGACCACTGTCACAAAGACATCTGCAGGAGACAGAGCCAATAGAGGGGAGTCTTTGGGGCTGCCAGAGGTGGGCATGACAGCCTGGTATAATGTTTGATGCCAGGGTGAGTGTATATGTTCAGTGATAGGGGCACGTGGAGCTTGCCAATGTCTCCTTT
Organism: Acropternis orthonyx; assembly: GCA_035583155.1. Taxonomy (NCBI): domain Eukaryota; kingdom Metazoa; phylum Chordata; class Aves; order Passeriformes; family Rhinocryptidae; genus Acropternis; species Acropternis orthonyx. Next base: position 18,778,488 of record JAWWEU010000017.1, read on the forward strand.
GGACTTGATGTGTTTCTCAGCCAAGAGCACCGAGAGGAGAAGTTCTTGACTTTTTGGTGTCTCTATGCCCTGAAGCTGATGCTCTCAATGTTACCATAGCCAGCAATGGTGGAAGAACCCAGGCAAAGCAGAAAAGTGCTAAGAAAAGCCAAATCCTCTATCACTGGCACACAAAAGACCATCTAAAACTACCACCAGCAGATCCTAATAGTGTTATGCTGCTTTTTTTGATAAATCATGCACTTGAAAACCAGCAGAATCCATTGAGCAGGTAAATTCTTGCTCATAGTTCACTGAAACCACCAGTACATTCACTCACTGCAGGTCTAGGACGAATGAGACTCAGAGGACAGGTATATACGTGGTCTCCTGGGATGTGCTCAGCAGCCAGCAGGACAAACACAGGCCTACCAGCTTGTCATAGAGCATGGAGCAGACTCTCAGCCCTGTTACAACCCTGTGTAAACCAGCCTCCTGTCACCAGAGAACTGGCTTGCACTCACCCACATCTCACCTCCCACACAGCACACACAGGAGTTTTCACAATGGCAGCAAAAGAAGGAACGATCTTCCCAAGCCTGGAGGAAATCCCTTTGGTGCCAGACCACCTGAGGTCGGGTGGTGTGTGAATCAAGGCTGGCACTGCAGGGGATGTCTTGGCCAGGCAGATCTGTGAGAACATGGAACATGGTGTGAGAGATGTGACGTTTATTTTGCTGTCTGAAAGGGATGTGGCTGGAAGGAATATTGCAAAAAGCCATTTTCCAGCAGCAGGTGCTGGTGCATGAGCCAGGGTAGGACCCGAGGGCACATCTGGCCAGATGCTGGGAGTGCCCATGTTGGGGAGAGCAGAGCTAGGACATGGAGGAGTGCTGCTGCTTCTGGTTCACAGGGAGCCCTGGGCGTCTCATTTGCTTTTGGGCCAAATGAAATGTTCTGGTCAATTGAAATCCCATTTGATTTAATTTGTAATTTCTTTTGCTGACTTTATTCCAGCAACCATTGTGTGGTGCTGAATGTTTTGTGGCTGTAGCTGGGTCTGGCTCTGGTGGTGGCCCCTTGCACTGAGGAAGGGCAGGAGTGTTTCCAGTTTTCAAGTGTTTTCTTGGCAGCCAGGAAACCTTTGCTTCCTGGGAGTGGTGGTCCCTGAAGGAAGACTGACTTCTCCAGCACGTTGCTCTCCTGACAGTGTGGAATTGCTGAGCCAGGCCTGGCATCTCAGGCTGTGTTTAATGTCCTGCCACTTCTCTGTGTCTAATGAAGGGGCCAGAGCCCTTTCTGGATCTCCTGGGGATGGGACACCTCATTTTCACCCACTTGGAATATAAAATGACAACTGTAGATGAACTTTATTTATTCTGTCTGTGCAATGTATCTGTATTCATGCAGCTCCTTGGCTCCCAGCACTAGGAGCAGTAACTTGTCCTTTAAAATGATAATAATCCCAAGCAAACCAGACAAACTCCCTACAGAGACAAAATTTGTCATTGCTTTGCCTTTGGCTTTGCAAATATCTCGTGTTTCTCCTCCTAAAATGTGTTAGGCTGCTGCACCCATGGGTTGAGGGATGAGGTCCCAGGGCAGGCGGGTCTGTGGTTGTGGGCACAGAGGTGCCTGGAGCACAGTGCTGGGACAGTGGGAAACAGGAGCAGCTGCTGAGAGAGGGCTCTATCAGTCCTTCCCAGTGGTGGTACCAGAGCAGACGGGTGAGTTTTTGGCTGCTCAGGACACCACGAGGTGCTGTCCCGGTGCCGGGGGTGCCCCGGAGCCGCGGGAGAGGGCGCTGCGGGCCCGCGCTGCTGCAGCAGTGCCGGGCTGGGCTCACAGCGGCAGCCGCGGAACCTCCGAGCGCAGGGATGGCAGCCCTGGGAGGGGAAACGGGGCTGGAAACTTCACCCGAAACTGCTCGGATGAGAGGATGGGCAGATCGTCACGATCCACCTGTGAGAAACAAGGAGCCTGCGAATTACGTTATACTGAGTGCGGGCGTCTCTTTACCTAGAAGGTTGTTTTAGTGGATTAATGTGCTTTCGAGTTCAGCTGCTGGTCACCAGAAAGGATGGTGGGTTTCGATTCGTACCATCAGATATCTTTTCCTCTTTCTTACTCTGTTTTGGTTGTGCCCGCAAAATATCCTGTCCTGAAGGTTGTCACTAGAAAGAGATGTTAGAAATGTTCCAAATCTGCATCAGAAAAGGTATATCATGTCACAGGCATTCGTTCCCTTTCCATTTCCATGGAAACGTGCTAGCACGGACTTCGGTGTGTCAGGCAGAGCAGCCTGGTCCTCCAGCCTGGCAGGATCTCGTGGACTGTCTCCAAGCGCAGCTGCTGGCAACAGCACATGGAAATCTGCCTTGGTCTTATCAGGTTTGGAAAGACCAGGTAGTCTGGTCCTTTAGAGTAACAGCACTTGATATATCGCATCCGAAACAGCAGCCGGGGCAAGCATTTGACTCCCAACTTCCCCCTTCCCACCATACCGTTCCGTATCCCTTTGCCCCGTCCCGTCCGCAGGGAACGCTGCACACCACAGGCTACAGTTTTTAATTTCCTGGGGGGCGGCAGAGGTGGAGAGCACATCTTGTGGCGGCTGACAGGCTTTTTGTTCTGCTCCAGTCCTTTTATTAACCCCCTGCTAGATCATTCCCTGTCTGTGCTGAGCTGCCCCCGCTGCGTTCGTGATGAGAGCGTTTGTAGCAGCAGGGCTGCCGTGGGAGATTAGGGGATCCCGCGGGCCGGGCGCGGTGTGCGCTCAGCGCTGCCGCCGCCTCGCCTCCATCTGCCCCCGCCGCCGGCCCAGACACCCCTTATTAACCCCGCGGCGACAGCAGTGGTGCGTCTGATCCCCCGCAGCCATCCCGCACCTCCCGTGTCCCGCCTGGGAAGGGGGTGGTGGGCAGGCTACCGGCGGTCCTGCGGGATGGGGCCTGTTGCAAATGGATATGGAGAAGGTGACAGCAAAAGCATCATCCACTGCCCCGCGCTCTGCCATCCCTCGGCTTTGCCGAGCCCCTTTTACCCTACTGTACATCTTAGGCAAAAGCAAATGTTCCCACTCAGTAATCTTGTCCAGTTCCCCTTCTGTATTTAAGGCCTCAATTCTGTAAAACATTTATCCCAGACCTGGAACTGCAGAATTTATGGGAGCAATTGAGTTCTTTCTGGGCAGTTGTTTCCTTTTCCATTTGGATCAGACTGCTGCTGGTGGTTGATTATTCAAACAAATTAATTTGGGATATACACACGAGTTCTAATTAGCTGCAATTATTCACTTATTTCCCCCCTGCTTCTCTTCTGCATTGCCAGAAATGAAAAAAATATCACCCTAATACAGTGTGCCCTGCAATAATTATCCCCCGGACCAATCCTGAACCTCTCAGTCTACGATCAATACCTTCGTCTGTCAGCCACAATTAATTAAACACAGCCCCACTTTCAGGGCTTTGATTCATATCACCTCTGAACAGCTTACTGGGTATTATAATCCAGACATGATTCTAATACTGTCCTCAAGTGCAAGGGAGGGGCTGCCTGAGACATCAACCCCCAATTTCATTAAAAGGCAAGCGATAGAGGGGCTCTTGTTATGAGGTGAGTGATGAGTAGGTGGGACTGTGTTCTTCCCTAGAGCCCGGCTGCTTCCCGGGGAATAATGCTGCTGGAATCAGACTGGGGCAAGGCTGCTGCTCTGGGTGAGGAAGGGGAAGCTGAGTTAGGCCCAGCATGATGGTTTTGTTGTCTGTGCCATCTGTGTGGGTGTGTTACGGCTTACAGAGGCCTCTTTTATTGGCCAGTAGTTGCAATTTTGGAATTTGAGAAGGTTCTGAACTGTAATTCAATATCCAAAGGCTGTTCTGAGTTTGCTGACGCTGGTCTGTGGTGGGCCAAGCCAGAACTCCAGAGATGTAAAACAAAGCTCTTAAAAAACAATAAAATTGTTTTACTTGAGATTCTTCTGATGCTTTTAATAACCCTCTATTCTCACATGGAGTGGTAAAAGCAAAGAGGGATGTAGGGCCAAGCCACACATTGGCAAAGCAGGGACTGGATCCAAGATTCATGGCTCCCTCTCCTCTCTGCTGTCTCCCTCAGACAGGAAAGGAGGTCAGATCTAAAAGGGGTGATTTGAACCTGTTCCAGGTCTTAAACCAGAGAGTCCTTTTTGCTGATGCTGGGCCATGTGTCTCAGCCAGCATCCTCTCCTATGATTGCTGCCTTCACGTTCTTTTTTAATGGATTCACAGTCAGACGCTCTCCTTCCTGGATGCCTGTTCCTTGCACCTTCACCCTCAGGACTTCAAAAGCCTCGGGTCCAGCAGCCAGGAGTCTGAGGGCAGCTGCTGTTATCTGCAGAGGGCAGGCAGCTCAGCAAATCTTCAGGTGATAAGGGAGAATGATTTCCAACTTTCAAGCCACTTGGAATAAAGTGCAGCTGATGATGTTGCAGGGAGTCATGACCTCAGGACTGGGAACAGCAAATCTAACTGTGTTTGAGCTCTCCAGCAGCATCACTGTCCAGTTTCATCAGTGCAACTATCTGGGGGTTTCCAGGACACCTTCCAAGTGATAGATGTGTTTTGTTTTCTGCCCTTGTAGGACAAATGGCTTCAGAGCCATAATCAAAAGGGAATAGGCGAGTGCTGTAGGTCAGCTCGAGATTTGTGCTGGCTCTGCTGGAGGAAAGCCCAGTGTTTGCACGGCACAAGCAGGAGCCTGTTCCCAGGGTTGGAAATGTTACACTTGGCCTTCCCAGCAAAATTGACACCTTAGTGGTACATATGGGAGGGAGGGAGGTATGGAAAACCTTCCACTCTCCGTGTCCAGGTCCAGCAGGGCTGGAGCCCAGAACTACTGTGGCGTTGCGTGAGGGGGCTGCAGAGCTCACCGCAGCTTTCACGTGGCTGCCTGAATTTGGGAGTTCATTCCAGTTCAGTGAGGCAAGGGATACTTCCATGCCTGCTGTCCACACAGGGTTCTACTGTTTGAGCTGTAGCAGCTTGCCTGTTGCATCCAGGAATGACTGAAGCTGGAATATTTGCTCAGCAAGTTTTGTAGGTTCGATAGGACATTCAGTTAAGGGAGAGAAATGAGAGCATGCAGCGTGCTGCACACCGAGGCTGCCCCTCTGACAGACCTCACTGAGAATTCACAGTGATTTTGCAGGGAAGAAAAAACACAATGTGAAACTTGGAAAATAAATAATGTGTTGGATTTTGCTGCCTGGTTGTTTCTAAAGCCTTGTTCTCACCTTTTGCAGAGGATCAGAATGATACCCAGGCTGTTGCTTTATCTGCACTTTAAGCTTCAGCTTGTAAAGAGCAAAGTCTCTGTGATCAGAATGATTTTAGGTATATGCAAGCCAAAAAAATGCCAATTTCTCTGCTACCCACCTAAGAAAATGAAGTGGTAGGTTTGGAATAGAACAGTAAACCACAGTGCCTTTGTGGGTGCAAACTGTTAGCCTGTGGTTCCCTGCAAGACAGAGGAACAAAGGCCACTTTGCTTTCATCAGCCACTTGAGCAGTACAGACCCCCCCCACCGCCCTCCCAGGGTGAAACACTCTGCTGGTGAGTCTTTATTGCCAGGAGAAAATGAAGATTATACGCAAAATACAGACGAGAAAATTCACATCTCTGCATTTGAGTGCTGTGCTGGGTATGACATCACTGGTAGCCAATCAGCAAGCTCCCTTTGTGTCTGGCTTTCTAATAAAAGCCACTTCATCAGAGTAATTTGCAATAATAATTTATTCACCTTCTAGGAACGACGCCACCTGACTCCCTGAGCAGCCAGGGAAAGCAAGCGTGCAAAAGTCTGGAGCCCCAGATGTGGCTGTGCCCTGGTCGAGTGCAGCTCCAGCTCTCACTTGAGTGGAGTTGCTTTCAAGTTGCAGATAATGGAAGTGATCACTTGTGTTCATTGATTACCCCATGGGTCAGCACCCCTAAAGGTGCTCAGTGCTGCAGGCTCCCAGAGCAGAGCAGGAGAAGGGACACTTGTAGGAAGGGTGGCACTGGGGCCATGTGACGGGGCTCTGCAACCCTGGGCAGGGTGGGAGGGATCCCCTCACTCCACAAGGATGTACAGGGACAAGGATCTGCTTTGCACAGACACTGGGAAGAATTTGGCCTTTTGTATTTGGGGTTTGCCTGAGTGAGAAGCAGGGCAGCCTGTGCTGGAGGCACAAAGAGAAACCAAGACACCACAGGATGTGTGCAGTTCGATTCCCTGGTGCTGCACAGTGAGGATCTGAACACGTGGGAATGTCATGGGAATGGCCTCCGGCAGTTGTGTTCCTCAGTGCAGCTTGGAGGAACCTTCTTGGCAAGCTGGGATAGCTCAAAGTTCCTCTGTGGTATCAAACATGGCCTCCAGCTTTACAGGCAAGAAGTAATAGATCTGCAAATGAGCACAGACCCTGCCAGAAAGAGCAGCAGTTTGTGGGATCTCTCTCTGATTCCCAAGAAAATGTTTCTTTAAACAAAGTTTATCAGCACTCCGGGGCTGAGTAAGCCTGTTGTGCAGGAGATGTGGGACTGCTTGTCCCACGTGTCTCTAGTAGGAGCTTCACTGTGCCAGTGTATTGTGTGGGAGGCTCTTGCAGAGCTGTGTGTAACTGCTTGTGAAGAGCACATAGAATGTGTATTTTGGTGGTGTGAATTCCCCTAATCAGGCTCTGCAACACACAGTGCTGGATTTGGAAGCAGAGCACAGAGGCACTAAACAGAGACCATGAGGAAAACCAAAATAAGAGATCACTGCCACCCTGAATGATGTATTTTATTTTACAGTGAGAGAAAGCAGCAGAGCTGGGAACTGCAGGCAGATGTCCTGAGTGGGCCCGAGGCAGACACAGCAATACAACCATCAACACACAGGCAATGGAGACCTCAGTTGAAGATGCAGCCAGGTAAAAACCCAACAGTTGTTTGGTGGCAGAGTGAGGGGGTGTTCTCACAGCACCCCTCCTCTTGGGCTGAGCTGTCAGCATTATGTCTACACAGTATTTGGAGATTTTGAAGTTAAAAAACCACCCAAATCCAACTAATTCAACCAGTGGAGTTAATGTGCTCTGTAAATCCTACTGTGACTGCATCCCAGCAGGCTTTGTGTCGGGTTTCTCTGGTAGTTACCCTCACCCTGTGTGCCTGACTCATTGATCCTGGAGAGCAGGACAGCTCCTGGTGATGAATAACCCACCTCTCAGCTGTTCCCTGGGGAAGTGCAGCCAGCAGTCCATACTGTGCTCATGGGGTTCATTATGATTCACCTTGGAGGAGCTGCTTGAGGAGGTACAGCCTAGTCAGCTTCTTGGGAGGCTCCCAAGGACCATTCCCTGTGCCCAAATAGCTGTTGGAGTGCTGGGGGGTACGAGAAGCTACAGGCAGTGTAAAGGAGGGTTAGGGCTGAATATGCACTCCCCAAGTAAATCTAGATATGCTTTCCTTGGATGTGATAGCAAGCCTAAGGGGCCCAAGTGTCTTCAGTAAGAGCGGGGTGCATGGCCCCTTTCTGGATCCAGGCTTTCCAGATATGCCATTCCAGTCCCTCACTGGGGTTGAGCTGTGTCCTTGGGTGTCTCCAGCACCAGCTGTGGCAAACAGGACACCCTGGCTGCAGCCCACCTGTGGGTACCACAGGCTGGCAGTGAGGTGTGTCCCTGCTGATGATCCCTGACAGACCCTCCCACTGGCCCAGATCAGCACTGTGACAAGCACTCACACTGATTTGGTGACTCCAGGGACTTCCGAGAACTGGAGAGGTCCTTCCAGCTGCAAGGTAGGCCCTTGCCCCTACTCCCATACTATAAAGCAATACTGGGAGCTTTGGGAAGTGTTCTGCTGTTCAGATTTCACCCATTTATTTGGTTAGGTGGAAGCACAGCAGAGATAAATCTGAGGAGGTGGGGGAGGAGGGCTGTGGTGCTGCCCCCAGCCTGTGTCTGTAGGACCCTTTTAAGCCTTGTTTATTGATTTACTTTGGAACAACATCCTTGGCTCAAATGAGTGCAGTCAGAGGTGGCAGAACTCCAGAGCAGAAGAGCTTATAACATATTTTCTAGGAATTACTTGTCATATCTGAAAGCAAAATGGAAGGGTAACATAAACACACACAAAGCCTGGGGATAATGGCTATTGCTGTGCGGAGACAGTGGTCTTGGAGCCTTGGAGTGATCTGATGAAGTCTTGTAGTGGGAATTTGAACTAAGGTGTACGTTGCAGACTGGATTTCCTTGTAAATAAAGTTGTGTATAAAAACCTCTGAATTGCTGGAACAAGTAAGCAGCAGCCTGGAGAGACCAGGTCACCTTGTCCTGACCCGCTCTGCATTTCACAGAGCTTGGCTTTGGGATAACCTCTGCCACTCACCCCTAGGACCAGCTCACTGAACTTTGCCTCTGGGGTTTGTGCCAGACAGATATGTTAAGGCTGCTCATGCCATGACAGCACCACAGCAGGGCTATATATCTTGCTGCCAACAGGGTTTGTGTATTTTAAACCTAAAAGCAGTTTGCCTTTGTTGTGCACTCTCAGAGAGAAACAGAACAATGTTTAGACCGCTTTCTTAAGGGTTAAGTGCCTCACTTGCTCTTCTCTACCGACTTGGCCAGGCATTTCCAGGTTGTAAGACATCTGGCTCATTATTAGCCTCAGATTAGGCAGCAGCAAAGTTGCTTAAACCTGGTTTAAGTGCCAGAATAGGTCCCTTCAATGCGGCCCTTTTGTTTTTGTGACCATTGTCCCACTGGTCCATTCCCAGCCCGCCTTCCCCTCACTCTGCCTGGGGATTGCTAAGAGCCTCTCTGCCTAGAAATGGATCCTCTTTTTTTTCAGAATTTCTTTGTTGTCTCAAGCTGTTGTCTGCCTAACACCTGCAACGCCCCCATCCCTCTGTAAATTGCCTGAATCCCTCCCTGACAAATGAGAGGCCATTGCCAGTGACAAGGTAACCTGGCCGTTCCCTGCATGCTGCCTTCTGCTTCCCAGCCAGCTCCAGGTAATGGGTGAGCTCAGGCTGTGGCGTCTGGCCAGCTGGCTCTGGAGCCTGGGGTCAACTGGGGCCTTCAGGATCCCACTGCTCCTGCCCCTGCAATGGCAAACACAAGCTCTGACTCTTCCAGAGCCTGGGAAGCAGCTGAGTAATGCTGGGTAAGCTCAGCCTCCCACACAACTCCCTGCCAGCTACAGCTGTGGGGTTGTCTTTTCCGGTCTGTGGCTACCAACAGGGTGTTTTGCTTTCTCTCTGAGTTTAGTGGTGACAAGTCTCCCTGTTGGTGGGTGTGGTGGTGTGTTGTTCCCCCCTACTCATGGAGCAGGACAGGGTTGCCCCTGCTTTGATGAGGCTTTGCCTGTCCTGCTCCACAGTCTTCAAGTACTGTCAGCTGCTTCACCTGCTCCATCCTTGGCCATTTGCCCAGCCCTCCTCTTTTCGTCCTCTGCATTCCCTCTCCGGAGTGACCTTATTTACAAATTTTGCATGTTTAATCTCCTGCTGATGACTCACAGAGCAATCACTTTCCTCCTAGCTCATCTTGCACTGTCCAAATTAATTCACAGACTGCATTCTGACAACCCTCCGTGGACACCCACCTACTGCCTTCAGCTCAGGAGTTTTAAATCTCCTTGTGCTTGCTCTTCCCTGCTCGTTTCTTGATGTCTCTCTCTTACCATCCACTCTCCCTCTCCATCCTCTTTGACCTGACTTGTCTCTAAATACCCATATCTGGGCTCTGCTGAAAGCTAGATGGTTCTGCCCAAAGGTTATCTCTAAAATCCAACTTCTCCTCCCTGTGTTCCCACCTGAAATCCCTTTGGGATGCCCGGGTTTTCGGTGCAGTCAGATTTCTGCCACACTTATCAGTCCTGTGCAGAGTACCACTCACCTTATCATCAGGATTTTCCTGGGAGCCTCTGGCAGTCCAGTGTTACAGGGCTGTGCAGAGCCTGTCTCACTGATCCTGTCCTCATGTCCCTCACGCGAGCCCTGAAGTGCCTGTGCCTTCTGCAGATGGCCTGTTCTGGCCCCTCTCCATCCAACCAGCAGCTACATTTCCCACTGCAGAGATACTGACTTATCCTGCCAGCCATGCCAGTTCCAACGTGCCACCACATTTTTCTCCCAGGTTACTCCCTCTGTAGCAGAGGAGCAACCTGGAAACACTAACAAAGCCTTTTCTCCTTCTTCCAGATCCTTCCTAAAAACTACTGGGCTTCACTGCCCGCCCACAGCAGCTGCTCTCCAGCATCTGCCATCGTGCCTGTTCATGCTCCTTCACCTGCACGGACCACTGTGCAGTCCCTTTGTGCCCCCTGAGCGTGACCTTGGGATGTGCACACCCTTCTGAGCGTGGGTGTCCCTCTGTGCCATCCCTGCAGCGTGCTCAGCAAGAGGAGGCCATTATACAGCCCAAAATGAGGGAGGAAAGGGTAATCATTGAAAGCCTAAATGATTGTCTGGTCATTTTGGTTTCTGGGAGCAGCAAACACCAGCTTGGTTTCAGGGCTTGCAAATCTTCCGATTCCCAGGCACATTGTTGTGCTGCCTCTGTCAAACACAGCAAGTCTGGCTCTCCTCCCACAGATTATCTGGGCATGCAAATGACCTCAGACAGATACACTGTCATTTTCTCATGCTGTGATTTTACTTACACCCCCCTGCAGTACATGACAATAAAATTACCCCTCTCGTTTCTTTCCCACAGACAGTCTTGCAGCGTGTCAGTCAATGTCACGTGAGCAGCCCTCCATCCATTGCTCCTGGGACCTGGGGGGTGATTTGGGAAGGATCTGCTGGGCTATCACTCACCTCCATTTGCCTGTAGGAAAAGGATTCTGGGTTCCATGCTGTTTCCTCTGGTGCCTGCGTGGCTCTTTGATCACAATTTGACTCTCAGGCCTTCAGAATCACAGCTACCCTGTAAGGTTTGCCTGTAATCCTGGTGACATGTTGTTTCCTGACAAGCTCTGGACTCTGCTTGCTCCCAGCTCTTGATTAACTTGTGTTTATTTGATTATTTCTGATGGACCTCATGATTCTGCTGTTGCTGCAGACTTATTGTTTCTTACCTGGATTTAAGTGCTGTTTTGGTCTAAAATACTTCTCACCTTCTCTGTTGCTGTCATCTGCCTTTCCACATTTTTACTTTGAGATTTCAATATTGAATCCACGTGTCTCTCTCTCATTTTTGTTCCCACTGACCCTTCTCTCAACATACGACCAGACCTGCACTGGTAATTTGTGTGGAGAGCTTGGACCAGCCTGCAGCACTCACCAGCACTTAGCAACAAAGGTGCCTGTCTGGAAAACACAAGTAGCAGAGCTCCAATGTGCCAGCAAGGTCTGTGTCAGTTAAACCCTTGTGCTTACTCATCTTCCTCCCCAAAAGACAGCAGACATACACTCAAGTGTAGACTCTGGGGACTGAGTTTGAGCTGCTCAGGCCAGGATCAGAAATGCTTCCAGGCAGGAAGGCTTGTCATCAAATGTTTCTCCGCTTCCCGTTTTCTGCACACTGTGTGCTTCCAGGAGCAGGATGTCAGAGTTGGCTGCCAGCTGCAAGCCAGTGGCCATGTTGTGCTTCCCAGGCTGGACCCTAATGGTGGGACAGCCCCGTGCCAGTGGGGTGTGGAACTGCTCCAGGAATCCTTGTCTGTAGGAAAACCATGTGTTGTGGGAGTGATGGGGATAGTGAGCGGTGGTTTATAGCTCTTCCTGGGCATTTCAGTGTGTTTGGTGGATGTGTTAGCTCAGCCTTGAGGAGGGGCTTTCACGGGGGAAAAAGTAAGCAAGGGGGAGGATGGTGCAGTGGTAGGGATTTCCAGTCCTTGGGCAGTGGTGAGTTCTGTAGACACAGAGAGCTTTCAGTGGTTCAAATCATAAAGCCATAGAATAGGTTGAGTTGGGAGGGACCTTTAAAGGTCCTCTTGTTCCACCCCCTGCCATGGGTAGGGGCACCTTCCACTATTCCAGGTTGCTCCAAGCCCCATCCAACATGGCCTTGAACACTTTCAGGGATGGGGCAGCCACAGCTTCTCTGGACAACCTGTGCCAGGGCCTCACCACCCTCACAGCCATCAATTCCTTCCCAGTATTCCCAAGTTCCTCTCCAGCTCTCTTGGAGCCCTTTTAGGCTCTGGAAGGGGCTCTAAGTTCTCCCTGGAGCCTTCTCTTCTCCAGGTGAACACCCCCAGCTCTCCGAGCCTGGCTCCAGAGCAAAGGGGAGCATCTCCCTTTGAGCATCTCCGTGGCCTCCTCTGGACTCGCTCCAGCAGCTCCACGTCCTTGTGCTGTTGTTCCCCAGGGCTGGAGGCAGCTCTGCAGGGGGGTCTCACCTGAGGGGGCAGAGGGGCAGAATCCTCTCCATTGACTTGCTGATGCAAAAAATCCACTGTGCAAAGGCCACATCTAGATCAGTTAACTTGTTAGAGGCCTGAAAAGTCTGAGAATCCAAGGATACCCTCTGGACACGGGGAAGGGAGCACAGCCGAGATGGCTGAGGAAGACACGTTGTCCAAAGCACAGAGGAGTGTCTGGCTGTGGGCAGAGCTCCCTGAGCAGGGGACCCAGCTCCCTCCTTACACTGCCTGCCCCAGAGAATGGATTGTGCAGGTATGTTTCCCCATCTGGGTGTGTGGAGCCGGTGTGAGTGCTTGGAGTTCCACTCCCATCCTGCACCTCCTGCTTTCTGGCAGTGAGGGAGAAGCACTGAGGGAGGAGTACACCAAGCAGGGACTGAATCAGACTGCAGAAAGCTATTACTTCCATTTTTCTGTAATATTTTTCCTATTTGATAATATCAGAGTGACCCCCTGGTCAGACGTTCCAGGAAATTTAATGACCGCCTGTGAGAAGGGACCTTGGCTTCACCTTCCAGGCTTGCAGGAGCTGCCAGACTCATCACTGGCACGTGCAGCAGCACTGATGTTACCTGGGGGTTAGCAAGGCAAAGCTTTCCTAGATACTTCTCCTGCCTGAATTCTGGGCAAACAGGGTTCACAAATCCCTGTTTGTACAGGCAGAAAATGTTGTTACTCCATTCAATTATAATCCCAAACTTAAAAATTAATTGAGGCAGGTATTAAATTAAGCAGGTTTTGCTCAAGTAAATATTTTCAATTTGGGAGCCTAATCTATTCACTTAATAATCTAAAGCAATTTTTTTTTTAAATTTTTAGCTTGCAAAAAAGTAATAATGTCTGGTCCATTAGGAATTGCCACTGGCTTAAGAGGATTTTACTCCCATTTTATGGTTTGGTTCAAAGAAAATTTATTCTTGCAATAGATTTAATGATTCTTAGCTAACATTGTCTTCCCAGCTGCAGTTGGACTGTAGTAAAAAAACGTTTGGCTTTTGTTAGACTTGCACATTCTTGGCTGCCAATAATGATTAATCTTTCCCCCTACAAGACCATCTTATTACTTGGGTTTGACTTGGGAGCTGCCACTCCCTCTGGAGCTCGGTAATGGTTTTCTCCCAGAGTGGCTCTGGAGCAGTGCAGGTGTGACCTGCAGTGCTTCCCTTTGCCCTCTGCCTCTGCCCCTTAATTGCTGACCTGTGGCGCTCCTCCACACAGCAGTGCTATTTTGGAGATGACAGGGAATTAATTGCAAGAGTTCCTGAATACTTCTGTGCGTGGAAAGGCCCTTGGAGTCCCAGCGGAGGGGATTGTCTAGACAGACCACTCAGTGAGGAGATGTGGGGGTGAGGGCAGCTCCCACCCCCCCCCGACCTTGGGCAAGCACAGGAGGCACTAACCCTCACCCCAAACCAGCCACTGCCACCTCTCAGCCCTGCTGAGAAGCCCTTTCTCCCGGCTCTCAGGGGCACAGACCATATCCCAGCATCCTCTGAATCAGGGAGGGATGGGAATGCCCCCGGAAGGTGTGACAGGAGTGTAGGGCTGCTCCAGGTACGTGTCTGTGACAGCATTCCAGTGGATGGCTTTGGGACATTGCCAAGCACATTGGATGGAGATGCATGCTGAGAAAGTGTGTGGGTTAATTCCTGGCCATTTTGGCTGGCTGTTAATGATTCATAGTAATAAAACCCCTGGGTATGGGAAGGGAAGAGATGCTCAGCTGACCTGGAGAGCCCTGTGCTGTTATCAGGACACACTGGCTCACCAGCTTGTCACATCAGGAGTGAGGGAATTTGTGGGACATGAATTTGCTGTGCTGTTCCTCTGCCTTTTCCTGTGGGATTTTTGGGCAAGCTGCTCACACTGGAGATGTTGCATGGAGGAATCTCTTCCCCTTGCCTGTGCTCTGAAGGGTGGCTGGTCGTATGAAGAGAAAGTGATCCACAGTACCAAGAATTAAAATTGAAGTGGGAAATGCTGCTCACCCACCAAAAAATCCTAGCCCCTATTCCAAACTGTGCCTTCCCCAGTGGGTTTCTCAAGGCTTAGGGAGCACTGGATATCCCTGTGGGTCGATGCTCCTCTGCAAGGACTGGAATCAGAAGGTCCCTGTCACTGGGCCTGAGCCATGTGGGGTCAAGCAAAAATATCTGCAGTTCAAGGCAAACTCAACAAGTCACTTTTAGCCAAGGAAACCCACCCAGAACTCATGTGGGATTACAGCTTCAGTCCTTTCTGAGTTATTTTAAACTAAAATGGCTCAAGTGTTTTTTTGGAGAGCCATCTCATTCACAAACTTAGCTGGCTGACATTTTTGTAACTGCACAAAAGCTTGTGAAAACAAAACCAGACAAATTTTCTTTGGGGTTGGCTCTGAAAAATGTTTTTAGATTTGAGGTTTTTACTTCAGCAAAGGAACTTGATGATCTTTTGTTACAGCTTGTCCTGAAAAAGTTTGGGGGTTTCCCCCCATTTCATTTCTTCTAGCTCAGTCTGTGAGTGGATATTCCTGCTGGTTGGGATCTTTGGCTTTGCTAGGAGACCCCTCCATTGTCTTTCTGGTCAGGAAAGGGACACAACTGAGCTCTGAAAACCAACTGGGTGGAGAGCAAAGGCAGGACTGGTGCTGAGTGGAGTCCTTGTACATTTGGGAGTAAATGTGGATGACCTTCCTTCCTTTCCCCCTTGCTGAAGGGGCACTGTAGTGTCCCTGCCTGCCCTTGGACACCAGATGGGTGAGTTTAACCACTGTCTTTTTTTTTAAAATATTTGTACCTGTATTCATAGAATCATGGAATGGTTTGAGTTGGAAGGGACCTTAAAGTCCATCTCATTCCACCCCCTGCAATGAGTAGGGACACCTTCCAGTATCCCAGGATACTCCAAGCCCCATCCAGCCTGGCCTTGAACACTTCCAGGGCTGGGGCAGCCACAGCTTCTCTGGGCAACTGAGTTTGCCCACTTTCTTGTTTGTCTTTTAATCACTGTATCTGTGCTCCTTTCCAACCAGCAGGCCAGGGTTGCCATGCCATGTGTAGGAGGATGTTTTCCCTGTCCTGCTGGCTGTGCATCCCCATATACCCTGTTTCATTCTATTTCTGGACTCAGAGCACTTATCACTGTCCTTGAGTGGAGGCCTTGTTTCCTCACCTCCTGCTCAGCTATTCAAGTTACAAAAGGAATCTTCCAATGTGAAGGGGACTGGTCCAGGGTGTGCTTTGGGTTTAACCCTTCCATGCCTTTCCCCCAAGCCTCTCCTGCCTGTGTCAGCCCCACAGGCTGGGGCAGTCACGCTGTGTCTCCAGCCCCACGTGGTCCTGGTCAGCTGGGCCATGGGTGTTCCAGTACTGCCCTGTGCACAGGCACTTCAAAGAGCTTTGCATGGGCAGGAAACAGGCCAAATTAGAGGCACACTGAGGCTTTTATTTTATGCCAGCACTTCAAAATGTTCTTGCTGGTATTTCTAAGGCCACATTTTTATCCGTGTATATAATGCAGCAGTGGCCTCTGGCACCACACACTGTGAGTTGGAGGGGTGAGAGTCACAAGGCACTTCACATGTGCCCCAGAGCCAGGGGGCTCCAGGGAGGGTCAGCGCTGGCTCCTCCAGGACTGCTTCCTCTGGCAGCAGCCTCTCCACCCCAGGAGCCTTAGGTTGGCTGTCCCGTGCCACCTCATCCCTCGGGAACATGCCACATCCCTACTCCAGGAGACAATGCTGAGGTAGTCAGAGGTCCTGGCAGGCAGGGGGATTGGGAGATATTGGGATTTTGCTGCCTCTTCTTTCTTCTCATGCATTTGCAGCCTTTCCAGCCGTGTGTCAGCTCCACTCCCACTGGAGTGGAGCAAACAGGAGTGGAGTTCTTCCTGCTGGGAAGAACAGCTTCAGCTGCTGTTCCTCCATGGTTTCTCCCCAGAAATGTAAACAGTTTACAGGGGACTCTGTAAACAGCAGATTTGTTTAGGATATTGTCTGCATTCCCTCTGTGTTTCCTTGTTCAGCAGCACAGGGAATGCTGACCTGCCAGCTGTAGGGCTGGGGCTTGTGTTGTCAGAGGGGACTGTGGTGACAACCCAGAGGAAGGAGTTGTGTACACTCCTGTATTCCCTGTGAGCTTGGTGGATTTAGGGGATCATACACAAACACCATGGCTGCATGGAAATCTTTCTGCATCCAGCGGACAGGGAAGCTGGCATGGGATGGCATTGCAGGACGTGCTTGTGTGAGAGAGCAGAGTGTATGTGACAGAACGCCCCAGGGCACTGGGAGAGATGAGAACCCTTCAAAGGTGGGAGCTTCATCCCAGAAAAGCAGTGCCTGCTTGAAAAGACTCAGACAGTCATTGACTCCCTGGGGAAGCTGATTGTCCACCCAGGGAAAGGAGGCTGTTAAGCCATGGGATGCCATGGGAGTAACATCTGAGGATGTCTGTACTCCCTTCAGAGCTCCTCACACAGAGAGCCAGCCAGTGCTCAGCAGCAGCAGATGAGCTTCCCTCTGATCTCTTCACCTTTGGAAAGGAACAGGGAGAGGAGAGGGCAATTTCCACCTGAGCTTCTGCACCTCCACAGCAGCTCTGTCAAACCTGAGGGGTACAAAACTCCCAGAACACCATTAAAGCTCAGGGGCACACACTGCACACAGGAACAGTGACAGCAGTCGGTGAGGGGAGCTTGAAATGGAGGTTGGCATGTCAAAAAGAGGGTCAGCGTGGGGGAGCAGCAAACAGAAAGGTTTAGAAGCAGTCAAGGGTTGTTCCCCAAGCTCCCAGATGTTCAGTGCAGCTGTGGGAAACAACAGACCCTACAGAAGAGGGAGCAAACCCCAAATGTTTCAATACACTTATTGTCTGTTGGGCTTTTTAAAATTTTCTCTTGTACTTAAGCCTGAGCGGCTTAAATATGTGACAGGCCCTCAAACCACTGCCTCTGTAGTCGGACATTCCTCACGGACAGGAGGGATAACTGTTGCAGGGCAAGCTGTCAGGAACTGACAGCAGATTGTTTGGGCTGTTTGTTTGCCCCTGTTCCCTGCCAACCACAAGTTTGAGGCTTGAATTTAAACATCCTGGACAGAAAGGACAAGATCTCCAAATGACAGCTCCAGACTGTTGCCAGGGAAGTCTCACATCCAGGAGACACAAACAACTCCACAAAGCCAAACATGGGGAGAAGCAACCTGACCCCATTTTCCACAGCACTGGCTTCCCAAGTATGTGGCTGCTGGGTGCAGCTCAGAGGTGGTCTCCACCTCCTCTGTCAGTTGTGACCATGTGAGGGGCTGGTGACCCACTCTGGCTGTGTCCACATGGTCACCATTATTAGGAAGAAAGGGACAGCAAGTTCTTCCTGCTTCCCTCAGAGCCATGGATGTATGGCACAGATCCAGCCTGGCCCGGGAACGCTCAGGAATTCTGGATGTCTCTGGATGCTCTAAATACCATGTAAAAACCCTGTTTGCCTTTGGGGGATGTGGATAGTTGAGCACTGTCCAGCAGCGTCCTGTTGATTTTCTGGTGAGCTTTAACTGTAAATATTTGAACAAAAAATTATCTTGTGTTAACCTTAGAGAAATTTAGTCTCTCCGTACAGAGGGAAATCTGGCTTGAGTCACAGTGAAAATGAGAGTGGTAGTTTCAGGTGATTCCCTAGTGGATGTTCATCCCCACTGGCACAGGAACCCATGGATGTTGCCCATCATGGATGGCAGCTTGTTCATTGGGAAGGGCTGAAAGGACAGCTGGAATTGCAGGGCAGGATGGAGGTGCATTGGCTGGTCCTGGACAGCAAGGCAGGAGGGCTCCAGTTGCGTCAGATGACTAAGGTGGCATGTGAAAGGCACAAGGCTGTGCCTGGAGAGTTGCTAGTTCCCTAATCTTTCTGTTTGATTGCAGGATCTGGAGTTTGCATGTAGCTTGAGACCAGTTTTGCTCTAAACCCCAAAGTTTTAAGCAGATTTTCAGCTCTGCTTTAGGTAACATCCCCCTCTGCCCAGCTTGGCTCAGTGATCCACATTGTTCCCCCCTGGGAGGATGGTGGATGTTACAGGAAGGGCTCAGTTCACTCCTTGCTTCTCTTGGGCTCTCACCTTTGTCATGGTGGGAAGCTGCCTGAGAACCTCTGCCTTCCCTCCACCTTCTCTCTGCCTAATGCATCCCTGGAACCCTGCTACAGCCTGGGATAGGGATGCTGAATTCCCAGAGGGCAGAACTGAGTCCACGGGAAGGACTACAGATTAACCAAGGAGAGGCTGAGCAGATGTGTGTGTGGAGGGAGACAGCAGCAGTACCAAGGCAGAATTGGGAAAAGTGGGAAGAACTGTCTGTCCATGGGGAGCTGATGGGCACGAGGAGAGAGCTCCCACTGCTCCCAGACCATCCTGGACTCAGCTCAGGTCAGGACCAGGGCACTGGCAGAGTCTCTTGCATCCCTCAAACATTTATGTTCCAGCTGTGGAGGAGCTGACAGCTGCCTCCCGCAGCCCTCAGGTGCCTTGAAATCCCACCTTCCTTTACCATCAGTTAGATCCCTTGAGTGGAAAATTTGGAAGCTCCCAGCATTCTCCCCAAATTCACCCTGCTCAAGTCACCCAAGGCGGGTCTGTTCCATTTGCATCCAGTCCAAAGGGAGTGAGTGCAGGATATCGTTGGGGTGAGCTGTGTCTGGGATCCCACTGGGGAAGGGAGATGTTCCTACACGGTCCAGCTCAGCTCCACTCCCTGTGTCAGGCCTTGGCTTGGTGTGGCTGCTCCATGTGAGGGCCTGGGAGCTTGTGAGGGTGTGCAGCTGTCTGGCATCGGAGCTCCAGCAGGCTCTACCAACTCCCATTTAGGTTTGACCTTTTGCTGGATATTAAAGCCTTGCTGTGGCTCAGTGAGATGAACACTGCAGCAAACACAATTCCTCAAGATGAAATATCTCTCCAGTGGGTAATTCCAGCCTCATTTGAGGGTTGTTGTATTTTTTTTTTTCTTTCACGCTGAATCATTTATTCCTGGTGTCAGGAAGGTGCAGAATGACTTTCCCCACTGGCTTTCAGAGCTTCATTGATTCTTCAACTCCCACTCCTGCAAATCTGCTGGAGCAGCAGCCCTTTGCCTCTCGAATTTTCCCAGGAGGGGAGTGGGGAAGGGGAGGGTCTCAGGACTGAGGGAGCTCTTCAGGGAACTCATTCACAGTCTGGGGGAAATGCCATCATATTTTAAGCTCTGTTGTCCAGGGACAGTGTATTTATTTGTAGAGTTTTTGCCTTAAAAGCTTTCTCAGCACTCAGCTGTCTGTGTGGGGAGGGAAAGCAGGACACATTTCCCTGAGATAGTGCAGAGTTGTGGACCTTTGGCCCTTCCTTCCTTGTGGTTCGCTGCTGCAGCTGAACCCCTCTGCTCATGATGGGTATGGATCCCTTAGTCTGCTCCCAAAATATGTGTAAAGCACAAATCCAATCGCTGCCTGGCTGCCAGGCAGCAGTGACTGAAGCCAGGCCTCTGCCTGTCATCATCAATCCCTTTGCAGTCCCCGATGCGAGTTCACACCTCATGTTCTCCAGTGCAGCTCCTTCTCTGTGCTCCTGGGGGGCCGGGAAAGGCTCTTCTTCCCGTGGCGGTGGGAGATGGGAGGAGAAGAGGCAATGGCATGAGACCCGGCAGAAAACAGGGTCTCAGAGCCCCATGAGAGCTCAGAAACCCAACCCAGGAGGTGCCATCGCATCGCTCTGGGATCCCGCGCGCGTGCACGTGTGTGTGTGTGTGTGTGTGTGTGTGTGTGTGTGTGTGTGTGTGTGTGTGAACAGCCCAGCCCCCGGTGCCAGACACGCTGCTGTGGAAGTGAGAGCCAAGTGGGTGTGAAGTGGAGGGCCCTGCCTGACCCCTCTCCAGAAGAGGAGAAATTAGAGCAGGACTGCTGCCACATGGATCAGTTCAGCAGGGCTGAATGGATCCCTGTGTCCAGCAGAGCTTGTCACCAGGCGCTCGCTGCAGAGCTCCAGAGCTTTGATTTAAGGAGTCTGAAGCCGTCTGACCCAGCCCGTTGGAGCTTACACCATTCCCCTGCCAGGCAGTCGTAAAGGTCTCTATTTGTTCTGCACTTGGCTCAGTTTCTCCTGTTTATTATCCTAAATATGCCCAGGACATGACCCTGCTCCCCCTCCCCAGCACTCCCTCCAGTTCCATTTATTTTCTACTGCTTCCTGTACTAAGTACTAAGTAACATATGGTTACATAAGTACGATTCAAGGACAGAAAACAGAGGGAGGATGTTCACAGAGGTGCTGTGCCCTCCTTGGGCACCAGTGTCAGTAGGCAATGCAAAGGGATGCTGCCAGGGAACTGGGGGCTGGAAAATGATGGAAGCTGGAAGCTCAGTGCTGGCAGACATTTAAGTCACTCTTTATTGCAGTGCTACACAGGAACAAAAAGGATCAATATTTATTAGTCGCAGAAAGCATAATTTTGCATGAAAAGCATCGATCAGCATGTCAGCCCAGACAATGTCATTACATCTTTATGATTTGGTGAACATCCCTGTAGGAATAAGGCCGTTGTTCCCCTAGACAGAGTCAGGGGGTGAAGGCAGAGTTCGGCACAGTGCTGTGGGTAGAGGGGCAGAGCAGGGCTGCAGCACTGTTCAGTGTCACAGCCTGGGCTCAGGGGCTCTGGTTCTCTGTCTCATCGTTCTGTGCCATCTGTTTGTCACTGAGGTCTAAGGACCACGGAGAGGAGTTCCCTATTTTAGAGTCAGGTCCTGATTTTTCAGCCCTTTTTCCCAGTGAAATAAGCTACATGCCAGCTGGGGTCAGGGTGGAAGTTCCCCCATGAGGTCATAGTGCACAATCATTTGCTTTAGGGGAGGTTGATCCCATCCTTTAAGGCAACCCAGCCTATGTAGTGGGGATGCCTGTCAGTCCCAGCTCTCCTCCAGTTGTTCCTGGGCATGTTGGCTGACTCCAGCCCAGTCTGACCAGTGGGCAGAGCTGTCTGGTGTCACACTGCAGGCCCCAGTGAGGTGGGTGGCTGCTCAGCCAGGCCATGTTGGCACTCCTGGACTGGGAATCTGAGACCTGCTCTCACCCGGCCGGCTGGTGAGCCAGGGTGGGTAGGGAATGCAGGAAAGGGGTGTGGATATTGCCAAGTAGACAGTGGGAAGCAGCTGGGAATGGCAGTGGCAGGGAGGAGGCACAGGAACCTTCAGTAGGGTGGAGAGGTGTTCGAGAGGATCTGGTGGGAGCAGGAAGATGAGGATGGTGGGAGTTGTTGCAGTTTTACAGAAGGACACAAAGCCAAAGGGAAGTGGCTTCTGGAGCTGCACTGTGGGTAGACAGCTGCTGCTCAAACCTCTCTTTGCTGTGGGTCCAGCAGGTCAAATCCTGCCATTTCCATCCCTGTGCTGGCCCCAGCAGAGACAAAGGAGCACAAAGACAGACCTGGAAGCAGCAGGCCCTGGAATATTGCAGAACACCTGAGTCAGGACTCCAGGGGCAGAATTCCCAGCAGTGCCATGGACTCCCTCAGGAAAAACCACAAGCCAACCACACACATGGCAACTGCAGAGCTTGGCTCCCACTTGGACACCAAAATAATCAGCTCAACAAAGCCAGCCTGCTCCAGTCACAGGGCACACG
This sequence comes from Acropternis orthonyx, assembly GCA_035583155.1. NCBI lineage: Eukaryota > Metazoa > Chordata > Aves > Passeriformes > Rhinocryptidae > Acropternis > Acropternis orthonyx. The sequence goes on from JAWWEU010000017.1 coordinate 18,800,467, forward strand.
GTATCTCTTCAGAAAATCCCTGAGAAAGTCTTGGTGGGAGCAAGCAGTTCTTCCAGCCTCCAGCACCATGCTGGATGTGAGCCAGGAAGACAGGCTTGGTAAAAACCTCCTGACGGGTTCACAGGCTGGATGTGAGCCAGTGTAGGTGTTTGTAGATAAAAGGTGTCACCCAGTGAAGATGAGTGGCTCTGCCTGGCTATCTGAGTGATGGATGAGGTGTTGTTCCATACAGACAGAGGGAACCTCTGTGTGCATCCCGAAACACAGTTTTTAAGACAGCTGTTCCTGCCTAACCTGACGGGCAGTGAGAGAGGCTGCTGAAGAGCTGGCACAGTCAGGTTTAGAGGACACAGGTGCCTGCAACCCACCTTTATCTCAGAGATTTGTGGATCTGGGATCCCTGGCATCAGAGGATGAGAGATCCCTCGAGCACAGGAGCTCAGCACTGCAGCCCATCAGGGTCCAGCATCAACATGTTGCTCCCCAGACAGTGTGGAGTGACTGTGCTGGTGTCTGAAGTGAGTCTTCAGCCCCACTTTTGCTCTGCCAGTTGGCATGCCCAGAGCAGGCAGCTTTGCCACATGGAGTCACAGTGAGAGAACCATTAATTTTGTATTAGGACATAAAAACTGTTTGAGCTGAACAGACCAATAGCCCTTCCAGCCCAGCATCGTGTCTCCATCAAAAGCCAAGCAGATGCCTTAAAGGAAGACATAAAAATCCCATAATGCCCATAATTGTGCGATATTTCCCTGTGAGGGGAGATTCCCCCCTGACCCCAGCTGGCAGGCAGCAGGAGAGTCAGGAGCTGCTCTGACTGTCATTGGAGCTGTAGTCACTGCAGATGTTGTTCTTTTGCACATAAATGTCTAATCCTGTGGTGAAACTCTCTAATTGTGGTTGTTACACTGCTTTTTTGATGTCCTGGTGAGGAGCTGATGGTGTTCAGGATAAGGCCTGGATGACCTATCGCAGGCTGCTCTTAGGGGAGAGCAGGAGAGGAGCTTTGCCCCTTCCCCCGCACCCCAGCCTGTCCCTGCCCCTTCCTGAGCTCTGTAATTAATTTAAAAGTGTCCAAGGCCAGGTTGATGGGGTTTGGAGTAACTGAGGCTAGTGGAAGGTGTCTCTGCCCATGGCAGGGGGTGGAACGAGATGAGCTTTAAGGTCCCTTCCCACCCAAACCCTTCTGGGATTCTGTGATTAACTCTCCCTGTGGTCTTACCCTACCATGGTGGGGAGGAGCAGCACTGACCATTCCCAAGACTGTACTGGATTTTGGCTCAGGTGTTGCTCTACAAGTAGCCATGTACCAAAGGTAAGTTTCTTTGCCCACAGAATATCTGCAGGATATTCCTTAGAGTGGGACTGTGGGGCTAACAGGAGACTGGTTGATCTATGGCCAGGTGTAACCTCCTCACAGCTACCTCAGCTGATGGAAGCACTTGGTTGTCTGGCAGTGCCCTGTCAATCCTCTTTTCCTTGGACTTATCAGCCAAACTCCTTGCTGGGAATGGCAGGGGAAGCCTGCTGGGGTGCTGAGCAGGTGGTGTGTGACAGAGGCTGCAGCTGTTGGAGATTGGGATGGTGGCTCACTGCGATGTTTGGGAGGAGAGCTTGGCATGACTTCAACTCTAGCAATAATTTTTGGTTAGATTTTTGCTAATTAAGTAGAAACTTACATTTTCACCCATGGAAGAAGTCCTGCTCCCAAGTAGCCATCTTTAGGGTGAGATTCCCACCCCAGAGACCACCTTTTCTCCCTGCCCCCACCCCTGAGCATGGGAGAAGTTAAATGGAGGACTCCCCAGGAAGGAGTGGCAGAGGTGTGTTTGCCTGCTGGCAGAACGGGAGAGGGGAATGGAGACAGGAGAGCAGGGCTGGGCATGCACAACGTGAGGAGGTGACACAGCCCGGGATAACTGGGCCATTAAATCTCACAAAGGCACCGACACTTGCACACTGTGCTTAGGGAAACAATCACTCTCCAACAGCAATCATAAGGATCTGCAACCATTTTTCTGCTGATCCAGTGCTTAATCCTATTGCTCAAACTCCAGGTTAAACTCCTCAACCCACAGTGCAGAGGCCAGGTATGTTTGCAGAGATGTGCAGGCATGACTGCAGGGAAATTTTGGCTCAAAAATTCATTTGTAAATGTCTCTCAAATGTCTGCTTTTGTCCCCTGTGCCAGCCCTTCCACCTTCAGCAATCCTGGTGTCAAAGGGAGCCATCCCAGTCCTCTGGTCAAGCACCCTTTATTCTGTCCCACTTCTCCCAACTACAAAGAATTCCAGAACTGCCCAAGATGGTCACAAAATTGGCTTAAAATCCTTTTCGTTTACAAATCTGGCTTTAACTCTCTTTATTTATTGAGGGTCTGGGGAGGAGGGGTTTAATCCTTGAGTGGTGTTCTCAGAGTCTTCAGCTGTGAGAGCTGAGAATGCCATTTTTGCAGTAACAAAAGTGGAATTTCGCATGCAGACACAGGGCCCCAGGAGCCGGGCAATGAAGAACAACCTCTTTCTGAAAGCTTTGCATGAAGTTGGGTGTTTTGGGGCTCCCAGGACCAGTCCCCACCCAGACAATATTGTTATAGATTCTTAATTCATCAGCTGGAGCGTATCAGACCCTGCTGGATTGTTCTTTGGAGAGTAAAGTGGGGTTTGGCCAAGGCTGCTCAGATCCCTTTGCTGGGTTTGTGGTGCTGTGTGGCCCTGCTCCCATGTTTGGTGACAGGTCCTGTTGGGCACTGGCATGTTGAGGGTGTGACTCTGCTCATTGCTGGGTGCTGGCAGGAGTCCTGGAGCTAAGGCACTCTGAATCTGGGATTAAAAACAAAGACAGTGAGAACTTCACCCATGTCTTGGGTTTTTCAACTCTTTCTCAGCTGGATGAGGATTTGGAAGGGCAGTAAAACCCTTTCTCAATCCCATGTCTGGCCAGGCAGGGGATTGCATCATGCTGCAGATGTTCCAGCTGTGCTGCTCAAGTGCTGGGTGTTGCTTCTGGCTTGGTTTACATCTGGACTTTGGTTGGAAGATGACTTACGAGTGTTGGCTGGCACAGTCACACAGGTCCTGAGAGCAGGACAAGAGTGGGACCCCCCCACCTGGCAGGAAGGAGTTGGATTGGTGCAGGAAGAGACGGCAGAGTGTGTGGCACAGGAGCTGTGGGACACTGAGCCCAGGGTGGGGACCATGCCTGGTGGAGGGTCCTTGGTGCAAGGTGGGCTGCAGAGTTCATGACTCCCAGTGACTCATTCCCTCCCTGGGGAATGAGCTCCATTATGACTATCCAGAGATGCCTGGGAGTATATCTGTTTTCCTCTTTCCCTTTGATGCCTCTGCCCTTATTGTGGGAGACTCCTGCAGCTCAGGGTTGCCCTTCTCTGCCCGGGCTGGACTGAGGCTCCCTTGGTGAGCAGGTACTAATGGCAGGGGAGGGCAGGACCTGTGATAACTCAGCCTGGCAGCCCCGGCAGCACCGAGGTGATGGAAGAGTCTTTGGAGACCCAAAGAGCTGCAGTCAGCACTTCTGTGTGAAAAGGGTTGTCGTGGAAGCAGGAAAGGAAAGTCACCACACATAGGTCTGAAAACCTGGAGGAGGGGATGGAAATTGAGACATAAGACAGGAAGACAGTTTAAAAAGCAGGTTAAGGTGATACCAAACCTTGCTGTCACAGGCAGCAGCCCTGCCGAGGAGCCCCTTGGGAGGGAAGGGGTCTCTGGGCAGTACACATGGCACTGTCACAGCCTTGTGCCACCTCCCTGGCCTCAGAGTGCCCCCCCCTGCAGCTGCAGCACCCCAGATCCCAGGATACAGGGCTTGTCCTTTGGGAGGGTGTCAGTGGGCAGATCTTGCTACCAGCAGTGTGGTTTTATTTTAACATTCATTTGAACAAAGAACTGAAGAAGGAAAGTGGATTTTTCCTCTGCCAAGGCTTTGTACACATCCGTCTCTCACCCAGCCCATCCCACCACTTTGCTGAGCCGTGGGCAGAGTTTTGAGGGCAGGTTGTGGCTCAGTTCCTGCAGCTTCAGATGCTGCCCTTGAGCAGGGAGTTGGGCCTTGGGATACTTGAGTGCAAACCTCGGACTCTGTGGCCGGAGCACAGCATGGAGCAGGTTCTGTGGGGGCACAGTGTGACTGCAGAAACCTCCTGCTTTGTCCTTTCAGTGGTGGTGATGTCACAGTGCCACCCTATTCCCTGCACATGGTTTTCATCACCCTCCCATTGAGCTCAGCCACATCCTGGGGCCCAGATTTGTGACCCAGATCAGCTGTTCCTGCTGCAACAGACAGTGTGGTGTTGCAAAATGCTTATTTCCTCATGTCTGATTAGCCTGAAATTATTCCAGGACATGTTAGGGGTGGGAAGCACCTTTAGTTTGTGAGCAGGGTTGTCACTTATCCCTGTTTCTCCTATTTCTGTATCCCCTGCACAGTGATGAGACAACTGTGTGTGTCCAGGAGGGTCACCCCAGCACCTGTCCCCCAAAAAGTTAGGACCTTGTCACCACTGTGCACATCCGGAGGTGCCTCCTGATGTCCACTGTCCACTCTGACGTGTGTTCCAGGGATCTCAGCTCCCTGTATCACTGTCTTACATCACCTGCAGCCCCAGCCCTGGTTCCCAGCTGGAAGGGCTTTGGTGTGGGGCTGGGATGGTGGAAGCCAGGACCAGCAGCTGGGTGAGGGAGCCACTTCAGGCATTGCACTGGCCTTGGCCCCAGTCAAATATTTTCTGCCACTGATTCTGACAAGTCTTGTGGCATCCCCAAATGAGGCACAGGGGAGTACAGAGCAGTCAGCTTTCATTTAGAGCCTGACCTTGGCATCAGGCTGTTAGCATGGCAAGGAGGAGAGATGAGTTAGCTGGCAGCCTGCCTGCGTGTGGCAAGGGGTCTTTAAAGCCTCAAAGGATGCATTAGTTTGATGTCAGAGGCTTTGTTTGTGGCATTCCCTGGAATAACCATCCTCCTTGTGCATGTGTGTACGTGTGTATCCTCCCTGTCTGCATCTCTGCTGCTCCCCCATCCTGTGTCCGAAGAGCTCGACTAGGCAGCATGGATAGTTCCAGTGAGACAGATGGAGATGGATCCAGGCCTCTGTGGGGACAGCTGTGTCCCTGACAGTCCCCTCTGGTCATGCACCTGTTAGGAACTATACTTAGCATGGGAAAACTTCCCAGAAAAGAGAAAGCAGGGCAGAAGTGGGGAGGCAGAAAGGCTGGGAATTTGGCCTCATTCTCCTCAGCAGGTCCCAAAGCTCCAAAAATGCCTCTCAGTAACAGCATCCAAAAATGCCAATCAGGTGAGAAGCAGGCGGTGCACCAAGGCCTGCTGGCAGTGTTTGGAGACAGCCTGGGCGAGTGACAGCTCCATAACTCCTGGGTGGAATGCCAGGGAGCACCGTGTGTTTGTCCTGACAGGCCCCAGTGGTCCAGTCACTCGGAAGCTGCCATATGGGAACTGTGGTGGATCCGGAGGGAGGCACAAGCCAGGGGGTCACAGGCTGAGGCAGTGCAGACTCCTGTGTCCGTCACGCCTCCCCCAGGGCTGCTGCAGCCCCTCTCCCTGTTCCTGGCTCTCCAACTGTGCTCCAGCCTGGCTGCCACACACCAACCAGCCGCCTGTCTGTCATCCCTGGGCACAGCCAACTGCCCGTGGAGCTGGGGGGGATCAGTGGGGGAGGAAGCCCTCCTCCTTTTGGTGCTAATCGAGGTTCTCTGTGAGGAGACAGATGGCTCTTCAGCCCTTCTCTCAGTAAATGAAGAACCCTGAGTTAGGTGCTCATGGTCTGATGGCAAATTAATATGCCGTGCCCTCCACTGCCCCCCTTCTTGAGGCTGGAGCTGGTGCCTGGCATGGAGGCAGCACATCCAGGTGGGTTTAGAGGCCACCTTTTCTTTATGTTCTTTTCCTTTGGTAGGTGCTGAGCTGCATTTTCACCACCCAAGGCTCTTGTTGGCACAGGAGGAGCCTGACAGCTGCCTCTGCTCTGTCACTCATGAGTGCAGCCTCTCTGATCCCCCACCCCTCATCCTCCCTGCAGAGGAGCTCCTGAGCTCCTATGGAGAGAGTTCCCATTCCTGGGGCTCCAGCTGGTGAAGAGTGAAACTCTATCAGTGCTTGGTGACTGCAGGAAGCTTTGGATGAATGAGAATCCAGCATGGTCAGATGCCTCTGGAGCTGCCCCACAGCAGGGCTCGGTTTCTGGTGCTGCTGACAGGTGGCATTGCCTCCCTGGAAGGACACTGTCCCTCTCCAGCTGCTCCCTGCTATCCCTGGCTGCACACCCTCTCTAGTACCTGCTGCTCACCCAGTTAGCATTCCAGGAGCTGTGGCCACCTGGGCTGCTGCTTAGTGGGGGGATTTGCTGTACTTAGATGAGAAATGCAACAGGAACTTTAAACTGCCCTGTGGGTGAATTGAGCTCAGTTTTGCAATCTCTGCAGCTCCCAGATCTCCTCCTCTGCCCTCTCTTAGCAAGAGGCGAGGAAACTATTAGGTTACACTTAGGAACTGCCTAAACATTTACTAAATATCTTCCCTGAATGATACTCTTAGTGCTTCCCCAACCTCAGGGGGAAGGTCTGCGTTTGAAACCAAGAGAGGAAAAGGGAATACTGTGCCACGGGGAGCTCCAGCTGACAGAACAAATCCATCGTATTCCTAGCTGCCTGATCAAGATATTTTTGTGGCACAGGGACAATTTGCATTTACACACCTGTGGAGCAAATGGGAATTGGAGCATCTTATAATTTCCAGGTGGTTGGGCCCTGCTGGTACCAGTGTCAGCTCTGATGCCACAGGATGGGTTTCTGTGCCATCAGAAGTGGGGAAATGCTCAACTCCTTTCAGTGACCACTTGCAGAATTCTCCACTTAAGACTGGGAAAATCCTTGTCACTTTTTCCAACGTTTCTATGGGGTGTTGGGAAGTGATCATAGAGAGACTCATACAGATTTCTGCTTGAGAGTGGGAGAAACAGGAGGTTGTTCCTCATCTCAGTCATGGACATGGATGGAATGAGCCTGGTAAACCGGGATAACCGGATAACATGTCTGGTACTTGCCAGGTGATTAACCTGTCTTCATATGCCAGGAAGACTTTCCTGGAACTGGAGGCACTGACCAACATAAATTGCTTCTGTCAATGTGTTTTATTGGACAACATCAAAGTAGAATCGATAGAGAATTAAAAAAGCCCCACCAAAATGGGCTTACTAAGGCAGAGCAAGTCATAAACAGATTGCAGTGTCGTGCAGGTCAGGTTTCACCTGGCAGCCAGGAAAATGGGGGGGGTTCTGGTGCTGCCAGAGGGTGATTCATTGCACTGGAATATTCTGGGGGAGGGGGACCATGCAGAGGTTGTTAACACACTGCTGCAAGGAGAGGGGCTCCGGCTGGGTCAGGTTTCTGCCTCCAACTTTGCTGTCACAGATTTGTATTGATATCATCTATATCAGAGTACGTTCTCTGTTTCCACTTAAGCCAGATGAAAGTGTGTTCTAGGGTTGCTGGAACTTGTTAATAATTTAGAATAATAGAGTCAAATTAATTCACTCTTAAAATCGAGCTGATTTGCATTGGCTTGTCTGGTTTTTCTGTAGGAGATCTCTCTGTGGGCATGTGTTTGTGTGAGCTTTTTGTGTGTGCCTGTGAGTGTTTGTGTGCATACGTAATTTCCTTCTCCATCTCACGACCAAAGGAGGCTGAGCTGGATTTAAACCCTGTACAGAAAAAATAGTTTCTCCCTGTCTGTCAAGAAGGTCCAGCCCTAAGTGGAGCCAAATAGCTGAGGTAGAAATCCATGGGGAAAAAGAAAGAGGGTTGTAATGGAAATGCTCCCTCATTTGAAATTATAGCCGGGCATATGTGAGGCTGGAATTCCTGCTGCAGCATCCAGACGGTGCCTCAAGCTGGCTGCACATTCCCAGGAATAGAGAACCCCCCCAGCCTACCTGCAGACCGACCTTTGTGCTGACTCTGACACGCGGCTCAGGAGCTGATGTGCAGCGCGAGGCGGGTGCGAGCTCGGAGTGACAGATTGCTGCTGACAGGGAAAGGCTCTTCCAGCTGCATTTCTCTGCAGCCCCAGCGATATATCCAGGGGCTTGTTAGAGAAACAACAGCACCAGCCAATAACCAGTTGGTCTAAGCCCTGGGGACAGACCGTATGGCCCACACTCTGCTTCCTGAGCTGCGAATGCAGAGCAAATTCAGCTGCTGTAGCACTTCCAGGCCTCGTGTTATCCAGCAAAGGAACACACCAGTGTGTGCTTCTGTCTGTGGCAATGCCTGCACCTATAAATAACAGTGTTTGTGTGTGTGTGTGTGTGTGTGTGTGTGTGTGTGTGTGTGTGTGTGTGCATATTTATGTGTCTGTATTTATTGTGGGGGAGGCTGGTTGTAGGGCAGCCCAGAAAATGGAAATCCTTTTTTGCAAATCCTGCTCTCATGGAGGGAGGAGAGCCAGGAGACGTGGGGTGATGAATTGGCCCTGAACCGCGATGACAGTTTTTTTTTTTAAAGTCAAAACAATTTCAGGGGAAGGGTCTCCAAAAGAAGTCCAGTTTTAGAAGGTGGCTCAATTGAATTTCTGGTTCCTGGCTGCCTGCCTGGAGGGCCTCTTGTCACTTCTACTTTCTTCCAACAAGGCAGAAGGCGGAATTGACAGCAGCCTTCCCGCCAGGCTGTTAGGGAAGCGGGGAAGCCAGATGCTTTGCCTCCCTGCTCCCTCCCCCTCCCGCGGCCCGAGAGCCAGAGAGTTAAGTTGTTTAACTCTTGCATTGTCCCTCTCCAGTGTTCCTGGTCTGACCCAGCAGGGATTCTGAGGGATGAAACAGCACCTGGACGTCAGCGCGTGTGCACCGAGGGGCTCCTCAGTGCTGCGGCCAGGAGCGTGCCTGGCACATGGGGAAGTGTCCTTAGGCTTCTGTACAGGACAGTAAAATCAGACCTTAAACAGGGAGATTCTGCACAGAGGCACATGGTGGGAATGGGCTGATATATGAGCCTCTCTCCCAGAGCAAACGCAGGGCAAATGGCTGTATGATATGATTTCAGGGCTTTCATCCCAAACCCACTTCTAAACTCACCCTCAGGCCCTGTTATTTATGTTGCTGTATGTAGAGTACAGTGTAGGTGAGAACTAGAATATTCCTGTAATTTATTCAGCAAGGCCAGTATGCTCAGGCCCCTCTTTTCTTTGCTGAGAATGATCATCTTTAGATGGTGAGAACTGTGGAAGGTTTCAGTTGCTGTTGAATTAACATTTCTATATGCATCATTTCACTGGATAATTTGCTGACTCTAAAATTTTTGTGTAATCAATTTGGTTGGCTGTTTTAACATTTGTCCAACACCATTTTTAAGTGGTAGTTTAATGATGTGGAGAAGGGAGCCCTTTCTTTCAACTCAGGGCTGTAGCAGGGTGAGGTTCTCTAGTTTGTGTTTTTGAGAAAGGACCTGCTCTGAGTCAGGGGTTGTGCATTTCCAGCACACGTGACCACAGAGCCCTTTTCAGCTGCAAAATGGGGGGACAAAATGGTAGTGGATGGCCAAGAACTGACACCCTCTCCCTCCCCAAGCTCATCTCACTGCCAAAGCTTTGCACACTGGTTAAGGTGAGAACCCTTCTCCTTCTCAACTAAGGACGAGATGACAGCTTCACACTGTGCCAGGGGAGGTTCAGGTCAGACATCAGGAGGAATTTCTTCCTGGTAAGGGCTGTCAGGCATTGGAACAGGCTGTCCAGGGAAGTGGTGGAGTCACCATCCCTGGAAGAGTCCAAAAAATATGTGGATGTGGCACTTGAGGACATGGTGTAGTGGTGACCATGGTGGTGGTTCTGGGCTGATGGTTGGACTTGGTGATCTCAGAGGTCTTTTCCAACCTCAGTGATTCTGTGACTGAGTGTCTCTGTGAGCTCATCTGCACTGAAGCTGCCAGGCTGGGGCTGAGTGTCTGTGCAACCTGTTGGCTCTGCCAGGGGCCATCCAGGCACCTTGAAAGCTGGGAAGTCAGAGAGTTTCCTTAAAATCCATACAGCCTCTTCTTCTCCTGTGTGCCTCTTCATGTCTTGTCTATACCCAGAACCTGTATTGCATGCTTGTAACTCCTCTCTTCTACCACTGATCCCTGTGTCCCTGTGCCCCTTCCCCTGTGGGCAGGATGGTGATGGAGCCTTTCTCCCTGCTTGGCATCCGTGCTGCCCCTGCCAGCTCAGGCGGGAGTGAGCATCAGCCTCGGGCAAACCACAAACATTTGTCGCCCACAGCAAGGCAAAAGGCATTGCCCAAAACAGCCTTTGGAAATATTTTAATTACCCCTGGTTGATCTGGCAATCAGCTAACTTGAGGTAAAGATCACAAGTGGAGACAAAGTCTAAGGGGAATTTTATGCTTGGAGTCAAATTTCTGCGACGTTTTTGAAGCATTTCTAATTGGGATGGTTTAACAGCCACCGCCAAACCTCCCCGAATCCAAACAGTTCTGATGTTCGTGGAAAGCAAATCAGTCACGCAGCTCTAGCACAGCATTCAGAGGTGGGGGAACACGGGGCCTGTAAAAGAACCAGCCTAACCACCGAGGTCCTTCTCGGCAGCTTTATAGTCAGAAAACTCCTTTAATGGACTGTAAATCAAAAAAGGCAATTTATTTTTTGTTTCTCCAGACTTCCCAGTGAAAGATGAGCCCGACTGCTTTGAGACTGAGCCATCCTTGCCAGCCAAAGCAGATTCTTCATGCCTGTTTCCAAGGAGCTCGAGTTTAAACAACTGGTGTCAGACTGGGGTGTCTCTACCGTCCTGGCCATGAAGAGAGGTGATTATTCCTCCCTCATAATTCCATTTCCCAGAGAGGCGTGCACCTTCCTCTGTTCTGTCGACATGTGCTGCTGGAGAGATTTATTTCAGTAATAAGGTCTTTGCAGTGAAACTTAACAAAAATGAGGGGGCAAGTTTATTAATTATATATTTTGCAGTTAATGAAAGATAATATTTAACAGAAGTAATTGCAGGCATCTGCCTTGATGGCACAATTAATTTCCAGTAATAAACGGGTTGTGTGTCCCTTTGTTGGACTGATCAGTTACAGAGACAAATCCTGCCTCATGGTAAGCCCCTCTTATCTCTTTCCATTTGCAGGAGATGGAACTGTTCTCCTGCTTGGAGCACAGGAAGAAGCTGGGGCTGGGCTGCCATCTCCACAACTGTAGAACTACAGTGAGATTGGAGGTCTTTATTCATGTTTCCCTACTTGCTTTGAGGAAAACAGTGATGAGGAGATGAGACACGAGCCTTGGGGTGAGTGCAGATCCCACCCACTGCAGCTCTGCCAGCACACTCACTGGGCCTGGCTCTCCCCTCCTCTCTGTCCCTCATAGCCCTGCTCTGGGAGGCAGAGGAGCCTTGTTCTGCAGGACTTGGGTATTTCACTCCTCAAACTGCTTCTAAGCAGTCTCTTCCATCTCTGCTGAATGCCATGTAGGAACATTTGTCATTCATCTCAGCTTGCATTCAAGCTGTTCCCAAAACCTGGGCATGGATAGACATGAGCTGTCCATGTGGTGTTTGCCCAGCTCTCAGAGCACAGGCCCCTTTTGGGATCTGACACAAAGGGTGTGCCCTGAGGTCTGGAGAGTGGGAAAGTGTACTCTGCACTCTCACTAGTAGTGTTTCTGTGCTTCTAACACCCTTCAAACTGGTTGAGGGGTTCTGCCTCATGTAGGTGTCCATCCCTCACTATCTTCATCCTACCTGAGGTACACACAGAGCCTGTGACACACAGCTGAGTGATTTTTATTCCCTCCACTTGAGGGAAGTATCTTACAACGTTTTAAACTGGTCCTCTGTGATTGACTCCTGCCACCTTTTTCTGAAATGCAGCCAACAAGGTAAGAAAATACTTTGGAAAGTTAACAGGTCCATTTAGGACAGGAAGGGACCCCAGAGGCTGGATGAAACCCTGTAAACAGCCAAACCCAGCAGGGCCACTCAGGCCAGAGCCATCCTGTGAGAGTGTGATGTTCTTCCTGCTTCCTTTTCTGTTTTGTTACAGAAACTTTTGGTGCAGTTGGTGGGTTCTGCCTGTGGGGCTCACTGCAGAGGAACTGCTCCAACAGCTCTGCACACCTCCAGACAACATCCTTCCTATGGAAGAGGTGATGGGAGCTGCTCAGGCAGGTGTTTATCCAAAGGCATGCCCACAGAGATCAGGGTTAGGTCCAGCCTTCTTCAGGGTCTTCATTAATGAGCTGAAAGAGGGGCTAAGCAGCATGCTAATGACATGAAGAATGAAACCAAGAGGGAAGAACGCCAGGGGATGTCACTGGTTCCAGTCCAGGAGTGAGCAGGGCTGGGCTATGTCTGCCACGGGCTTAGTCTGGCTTCACATTGGCCTGGTTTTGTGAGGAAACTGCAGAGCTGGGGCTGAGTGTGGGCAGCCAGAGCAAAGGGTTGGCTTTGTGAGGGCAGCTGTTCAGCTGAGTGTTGGCTGCTGTGCTTTAAACCCCAGGTTTTCTGCAGACCCATCTTGTAAATATTTAAGTGCAGGAGTGGCAAGCCCAGTGAGGCTGGGAGGGTTTTGCAGGCACGGGAGGGAGGCACAGTGTGTGAGTTGCCTGTCTCTCTCATGTGTCTGCACCTGTATGTGCATGTCTTCCCATACTTTCCAGAGAGATTTTCATCCCAAATGCTCTGACAGCCTTTCAGGCATCAATCACACAGCACTGCAATACCCCTGCAAGGTCAAGGAGCGTTACCAGCCTCTGCCTCCACGCTCCTCAGGCAACACTTTGGGCCGGAGCAAGGAGGGATGGACAGAGGGATATGACTCCGGCGAGAGTGTGCATTTCCTGCAGTCAGAGCTTTCCTGATACCTAGAGCCAGGGATGGGATCCAGGTCTCCTGAACCCCCATTCCCTGCCTTGACCACTGGAAGCACTTCCTCCCCACAGAAACCTCCTGCCGGAGCAGGGCTTTGTAGTCTGGCAGGGAGAGCACAGCTCTGCTCTGCCCCGTCCGCAGGCGCATTTTTGGGGTTGCGTGTTTACTGAAATCTTGGCTTTGCTGCTGTGCAGAGAATAGAAGTCGATTGTTCGGCAGCCAGGGCTCGGCGTCGCCCTGCCTGTGCGGGAACTGCTCTGCACAGCCGGGCCGGGCCAGGGCAGGTTTGGGAGCTCCTGTGAGCAGCCTTGTCTCTCCTGCCTGGTAAACACAGCTCTGGTTACCTGCTCTCATTGAAGCTTTTCTGGCGTCTCCAACCCTGCCCTCGGCCGCTTTGGCTTCAGGGCCTCGTGATACCTGGATTGACTTATTTATTTAATAATAAAACTTAAAGAGCTGGTTGTTTTCCAGATTGCTCCGTCACAGGCAGTGGCTGTCTCTGTGGAGCCGGGTCATGAAGGGGTTAGTGGGGAGGGAAACAGGGCTGTCTGGTGAGCCTCCATTGCCAGTCCCGCTATTCCTGCTGCCCCTCAGCCTTCTCCCAGTAAACACACATCTCCTGCACTGGCAGGAAAGTTTTCAATGCTGTGCAGGCTGTCCAGACTTTGCCAGTTCCATCTCTCTCAGGTTGTGGCAAGGATTGTATTAAAGGGAGTTCACAGCCCACACTACAAACAGGACAATATGACCGTAGAGAGAGGATGACGGAACACAAAGAATGGGCCTTCCACTGGTTGATTATCCCATGCAGGTCACTACAGGTGTCACAGCATGTGCTTCCTCTCTCTCACCTCTTGTATGAGGGCCAATGACATCCTCCCCATAGGGCTTAGCAGTGTTGTCTATTTATTCCCACAGCTGGGAAGCAACTGCACTCTTTTGGATGATGGATTAGTCAGTGTTTTAAACAAAAGTCAGAGGTTTGAGTTCTGGATCTCAACCTGAGGCATCTGCTGGTCCTGATCCAAAGACAATTAACTCTTGGCTGAGGTGGGAAAGGGTTCCCCTGCTCCCAGCTCCACATATGGTACCCATAGGTCAAATAGGCCATTGTGCTGCTTTAGGAGACTTGATTTCATTCATCTGCCTAAAATGCTCTGTGAGCTCTGCCTGGTAGCTCTGCCTTGGGCAGAGGTCAGTCCAGCTGCTCTGTCACTGATGCTCTCCTGGCTGTGGGTTTTACAGCTGGAGAAGGAAACCTGCCTCCATCACTCCCTGACCTTGGCTGGGCAGAGTGTTCAGGTGCATCTTAAAGACTCCACATTCCAAGAGGCTGGAGTCTGTCACAGCACAGCTCTGCCTCAGGGGGATCGTTTCCCTAAATGTTTGGCTCTTCCTTCATGAGTAAATCTGCATCTTCACACTCTGCCCATAAAACTGATAACACTAAGATTGCTTTACACATCAGCAACAGAACGGAGACAGCAGAGGCAATCAGGACCCAAAATAATTATGTTTATCATCTATAATCATCACACAGAGTCTAACAGCACATTAGCAGTTCCAGCAGGCAGCTTTCAGGAACATGGAATACAGGCAGCGTTTTGGAGGATGCACTGCTTATTTTAAAGGACACCAGCCAGGGCTGAACATGCCCTGGGGGATAGTCTGGGCTGCCAGCACCCCCTGCCACTGCATGTGTGGGGAACAAGGGCAGATCCAGTGCTGGACCCGCCTCTGTAAGCTGTTACTCGGTGTAGTTTCTAGATTCAGGCTGTGGAAACCACAACCCAGCCCCTTTCTGACTGATCCTGGGGATTTGGAAGGTGTAACCTGGAAGAGACTGTAGCTGCTCAAACCCCTCTCCATGGAAGGGATTATTCCAAGGGAATTCTCTCATGTTTCCTCTCATGATGCTGTCTCTGCTCCTCCCTGTTTTCCTGCCAGGCCTGGAATACAGAACCCTGAACAAGGACTTTAAGGCTGAGTTCCCTGCTGGCAGAACTATCCCCCCTTGTCTGGGAGTGCAGGGCTACCAATGTCCAAGAAAATCCAAGTGATCTCAGTTCAGAACAGGTCCTTGAAAACATTTGCAAAGCAGCAAAACCGAACATTCTTCACCCCATATCCTGCAGCTCAGTTCTCTCTCTCCACTGTTAGAGAGAGCCAGGCTTTGCAGCAGGGGAGAACAGGCCAGAGAAGGTCTTGGCCAAAAGGAGAGCAGTCAGTTGGTGCTTTCATCTATTTGGTGGAAGGTCTTAGGAACAGTCTGCTTGGAAAGGTCTTAGAGCCAGATTTGTGTGTGGAATTAGTTGGAGTCCCATCAAAAGCCTGTGACACTTCATCTCTTCAGCAAAACATCTGAGCTGCTGCACATTTATTTATTCTGATGTTTTGGGTTATAAAATGGCTTTCTAAACCCCTTGTTTTCCATGATGATCTCAAGATGAGGGTGTAAAATCCCTCCTTACAGAATGCCAATCCCGAGGTGTCTCAGCGTGTAAGGGAGTGATAGTTCTCATCCTGTGTCTGTCAGTGGGAACTGGTGTTTCCCCTGCAGACACACCCCACTGCCGAGAACTCCACTTTAACAAGGCTCAAAGGAACTGCTTTCAGACATGGAAGGGTTTTTTTAGAGCCAAACATTGATGTAACTGCATTTTTACTAAAATCCAAATGCAAGCCAACCAGCCTTTTGCTCCAGCACGTCAGTTTTCCTGCAGATTGTTTTTCCAGGGTCACCCTCTGGCTTATCTGCAGGACTGTGGGAATGCTGTCAAGACAGGAGCCATTCTCCTGTGTGTAACAACAACCAGCTCAGGGTGTGTGGTGTGGGTACCTCGTGCCAGGGAGCTGAGGAGGGAGCTGAGCTCCGTGGAGTGTTCCGAGCCTGGCCAGAAGAGCCCTGCTGTTCACTGTGCAACTGAGACCCCCCTGCTGTGTCAGGGATGTGCAGTCCTACGGTCAGAGGATAATGGGGGTGAAAGGAGCCTCAGGGAGTCTTCACAGACAGCTTCAAAGTGAGGTCCAGTCAGTCTGGGCATCATCCAGTCAGCTTTTGTGTCTCCTCAAGGGCAGGGATTGTTCTGCCTCTCTGAGCCCCTGTCCCAGATAATTGAGTTTTCCTGGAGCTGAGTGCTCAGTAGCTGAGTGTGAAGTCTTTTCCAAAATCTTTGCCCTTTTCTGTGCTGGCAGAAGTTCTGCTTGCAAAGCAGGTTTATCGCTGACTGAACACCCACCACGCTTCCCCTGTGCTCCTAGAGCTCCTCCAGCCTCTTTGCGGGCTTTTCCAAGTGCAGAAAGGACAAAAGGGTGTACCCAGGGTGAGTTAGAAATGCACTTTAGAACCAGAGCATCACAGTAAATAAGTGTGCAGCATCTCAGATGTTTTGCTGAAGAGATGAAGTGTCACAGGCTTTTGATGGGATTCCAGCTAATTCCACATATAAATCTGACTCTAAGACCTTTCCTTCCAAGCAGACTGTTACAGAGGACTTGGGGCCAGCCTGGACCACCACAGGATGCCTTGGCCCAGCTCAACCAGTCTGGAAAGAGAGTGGAACCAGTATAGAAAGGAGCCTGAGCATCCATCCCACAGTCCTTCAGAGGAACAGGTGCTGTACCAGGAATGCAGCTGTGGGAGCTCCTGTGGTAGATCCTCAGCACGAGAGCTGCAAAACCAAGCTCTGGGGTACGGAACTATAGCAGGGAAAAGGAGGAGGCTTGTCCTGGAGAGCTCCTGCCAAAGTGTGAGACTGGTGGAGGGGAGCAGAGGAGCAGTGAGTGATCCTAACTGTGATCTGTCAAACTGGCTGCAGAGTCACAGCAAAAGGAGGTTTTGAAGAAAAGTGAGGAGCTCTGTGGGTGTTTTTCCCTGCTAGAAGCATGAGTAAAGTAAAGCACGGCAGTGCTTCCTTGGAAATCTGGTGGGTGGACTGGTGCTAGGAGCTGATAGGAGGTGGGGGCTGATCCTTCATAGTGAATGGAAGGTGACAGATGGGGAGAGGCAAGGAAAGGCCTTCAGCACTGGTATAATTAACTTACTCCTGAGAACACTGGGATGGGCTTTTTTCCTAATACGACAGAGAAGAGAGGGGATATTTGACTGAGAGTAAGGGGATAATGGGAATTTTAGATGTGAATTTGGTTGGCCCTCTGTTCCTGAGATGCTTGAAGACCCTGTGCCAGCTTCAAGAGCAGAGGGAGAGGATGAACTCCCTGGGCTGCAACTCCTGGGATGCTTCCTCTGAGTTTCATCCATGACCCTGAGCTCTTGGTTTGGAGGAGGAGGTGAAGAGCCAAGGCCCCTTCACAGCAATAATGACTTCACACCCCTGCTTTTTCCCCATGAGCCTTTTTCCTTGCACACTAACGAGTCTGAGCCTACTTCATTGTGCCTCAGTAATTGTGCTTTTAATTATGCTGTGTGTCTACGACCATCTGTTGTGCTCTTTTCAGAATCTGTTTCAGTTCTGATACCCCCTTTGGAGATGAAGGGACCACGGGTGCCCGCAGTATCCAAGGTGTGGATGAATCATAGATTTTTCTGTTCTGTTTTTTGCTTTCCAAATGATTCATTCCACTTGATCTGTTTCTTGGTGGTTGCTGAGCCTTGAGCTGACATTTTCATGGAACTGACAGCTTTATGTGGAAAAATGAGGGTCTACTGAGAGGAGTGAAAGTGGTGTCTGTTGGAGAGGAAAATCCTGATCTTTTCAAGAGGAGTTTATTTAGCCAAAGACTATCACAGGACTCTGAAAGGAGAGGTTACAATGGCTCTCAGGGTGGAGTCACCTGGGAGAGGGTCCAATGGGAAGTCACTGCTGTCAGGAAAATGCTGTGACTTGCTGATAGATGGATAAGAGGAGCATGGCAGACCTCCTGCTTGGGCAGGGCTGCAAGGGAGAGGGGAATCAAGCCAGAAGAGGGGGCTGGAAAGGCTCCAGCTTCAATAAAGGACATGAAGAGAAGTAAAACGAGGTTAATGAGCCAGAGAGCTTGTTAGGAAGGGAAAGCAGAAAATGTCCAGCAAACACCTGGGAGGGGGTTACACCCAGGGTTGCAGTGAACTGGGGCTGCACAGAGGGAGCTGCAGCATCCCAGGCTACCTGTCCCAGTTCACTTGCATACCCAAGGGAAGGGCTGGAGCTGTGCCAGGGGAGGGTTAGGGTGGATATCAGGAAAAGGTTCTTCCCCCAGAGGGTGCTGGGCACAGAAAAGGCTCCCCAGGGCAGTGGGCACAGCCCCAGGGCTTCCAGAGCTCCAGGAGCGTTTGGACAACACTCTCTGGGATAGGGTGGGATTGGTGGAGTGTCCTGGGCAGGGCCAGGAGCTGGAGTTGGTGATCCCTGTGGGTCCCTTCCCACTCAGGATATTTTGTGATTCTCTGAAGTTAAACTTGGGGATAAGATGGTCCTGCTCACTCAGGCCTGGGAGCTCAGGAGGGAAGATCTGGCCCATATAGCTTCATGAAAGGTGAGAGCAGCAAAGAAAATGTATCATCCAGTGGGGGAGAGGACCAGGCTTAATGTTGGTGCATTTGGGATGTAGGATAAACACGGCTCAGACCTGCAGGAATTGTGACTACAGCTGGAAGAAGACCAGGAGGTGAAAACCTGCCAGTGGCCTGTTCTAAATTTTAGGATGAGGGGATAAAACTGTCATCTGGGGCAGCTGTTTATGTGATTCTGGCACTTTTTGGCAGTGTAAGGAGCATCTTTTTCCTCATAGGGAGACTTTAAGGCTCTTTATCCTGTCTGCCCTTGCTCAGGCTCCTTTCTCCTGGTGTGCAGGGGTGTTCTGGGCTGTTCCACTGCTGCGGGGGGGGATACTGTGCTATCCCAGGTTCCGATACCCAGGAACACCTTGTTCTCAGCAGGGTGACCTCTTTGTCTGTACTCTTTGCCCTCTGTTACTCCTCAGGCCCATGAACCAGCCCTGACACCCAACAGGGTGTGCCAGCCCAGTGCTGGCTGTGCCTCAGTGCCCTGCCCTGCTCTGCACCTACACCAGCTGCAGGTGGGGCTCTGATTTGGATCTGTGTGTGGGGGCGGGCTGGGTGTGGGCAGGGTGGGTATCATGTATGGTGCCAGACCCTCACTACCCTCAGGAAAGTTTTATTGCACCCCAGACCACAGAGGTCATCCCTTGACCTCTGGCAGCTGCTCCTCATCTTCTGAGCATCTTAGAAAGACATTTTGGACTGCCTTGATGTGATTTCCTAATGCCCTTCCTTCCCTTTCCCCTGGGCCTGACAACTTGGGGCTTTGATGTCACCCATTGTCACTGCCCACATAGGGAGCAGTGAAAAGAGCCACCTGAGTTTTGGTTTGCTTGTCTCTGTTCCAGCTCTCAGATACCTTTCACCTCCAGCTTCCTCCAGCAGGAAGGAGTCATGGTGTCCTTCTGCTCTTGCTGGTTTCTTCTGGAGGCTGGTGAACAGAAATCACTCACAGATCAGTTCAGAGGCTCTCCCCGTTACTCCTGCATTCAGGTTCCTTTCCAATCTCCTCCTGTACCTGCCAAGCACCAGTCACGGGACAGGACTGTAAATGAGGTTCCTTCAAAACTGGTTCTATTTAGCTCAAGGCCTTAATGGGGAAATCGCTATGTTTCCATTAAATCCCCTTTGTATCAATCCAGGGAGCTGGGCTGTGGGCGAGAGGTGCTGGGATCCCAACAGGCCACTAATTAATTACCAACCCCACTCTCTCTTTACTGGCAAGGCAGGGCCTTCCGGCGCCACCTCTCCAGGGTTAATTAGGGTGGAAGCCAAGGAGAGGCTCCGTTTCAGTGGTGATCCATTAACATTCCCCCTGGCTTTATTCCTCACAGACATGTCTTGGCATTGTGAGGGGAAGCCAAGACTGAACATATGGCTGATTGTGGAGCTCTGACTTTCCCAGAGAGGGGCCAAGCCAAGTGGCTGGAATTTCCTTCAAGTGCCACTCAAAAGAGCCTACCTGATGCCTTGGGAAGCCTTTGTGACATTTCTGGGAAAACAAACCCGTGGCCCAAGTGCCAGCAGTTGCTATTCCCTCATGCTCTTCCTTACTCTACACCATGGACAGCTCAGGGACTTTGGATGGTGCAGCTGGACACCTGTGACAGGTTCTTTGTGGGCTCAGTGCTCAGAGGGGATGAACAGCAGCACAGCTCCGTGGGTGCTCCCTGGTGGGGCTGTGCATGGCTCTGGGAATCCCGGGCACTGCAAGATAATGGATTAGGATTCCTGAAGGCAAGGTCTGTTGGGATCTTACCTGTCATCAAACAAACAGGCATGTTTGGGGTGAGGTGTGGTAGTTCAGCAACTCTCTGGCCATTCTGGGAGTGAAATCTGTGGCTGGCTGGCCCAAGAGAGACCTTGGCTAAGCAAAATGTAAATGCTCACAGTGGTTTGCCAAGATCTGAGTGGGAAAAACCTTCCTTTGAAGAGGATTTCCCATCTTCTCCCAAGGAGTCCCCAGCTGCTGAGTGTGCTTTATTGCCATGGCCTCGTGTCTGGGATTTGCTTTTCTCAAGCCCTTGAAACCCATTCCCCTCCCCAGCTCCTTGTGGAGCTTGCTGCAGCCTGTCTCCAGGAATGCAGCTGTTTGCTCCTTCTCTGGAATCAGAAAAGATTTCTGCTTTCCTTCCTTCTGCTTTGCAATGACCTAATTACTTAACTTCCCATTGCAGCCTCTTCCTGCGGCACTTGCCAAAGAGCTCCTCAAAGCCTCCCGGCCCGGGCACTGTGGGAGGCGGATTATGAATAATTCTGTGCTCAAGGTTAGAGGAGATGTTTCCTCCTCTCATGGACTGGCAACTCTTCCAGACAAATCTTTAGCCTTTCCATTCAACATCAACCCGCAGGCAGCTGGGAGGGCGTTGCAGTGATGATGCTCATTCCAAGGCAGATCTTTACAGAAGGTTCCCCCAGGCTGCTCTGGAATATCACATACCTAATTCTTGGCATAACTTGATCTGTTCAGTCTTGGGATGATTGGAGGAGTATCTTTCCTTGGCAAAATAAGGCCCATAAAGAGGCATGTTCCTCTTGTGGAAGGGAGACTGGTGCACACAGTGGGTGACAAGGGCTAATGAAGACAAAATATATGACCTCTGGCTGTGGTTTCCCAAATATGTGATGCCCTGGAGATGTGGTAGTGCATGGAGTGGGAGGGGAGTGTGAGAGATGGATAAATAGCCATGTACTGCACTAGGATTTCACTCGTGTGCCTGTGCTGCGTGCAGGGAACAGCTGCTCTGCTCCACAGGAATGCAGCATCCAGGGAGGAGTGTCCAGGGCACTGTGTCCCTTCTCTGGGGGGTTGTATGAGGGCAGTGTGGTGCAGAGTGCCTGTGGGACCAGGGCCAACCCCCTAGACCCTCTTGGCCATCCAGTGACCCACTCCAGGAGATCCTTCGGAGTGAGCAAAGCAAGGGCAAGTTTGCAGTGATGTCTAATGAGAGGGAATAAGAATCAAGCAGGGGGTGTTGGAAAGGTCTTGGAAGTTGCTGTCCAAGCCAAGGGAACTGGACCTGGCTGGTGCTGCAAAAGAGATCCAGGAGATGAGTAGGGAAGGAGACAGGTGAGGTGGCTTAGGGTCACCCCAGCCCTTCCTAACTTGAACAGCTCTGCCACTGACACTTGCTCCCCCAGCACCACCATCCTGGGATCTCCAGGGCTGTCCCCTGCCCAGGGGCTCCTGCCCTGTGCACTGCTTTGGCTGGAGAGCAGCACCCTGCTCCCCCATCCCACCCTGCACCTGTGGGACTCTGTGTATCCATCATCCCGTGGCTGCTGGTACCCAGCACGTGCCTCTGCTCCTGGGCAGCAGCTGGCAAATCCATTTGCTCAGCAGGTGTGTTCCTGCACTCGCTAGAAGAATAGGCTTTTGGAAGAGAGGGAGAAAAGAACACAGGAAAAACTGGAGGGAAGGCTGGAGGAAATAAAGGAAAGTAGATGAGAGGGAAAAGGCAGCAAATGACTGGAAGAATTAGAGTTGGAGTGTGGAAAGGACTGCATGTCCCCCGTTGCTTTGAGCACTCAGGAGATCCTGTGGTGTGTCTGCTTTATTACTGACAGAGTTCTCCCTTCTGTCGGCTTGTTTCCTAATTGCTGGTCTTGTAAACTGTGTGATTTATGGCTCCGTTCATCAGTTCTGGCCCTCGGGTATAACATGCTTTTCCTTCCAGGCTGGGAAGCGAATAACGAATTAACAGCCCGCCGTAGGTTCAATGAGAAGCTGAGCATTCAGGGATCTTTACTGGGATGCACGTGCCAAATGGAACGGCTTTCGTTTTTGCTTCTCATTCACGGAGGGGATTCAGCGAGTCCTCCCCCAGGGCGGCAGCGGCGTTGTGGCTGTTGGTGCTTTTGAAGTGTCCCCCGAGAGGAGCCACCAAGGAATGGTTTTGCTGCTGGTTTGCACAGAGTGCTCAATCTGCTTCCTCGCAGAGGCTGGCATTGTGTGCCACGTGCTTGTCTTGGACAAACTTCCTTTCAGAACAGCCCAGGGATGAGGATGAAGATGAAGTCAGAGAACAAAGGGCCCTGCTGAGCTGGAGCCGTGTCTCTGGTGTGCAGGCAGCCATTGGCCAGGCCCTGGCTGTCACCCTGAGAAGGGCTTTGTCCTAAACTCTGAAGAAGGGTCCCTACAGTCAGGGCAGCTTCAGTCTGCACTGAGTGACCTGAGTACCGCTGCTCCCACAGCCCTAAATGGCAGCCCAGTGCCTTCCATGCAGGTCTGATCCTTGTGGCCTTGGAATGATAAGGTTTGTCCAGCCCAGAAGGTTGTGAGAACAGGAGCTCCCTTGGGTGGTCAGAGCACCAAGCCTGTCTGAGTTCAAGAAGTGTTTGGATAACACTCTCAGGCACAAGGTGGGATAGTTGGGGTGTCCTGCACAGGGCCAGAAGTTGATGATCCTGATGGGTCCTTTCCAAGTCAGCATATTCTGTGATTCTGATTCTGTGATTTTGTGAGGCTGTTCTCCTAGACCAGTTTACAGGACTGTGGTCAGGAAGTCATGTTATGTCTCTGCAGCAGCTCTGCAGCACCAGACGTGCTGTGGCAAACACTTCATGAGAAAGAAAATGCCTGTAAACCAGCACCTTTGTGAAGAAGGACAACACTTGTAAAGAACAGAGAAACTACTGTAGCAGTGTGGGAGCTGTTCTGTGAACTCAGTGCTCTGCAAGCATGAGCTCAGGGCCTGCAGGTCTCCAGCTGATAAAGTTTAAGCTGACAAGACCTCTCAGGACTTAGCAGCTCTGCCATCCTGCCCTTGGACAGCCTCTCAGGAGGCTGTTCTGTCTCTGAGCTGCTTCATGGCTGTGGCAGGTGAATCTGATCTACCTGAAAGGGAGAGCTCAGGAAAATGGCTTTGTGCCCTCTGCACACTGCCATAGGATTCAGCTCAGCATCATGAGGCTGTGAGTGCAGGAGAGGGCCTGGAAAGTCAAGTGGAGCATTAGTGTAAGGCCTACAGCGCCTCAGGGGCTGTAAAACTCAGTTACAGGGAGAGTTCTAACACACCTGCTTAGTCCCAGTCCAGTCCTTGCTTGTCTGCAGGAGCAAAGCTGGATGGAGTGTTTTCTTCCAAGAATCCTACAGCAGTGAGAGCTGCTGGTGGTTTTTTTTTTTTTTTTCCTCTTAGGGCACCAAAACAGAAATAAGCCAAAGAGCACAGCATTTCTTTCTCTGCAACAGTGGCAGTAGACCTTGATTAGATCATCACGGCCATCCTGTGTGCTCTGTCTGCTCCTCCTGCCCCTGCTGGGTGTGCAGGAACAGGCACGGGTGTCACTGGGAGCAGGGAGCTGTGCCTTGCAGCACCATGAGCTGGAAGCATCTGCCCAGCCCAGGCCTGTCCCAAGCAGCCTGGATGCCTCCAGCCCTTGTATCATTGTCTTTAACTTCTCCCAAGGCTCAAGAACCTGCCCTGCCCTTGGGGTGAGCTGGGCCCCCATGTACATGTGCCATATCCATAGGATTTGTGGGATCCCTGATGTGACCTCTGGTTTTGTTCAAAATCCATGAGTTCTCACCCCCGCTGCCTCCTTCCAGCAAACCTGGCAGGCTGTAACAGGCAAGCAGGTCTTGGGGTGCAGAGCAGGAAGGGGAGACAGCAGCATTCCTCATGGGACATGAGCACCCACAGACCACGGCCAGAGTCACTTGACTCCTCATGCCACGTAGTCCAGGATCCCAGAGCAGGAGGATAGGAGATCAAAAGAGCCTCTTGCTTGTGTTTCACACATCCTATCACCGGGACTATTAACTACTAATCACTAAACTAGTCTGAATATGTACTCAAAGTCCAGGTGTTATCACTTCCTGATAAATGAGCTTGAACTTTTCTTGGTTCAGCCTGCAGAATCTGTGCCATGTTCCCTAAATTGCAGGGCAGGCAGGATGGCTCGCGAACAATCAGTGCAGGAGGTTCAAGGTCCTGGCTGCTCAGCCACCTGGGGCTGTGAGCCAGCAGCCGAGATCAGAGGAGCAATAGGCCAGGATCCTTGTTCAGGGTGGGCAGAGGAGGTGCCTGCCCCCTTCCCCTCCCTCGTTGCAGAGGTTGGAGTAGTTTCTAAGCTTGGGTCCAGGTCACCCTCTCTCCGGGTGCTGCTGTGGGGGACAGCACAGCATAGGCAGCCTCTCCTCTGACCCATTCCTGCTGCTCACACTGCACAAGGGGCTGGAAAAGGGATCAGAGGGAGATGCTTCTCTTTAAACTCGATATTCACATGGTGAGATCCTCTCTGTCCCCTCTGACCTGTGCCTGCCTGGCTGCCAGTGTGGATCTAAGTGCTGCTATGTTTAATCACCTTCCAGACGATTGAGCAGGAGCCGTTCCCAAGCCGTGAGCAGGAATTATCTGGGGCTGGTTGGAGCAGCGTGTGCAGTAACGACTCCATCAGTAAGCGTAGTTCCGTTGCCTGGATGCAGGTTACAAAAAAGGCTGGTGGTAGGAAGGGGATATCTCACAGCTGAAGGTGTGATAGATGAGTGTCTGTTCCATCTTTAGAATGTTATTTTTTTAAGTGACTGTATTTCAGCAAAAGGTTATGGCCCCTCTGCTGTCAGGGCTCTTCCTGCAGCTCGGGTAAGTGGCTCTGCTCGTGTGTGTTGTGTCCAGAGCAGAGTCAAGCAGGGCTGTGAGAGGGCCCTGCTGACACTCAGCCCTTGCTGGGGCTCTGCCCTTCGGCGGGGCCGGCTCCGAGGGCCTGCCCTGAGCTCACGGTGCTGCCCCAGGCACTCCCAGCTCAGCAGGCACCTCTGCCCAGCCACTGCACTGTGGCTGCCGTGAAAGGATGCAGCTGAGGAGGTTTCTGGGGGGTGAGCACAGGAACAGTGTGGATTTTCAGGTCAGAGATCACAGCCAGGACTGTGCCCTGGACCTCGTGTCAGGGTGAGGAGGCTCTTCCTAGCTGAGTGCTGTAAGAAATGGCTGGTGTTAGAGCTGCGGGGCTGATCTGACCAAGCCTGTGTCCTCCTAGCACAGGGAACAGGCTGCACACAGCATTTTGGTGGCTATCTCCTACCAGGCTTGGGCCAGAAGCTCTTCCTCACTTCCGAGGTTCATGGTGACTGAATTCAGCTTTGAGAGCTCCTGAGGAGAGGGGATGAGGATTGTCACAGCCTTCCTCATCAAGCTGCAGTCTCTGGAGACTTTATGGGTCCCAGAGCCTAAAGAGCACAAAGTGAATCCCTCTAAAAGTGGCCTCAGCTAAGGGATGTTTGACAGAGGTCTGGATTGGGAGTACTCATGAGAAGCAAGCTCGACTGTGGTCTTCCAAAACCTGGGGGGACCGAGGATGTTAAATATGGGACACCTGCTAATTCCTCATCCCCAATCCATTCATCCTCAGGGATCAGGAGGCAGAAGGGAAGTGTTTACACATGTGTAGACCATGGAAAGGGGCAGCTCCTCTTGGCTGAGCTAGATAAGGGAGCAGAGAGGGGTACCCCAGCTGGCAGATGGCACAAGGGTGGTCTCAGAGAGTGGGCTGTGGTAGAGCTTCTCTTGGCAGCACTTGGAGCCTACATCCCTCCTCCCTACCCACAGGATTGCTTGCAAGCTAGAGGGAGAATGTGGTGGCAGGCCCCACAAACACTTGGGTGCTTTCCAGATCTCTCCCACTCCTGTGGCAGCTCTCAGCTTGAAGCCAAGGACACGGATTAACTCTCAGTCTGCCTCTCTCCCCCCACAGCACATCAGCTGTGCCCCAGGCAGGGATGTGTGCTCCCTGAGCAGGGTGAGCAGTTACTGCCAGGTGACAGGAGACTTCCCTGGCCTTCTTGGTGACAGAAATATGCATCCATTCTGAGTTCTCCTGAGCCAAGTGGGGGATGCTGCACTGCTGAGCTTGCTCTAGGCATCGCACCTCCAGGTCCTTGGGGAGAGTCATACAGTCATTGACTCATTCAGGTTGGAGAAGACCTTTAAAATCATTGAGTCAACTTCTATGCATGGAAATCCCATCACCCCCACTGCTGGGAAGGGCCCTCAGAGAGAGCTGGTTACCTTCAGACTGGTAAGGTGTGACTGACCCTCAGCTCAGACAGCCCAGACTGCTCCTTTCAGGTCCAAGACTTGGTCCCTAAAAGCCAAGGCACCCAACTCTGGTTCTTCCACGTGGAAGCAAATGCAAAGTTGTAAGCCAGGTTCCTGGGCTGGGAAGAGCTGTGCTGCCTGCAGGGCTGGCTGGGGCCATATCACCTCCTCTTCCTGAACAGCCTGGCCTGCACAGACACACAGGGCAGGGCATGCTCTGGGATGATCCCCCTCCCTGGTGACCACCAGCCGCTCCCCAGCAAGGCAGAGCCCCATGTGCTGCAGGTGGAGACAATCCCCTTCCCGACTGGCATTGCTGCTGGGGGAATGTAAAGTCCTGGCAAGGCAGGAGCAGGGAAAGGGAGGTGACTTTTCTCTCTGCTTGCTTTATTTGTTGTTTAGGTATCGGGTGGAAGAAAGACTTTGTTGGCTATGGTAAGGAAGTTATTGTTTAGTTGAGGGCTTATTTGTTCTTTGGGAAGTGGATTGTGTTTGCCTTTGGGGGGATATTGTGCAATTCAGTTTGTTTCAATTAGTTCATGTTTCTTTACCTTGGCTTCATTTAGCCAGAGAAGTTTCTGAGGAGAATTTTAAGAAGAGAGGGAGGAGAAATAAAAACACAAAACAAAGCTCAGATGTGGGGCTGGGATTTGTGGTTCCAGCTTGTCCCTGATGTGCACCCACTTAGCAAGAAAAGCGTTTATCATAGAGGCAGAGGATGTGCCTCGTTGCTTTCCCTCTCTTCCTGGCCTCTCCATCCACTTTAGGGATGAATGAGGGAAGCCTCTGTATGTCTGTGGTGGGATGCTTGGCCATATGGAGATGAGCTGAATGTACAATGGCCCGTTTCCCAGGAGAAGAGGCCTGGACCAGCAGCCGTTTGGCCCAGATGTCTGGGAGGGCCGTGTCTCTTCCTCTTTTATGAGAGCACCTGATCATTTCCTTTCACTTCTCCTGCCCTTGAGGTTGAGTGGGATGAGCTGCAGGATGGGCTGCAGAGCAGGGGGATGTGTCATGTGCGAGTGTATGGAGGCCCCTGTTTATCTGCCTGTAGTGAGAATGAGGCGTTACACAGGAGTCAGTTCCAGGATCATTCCTTCCCCTCCCGTCATACCCATCCTCTTTTCTATCCATTTTCCTCTCCCACAGCCTCGTGGGGAGAGCAGGGGGCGGATTCCCCTCTGTCAGCTCCTCCTTGTCTCTCCAGGTTGCAGCTGCTCGAGGTTTGGGGTGGCGTTGGGGGCCCTTTCAGCTCCGGCTGTGTCTCGTCCCCACCTCTTCCCCCCCAGCTGAAGGTGACAACAGCCGGGGAGCAGGGACAGGCAGCTGGGGCTGGCAGCTTACAGGTCAGAGCAGGGCTTGCTTTTGTGCAGGCCATAAGGCAGGGAGCCGTCCCCGGTACAAAGAGAGTTAAGAAGGTCTCCA
The DNA here is from genome assembly GCA_035583155.1 of Acropternis orthonyx. NCBI lineage: Eukaryota > Metazoa > Chordata > Aves > Passeriformes > Rhinocryptidae > Acropternis > Acropternis orthonyx. Next base: position 18,828,318 of record JAWWEU010000017.1, read on the forward strand.
TCAAAGCACTCTGGCGGCGCAGAGCTCGCAGCCCGCGATTCCCGGCTGGCAGCCCGGCCGCTGCCCTCGCAGGGAGCTCTGGGTGCCTTCTGTCCCCTCCATTCTCTGCAGGGCACCTCCCGCTGCTCGGGCTGAGTGAGATGGGGGTCACTCCCACCGCAGGCCTTGTTTTCCCCCTTGCCGTTCCAGCTCCTTAAACAACAGAGGTGTTGAGGGGATTTATACCTCTGCCTGGTAACAAGACAGATCAGCGAGACGCTGTCACGGTTTTGTGAGGGCTTCATAGATTTTTATTGCTTTTCAGTCCTTGGGTTCCCAACCTTCCTTTGGCTTGTAAATTGCTCACAAAATGCAGACACAGCTCCTATTCTGTGAGTCCCTTTGATGATTTTATTTATATCTCTGGCTTTGTCTTGTCTTTTATTACAGGGAGACTGCAATTAATTATTATCCCATCAGCTTCTATTTAGCCTGACAGTACAATGCAGCGCACAGTGTCCAACCTTGCCCTGCCCCTGCGTGCACGAGCAGGACACTATTCTGGGGAGGAACAAAGGCCCTGGCAGCTTCAGAAAGCACTGTGCTGCTAAAGGGCAGCTCGAGACGCTTCAATAGCACCAGCAGGGCAGTTGTGATAGAGCTAAAGTGACCAAACATCCCAATTTAGTTGTGATGCTCCTGATTTTATCTTCTCATCCAAAGCTTATTTTGGGCTGTTGCTCTTCGGGTGTGTTTGAGCAGAGCCAGGGCTCCTGTGTCTTTTTTTCCACAACTATGATTGACCAGATCTTTTAATTTCTTACCCTTTTCTTTTATTCATAATATAGAAATTGCACCTGAAAGGTCTGTAAAAGAGTCCCTGCCTGTTCAGCGTGGGCAGAGCTCAGTGAGGAGACAGGAGGTGAACACAGAGACAGATGAGCAGCAGACCAGAGTGATCATAGATCTAGGGAACACTTGCCTGGGGAGCACATGGAAGGATCTGGGAGTGTTTAGGCAAGAAACCACTTAGAGGACACCTGGTCGTGCTCTGGCAAAGAGGGAGGGACGGGTCCATAGTGGGAGGATGAGAATGGACTTAATGTACAACAGGGGATGTTCAGTGTATGTGCTGGGAAAATGGTAAGAATAGTAATGGTATGAACAGATTCTCTGGGCTGGAGAGGGAGAGTCTCCAGGGCTGGAGCTTCTTAGGAGCAGTTTTGGATGCATTTCTGACTTGTTCTATGTGTGTGTGTCAGAAAGAGGTGCTTCCAAGCACAACCCTGAAATAATAATGACTGAAGACCTCAAGAACAAGCGCCTGTTAGGCAGGGAAAAATCTGATGGTAATTTCAGGGCTCATTTCCTAAGTAGTGTTTGGTTCTGTACAGGGAATATCAGTTTTCTCTACTGGCCATCCTGTCACTAGAAAACCAGCAAAGCTGTTCTCACTCTTCCCTTTTATCTTCACATCTTGAAGAAGGTTTGTTTGCCCTACATGGATGGCACAGTGCTGATGCCAAGCAGTGCTGGTGATGAGATAAAGGTGTTTTGACAAGATCCAGGTGAGTGGAAGCTGCTGTTAAAGCAAATGTTTGTTCACTTCACTCCTCCTTTTTTTTCTCTGGTTCTTTGATTTGTTCATTTACACCCTGTCTTGGCAGCCTTTGGCAGTGCAGCTCTCTGTCTGACCTCCCCAGACCCGCTGATGGCAGTGGAGCAGAGCCTCTGGGCCAGTGTCTTGATGGAAATGCCATGTAGTTCTTTGGCACCAGCTCCTCTCCTGAGCAGAGTCCACTCCATGCTTCATAGGAAGCTGGAAGATTGGGCTACCATGCCCTAAATTCAGAGATGTTTCTCGCTCCTGCCCTCCCCAGATGACAAGTGCTCACTGGCCCACCTGGCTACCAGCCATTGCCTGGTTGGAGCTTTTCAGTCCAAGGGAATGTAGCTGTGGGGCTCCGTGGGAAAGGAAGGGCAGGTCTGGGCAAGGAGGCCAGGCTGTTTCTGCCACTGCTAAGGCTGGAATGGGAGAGCTGGGAATGGGAGGGCTGAGATGCTGAGCTGGCTGGGAGGAGACTGGCTCGAGTTTAGGACTGTCTTGGTTCACCTCAGCTGATTAACCCTTCTGAGAGTGCAGGCTGGTGCAGTCCTGCTCAGGTGTGCTCACCTGCTCCCCAGGGAGCTGGGAGGGCCTGGATCCCTGTCTTTTGGGAGAGCTGAGCTTGGCTCTGCACTGCTTCAATTCTTCCCCACCCTTAGAAAATGAAGGCAAAGGCAAGAGCAACAACTCTGTGCCTGATTCCAGGTCTCCCATTTGAATTCCTCGATTAGATGGGTGAGCGAGCTCTTCTTCCACCTCCACCCCAGCTGCATTTCTGCATCTGTGATTGCTGTGATGAAACTGTAACTAAATTCTGCCAGCTCCAAAGCATGAACTGGGAGGGGTGGTCTTTGCATCAGACATGTAATTACCTGTCTACAAAATTATGAATGTGTACAAGGCAAAAAAGAGGGGAAAAGCAAGATCTCTGTCAAACAGGAGAAAGGCTGTCATTTCCCCCATTATTTTTTGTTTTCCTCCATTCACAGCAGTTCTCAACCAGCTGGGAACCTGCTCCAGATTTCAGGCTGCCTGATCACCTGCCTTCTCACTACTGACCTTCAAATAAGGACACAGGACTTTATGTTTGAAAAGCTTGGAAAAATTCTCCAACCGCAGCATCTTAGAAGCAGGAAAAATCTATTTTCCTGCATAAAAAGAACATCTTTTTCTCGTGACTGAATACTGAGTGGCAGTCAGAATGGCACTATTTGTTAAATGCAAGTTACTTCAATAATTCATTTTTCTTACTAATCACACAGTACGTGATTGGCTCCATGTAATTAAAGGGAAGGGTTCCTGCAGCACTATCAGGTTGATGGTGCTGATTGAGAAGGGATTCTGATTTCCTGGTAGGGAACAATTCTGGGCTAACTAAGGGGTGTGCAGGGAGAGGCATGTGTTCCCTGTGCTTGGAGACAGTACCTCCTCATTTCTTAGAGGTCCCTGGATTTGACCAAGGTCCCAAGTTATCAAAGCCTCTGATAATTTTCAGTATGTGCTGAAGGCTTTTTAAGTCAAAGGTGCTCAAGTTCATGCCTCAGTAACACACTGTTTTGCCAGATTGAGGCCTCTGGCTGGTCCAGGGTGGATCCTCACTGGAACCTGTTCTTCCTCAAGGACACACCTTATCCCTGGATCCAACATAGCAGGCTTGAAACGCCTCAGTGCCTGTCACATTTCCTTTTAAACACTTGAAAGCTTGAAAAGTTTTTTTTCCCTGAGAAAGTAAATGACAGTATATGTAGGAGGAGAAAATACCATCTCTGGCTATATAATTTTACTGTGCCAGGAGGGGGGAGGCCTGACAGAAGATTGTATCCTGGAAAAGGCTCGGTTTTCCATGCATGCTTTAATGGCTGGACCTTTGTTCTACCTCTTAACTGTGACCATTTAATAACTACTTGACTCCCTTTGCCCTCAGCATGATGTTGCCTGTAGCTTCATTGTCTTGGAGAAAACACAGCTGAAATTAAAAGCATTATTCGGTGATTCAGTGGTAACACAGGTTACCAACAGCTGCTGTGGAGTGGGCCCTGGTGGGCATCCTTTGGTATGAGGATGCTTCCCTTGACAAAAATTAACTTACAGGTGGTACATTGTAAGGTCCCAAGGCATGGAATTGTGGAATGGTTTGGGCTGGAAGGGACCTTAAAGCTCATCCAGTCCCACGCCCTGCCATGGGCAGGGTCACCTTCCACTACACCAGGTTGCTCCAAGCCCCATCCAGCCTGGCCTTGGACACTTCCAGGGATGGGGCAGCCACAACCTCTCTGGGTAACCTGTGCCAGGGCCTTCCTACCCTCACATGCAAGAATTCCTTCCCAATATTCCCTCTGGCAGTTAAAACCACCCCCCCCTTGGCCTGTCACTACCTGCCTGCATAAAAAAAAAAATCTCTTCCTCCTCTTCCATCTTTAAATCCTGCGTGAAAAATCTCAACCGAATGTTTAGCCAAGAGCAAAATGAAAGAAAATCCTCTGATTTGACTAAAAGAGTTGGAAGCAGATTTAGACATATTTGCATAGTGGACCCTGAGCTGCTCTGTTCTGTGAAGAGTTCGGATTTAAATCCAAGTCAGGCTGGAGGTGGGAGGGAAGCCAGCTCCAGGGGAAGGTGACATGCCTAAAGGTGGCACAAGAGGACAGCAGCAGAGCTGGAGTTCCACCCCAGCCCGGAGTTCCGTGCCCCACTGTGCCAGCAGCATTCCTTGCAGGGTGTGGCTGCCCCTGGAGGGCTGGCAGCTGCATTCAGGTGTGGGCAAACCCTGGGTGGATGGACATGATTATCTGCAAGTCATCATGGTGGGTAAAGAAACTGTGAAGAAACAATTTTGTGTCCCTTGAGTAGCTGGGGTTGCCTCCTGAGCTTCCCTGCACCCTGGGAGAGGAGGTGCCTAGGGGTGGCAGACAGGGCAGAGTGGTCAGGAAGAATAAGAGAAAGTGTGTTTTGACTGAATATACCAGCCCAGCTCTTGCAAGGAAATCTTTCCAAACTAAATCCCCACTCTAGCAAATTCCCCCAAAGCCGTGTTTCCTTCGAGAAAGATCTAGAATCACACAGTTGTTTAGGCTGGAAAAGCCCTCTGAGATCATCGAGTCCAACCATTCCCCAGCACTGCCAAGGCCACCACTGGCCCATGTCCCCAGGTGCCACATCCACATGGCTTTTAAGTCCCTTCAGGAATGGGGACTCCACCACTGCCCCTGGGCAGCCTGACCACCCTTTCCATGAAGAAATCTTCCCTAATATCCACCCTCTACCTCCACTGCACAACTTGGAGCCATTTCTTCTCACCCTGTCCCTTGTTCCCTGGGAGCAGAGTCCGACCCCCACCTGGCTCCCCGCTCCGGTCAGGGAGCTGGAGAGAGCCAGAAGGTCCCCCTGAGCCTCCTTTTCTTCAGACATCTCTCAATGTGATTGGAATAAAATTCTTCCTTTGGGGAGGATAGTTTGGCCATGCAATAGTTTTTCAGTAGTTTTATTAGACGTAGAAGGTGATGGTGGTGTCTGTGGTTGGAAGCTCCAAGGTAGACCTCCCTATCCCTGCTCCTCTCTCTTCCTGAGGTGCTTTGTCAGGATGCAGAGAAAATCAGATCAGATGAAATCCTATTTTGAGTGTCTCATGCCAGGCTTAATTCCTTGCTCTGTGTCTCTCTTTGAAAGGAGTCAAGTGTCCTTGACTGTACCTGCCCCCTCTGGAGAGATAATTCTTTTGTTCCTCCACTTGTTCCTGTACCCTCTGGCTCTCCTTTAGTCTGGTCTGTTCCCAAAATGACCCAAAAATGGCAATGCTCTCTCACAACAGAAATAATAACAGGAGGCAGAGATTCCAGATGAATGTTGTCCTTCTGAAATCTTCATTTACAGTTAGTTTGCAGCTGACTTTTTTTTAGGAAGAATAAGTTTACTGTAATGGGAGTGAGTCAGCATGGATATATTGCAGGTAAATCATGTCAGACTAATTTGATCACTTATGCTAATGAAATAACTATCAGGCTGGATGGTTTAAATCTATCTGGTTGCCCACAAGGCTTTAAGAAAATTTTGCCTGATGGATGATGGTCCAAACTCCCTCAGTGTAGGTTAAAATAATCTATTCTTGAAAAGGATAGAATACTGGGGAGAAGGCAGAACCGTGGCTTGAAGCTGAGTGTGAGTGTCACCGGGGAGGTGACTGGGGAGCAAATCCTCTGCTGGGGCTCTGTAGTGTTTTTATTAAAGATTTACACAGCACTGCAGCGTTTGGATCATTAAATTTGCAGATGATACAGAGCTAAAGGGATCAGGCAAGACTTACTGGCCTTTCTTTGCAGAGAAATTACTTTTTGGCAGTAAAATCTTGCTAAATTATGTAGGGAGAGTCAAGCCATGATCTTGACTGGGCCCGGATGTTCCATGGCAGTTGCAGAACTGGAGGTGCAAAGTGGGATCTTTGCAGTGGGAATAAGGAGGTTTGTGCTGTAGGGTGTGCAGAGCGGGGAGGAATCGCCAGCAGGAGGGCACACAGAGGGCTTTCCTTCAGCTTTTACACTTTTTGTGTCCTTAAGACACTCTCACCGTAAACATTTGCCTGGCAGTGTTTGATAGCAGGTAAGTGGGAGCAGCTTTTGGAGGGATGTGCTGACTGTGCTGCTGCAGCGCCAGTGCCACCCTGGGAAACAACATGCAGTCTTTGGAAGATGTTCTATAAGTAGCAGCTGATTTGTGGCATGAGACTCTGAGCAGGAGAAGAGTGAAAATAACAGGAGAGTGGTTTTTCCTCTATTTTGGTCTCTGATTTAAATCAGCTCCTGAGGCAGAATTCATTTCTGGGAGAAGAGTGATGCTTTTGAATTGAGATTTCTGCCATGGGAGTGAACACCTGTATTTGAGAGTCAGTGTAGGTGCTTAAAGCTGGCCAGTTACACTCACAGCAGACCCAGATACTGCTAATTCCTTCAGCACTGAGACACTGAAATGCAAACCTTCAGACAGTGGTTATCATTAACAGAAGGGCAAAAATATTAAAATGTAACCCAGAAAATAAATCTGTTCAATAAATCAAAGGTAGAAGCGGAGATGGAATCTGAAATCCTTGTGTAGCAGGTATAACTCATTCCTGCTGCCAGTTCAAAGTCAGCCATCACAGGAGAATTTAATGGTACCACTGCTTAGTGAAATTAGACTTGACACTGGCCAGGGACCTGTTATTGTGGCTGGGGAGGATTTGCAGTTGTTTGACACTCATTAGAAATCACAGTAACCTGTTTAAGGGCAGGCAAATTCAGATTGCCTCTCTGCTTACACAGTTACTCATCACACCACAGCTCTGTGCCAGCTGGAAGATGGCTGGGGGACGAGCAGGTCTCACCAGGCTGGTCTCACACAACAGCCCAGGAAAAACCTGCAGGAAATTAACGCTGCAATAGCTTATCAGATCCAAAATAATTATTAATCCTTAACGATCCCGGTAATTTCTTCGTGGAAATTCACCTTTGTTTCCTTCAGGGCCTCCAGCATGAGAACGCACAGTTCCCTGCCTGAATCTCAGTCTTGGCTTTTCTTTGATTCTGAGCCTGCCAGTGAGTTAGAGAAGTCTGGGGGTTTGCTGGTCCAAGCCAAACTTCCAGGGAATGCACCTCTGAAGGCTACACTTACAGACAACAGGGTAATCATGGAATTCCAGAATGATTTGAGGTTGGAAGGACCTTAAAGCCCATCTCATCCCACCCCCTGCCATGGGCAGGGACACCTTCCACTAGCCCAGGTTGCTCCAAACCCTGTCCAACCTGGCCTTGGACACTCCCAGGGATGGGGCAGCCGCAGCTTCTGTGGCCAACAGTGGGTAAGCTGTGAGCTCCTTGCCTATCACCTTCCACCTCCTGCTAAAGGGAATCTTGTTTGGCTAAACCAGAACTGAGTGGAATGGGGGAAAATTCAGCTAATGGGCTGTGCAAGCTGTGTGGGGAAACACCATGGGGTCCTGCAGGGAGACAAGCAGGTGCAGAGAGGCTTCCCAGAACTCACACCTGCACTAGGAAGCAGCAAAGTGTGATAGGAACAGATCTGGGGAGCGAAACCTTTGGAGCTGGTCCACTCTGTGCATTCTGGGGGGAATTCCTTGGATTAGGGCTGGTCTGGACCAATGGCTTGGAGCATTCAGTAGCAGCTGAGGGTGTTGTGTGAGTCTCTGGAGCTCCTCTCATGGCTGAAGGGAATCCAGTTCTGCAGCCTGGACCCGACTGCAGTAAGTGGGCAGGTCAGGAGAGTCACCTCCAAGGGGCTGCCCTGCTCCAGACCAAACCGAGCGCTGACAAGGGCACAGAAGCGGCAGAGAGCTGGTCAGAGCAGCCTGTCAGCCCCAGAAACAGCAGGTGAGAGTTAATCTGAGTGTGCACAGCCTGGGTTATTGTTTGATAACACGTTTGCTCTGAAATGCTGTTGTTCCAGGGAAGCAATACTGTGCAGTCAGGAAGTTGCTTGTTCCATGATTAGCATCGCTGCAGCTCCTGAGGGAAGGGATAGCACTGTCTGGGCAGACCTGGAACATGCTGAGAACACTTGCACCTGGTACTCCACCTAGGATCCAGTCTGCAAGTGGAAAAGCTGCCACTGATGAGTTGGGATTTAGGAGCCAAGAGCTGCTGTGCCCTGTGAGACAGCATTGAGTGACGGCGATGAGAAGTGGTTCCCTGGTAGCTGTGACACGAGTTCCCAGCCTGGCTTGGCAGGAAGGTGGACAGGCAAGATCAGCTCCATCAGTTTATTCTCTGCAATACATTCATTTTCTATCGAGGAAATACACTCCTGGTATCCCACTGCCCGAGTCCACACGTTCCCTGCATATCCAAATGGCAAATCAATCATGACAGTTCATCTTGCAAAACCCAAGGGAGAGGTAGGAAAAGGACCCTGGTGCGTCGGCGCGATGATTGATCCCATTTTATTCTTGCTCAGATGCCAGGTCTGGATTTGAAACAGAAAAGCAGGATCCTGTTTTGTGGAGTAACTTTCAGAGGGGGCCCTGAAGGAGGAATGTAAGACGGGGCTGAAGAGATCAGACAGGAACCAGGAGAACAAAAGGCGGCACTGTTGGAGATGTGGGAGTTGGTGTTGGATGAAGCGGGGCCTCCCGCTGTTTGCGGCTCGCGGCTGCCGGGGCCAGGCTGGCATCCCTGAGCAGGGGGAAATGCAGGGAAGAGCTAATCTATCCAAACAGAAGGACAGACTTAGCTTGAGAAGATGAGCATGCTGAGCTGGTTTCTGCTCTGTTACACCCTGAAACCTCGCTGATATCCATGCAGCTCCCCAGCCGGAACTCGGAGCAGACGGGGGTTCTTTATGCATTTTCTCCAGAGCCAGACTGGGGAGGATTTGGGAAGGACTGGAGAAACTGATACTGAGATTTTCAGCTCGGCAGGAGGGAATCTGTGTTTGCTTAATTTGGGAAGAGACAGTCATATAAGTTTCAGTGTGTGGAGCTTGGGTAGAAATATCCCCCCGAGCATCTGGGACAATTCAAGGCATCAGGAAAAGTCTACCAGGCTGCCCGGGCTGTTGCACAGCACTTCCTCCATTCCTTCAGATACAAAGAGATGCCTGCTCCAAACAGCCTGTGCAAGGCCTATGTCCAGTCTGGTAATCCAGGAATTGCTACAGCCACATGTAATCAAACCAACCACCTGTGTAATTTCTCCCAAAGGTGAGTTAAAGAGCACCTCCTGGAAAATACCTGCCCTCACCATGTCACCCGGTTCCCTGGCACACTCCTGCAGTACTGGACACCCTGCACGGCTGTTTTGGTCAGTTTTACTTCAAGGTTACATTTGCAATTGTCTTGCATTGTTCCCCCAAGCCCTCTCCAGCAATTGCCATCCCCCATATCAGTGCCTGTAGCAGTGACTGGATCCTGTCTCAGTCGCATCTTGGACAAGCCTTGGGCTCCTTCAAGAGCCATGGAACAGCTTCCATTTCCCAGCTCCAGGGCCATTCTTTGGCTTTGCAGAGTCACTCCTGGGTCTTCCCTTTCTCTGTGAAGGAAGGAACATAGCCTGAACATGGTCTTCCAGCAGGTTGCTGGAGCTGTGAACCAGAAGGAACACTTCCTGCTGGGATCTGCCATTGTCCCTTCTAAACACCCAAGGATCGGAGTTCCTCCTTTATGGAGCTTTAGGGCTACAGCAGATCCCTGTGATGTCTTCAAGTCCTTTTCCAAACAATTCCTTTCTGAGGCAGAGTCCTGTGAGTACAACCTGCATCTCTGGTTTCAGATGTCTTCCCTTGCATTTGACTTTTTAAATCATGTTGCACTGGCATGTGGCCAGCGCTCAGTCACGTCAGATCCCCGTGTATTGATAGTCCAGTCCTGCTGCTTGTTTCCCTCCCACCAATCTTGTTGGCATCTGCAAACTTCCCCACAACAAGGATTTATACAGAGTCATTTAGATCACTGATAAAAATACTGAACAAAATGGTACTGGGAGTTTCACTCTCCTTTTATCCCAGGTATTTTTACCCAGTGTAATATTGCTGGATGTTTATTGAGTTGTGGCTATTGGAACATCCAGTAAGTATGCCTCTGAAGAACAGCCAGGTTCCAGGAATGCTTTCCACCTTAAATATATATTCCCAGTCCATTATGCTGGCAACTGAGGTTAAGGCTTGGGAGACCAGAGGTGTTAAATGCATAGGGGTGTGTGCCACTGTTGGTGCCAGGTGTCTGCACAGGTGTAGCCAGGTCATGCCCTGTGGGATGGGGGCAACTCATGGGTTGTGGATCAGGAATTAACTCCTTGGGCTCCCAAGGTCCAGCAGAAGTGTTTCCCATGTGGATTGCAGCAGTTTCTGGGCCAAAAGTGATGCTGTTTCAGAAGAGCTCCTGTTCCTGGCTTTGTAAGGTGACTGGGAGCTGATCTGGGCTGCACCTGCACCACAATCATGCAGCTTTGCCTCCTGCCATCATGTGACGGCCAGCCTGGGCATTGTCCTTGTGGGGTGCCCACCTCAAAAATGTGTTAATGCACATTTGGAATCTTGCTTTCCAGTTGCCAACCTGTAACTGAACCCAGTGGAGAGCAGGGCTGCTCTAATTGCCATGGAGTGTGCTGGATCTGCAGGCTCAGCCTGAGCCAGAGTCAGTCCAGGTGTGCACAGGTCGGTGCCAGCATTCCCAGCACAGCAATGCAGGCACCAGTGTGGCAGGAAGATTCCTGTGCCACCAGCCGTCAGGTTTTGTGGGTTGTTCAGGACCTCTAAAGGTGCAGCCCAGGAGCTCATTTAGATCACAAGCTATGAAGGTACAAACCCAGGGAATTGCTTATAAATATCCCCTTCACCCTCCAAATCCCAAAACCCAGAGCAGCTGTCACCTGGCTTTGGGAGACGTGGGCATGGTAGCATCTGCCTTTACAATGACAGAGGGCAGGGTTAGGTGGGATTTTGGGAAGGAATTCCTGGCTGTGAGGGTGGGGAGGCCCTGGCACAGGTTGCCCAGATAAGCTGTGGCTGCCCCATCCCTGAAGGTGTCCAAGGCCATGTTGGACGGGGCTTGGAGCAACCTGGGCTAGTGGAAGGTGTCCCTGCCCATGGCAGGGGTTGGGATGAGATGAGCTTTAAGGTCCTTTTAACCCAAATCAGTCTGGGATTCTGGGATTCTGGGATTTTGTGGTTCTAGGATTCTGCGATCTGTCTCTTCTGCGGCACTTCCCAAGAGGAGAGGGGTCAGTGTTGGAAACAGGGACAAGGGGAGCTCTTCTACCAGCAACTGTGTAGCAAAACTCTAGGAAGAAATGCATCCCAAAATCTCAGAGCTGCTCAGAACTGGACAAATATCCCCAGGCTGGTAGAGCAGAGCACGAAGGAAAGGGCTGATATTCAGAACTTGGTCTTTAGCTACCCAGGAGCTGAAAGCATGGGCACGTCTGTGTCTCTGGGACACAGGCCTGGGAAGCAGGGCAGCCTTTGGCATGGGAACAGGAGCTCTCCTGTGCAGAGCTGGAGGCAGAACACTCATTATTAAAAGGAGGTGACTTGGCCTTCAAGGAGACACTGGAGCTGTTCTGGTTTGCAGAGCCTGGGTCTCGAGTCCTGATCTCACAGTGGGGTTGGCTGGGGAGCTTGGCACTGCCAGTGGGAAAAGGCTGTGCAAAATAGACAAAAGGGGGTCCCTTTGACAGGAATCAAGGAATTCTGACTGTACACAATATCATCCAACTGCTTCATTGCAGGGCTGTTGCTCGTGGCTTTCAGGCAGGAGGAAATAAGCAGGGAAGGCAGCTCCTGCTGCACTCAGCTCAGTGCAGCCTGGGAAAGCCTTGGGCAGCCTCTCCCCCATCCCTGTCTGCTTTTCATTATTGTTTTTATAGCCAGAAATAAGAGCTTTATTGGCTTTATTCATCTCCTGTCAGATGCCCAATCAACATCTGGCAACGCAGCAATTCCCAGAAAGTGCTGACCTAGTGAGAGCCAGCGGAGCAGGAGGTGCGGGAGGAAGGTCTCCATCCCCCTTCCCGTCCCTGACTGCCCCTTTAGTTACCTTCCCAGCCAAAGTGGGGTGTGTACCCCCCCCACTCAGCACTGCTAACTGCCTGGAGGTCAGAGCACCAGGCTCACAGAAGCTCCTGGGCTTGGAAGGCACCTGAGGAAACATCAAGGACATGGAGATAGGGGCAGGAGGAGCTGAGCAGGAGCCAGGGCATCCCAAAATCTGCTCCTCACCTGGAGTCAGCCCATGCATGGGGAGGAGGCTGGACAAAGGGATTAGAGAGGAGATCATCCATCCCTTTGTGCAGTGCCAGGCCAGTGTCAGGGGCACACACATGGCAAGGCAGAGGAGCTCAGCTCTCCCTCCTCCCTTTTGCCTTTGTTTGGATTTGCACAGGACTCAGAAGTTAGGCATGAAAATAGTGGGATTTTTTGATAGTTTCCTGCAAGTTAGAGGATTTTAAGATCCAGCTGAAGATTCATTAGAGAGGAACCCATTTTTTTTTACTTCAGTGCATATTGGACTCATAATATAACTGCGCATAACAAACCAGAGGCAAGTTCTGTTCCATTCGGAGATTAGCCCGAGTGTGGCTGCTCCAGCAGGTCCAGCAGGTTCCCTGTCAGATCCCTGGGCTCCCACATGGATCTCTTGAGCCCCCTTTTCCCACATGGTCCCGCCCTGACTTCTCCCTCAGGTGTGGGTGGCTTGGTGTGTGCTCAACTGTCATACCTGCCTTTCCACACCTTGGCTTTTCTTCGCTCCATGTCTCCTGCCTTCCAGCTCCAGCCACTCAGGGCAGTTCCTCCCTCTTCTCTGCCAGTCTTCTCTCCACATTTTGGTCTTGTTTTGCTGCCCACCTCCACAGGAAAGTCCCTCCTGTTCCCGTGGCACTCCTGTCCCTCCCGTTGCTCTCCTGTCCTGTTCCAGCTGCCGCCCAGCTCTGTGACGTGCTCTCCTGCCCACAAATCCTCTGTGGGCTCTGGGGCCCCTCTGTGAGCCCTTCCCAAACCTCCACACTGAGACAATATCAAACCAAGGCCACTCTGTGGCTTGAACTGGCTTTGTCACCTTCGGTGCCCATGGTGAGCAGAGCAGGTTACCCCTTCCTGCTGCCCAGAAGTGGAGCTTCTGGGGGAGAATGCAGCCAGGGCAGATGGCCTTTGGCACCAGGAGGAAAAAGCTGTGCCCCAGCACGGTCTTGGCTATTCCCCTTGGAGTAACAAACGGTGCCATGAAACAAGGACTCAGACCCTTGTAGCCCAAAATGATGCCAGCTGCCATCCTGCCCATTTTTGGGACATGCAGCTCCCCAGGCCCCCAGAGCCGGGTGTCTTTGTGTGGTGCTGCACACCCACAGTGAGGGGTACAACTCCCTTAGGGAAAGGTCCCACTGAACTGCCTCATCAGCTGCCCACTCATGTGAGCAAATGCCACCAGTGTGAGCCCAGGCACCGCAATCCAGCCCAATAATGCTCCTTTAAAGACATTTCAGCAGCTCAATTAAGTTTCCACTTGTGTGTTTTCCTTTTTCCCTGCTTTGCTTTCATGGTCATTTAAAACAAATAAAGTGAGCAGAACACGGCGGCGTGATAACCACCCTTTAATTCCCTTCCCACGGGTCTCCTGATTATTTGGTGATTCAGCGGCAGCGGGGGGAACATTTACGGAGGGGAAGGCGGGAGCTTCCCACAGGGACACTGCTCACAGCCCAGGGCCCCCGAGCTTCGGGGAGGAAGGACGTGCCTCGGGCTTTCCCTTTTTTCAGCGCCGTGGCCGCGGTGAATGGTGCGTGGAGCCCAGGCCTTGGGAGAGCCGCGCTCAGTGCCCTCCTTGTTCTCGCTTTGTGCGCTGGGGACGGGGACCCATCTCAGGATGTATTTCACGCTTCTGTGCAAACACAATATGAGATGAAGAATTCATACCCTTGCACAAGGAGACCAGAGTGTATTCTCTCATAATAAGGAAAAGCAGCCAGATCGGAGCCTGCCAATTCCTGCCCCACGCTCCCGCCTTCCCTTGGAACTTCAAACAAGCCTGTGCTTTTAAACTGGCGCAGAGAAGTATATTGCATCTTTTTTAAAGCCCAACACAAATTTTTTTGGGTCTATTTTTACATTATTCTCCCCACCTCTGTCTTGGTAGGTGACTTTTCCAGCTCTCCCCTTCATGTGCTGGGTCTGAGTTGGAGGCAAAGGAGAATTCCATGTGTTGTGTGTGGGAACAATCACTAGTGGTACAGCGTCTCACTGGAAGGGTGTGTAAAACACCCCAGGAGGGAGAAAGGAACAACTAACCAGCCTGCTAAACACTCCAGAGCTTTTCCTGTCCTGTCGGAAAACATGATGTGGGGGTTGGTTTGCTTATTCATCAGCAGCAGTAAATAACGGGCCTCACCTTGAGCTCTCCTTCAGCCACTTCTGCTTCTCCCCAGCCCCCGGGCTGGCAAGGGAAGGGAATATTTACTGTCCTTTGGGTGACGAAGTGGGGGTTTATGGCTGTTCACATTTCAGCTTTTGTTTCCTCCCTAAAAAGCTCTGTTTTCATCGCTGTGGCTTTGTCTTCCCCAGCACACAAAGCCTCTCCCTGAAGCAGTTCTGCCCCCCTGACACTGAGAACCTGTCCCTCCCAGAGCCCAGCCAGGCACTGTGCAGGTAGGTGCTGTTCCTGGGCAGGACAGGGATGCGCCTGAGTCATTTCACACATTTATAATCTGATCTCTCAGGGCAGCACCGTCAGCAGCTTTCCCTCCGCCTCGTGCAGCACACGGAGACGTGTTCCCATCCCTGTGCACCTTGGAAGTCCCAACAAGCCACGAGTGGCCAAGACCTGCCAAAGCCTGTTGATCCAGACACTGGATTCCTAAAACCTGTGAGTTCCCCACCACCTTCATAAAGTGTCCTGAATTAAAGTGGTTCAGGGAGCACATTTCCAGCCTGTCAGTGAGCTGCATCCATCACTCCCCTGAACACACACCAGATTGTTAATGCTCCAGGCCAAATACCACGTCCTTTTTAATGCCTACCAAATGCAGTGTGTGCTGCTGGCTTTATATTTATAATAATTATTAAAGTAACGGCAGCACTCACAGTCCTATAGGCTAAAAGTGGCCAGGAACAGACAAAAAAAATGATTCATTGTTCCAATTAATGTTCAAGCTTGCACCGGTGATTAATTAGCCTGGTGATAGCACCATGCAAAAGATCAGGGTGAGAATCACTAGGGAGACACGTGCTGACTTTTAAGAGGGTTCCACCAGTGTTTAGAGCCCCTCCTTGGGCCACCGCAGCCGCTTCATTACAGGTGCCAGCACGGACTCACTCCACATCGATAGACCCAACGGCGGGTGGGGTGGGATATTTATATGCCAGCGCAGAAGAAAACTCCAGAACTAAATTCTCATCCAGGTCTCTAAATATAATTTTGAAATGTCAGAGAGGCTGGGAAGAACGCTGGTGCCGCATGAGGTTGTTGTCAGGGGGAGGCAATGGTGTGGCCAGATTTACACGGGGCTGAACAGGCAGGTGACTTTTCAGCTCCCGTGTTTAAGGGAGCCTGAAGTGCTCTGATGGACCTGTTTGACCTGGTGGGAGGCAGAGAATCCAATGGGAACCCGTGCTGCAGCCTTGTGCACCTCACTTGGATGGGTGAGGTGGAGCAGGGGCAGCTCCCAGGAGTCCCCACGAGGCACAAACCACTCTGAAGCACCAGCCTTTGAAGGTGAGCTGTTGGCAAAGTTTCTCCTCCAGGTTTTGTCCATCATTCCCTCTGCTGCCTCATTATCCTTCCCTTGTGGCATATTGGTCCTCCCACCCCCCCAATTCATTTTCCCCAGTTGCAGCAGCTATTGACTGGTTTATAGGGATGGGGTGTAGCCAGTCCTGCCCCGGCTGTGCCCGAATCGCTGACGGGGCCGATTTCTCTGATCACACATCAATCTGAGAGCACAGGCAAAGTTCCATCCTGCTGAATTAATTGTTAGGAGCTGCAACCCCAATGTCTTTGTAAATAAGATAGTTTAGTCCCATGGGGCCTGCCTGGAGAGAGGGGAATAAATACATCAATATGTAAATAGATCCACAAGAGGAGGATGAACTGGGACTTTGCAAAACTGATAAAGCATCTTAGGAGACATCTTGTCAGTGCACTTCGTGCATATTCTGATGAGGCTGGATCTCAGCCCTGGGTTGGGAGGGAGGGAGGGGAGGGAGGGAGGGAGGGAGAAGTGTGGGCACCAGCACACCGTGACTGAAATTCTTGTATGGATTGATTTGACTCAAATATATTCCTAGGCTCATCTAATTGCTCCTTTAGTCTCCTTCCTGTTGTTTTCACATCTCTGTTCCTGAGTCTTTCCTGTATTTCAAGCGGCCTGGTCGGGGCAGTGTCCAGACCAAGCTGCCCCTCTGTGTGACCAGCAGAGTCGGTACCTGTCCTTGCTGAGCCCTTCCGTGGAGCCTCTGCAGCAAAGTGGGCACGAGTGAAGGGCGGGGAAGGTCAGGCTTTTGCTGGATGGCTGTGTAACAGCACTGGAGGTTATTTTGGAAAACAAAGCCTGAAGCTTTTGGGACACCTTGTTCGTGATGGGCCCGTGCTGGTGTGACCCTCATGGGAGATCTGAGGGAATTGGGGGAGAGCAGTTAAACCAAACATGACCAGTCTGCTCACGCTGTTGTGCCTCCTGCAGGATCCTGCCTGGCTCTCCCTCACCTCTCCTGCCGTGTGGTGTGTTATCCCCCCGGGAATCGCCCCTCTCCAGCAGCGCCGTCACATCCCAGCGCACAGGTGGGAATACGGAGGCTCTGCTCCCAAGCAGCGGCTCAGCTGCCCCACGTCAGGCAAGAGCAAACCTTTCACCCTCTTCGGGCTCTCGGGCGCTTCTCCAGCGATTTCCAGGGCGGGGAGGGGAGCAGGACCTTCCCCCGGCGCTGCCTGGGGCGCTGCCTCCCTGTCCGCGGGCTCAGCTCCAGCCCTTGTTTTGCAGCGCGCACGTGGAATTTTATCACCTTCAACAATGGAATCTGTCACCTTCAAGCTGCCTTATTGTAATCTGGGGATTTGAGCCCGGCCCTGTAACAGGCGCTGGGCTCCTGCCACACAGCACCACGCCGCTCCTCTGTCAGTGCCAACGCCTGTGCACCTACGGTGGGAACTTAAGGGATCACATTCGGGCTTGTTTTCTCACCGGAACCAGATCCTTAATTCATCTTTCTTCCTTTCTCTCTCTCGCTTTCTTCCTTTCTCTCTGTCTCATGTGCATCTCAATCCCTCTTTTCCAATCTGCTTCCACGCCCCCTCCAGCTCGGAGAATAAATCCCATCAGAGCTGCAGTACAGGCAGTATTCAGGAGGGGATCTGGGATTTTAAAGAAGCATAAATACATGTTTTAAACGATGGCACCTTCGTCAGGTATAAAAATACACGTGTTTGAATCATTGGCTGGTGGATCTTCTCTGTGAGAAAGCAATTTAATAGTGAAGTCAGGGAGGGGTGCCTCCTCAGCAGACATGACTTGGATGTCACAGCCCTGCAAGTGGGAGCCTTTTTAAGGACAATTTGGGAACCCTGGTAATAAATTGACTTTTATTAATCTGCTTTAATTATCTGCTAATATCAGAATACTTGCTGCATTTCTCTAGCTTCCATTGTAGCTGCATTTTTGCTTTAGGGGCTGAGTAGTTGCCTCTGAAATGCAGTTATGTACATTTGCATATGCATTTGTATGGGCTAATTATAAACTCACCGTCAGCGCTGTGATCCTCTCCAGCAGAAGGGTTGTCCCTCTTTGGAAATGTCTACTTTGGTGCAGAAATCAGAGGGGTTTTTTGTCAAAACATTTGGCCATGTCTTTGGGGCTTAGAATTTTCAATGAATAATCAATATCCATAACAAAAGATTTAAACAAAAAGAAAGGTGTTCATTGAAGTTTCTCCGCAGGAAAAGATCGATAACATGTATTATTAAATATAAAGAGACTTATGTCTTGAGTTCCATCACGCCACAGCTTATAATAACCCTTCAGAAGCTCGAAGCAGGGCTTTTTTTCATTAAGCAAAACGTTGTGTTCCCCTGCTGCTTTCATTACAGGCAGCATGTTGGAAGGTGCCTGTGCCCTGCAGCTCTGGCCTGGAGCGCTGTGCTCACCCCTGCCCATCCATGCCGTGGGGTATTTCATAAACATGGAAGTACTTATTTCCAGAGTGGATGTGTAAGGGATGTCAGCACATGAACAGTGATGGGGAAGCACATTTTCTGGGTGGCAGTTTGAAACATCTGTCTCCTGAGCACCTAAGCAGGAGATGGGGACTTGGAGAGGGCCCTGGTGACTGAGGGTGCAGTTGGTGATGGTGTAGCTCATCCCTCAGTCTCTCCCAGCCAGTGGTCCCAGCCCTGACCTGGGAGAAGTGTCCCCTCTCCTGGAGCTGGACATTTTAGGACATGATAATGTCCTAAATAACTCTCATTACTCTGTGTTCCTTCATTGTGGGATGTTCCAGAAGTGGGACTAACAGGCCAGTGCTCCAAGACAGGCTTGGAATAAAGGAATGCTTCAGTCATGTTTTCATTCCCCATCATCAGGTTCCAATATCCAGATTGGGATTCCCAGAGTGAAATGCAGTCAAGTTTTTCCTCTGCCCACCTCCAGCAGCCGCTGTCACAGCCCTGGGTCCTGGGGGAGCTCTGGGGATGCACCTCAGTGTCAGGCTGACATTCCTGCCTCCAGCCTGTCCTAAGCCAGGACTGACATACCCACCTGCAGAGGTTTTGTGACACGCCCGTGGAAACCTTTCCTCCAGCACATGCAGATTTGTTTGGCAGGGCGAAAATAAGCACCAATGCAAATATCATTCTCTGTTTCATTTCCCCTGTCTTTTTCTCCCCCTTTGCTTCAGGAAAGCAGGAAGAGGCGAGGAAGGATTGACACTTTCTCCCACAGAGGGCTTTTCCTACGATGCCTGCTGGGAGCACTCGCTGTGTGTTTCTCTTTAGGTAGGAGCTCTTTTGATTTCCTCGCTGCCTGGAGAAGGATTTTCTGCTTGCTTATGAAATCTATTCTCCCTCGAGGATCTGCTCTTTCCAGCTTGATAAACTTCTAATTCTTGCTGTCTAATAACACCGAGGGACTGTGTTTTGTGCCTTGATGAGGGTTTTGTGATTGATGTTCATCGGCGCTTGCAGGAGACCAGTAACCTCATTTCATTTTTGACAGAACATCGGGAAAAGAGCTCTGTCTCCTTCCCCCTTCTTGGTCAGGTATAAATGAAAGAGAAAGTGAAGTGGATATAATCTGTCCAAATCTGCTCTCTCACCACATTGCTCAACTTCTGACACTGTTTCTGCCCCATGTGGCCCATGGGCATGTGGTTAAAGGACACACTTGGCTTATTTTTGCTATCCTTGTGTTATCTTGTTTTTATTCTTGGTTCTATGCACTGTCTGGGATGTTTGGAAGGAGCTGTTGTAACTTGGCATGGGAGTAGATTGCTTAAATATTACCTCACAGAGTCGATGTGAATTTAGAGTAGATAAGACTTGGCCCCCAAATGGCTTTTTTAACCCATTACTGTATGTTTCAATTACTTTCTTCTGCTCTTTCTGATCTATTTCCCTCAGATGTGAGATGAATGTCACTCCTGTTTTATGCTTGGACCAACTTCATCTGATACCTGGCCAGTTCCTACACGGCCAGTAGAGAGATGCTGCACATGCACATGCACACACAGGTACCCCCTCTGGTGAAGGGCCTGTCAGCATAAGAAATCCCCGAGGAAAAATGCCCACAATGAGAAATTCACAGAAAATACACCAAATGCACCAAATCAAGATAGCCAGGTGATATCATTCCCCAAACTGTGACACTGTTCTTGTAGAGTAAATGTAATTTCCCTTTAAAAATCCCTTTTCTTTTCGTAGGAGAAAGGACATTTAGAGCACCTGCAGCAAGAGGGGGAAGGTGGAGGAGCCTGTGTGCGTGCCCTGCATCCCCTGCTCTTACACAGATTCTAAGCACAGGTTTGGTAATTTCTTCTATATGTTTATTTTTCCTCTCTGCTTTTTTGCTTTGAAGTCTCTGCTTGTGTTCTCAATGAAGAACAGCTGAGAAATCAGGGAAATGGCTTAAGCATCCAGCGGGCTGGAAGCTGTTTGGATTTCAAACACTGCCTGGGAGGGAGCTCTGGACAACCCTCCTTCTGTCACTGGCCCAGGCTGCCTCCTTTGTTCCTTCCCTGTAACTCTCCACAGCCTTCAAGGGAGGCAAAAGAAGGATGAAGAAGGCACCTTTAATTTCTCTTTTTTAAATTCCTCTGAGTGCTCCGTCACAACCCACAGCACAGCCCTTTTGGGCCATCTGCCTTTGTTTCTGTTGTGCTCCTTGGCTTTGTTTGCTCCTCATTCCCCTTCTGTGCCCCTTTGCAAACCTCGGACCCTCGGGAGCCACGAGCAGCACCCAAGTGGCACCCCGAGCTGCAGCTCCCCCTCTGTGCCCTGCCAAGGAGGAACTGCCCACGGGACACTCCGGCACGGCCTCTGGAGCGTCTGGAAAGCCATTTTTGTCCAGAAATTCCTGTTGTTGTTTCTGCTGACCTAAGTGGGCTATATCTTTTCCAAATGTTTCTGACGTTTCTTACAGGGTAATAATCTATTAATGTCGCAGACAAGGATTCTGCTGACTTCAGTTTGGCTTCTGTTTCCCATTGGATGGGCTCCTCTCTTTATTGGGGAATGCCTCCAGCCAAAAAGAGAGGAAAAAAACCCCAGCCCTGAGCTAAGTGAAACCAGGCCCAAAGGGAAGCGCGGTGCAGCCGCGTTCCTCTCACTGGCTGGCTTCTGTTCTGTGCTTGGGGACGTGCCAGACTCCAGTGCCTCCGTGCTTTTGATTCCTGTTTATCCCCAGCAACGTGATTGTCTATAATTATATATAATCTCCCCCTTGTTTACTCTTCTTCCTCCAGGTCTGAGCGCTCGGTGGCAACTCAGCTCCGTCTGCCGGGGCTGCAGCTCCAGCGCTCCTCACCATCCTCCACCTTCTTCTCCAAAGTAACAAAGCCATTGGATTTCCTCCCACCCCTTCCCTGCACCCCCCTCCCCCTCGCTGGCACCGGGGTTATTTATACAGAATGTGGAAACAATTTGCAGGAAAGTGAACAATGTAAGCAGGAGCAAGGGAAGGGAGGCAAGTTTGTTGTGCACGCTGAGAGCCCCAGCAGTGAAACGCTGCTTTTTGGGGGGCTGAGGGAACAGCCTGTTTTCCTTTCTTCTTTCTCCTCTCTTTCACCATCTCCCTGAGCTCTTCCCATCTTGACACAGTCGGGTCCAAATCAGAGCAACCAGATCTGAGTGCGTGTTTTGGAGGAGGTTCAGGCTGGATCCTTCCCTGCATCCCAGCCCCGGGAGGCGGTGTCTGTGTACTTAATCCTCTCCGAGGTTCTGCTCTCGGATCGTTCCTGCTCCTGGATTAGCATTAATGAGGAGCATGTGTGCTCAGAGGTCCTGCTCCAGGCCCCCAGAGCTGCAGCACTGGGTCAGACACAGCTACTCCGAGGAACAGTTCAGTTGAAAGAGAACATTCCTGGGAGTGAACGAGGCAGGAACTTTTTGCAAAGTCTAATTTCAGTCTTGCTCCCCTCACCCACTGAGCATTATGTTTTCAGGACATCCCAGCACCTTGCTGGCTCCCATGTGAGTGTGTCGGGGCATCAGGGACTTTGCCTGAGTTCTGCTGTGCGCTGGTGAAGCTGAACCAGCTCTGACTTGGCACTTCTGAGCACATTTGGGCTCTTCAGCTCTCACTCTGCACCATGAAGTCCTCAAACGAGGTGGTCCAAACCCGCCCATCACTTGGGGAAGGGACGCTGGTGTTGCATAGGCCAAGGGAACGTTTATCCCGGGTTGTCGGAGCAGAGAGGTTGCCTCAGCCACAGTGGTGCCTCAGCCAGCTCCTCCCCTCCCAGGAGCTGCTGCCCCTTTCCCAGCAGCGTCCAGCCTTGGAATGGGATCTGTGCAGTTGTGCCGAGCTCGTAGGGCAGGGCCAGGGAGCTGCCAAGGGGGACAGCACGGTCCTCCCTCAGCCAGGCGTGTTCCTGGCTGAGCAGCAGATCCACTGTGACCCGGTGGCAGAGGGGCAGGTGGAAGGAACCTGTGGTGGGCTTCTTCTCCCTAAGAATCCGTCCTCTCCACCTTCCAGTTCTTCCTGCTCCTTCTCAGTCGTTGTCCACACACGGAGGGTGCAGTTTGCGTGGGTGTTTGTTCTGTAACATGCCACATCTGCTCTCCTGCATAGAATGGCAGGGATCTCTGGCCAGGCTGGCCCTCCCAGAGCCCGTGGCACAGCAGAGACCATCCCAAATGCTGCTGCTCCTTTAGCCAGTTCTTGGCTGCTTTAACAGCTCCAAGTGTGAAGAGCAGAAGGGGCTGGAGCAAAAGTACTTTGGCCACCGATGTTTTGTGTTTGGGGCAGTTCAGGTCTTTATGCTCTTCTGATTTTCACTGACTGAAAAGGGCCCAGGAACAGCAACAACTTCTGTGTTCTCTCCCGAGCCAGGCACCAACACTGGACTGGGAGGCTGGAGCTGGGAGCAGGCAGGACCCAGACACAGCAGTGTGGGGCTGGGGCCTGACAGAGCCGTGGGGTCCCCAGTTCCCACTCCAGCCACACCATGTCCATGATCCACAACCTGTCTGCTTCCCACCCGTGCAGCTGCCTGGCAGGAGCCTGGCGGTGTCTGCAGCCTGCCCAGGCATGTTGCACACTGTGCCTGGCTGGCTGGCAAAGAGCTGGGATACAGAGAGTGCTTGAATCCATCAGCCTCTGGAGAGAGAAGCCCCCCCCGGTCTCTCTGGCAACCCTTGCAGGCCCAGGCTGTGAGAAGAACAGCTCTGGTTTGCAGGGCATTCTCTAGGCACCCACTGAAGGCCTCGGGGCACACAGGCATTCCTGATCTTTTCTGACTCCCATGGGTCCCTCCTTACTCCTGGGAAGCTGTAGCCTTGAGTTAAACTGCATGGAGAGCTCTCGGCAGCTCACAGCAGCAGCAGCACAGGTTTGGGCACCGGGAAGGCTTGTAGCTCCTGCAGAGACCTTAAACTGCAGAGACCAGAGGGATCAGGGCAATTTCAGGAAAACAGCCATTGGAATGCTTGTGCTTTTCCCCTTCTGGTTCTGAATGTTCAAATTCTCATCAAAATATGAGAAGACCTCTCCTTGGAATGACTGTGCTGCTAAAAACATTGTTGGCTTTTTGGAATTTCCTCTTTCATCTGGTTCTTTTTTCCCCAATTACTTTTAGTGCCTTTAGATGGAAGAGATTTGTGTTCCTCTCCTCCTGCTGCTCTCACTTCCCACTTGAAATCCTTGGCTGCTCCTTGCAGTTCCCACCACAATGGTGAGTGCTATCCCGAGCGGAGCGTTCAGGCTCCAGGTGAGGGGCAGCAACAGCAGCAGATGGGGCTGCAACCAGCAGAGCTCCAGCTCTGCCCCAGAGGCCCTGGCAGGGCGGGGAGGAGCGGGGAGGTTGGGAAACACGGAGCCGTTCTAATTTCCTGGGCTGAAATGGCGTGGGGAGGGCAGGAGCACAGCCATTCCCAGCAGAACCCCCTCCTAATGGAACCTGCAGCAGATTGGAGAAGACGGGAGAGTGGGGTACGTTTTCCAGCATCAGGGAATTCGTAGGTGGTGAAAACAAGATTTCCAGCAACCCTTTTGCACTAGTCTTGGTTTCTGCAGAGGTATTCTATAGTCTTCCTGCCATTCTTCCCTCCTCTTGAATTCCTTCTGAAACTGTCAGAGTTGGGAGTAAGTTCGCTGATACAAAATTCCCCACAAGTTACCTGAAAGTTTGCAGCTGGATGGAGGAAAAAGAAAGCCAGAGCAGAGTCCCCACTGGTGGAAGAAAAGCAGAGTAAGGAAGCTCAGTTCCATAGTTTACTGAGCCCAGA
Source organism: Acropternis orthonyx (assembly GCA_035583155.1). Lineage (NCBI taxonomy): Eukaryota > Metazoa > Chordata > Aves > Passeriformes > Rhinocryptidae > Acropternis > Acropternis orthonyx. The sequence goes on from JAWWEU010000017.1 coordinate 18,852,305, forward strand.
GGATTTCTCAAGGCCACGTGGTGTGAGGTGTAGAAGAAGTGAAGGATGAGAACCAGCACGGAAGAGCGGAGCACGCCAGAACTCCCACAGCCCAGCGAGGCTCCAGAAATGTTGGAGAGGCTTAAACAGCACTTTAATGTGAACCTGCTGGCAAAGAGCAGCCCCTCCACCTTGTTCCTGTCAAGAAAAGGTCCTGATTCATGTCAGGTGTGTTCTTTCCTTGGAATGGGAGATTCTGGAGATCCTGTGGAGTGCAGGAGTCACAGAGAACAGAGAGCGATGAGAGAGGGGGTTGTGTTTCATCTGGAGTTGAAGGGTTGGTGTTCCTATTTTTTTTGAGATTGGGAGAGGAGAGGTTACTGAGTCCTTGAGTCTTAATGTAAAATGATTAGAATCTGGAACAGATTCCAAAAAAGGCATTTAGGGACAACTAAATGCACAAAGCAGCTTGGATACCTATCACTGGAGTTCATCTAAAGCCTCTGAAATAGGCAGTGCTTTAACAAAGTATGTGTGTCTGGGGACTCAAAATACAAGGAAAAATTATGAGGAGGAAGAGATAACACTTTCTCCATTTCTTAGAAAGGGAGAAAATGCCAAAAAGTTATTAATTTTATTCCCAAGATTCTCTGAACAGGACAAGGATGCAAGGTTAAGGTGATCCCCATAACCTGACACTTGCAGAACAAGTGGGCTCACTGCATCCTGGCACGAGTTCTGGCATTTCTAGGGAGATCTCTTATCCTGAGTAATAACCTCAGAGGTTAATTGGAGTCTGGAAATAAGTTTATTTGGTCGGTGGGCTAGAGGGGGTTTAATTATGTGCTCAGATTAGTGTTGCTTCAAGCATTAATTCTGCCTGGCAAAGGAAGGTGCAATGTCAGGAATGACACTTTCACATTGCATAGACTGGGAGACAGTGGGGGGGACTGGTGAGAGCCTGTGGCCTGGATGGAAATGAGCTCTGATTAAAAGCATCTCTTGTGTGTGTTTTGGGCCAAAAATGCCTGGGCTCTGCGTAAGGCCTGATTCTCTCACTCAGCAGTTTCTGAACAGTCAGCCTGTCAGAAGGAATCTCTCTCAAATGCACATCTGATTTCTCTTTTGGCCCTATTTCTCTTTTCTGCTTTGTGTCATATTCTCCTCACAGCTTTCCAGAGCAGAGTTACTCTTCCACTTGTTCCTTTTTGCCTCCTGCTGAGCCAATTCCTTTATTTTCCACTGTTATTTGTACTGTAGTCACTCCCAGAATCTGGGAAATCATCCTCAGAAGTCTCCCCATCTCCTGAGCTTACTGCCAACTATCCCACTAAAGCTTTTAATTCTTTGTTGTAAAGAAGAATAAAAGGCCAGGAAAGTGCACCATGACACCCATTCAGGTGCCATTACCCTGTAATTCTTTAAAAACTCCGTGTGCATTTACAGTCGCTGGGAAGTACTGGAGTGGGAAGCCTCCGGACTAAATCAGTGTTAGCACATGAAAGAGACCAAGTCCCACACAGGGCGGCGGGTTCTGGGCTGGGTTTGGTCCCTGGCTCACTCTGAGGGCTCGGGGAAATCACTTCCCTGCTCTCAGCACCTGTTTCCCCTCCCCACCTCCAGCTCCCTGGGATCAGCCCGTCCCTCTTGCGTGGAGGTGCAGCCTCAGCCTACGGAGCCTGAGGGGAGCAGGGAACACAAACAGGGATGAAAGGTGTGCCCAGACAGCCGGGCAGGATTCCCAGATGTGCTGCACGGCTGGAGCCCCATGTGCCAGGAGCTGCCGCTGTTCCCAGCCCTTGGCTTCTCTCTGCCAGCCAGCAAAGCACCCAACCAGTTCCAGTTGCAGTGGTGGGGTGAACTGGCATGTTCCCAGTTCCACTGGGGAACGCTGTGAAATCATTAAACTCATTTTGCAGACTCCAGCAGTGCCCTATGGGATCCTCCATCCTTCCTGGAGCTGTGCCCCCTTCCCACAGGTGAAAAGCTCCTGGCAGCTCTGAGCCACCCTACCCCACCCCAACCCCTCCCATCCCACCCCATCCTACACTGACCCTGCTCCAATTTGCCAGCAGAAGGAGCAAACCCCTTTTCTCCCCCCCCCTTGTCTGAGGGGGTGCACACACATCCCCTTGGCTTTCCTTCTCCACAGGCTGTTCCAGAGCCCCTTCCTCCCGTTGTTTGTTAGTTCCCTGCACTCCATCCCATCTTTTGCCTTCCTCCCTGGTTGGATACAGCATCTCACCGGTCCTGCTTCACACTCAGAGCAGGGGTATTAGATGGATTCCCCGTAGAGTACAAATTGAATGGAGAGAAGTGGCTGGTTTCCCAGCAATAATTTATCTGATTAAAAAAATAGTCACCAAACTGCCCCTCCTCCACCAGTCCTACGCCCCCTCCAAAAAGCACATTGGCACCAGGGCTGGTGTTTGAACTGTGTTATTCAAATTGCTGGAAGGGGGATTTAGATGGGAAAATAACTGTCAAAGGATGGTTCTCGGGGGATTTTCCCCAGAGCATCAGCACTGAAATTTGGAGCAGGGGTTGTTGTGTGGAGGAGGCAGAGAGTAAATAATTCTGAGTCAAGTACCTCTGTGATTTCCTCCTCTGCCCTCCTCTAACAAACACCTTGCACAGATGCACACATGGTGCTCGCACACGGTTTCCCATCACACAGGTTCCATGGAGAAGCTGTGGAGCTCCAAAGCACTGCAAGCTGCTCCTGCTGCTCCCTGACTCTCTTTTTTTTTTTTGCCTTACCTCAGGGCTGATTCCAAATTAAAAAAAGGAATCACCTCCACAACCTGCCTGTCTCCTTGTTTGTCACCTGCACAGGCTTCATTCCTTCCAAACCAGCCCTGTCCAAGGCTGGTCGCTTTCTTGTCCCACCGGAGCCAACATTCCTGTTGTAACTGGGGGATGGAAAAGTCACCCCAACATTCTTGTTGTAAGTGGGGGATGGAGGAGAACCCCTGGCCCCCTCTGCACGCCCTCTGTGTGGGGGGTTTGGCTGCTGCCTGTGTCTCTGCGGGCAGGAGGCAGGTGCTTACATCCCATAGTGCTCCCAGTGTGCCGTGATTTACAACAGGAGCTCCCTCCTGATGCCAAGGGCAGGATTGCTACTGACATCCAAACCATTCCAGAGCCCTGGCGTGGTCCCAGCTCCAAGGGCTGCTGGCTGGTGGATGTTCCTCTGCTCACAGCTGGTCTTGGGCCACTGGGTGAGATGTGAACAGGCGTGTTCTGAGCCTTGCATCCTCAGAGCACCCTTAAGCCAGTGGCCAGGGCTCAGGTTTCCCTGCTTTTTGACAGGAGTACTGCTCAGATGAAACTTCTCTCTGCTCCTGGAGGATTTACACTGCCAAAAGTCCTCATTTTTTCCAGATGTTTTACCTAATAAATCAAGGAGTCTCATCAGAGGGTTCGGATCCAAAAGCTGTTACCATGACTTCAAAGGCACAGGCTGGAGCGGAAAGGAGCAGAGCAGACATTTCATACCACTGTACTCACTGATCATGAGAATACACTCTGCTTTCAGGATTTTTTTCCCTGTGCATACCAAAACTCCACAGTGATTAAATAAAACAGTGCTGTGCTCCTTCAGCAACCTGTGTTTCAAAGAATGGAGCTGCAGGACCCTGAGCCTGTGCAGGCTGGCAGGACCCAGGACAGGCTGGTCCTGAGAGGAGCTGAGCTCTTCCAGGCCCTGTCCCAAATCAGGGACCCTTCACTTAGGTCTGAGCTCGCTCCAGCTTTCCACATCAACAATCAGCTGTGCATTTTCTCCCAGTTTAAGCTGGTTTAAGGGATTCTCACATAGAGCCTTCATATGTTCATCTTCTTGAGATATTTGGGAGATAAAAAGACAGTAAGAGTTACATGGCTGCAAAATGTGGTTGTGACTATTCAGATGGGCTTGTTCCTTGATCAAGAATGTAACTTTTTTTAAAAAAACTGTAGCGAACCCTTTCTTTTCACAGTGTCTACATGGTGTAATTTCCTTTTGCTGCCCCATTCTAAAGATAACTGCTCTGTGTTTGCAGAAGCTCTTCTGTGTTCCCTATCCCTTGGCAGCACGGGCTGCTGAAGGAGGGTGTAGCGAAGAAAAGCAGCTGAAGAAAGAGAAGCTGTTCCTGTGGCAGGTGGGCAGCAGAGCCACAGGACTGGCTTTTGGTTTCCTGCTTTCCCAGAGTGCTGGCCTGGCTCCGGCTGTGCTGGTGCTGCCCATCAGAGATGCCCAAGCTGGGCTGTGTTCTGGCAGCAGTGCCAAGGGGAGCTGCTGCTCCTCACCCTCTGCCTTGTCTTCCACTGGATTTGGAATCACAGAGTAGCTTGGGTTGGAAGGGACCTTAAAGCCCATCCCATCCCACCCCCTGCCATGGGCAGGGACACCTTCCACTGGACCAGGTTGCTCCAAACCCCATCCAACCTGCCCTTGGACACTTCCAGGGATGGGGCAGGCACAGCTTTGTCTCGTCTCCCCACTAAGTGTTGTCTGAGCAGGACTGAGGGGATGGTGCCAGGCAGGAACAGGCTACTGGGGGCAGGAGGGACAAGGTGGCCTGCTTTGGGGAGCCCCGTTGGCCATGGAGAGGTGCCCAGCTTGAGTGTTTTGTTTCAAGAGAGGATTTGGGCTGCGTCCTGCAGCAGAGCCATGGAGAGGGGACTGGGGATGTGAGCAGAGATCTTGGCTTGTTCTGTCTGAGGGCTCTGGGATGTGAATAAGTTGTCACTTAAGGGAACTGAAAACTGTAGCTCTTTCAGTGCTGTGAAAACACTGTGCAGCCCCCAGTAAGCACTGTAGTTCTGTAAAACAGATTTCGGATGTGAATTCCCTCCAGCTAGACTGTAATCTGTATTTTATGTTTCCCAGGCAGTGGAGCAAGAGGGCATTTGGTCCTGCAATGGGTTTAACCAGATCTTAAACCATCACCATGGTTGCCCAAGGGGTGGATGTTCCAGAGGAGGGCACGTCCTGCTGCAGCCCCGTGGAAGGGAGAGTCAGGTACAGATCCTGTGTTTTAAGGGTCTGTTCAGACTGAAAAACAAGCTCATCTAAATATTGACATTCAAATGACAGTCACCACGGTACCGTTTGTTCCTGCCACAGGCTGCAGAAAAATTGCTGCTTGTCTTCCCTCCCCCACGGCGCTGAATCCCAGCACCCCAGACTGTCGTGACTGCCTGGGATTGGTGACATCTCGGCTGACACGTGTTGGAGCACCAGAACAGAGTGGGAGCAGCACAGCTTGGCTCCAGGAGCCAAAAATAGGTACTATCATTGCTGAGCTGAAGCCTCCCTTCTCCTTCCCCACCCAGCCCTGCCTCTCTGGCACATGCAGCTCGTAATCGTGGTGTTCCCATCGGACCAAAGGAAAACCACATTCCTAAAGCAAGCAGGGCGTTAAGTAGTGGCCATGCTTTGGAGGCAGAGAATGTTATAACATGGATGCTAAATTAGTGAGCATCAACCATGATGATGGTTTGCAGATTTTCTACAGGGAATGGGTGTAGAAAGAGCACGGCTCATCTGCTGCATTGCCATGTGGAAAAGCATCAGAGATACACCATAAAACAGGGAGTGTGAACTCCTTTCACTGGACAGCTGCTCAAATCCTTGTAATTGAATGACTGAGTGATGAATGTACCACAGTGGATTTTTCCTCTGGATTCTTCCTCTCCTTTATTCTGTAGCTCTGTGAATCTCAGTCGTGCTTTCACCTGGGTTTTTCAGTCTGCTCGTTGAGGTATTTGTCCGCTTCTGCCAACTCCCAAAAGCTCCATTTCATTAAAAAACCCTGATTATTTGGGAAGGGTGAAGTTTGATTCACGAAGATAAAGCTCTTTGAAGAAGTCTGCTCCTTTGCTAGTGACTGATTCAAATGAGCTCCCTTTCAGCATTCCTGTTTCGCTGCTCCCAAGGCCACACAAGGGAGGAGGGACTGTGCGAGGCCGTATAAATCAGGGTTTGTTACAGGGATATCAAACACAAATGCACCACGGGGTGTTCATGGTGAGCAGGTGAGGAGTCAGAGCAAGTCAGAACCAACAAACAAAAGCCACAAAGCTCCTGCGTCTGGCTCTTGGTCCTTCCCAAAAGTGCAGTGTCTGCACACTCCTGCTCTGTCCTGGGAAAGCTTGGGGTGTTACACTGATCCGTATCACAAAGTGCTCCAGTAATTGAATGAGCAGGTTTGGTGGGAACACCTTTGGTTTTCAACTTCTGCCATCAGGAAAGATCTTAATGAAGCTGTGTGGGCACATCTCCAGCCCAGGTCTCTTCCCAACACCCACCTCACTCTGCTGGATTTGTGCTGAGCTGAGGCAGTGGTGACCAGGCCACTAGACACATGTTGGATTAAACTTCCACTGGAGTAGAAGAAGAAAACTCCCAAACTTTGTGCAGGCAAATAGGAGTGTCCTCCTTTTCCAGCAGCAATTAAATCTCAAGGCTCTGACTCCACCAAGTTCCTGAGTGCTGTCTTAAGAAGTGATTGGGGATTTTGGCGTGCAGCCTTTGGAGAAGGGGCCAGTGCTCGTGCTCTCCCCTTTCCTCAGTCCCATGAGCATTTCAGGTTTCCAGAGGTTCCCACTTGCTCTTTCCATGCCCTGCTCATCTCTCAGACTCCAGGCTGCAGGATGGACCATGCGTCCTGAAGGCAGGTTTGTGGACACAGACAGAGCATGGGGGGACGTCTGGGGGGCCAGTTTTCTCTCCCAGAATGATCTTGTGATCTTTGCAGCTTCCCAGATACATGTCAGTCCAGGAGAGAAGCTGAGCTCAAACCAAAATGGAGCTGTTAGAGCTTTAAGATGGTCCACGAGACTCCCTTTTTACCAGAGGAATTCAGGGCAGTGGAAGGTTTTGGGGATTGTGTGTAGTTCACAAGCCAGGATGTTGGACAGCCACGGGTCCCTGGGACAGACTGCACACACGTGCCCAGGCATGTCCCTGGGAGCACACACCACTGTGGTTTATCTACTAGTTTTTGTTATTTCTCAGTATTCCCACTAATATTTGATTGTATTTCTCTTGGTTGCTGGTAATGTCAGCAGTGAAAGTGCTGACTCTGATGTCCTTCTGGGGCATGACGTTGGCTTGGGACAACCCAATAGTTTTTGTGTGGGCCTGCAAAAAATGCTCTGCCTACTGGTAATATCCACTGATAGATTTTTGTGTAGATGAATGACCTGACAACTCCAAATATTATTTATTTTCCAGGACTTCTGGGTCACCAGATTGATAGGTCAGGGAAGATTGAGGTGCAGCTGGATAATGGCAGATCCCAACCAGCAGGGTTCATGTCTCCCTTCCAAATCAGGCCAAGCACAGCCGTGCTCCTCCTCCTCAGTGGAGGGGCTGTGTTAGGAAGTGGGAGCTGGGAGAAGGGGGAATGTTGGCCGGATCTCATGGTTGTTTTCTGGAAGGTTTTAATGATCTTTAGCTTCCATAAAGAAAGGCACCTCCTGGAGCCAGTGGAGCCCCTTGCTCAAGGAGCAGCACATGGAGCTGAGTGGGGCCAAGCTCAGCTGCAGTCCTGGAGCCCGGGATTCACCTTTCTCAAGCACATTACATCTCTCTGAACCCCAGGGTTACATGGGATATTGGGAAGAGATTCTTCCCTGTGAGGGTGGGCAGGCCCTGGCACAGGTTGCCCAGAGAAACTGTGGCTGCCCCATCCCTGGAAGTGCCCAAGGACAGGTTGGAGCAACCTGGGATAGTGGAAGATGTCCCTGCCATTGGCAGGGGGTGGAACAAGATGAGCTTTAGTGTGTTTTCAACACAAACCAGTCTGGGATTCTGTGATTTTATGAATCCTCTCAGTGCCCCTGTTATTTGATGTCCTCTTTCACCTTTCAGTTACAAAATAGAAGCTTTTTTTCGTGCAGTACCTTCCACCCTGGGTCCTGAAGAGGGATTGCTTGTTTAACAGTGACACTGTGAAACACCGTGGAAGTATTGCTGTTCTCCACTGGGAAAAAAAAGGGAGATTTAAGGCTGGATCCAAGCAGACATGTGAAGTGAAATTTACAAAAGTTTAGGCACCTTAGTCCAAAGTCATGATCCCGAAAAACCTGCTCTTGGCTTTCCCTGCTGCAGGAGCTGCCTGTGCAAGGCAGACTGTTAATTTTCAGCATTTAACTTCTTTCTCTGCCTTCTCAAAGGCACTCGAGGGTATGTCTTCCCAGACAGACCTTTCCTGCTGGCAAGACTGGCATTTCTCCCTAAAATGTTTGGTTCAAAATGACCTCAGTGTGGTGGAGGAGGGCAGTGCCTTCTTCCACTGCCCACGTGTGCTGGTAGATGCCCCGTGAATGCAGGGCAGTCCTCAAAGCAAAATCATGTCCTTTTACCTTTCCTAGAAGAGGCCAAATGACCCCTAGTACATTATCCAGAGAGCATCCCATGTTCAAGAGCAGCCTTGAAACTTCCCCTAAAGCTCCTATGAGGGCCCTTACCCTGCACCTCTTGAGAACGAAGAGATGACCTTTCAGCATCTCGTGCCCAAGGATTTGGGTGTTAGCTCTGAGTAACATCATTACCTTGCTGGATTGGGGTACCAGGGGGTTCCAAACTGCAAACAGGGCAGCCCAGAGCCAATCTGGAGGGTAAACAGTCTGATTTATTAGGGAATTCACTTCCTGGCAGTCATAGGAGTAAGGATAGAGATGTGTTGCTCTAGGCTCCTCTGGAGAGGGACAGGGGAGAGCAAAACTACACCCAACTAAAACTTTTGAGCAAAGACTAAACTGCCTCATTGCAACCGGGGGAAACACTCGAGCAGACAGCCTACAAGTGCTTTACAAAAAGTCTAAAGCAAAAGCTTTTTGTACAAGATTAATCTCTCTGCCTCCCTGGGGTCAGCAGTGGGAGTGCAGGGAGAGAATTCAGCGCAGTCAGCACTGGTCTGTAAAGATCTATGTCCAGCTTTGCATTTCATCCTGTTTATCTGGGGCCATTAATTAGCTCCTTTCAGTTTCCCTGGGAAGATCTGTGTGTTAGGGCTACTGGACACTCCTAAAGATCTGTCATTGATTGCTTGGGCAGCTAAATCGGGTCGACAGTTCCCTACTCAGAGGTATCTTAACTTTGCATCCTTTTCTGCTGGGGCAGGAATTCCAGGGATGACTTCAATCTTCCTGTAATGTGCTTGTGCACGTTGCTTTCTTAATTTCATGCCTAGGTATGGGATTTCCATTACAAAGGAGTTGTGTTGCATGAGGTCTGCAGGTCTGGGTCTTTCAATAGCTGATCAGAGCTTCTGGTCATGTGCTTCTGCTCTTTTCCCTCAGAACAAAACACCAACTGCACAGATCCTGGGCTATCAAAGCCCCTGGAATAGTCCAAGTGCCAAACACAACCTCAACGGCAAGCCATGATGTTTCCCATGGGGGCTGTGGAATATGCACAAACGTATGGTCTGTTTTCCAACGCGCCTGTTGGAGCCCTGCTGGTGCCTCCAGCAGAGAGAAATATTTGGCATAGGCCATTTCCCCCAAACTTTACTGCTTGCAGGAAATAGAAAGTGTTCTTTTCCAACATATTTATTTGTGTTTGACTGTAATCACAAAGGGTTATCTTTTTCCTCTTTTCTCTGGTGACCCATGAGTGTCCACTGCTGTCAGTTCTGCATTTCCTCTTATCTTTCACAGAGCTGGGAGCCTTTCCCCCCCTTCCTCTGGTGTCAGCTCTGGTCCGTGTAAAAACTCCATCCAGGAGATGAGCCTTAAGGTGGGTGTGCTCTGTTCAGGTTTAGTGAGTGCCATGGGCAGCATTCCCTATCTTTTTTTAAATCCACAGTCTCTTGTTGAGGTACCTGGGGAGGGTGTTCTGAGGTGAACAAGCCTTTCCAACACAACTATATACGCTGCTCATTTTTCCAGACCATCCTTCTTGCTCTCTGTGTTTCCTCATACATTCAACAAGAGATCTCTTTGGTCTGAGGGAATATCCTCCCTGTAGGAGCTGAGTTTGAGCTGTGCCACTGCTCAGTTCCAAAAGTCTGCATGTAGCTTTGGAGGGGGAGTTAATTAAGTTCCTAGCAGTGCATAAGTTGGTGTTCAACTTTAGTTAGTTAATATCCATTCATCTTTTATGCTGTGGTTCGTACCCTCCTGCTGCAGTGTCACCCCACCCACCCCTAGCCCATGAACACCAGACAGGAATTTTGTCCACACTGGGGCTGTATTGGCATTCCCACGTTCCTGATCACAGAACCATGGAATCCCAGAACGATTTGGGTTGGAAAGGACTTTAAAGCTCATCTCATCCCACCCCCTGCCACCTTCCACTATCCCAGGTTGCTCCAAGCCCTGTCCAACCTGGCCTTGGACACTTCCAGGGATGGGGCAGCCACAGCTTTTCTGCCCAGCCTGTGCCAGGGTCTCACCACCCTCACACGGAAGAATCTCTTCCCAATATCCAATCTAAATCTGACTTCCTTCAGGTGTCAATTTTAGGAGGAGTACAAGACCTCTTGGCTTTGTCACATCCAACAGGATTGGCATCACTCACCTGCCTTGATGGAAAATTAGTAAAACCTTCCATGTCTCAGAACCACCTGTAGCCAGGAACAACTTCCTCTCTCTGGTGTGGAAATTGCTCACCATGAGGCATCTGCCTTGCTCCATGTCCAAGTTCCCACTGCTCCCTGTGCACAGAGGGTGCTTCTTCAGGAGGGCTCTGGAGCCTCCACACCCCGTGGGCTGCTGCATTTGCCAGAAATTGGATGTAATACTAAAAAAAAAGAGAGAGAGAGTAAGAGAACAGGAGTGTTTTCGAGGTTTTTCTTCTTGATGTCTTTCAGTGGTAGATTTTTACAGCTTTCTTTCTAAACTAATAATAGTCCATGAGCTGTGCTCTTTAGTAAAAACACACGTTGACAGCAGTAGTAGCAGCAAACATGAAAGAAATGTCAGTAATACTATTCCTTGTCTTCCCCTATGCTGCCTTCTCCAAAGGCAGTGCTTCCCAGAATGTCCTGGCAGCCCGAGAAGTGGCGGACACTGCAATGACACCCCAGAGGAGCAGCTGAGTGCTACTGATTACTGGTGAGTGGGTGGGAGGTCAGCGGGAAAACACCGGACTGCAGCCTGGAAGGACAACCCCGACAGATCCTGGAGCAGGCATGAGCCTGAAAGAGAGGGGAGACAGGCAGATTGCAGCCATTTGGGAGCAGGAAAGCATGAGATTTGTGAGGAAGCTTTTCTCCCTCTGTCAAATCTATCTTATTTGTGACTTGCCTCAGAGGGCTCGTGGCTGAAAAATGCCATTGCTTTTCCTCGTGGAATCTAAATGTTCAGATGATACAGACATAAACCTCAGCCCCCATTTCTGCTCAGCCCCCACTGCAGGTTTTTGAACATGGAAGGAGAGTCTTTTTGAGAAGTTGATTTCTCTTGAATACCTACACTTCTGTGCGTTCAGAAATGGAGGGCACTTCTGATAACTTATGATAGATTGAACCACTTTCTCTACCAATTCCCCATTTTTAGAAATGTAAATTTGTTCTGAGCATCTAAATTCCCTCCAGTTTTTGGTAGTGATCTGTTTTATCTGGATTCCATTGGGAATGTGAAGGCATCTTGCTTGTGCACAAAATGTCCATTGCCTGTATAGCATAAGAGCATTTTCCTCCCTGATTTCCCTGCCAGGAGGCACCTTCCACTATGGGAGGAGGAAATGCCATTTCAGCCTTTGGTCCTTCTAAGAGCATCCCTGAGAAATGTGTGTTAGTGGAGGGGCAGCAGGTGGAGCAGCAGCCTGGGCAACATTCACAGTGTGGCAGTACCTGCTCACGGGAAGGTGCATCAGCACCCTCACCTCTTTCTGGGGCAGTGATGTTCCAACCACACCGATCCCTGTCGGGGTGAACTCGCAGCCTTTCCTTCCCTGCCCTTCCCTCTGCTCTCTGCAGGATCTCTGAGTGCCTTTGTGTCTCACTTGGACACAGAGGCACATTCTGAGCTCTCTGAAACACATTTCATAATTCTCAGAATCAATAAACTTCAGAAGCAGTCGCAGAAATCCCAGGCAGTCGATAAGCCCCGTCAGGCTCCCTTAGGAGCGAAAGCAGAGTGTTGTAAGGACATTTCTTAGGGAGCTGCTATTCAGGCATATTTGTTGTTTCAATTAGTCTGATTTAGGGGCTCAGTCAGGGGCTGCAGCCTGTGGCACTCACACTGCAATTTGATTTCTAAAGCTGCTGTTCAGGTACTCAGGGAATAAAGCTGTGTTGGTAAAACCCCAGTGTGACAGCAGCCGTGGAGATGCCCACATGCCTGTCAGGGTGATCCAGGGAGAATCCCAAGGTTCGCCATCACCCATATTTCACATCCCACCAGAGCCCTCCTGGCTTTGATCACAGGTCACCTGGGAGGAGCATGGAAAGGTGGGAGAATGATGGTGTTTTTCCAAAACTGTTGCCCTGAAGGGATGTTTAAACAAAAGAAACCCCAAACAAACAAACAAACAAACAAAAGAAAGTAAAATGATTGTGTGTGAGGAGTGACAGATTGGCAGCTTGAGCGAGTCAAACTTCACCTGTGTGGAGGCTGCCCATGCTGGAGCTGTCTGTGCAGCACCATTCCTTGGCACAACACGTGTTCCTTGCCTTTCAAACTGTCCTGGTGTCCCCACATTGCTCAGCCCTGCAGCTGAGAAACAGTCAGGCTGCGCTCATGGGGGTAAGGAGTTGGGCTGCTGAGTACTAGGAAGGAATGTTGGCTAATTTGCCATGTTTTTGGAGATGCTTAAAAATTGCAAGAGGTTAGAAATTATTTTAAAATAACATGTATTTTAGAATGAATCAGGGTGTAGCTCTGCTTTCAAGCCAGAGACTGCTGGGAGCAGAAGCTTGTGTCCCTCCTTAGCAGGTCAGGGCTGTATTCCTGTTGTTGCTCCCTGGGAAGAGGTTTCCATGCTCTCTCTGGCAGCTTCATCACCAAAGTCTTGTCTGGACCTTCTCAGCGCTCCCAGGTGATGCAGCATGACTGTTCCTGGCAGGAAGGGGCTTTGAGAGGCACAGACCCTGTGGTGAAGGACAAGTCCCCCAGGACTCCAGACATCCTTCAGTGGCACCTTACAAGCCTGGGGAGTGGAAGCCCTGTCTAAACAAGGTCTTGCTCTGAAAAGTTTAATTTTACAACTCTTCGAACTTGTCCCTTTTTCAGTGGTAAAAATGACATGGTAAAAATGAAGTACGATATTTCTCCCATGAAAAACCCACTATATTTATAGGAAATTCCTTCACAGCATTTGAAGGGGTGATGAGGTTTGGAGGAGAATTACAGTTAGAGAAAGCAGAGCCAAAACTCTGACTTTAAAGGGCTGTCTGAGAGTGTACAAACAAGATCACTCCAGGGAGTCAGTCCCTGTCCCAACCTATTGTCCAATGTCTTTATTCTTTCCTGCTCCTGCAGCTCGTCCTCTCTCTCTTCACTACATTATAGTAACGACTGGGTTTGAACTGTTCAATTAGTGGACTAAAGGTAAATTTTTTCACATTTGCCACATCACATTTTGTCACAAGGTTCTAATACTACTCTGTGCCTCCACTTCCTGCCATTTAAGGGAGAGGGAAACTTCAGCCACTCTTTTCAGATAGAAGCTCCTGGAATCATTCTATCTGTGTTTTCAGTTTTAAACACCCACAGTCGTGTTCTGAGATACAGGCCAAGAGCAAAGGGCTTGTGTGAGTTGCAGGTCTTGATACAACAGTTGAATCAAGAACAAGGGGAGTGAAGGATTCCTGCCATATGATCCAACACTGAACTTTTGATCCATCAGCTCATCTGATCCACCTGATTCATCAGCTGAGCCCTTCAGGTAACACACAGAAAAGGGCTGTGCTGCTGGTGGTCCTGAGGTTTGCCTGTAAGGTGTGCTGGGATCCCTGGGAGTCATGGGCTCTGAATTTTCCAGGCATCCTCTGCTGCTGGTCTAAGGTTGTTCCCTTGGTTTCCCAAAGCCCAGAGGTAAACGACTGTTTCTGTGTGCTAAGCATCAATTCTTCCTTTTATTCCTATCCTTTCTCCTCTCCATGGTTTTCCTCTCCACTTTGAATTCTCTCAGACTTCCCTCCTGGCACGGACACCAGGAGAAAATATGGTGTTTGCAGAGCACTGAGACTTATGAGATGTGAAATGTGGACCTGCTGCTCTACCTTTGGTGGCTCACAACGCCTTCCCATGGTTCTGCTTTCCTTCTGACTTCCTGTCAGGATAACCTGGACTAAAACCTCGCTGGGGAAAGGACCTGCTTTCCCTGTGCAATCCTACTGTGTCTAACACAACAGGACCCAACCTCAGGTAAGACCTTTAGGCACTCCCATTACATGAATGAGAACAAGATTGTTGGTGTCAGTAATTAACATTCTTGTGGGATTGTTGGAAATGCTTTGGGATAAACACCACCTGGAATCCTTGCCTGGCTTATGTGGTTTTTAAGCTGCAGAGGAGGCTGATCCCATTTGCACGAGAGGGCATGGACCATCTGTCTCCTCTTACTGGATGTGCAAAGTCTTTCAGTCCAAAGATGAGTTGCAGTAGCTCAGGGAGAGGTGGGACACTGGAAAAGTGAGGGCATGGCCTCTGGGAAAGAAGAATGGAGACTCGGTGGTCAGCGTGTCCCCAGTAATGATCTCACCTAAGAACAACACTAATGGCAACCACCAAAACAGGAAAACACCAACCACAGCATCACTGATAAAGCTGTGACCGCCTGTGGCACAGTGTCATCCCAGGACAGGCTTCCAGAGAGGAAATCCTCCTCTGCTTACATGGATGGCAAAAATCCTGTTGACTGCAGTGACATGAGGCTTTCCCCTTAGGGCTTACCTGGGTTTCTCTCCTTCTGGAGAGAAGAGCCATATCCCACATCATTATGCACATTCTGATAACAAATAGATTATTCTTTTCCTTTGAATTGTGGACTGGATTCCAGTAATTTGGATTCTAGGTTCCCTCTATCTACCTCTGCAATCCCTAAATAAACAAACATTGGATTAGACCTCCACAGCTCCCTCCCTCAGCAACTGAAGGCTTTAAAAGCATTTCACACCAACTGCCCTGCTCGTGTTTCAGACTGTGTTAACCACGGATTCAGGGAGTTCCATCTTCCTCTCAAACTTCCCAGGGAGCTCACCTCAGTGGCTGGAAGGTCTGCCTCCACATATGACCCTCCCTGACTCGGGCAAAGAGCTGGAATTGCTGTTGACATCAGGGATGACAGAAGCATGTGCTGGGGTTGTAGGGTTTTCTGGCACATGGCCTGCTAACCCAGAATTTGCTCAGCAAAGTCCGGAGGGTGACTTTTAACCTCAGAGCAGTTTGCAAAACCACATCTGTGACCAATAAATGTGAAAAATAAATGAAAAAAAACCCCAACAAACTTAGCCCCTACTGAATGATGAAAGCCAGCACACCTTGCTGGGCACTGATGCTGGAGTCAGTATGGAGACCTGTACAGGAATAATTGGACAGGTCATCATTGCCAGAAGTTGTCCATGGTTGGAGCCGATGCCTCACACAAGGGAGGCTGCACAGCAGGTTAAACTGAAGGGATCTCATAGCTCTAAGTCTTAAACTTAATGAGCCACATCTTTATTTGTGCTGCAGCCCCTTCTTCTCCCCAAATTGCCTTTACCAGCTGCTAGAGGATGCCCAGTAATGGAAAATTCTCTGGATAACAATAAATTGGTGTAACGACTCAGTGTCACCTCACATCCTGCTAAGCAATAGAGAAATCACGGTGAGAAAAACAGACACGACCAGAGTGGCACAGAACAGTGGAATCCTAATTCCATCACCCTTCTTGCGGGCGACAGATAACCCAGTGCAATTTACAGCCCCTCTGAAGCGGCTCCAAGTCTCAGCAGGAGTCGGGAAGGCTCAGTGTAGCCTCGGGACTGAGGAGGCGCAGAAGATCAGGGAGTTGTTGTTCCATAACCTTGCCTCTGCACCAAAACCGCTGGGCTGGGCTGGAATGGGAAGCACTCCAAGTGAAACACAACATTTTAATCACTGAAAGGAAGGGCCTCCTCTGGACCCCTCTCTGGAGAGTTGTCTGTCTCTGATGGTCGTGCACAGACTCCCAAAGAAGGTAGATTCTGGATTTAAATCTGTACAATGCCAATGTGTGAATGACAGCAGTAAATCTTGGCTGTAAGGCTGAGATATCTCTGAGAAGAGAGAAACACTTTTTCCACTTAAGCAACTGAGGTAGAAGAGGTAAATATACTGTCTCCTACTATTAAAGGGCAAGGAAATCATTTATACACGTATATTACACCTTTGCAGCCTAACAGTGGTATTTCTTTTAATTCAAGAGTCTAAAAGTTTAGAAATACCAACATCAAGGTGGCCTATGTGACTGTAATTTGTCCCTCTTGTGCATTTGCATTATGATCCAGTATTTAATTGTGATTGGATCACACGCTGTTCTTTCGACAGGTTCCCGGCCTCACTTGTCGTACAGAATAGACTGTGCTCACCAAGTAATAACTTTATTTTCTCCTTGCTGTTTCACTATGTGGCCTGTGCTTTATTTACAGCAGACCATTCAAATATTGTTCTGAAGACAGATTTATTCATTTCCTCCTGAGCTTTTCCATGGGACTCATCACTATGGTATCCAAGTGCTTCACAAACTCTAATTCATTTTCTCAACACTGGAGTGAGAACTGGTGTTGCCCTTATTTTACAGATGAGGAACTTGGGCGTACAGACAGAATAATAAAAAAATACCTTTTCATTTTAGAGATCCAATTAGAAATACTCAATGGCCTGATTTTGTCAGAAAATAGAACATGGTGAAGTATCCAGTTGAGTCAGAAGTTGAATACATTCTCAGCTATTGCAGATTTATCTGCAAGTGCTCTCCACTTCTGCAGATCAGGCTTTAAAATGTCAGCCCAGGCACATGGTGCCAGTGCAGCGCTGGGCAGGCTCTGTTTAAGGACTGTACTTTGCATCCCGGAGGATTCCCGAGGCTGAAGCCCTTTTCTGGAGCATCAGTCACCACCCCCACCCCCAGTGCTGTACTTGCTCACCACCCCACAGTTCCTCTCAGGGTGCACACCATACCTACATCTGATTTTTATAGCAAACTAAGTGGAAGTTGTTGAGGCACTTGCCTGGGTTCCCTGACCTCAGTTCAGTGCCTGAGCCAGGCTTATCCTTCTGTACTGGCTGCCTGTTTGATAACTGGGGAGTGTGTTCCATTGCAGCCTTACTACTGTTGTTTTAATAAATACATGTTTCTTTTCAGACTAGAGATAACCTTAGAAAGCCCAGCAATTTAATCCTGTGCCAACATTGATGCAGGCCATCAACAAGGTGGAAACATTCCGTCTGAGGGATGTAGTGGTTGGCACACGCTCCAGTACACGAAGGGGACAAGGTATGTTCTCAGTGTGTTTCAGATACCTGGTGCCACCACTTTCCCATTCCTAAATCCTCACCTTTCTGCTCTTCCTTCCTCCCTCAGTCTCTGTCTCCCATTCCTACATCATTGCCTCTAATGTACTCCCTCTTCCCGTTGTCCCAGCTGCATCCCACACCCAGCCTTGGGGTCCTCCCTCACCCCTCTCCAGCTCTCCCCCCTGATCCCTTTGCCCAGCAAGTTCTCCCTCAGACACTGTATGGACAGCTCTGGGGGCCCCTGGGCTGCATGTCCTCCTCCCAGCAATTCTCTCCCATTCCTACTCTGTTTTTAATTCTTCTCCCAACAGCCTGGCTTGCAGACTCTTCCTTATGAGCTTTGCTTTATCCCTCCCTTCAGGCAGACCTGTTTTTCCTTCCTGCTCCTCATTCCCTTCCACTGCCCCAGAGAACCTGTCTCTCTCCAGACCCTCCATGCCTGCCAACTTCCCTGTCCCAGATCCCGTTCCCGTCCCCACCGTATGTTATTCAAGGAGCTTCCTGCTCCATGTTTCCCAAGAGGACTGGAAGGACAGGTTCCCTGCTCACCATTCCTACCTCCACCTTGGCATGGTCCAGAGCAGCCAGGAACTGGAAGTGCAGGTCCAGCTCTGACTCCCACAGCCCTGGGCTGGGATGAGGATGGAATTGCAGGGGAATGGAAGCGCTGGGAAGCCTCTCCAGCGCACCAGAGGGATTTTCGGGAGGGTTTGCATGGTGGGGTTTGAGGGAACACCTCTGACAAAGTGACCATTCTCATCTTCAGATTCAAAAATCCCTGACAGAAAGAACAATAGGAGAAATGTTTATAATTTAACCTGAGGTACGAACTTCAGATGCTTAAATTTCACCACAGCGGTTACTCTGGCCCTATTAAATGCGACTGAGGGCAGGATTTTATGATGGGAATTGCTAACCAGCTTTAATAGGAGTTACACTACCAGTCCTGCCTTTTAATCACCGCTTCCATTTTAGGGATAAATTACAGCTGGTTGCTGGTAATCCTTGTGGCATATCAGATAGCAGCGTAAATCGGCAAGGGTAAGCTGGAGAAACCCAAACATCCTTCTGTGGAGGTAATTATTCCATTGTGAAAATGCTCCGGGATATTTTTAGTGGCCAAACCCCCTGTTTGCTGACAGAAACATAAAATAACGAAGCAAGATTCACAAGGAGGAACGCTTCAGACACCTGTATGAGCTGGTGCTTCGCAGTCACGTCAGCGTTTAGTTCGCTGTGCACATCCCCACGTCCCTGTGCGCGGCCAGACCCACACCTGGGCTTGGGGCACGTGGGCTGTGCCAGCGCCTGCCCCTTCCCCACAAACAAATCTGCAAATCCCGCTGGATCAGGGATAATTTCACGGCAATACCGAGCTGCGGGCAACAAGAGGGGCACCCTCGCCGCACACACCGAGCTTATCCGGGGAAACTTTCCTTAGCGGGAGTCTCGCTGCCAAGCGAGAAACCCTGGTGTTTTTTTTTTTTTTTTTTTTTTTTTTTTTTTTTTTTTTTAGGAACAAATGATTGAAAACTAGTTTTGAAACATTTTGCAACACGCTTTTGTGGGGGCGTACCCCACGTTTCACCTCCTGCAGTGCCCCAGGGGTCTGGTTATGTCCCGGTTACCTCGAGCCCTGGTCCTACATAATTTATGTCCTGGAGGAGACGATTCAATTAGTCAATAATAAAATGAGCAAGGACATCGTGTGCGTTGTAAAAATATAATTTAGTGGGCAACAAGCTGAGATGGAAAAAATATAAGGGTACACTCCATATGATTAATGAAGGAGGAATGTGTATTTATAGCTCTTATTGTGTCCTTTGTAAGGAGAGGGATCCGGCAGCAGGACTGGAACCGGCTGGTAACGATGCGGCATTCCAATGATTTAGATTTGAATGGCAAATGCTGTATAAAACTAATTACCCCCAGGAGGATGAAAATACATTTCATTTGCCTTTCCGGAGCACGGCTGGCCTTTTCTTCACGTTTGTTTATGCTCGGAAAAAAAAAGGTTTATTAGGAGGGGCGACATCCCAAACTGGAGCAATGGAGTTACCCCCCCAAAAGAAAACAAGTTTCCACAAGTTATTTTTACGCATTTAGCGCGATTTTGGGTTTCTCGGGCGCAGTGTCTTCGCTCTTCCCAGCAGCACAGGGCGCAGGGAGTTCTCGCTTCCCACACCCTCCGGCCCGGCACACCGCGCGGATACCCGGGTCGCTGCCGAGCCGCCCGCTCGCTTTCCCGCGGCGCACCCGCGGGTCCCGGGGAGGGGAAGGCAGGGATTTCGGGCGGCGAGAGCAGGGACCTTTGCCGGGCGGAGCGGGCCGGGGGCGGCGGCGGCGCTGCCCTGAGGGGAGGGCGGCGGCCCCGCCCCCCCCCCGCGCGCCGGGGCGGGGGGGGGGGGGGGGGGGGGGGGGGGGGGGGGGGGGGGGGGGGGGGGGG
>JAWWEU010000017.1:18872208-18962356 GCA_035583155.1 Acropternis orthonyx
CGGCGCGCGCCCCGCGGGGCTCGTGTGAGGGAGGGAGGGAAGGAGGGAGGGAGGGAGTGTGAGGGGAGGGAGCGGCGGAGCCCGGCCCGCGATGGAGTGAGGGAGGGACCGGCGGACCGACCGACCGACGGGCACGGAGAGCGCGGCCGCTCCGCCCGCCGCTCTCCCGCCGGCCGCGGGGGCTCAGCCCGCCCGGCAGCGAAGGAAGGCAGGAGGACCCCCCCCCCCCCCACTCCGGGGAGGGGCTGGCGCTGGGTGCAGCCCGGCCGCCGCCGGGCGCGGGCAGCGGAGCGATGGCGGCGCGGAGAGCCCGGCGGCTCCTCGGCTCCCTCTGCATCGCCCTGGTCCTGGCGCAGCCCGCGGCGGCCGCGCGGGGCGGCGCGCGGAGCCCCCTCACGGGTAAGCGCGGAGGGGCCCGGGCGGGGGGCTGAGGGGCGGGGGGCTGAGGGGCACCGGCAGGGGACACTGCGCGCCTCGGGCAGCGCCCGCAGAGCCTCCCCGCCAGCGGGGCACACCCGCAGCACCGCCGGGGCACACCCGGAGCCCGCGCCCGTCCCACCTGTGTGCCCGCCGGGTCCCGGCTCGCCCCGGGCGCGGACCGGCCCCGTCCCGGCCCGGGAGCGCTGCCGGAGGCGGCGCGGGCTCGGTACCGGCGGCAACCTGTGGGCAGAGGGAACTTGCCTGGGAACTGCCGCAGCAGCCCAGAAATGAGCGGTCTGGCAGCGCTTCAGCCGCGGTCGTTCTCACACCTTTTGCCATTGTTACCTTTAATGGTCCGTGATTGAATCCTGGTTCTTTATAGGCTACGGAAAGCGCAGTCCGGCCCAGGTGAGGCAGGAGAAGGCTTGCTCAAAAGCCCTTGCATGAGACCATTAATACCGTAGAAGCCTCCCTAGCTTTGCAGCGATCTTAGCTGCTCGTTTTGCCAAATACTGGCTTTAAAAAGTAACTTCTTTTTCCCTCGTTTCATACGAAGCTTGAAAGAAAATCTGGGTTTGAATGCTGGGATTTTTCTTTTTCTTTTCTTTTTTTTTTTTTTTTTGAATTCCCCTGTAGATTGATTGATTCCTGGTATTTTAAGAGAAAGCTCTGTGCAAGTGGAATTTGGGAAAAACTGCTCGTCAAATGAGTGATTTTTAGCAACTTGGGAAAGTGAGAATGGTTCAAGTCTGATATGAAATGGTATAATTGTTCTGTTTCAAATCACATTAAGCACTAATGTCCGTGGTAGTTCTCATCTTGGACACCGCTGATGGAACCATGTGTGCTGACTCCTGTTGCCAGGGAATATATTTATTTATTCTCTTACACACTGTAAGCTTTGCAGAGTCCAGACTTGAAGCAGATTTTTTTTTTTCTTTGAAAAATAGTGTAGTAGAATCCAAAGATCTACAGAGTATGTGTAGCAGATAAGTTACTTTTTGATGTTTAAAATCTTGCCATGTGAAGATTGTTTTCTGGTGTTCTGCTCTCCTGACAGCTCATTGGTGTTATGGTTGTGTTGATTGTTCTTTGCTAGTTTAAAACAATGCTTTGTGGTTTGAGGAAATCAAATTGGTAGGTAAAGTTCTGTCTCTTGGAGCCAAATATGTGAATTAAGTCTGCAAAGAGGGAGCGATGTGCTGAAACAATATGGAATAAAGCGTTCATTGGAGCAGGAATTTAGAAGTACCATTGTGAAAATCTTGGAATCTCTGGTGAACTGCTCTCCTCTTTCTCTCCTGTGGAAGGTGCCTTTGTGCCGTGTCCATGGGTGCTGTCCCGTGGGACCCCTGGTAAGGACCAGGAGCTGGCCTTTCCCTGCCTGAAGGTGTTTGTACGTGGTCCTTAGAGGGAGGGGCCCTCTTGATTCTCTGTCTCAGTGAAGATAAGATATTTCATGTGTAGTGGATTAACTTCGTCTTAATTCACACTGTTTCCCTCCTGATTCCTGCTATTTTTTCTTAAATAGAGGGTGTTCCACGTACTGTTGTATTGGCATGGGGTAGAGAGACTTGCAAGTGTCTGCCTGCTCTTAAGAGAGGGAGTGAGGCACAGATGTTCCATGGCATGAAAGTGCTCCCCTTGGTGTTTCAGATGTGAGGGTGACAGTGCCCTGCCTTCCATCCCATCTTTGGGGTGCTGGGAAGAGCTTCCTTAAGCTGCTGCTGAGGGCTGGGGAGGCAGAGGAACACAAGGTTTGTAGGTCCGGGTGGAGCTTCTGCTGTGAGACTCACAGCTCTGCTTGTCAGGAGTGAAGTGCTGTTTGCTGTGTCCAGAGCAGGGGGTTTTAATGCAACAACACCCCCCCTGCTCCCCCATTTATCTACACCCTTTCGGTAGGGATAAAAATGCCATAAGTGAGCAGAAGTTGCAGATTTGGAAGCCCATATTCTTTGTATGGAGCCGTGTGTGTTGGAGGGACATTTGATCCCATCTGTAAATAGCTGGTCATTGCTCTCTGAAGAAGAAAAGAGTGCAGCTGAATTATTTTAGGAAAAAAAGCTGTGTAACTTTGTTTATTTGTGTATCTGCAAATAATAATGTGTTTTCCAGTCTAGTTGGTTGATTTGCAGGTAAGGTGAGACGAGATACTGATTTTAGAGTTAGGACAATGTTTCACTTAGCTAAGGGACTAAAATAAAAAAAATCGGGAAGAACCTTTAAATTAAGCTGAATCTCACTTCTTTTAACTGTTTGTTACAGTTGAGATTAACATGAAAACTTGGATCTATACAGGATTGCATTATTAGGAATAAAAATGCAGTTGATGTCACTTAATTTTTAACAGGAAAGCTGTGACAACCTGTATACACCATTAAGATTGCAAATGAGATTATTCAGAAGCAGGAAATTTATTCTGTCTCTCCCTGGTATTCTTGAAGTCCTGGGAATCAACATGTATTTTCTTATTGGCGGATAAACTGCTGGTTTGGGAAGTTCCAGTGAAACAGAATTGCAATTGGTGGGCCTGGAGCTGCATGAGGGGTCTGTGAGTGGCATGTTGGGAACCACTCCCAGGTGCTGCTGCTGGGGATGCTCCTCCTGGGGAGCACAGATCCTGTGGGGACCTTGGAAACAGAAGGTCATCATTTGTTTCTGTTTCGTGTGTGCTGCTTGATTATTTCTAATTATATCGCTGGTTAAAAATAGAGCAGAAATACTCAGGTCTTGGTTACGTCCCAAGTCAGTTGAGCACCAGTCTCTCTGCTGGATATTCCTGTTCCATATGGACAAGTTGCGTGGATCTTGCACTGCATGTTCATTAGTCACCTAAGAAAATTACTTGATTGGCTTATGAAGCTTTCCTAATAAACTGATGCTTCAGTTTAAAAACTGTCAGGTGTGTGTACACACCTGTGCCTAATGTTTATCACAGTGAAAAGCAGCAAAAAGAAGTGTCATTAAAAAAAACCAAAAAACTCTTGGCTCAGTTACCTCGTGCAAACTTATCAATTTAAGTAAGGCAGTTACATTACATATGGTAGATATTTCCTTATATAAAGAAGAGTTTTTGGTTGTTCCTGATGATACAATGCCCTGTGATTTACATGATATTAACCCTCAAGGAAAGACTTCCAGAGGAGTCTGAAGACTCTGTAGGCACCTAACTGGAGTTTGCTGCCTGGCCAAGATGAAGAGGGTGATAAGTGTGTTGAAACGGAGTGGGAGTTTAGGAAAACAGCACAAAGAGCAATATGAAATGTTTCTTAATCTTTGCTTTCCAGCTAGAAAAAACATTTAACTTGGGCAACATCAGCCTAAGTGTGGTGGGGACTTAAAAGTGAATTTTTGTACCATCACCAGTTGCATGGGGGGATAATTCGGTGTGTAAAATGTTGCTGATGTGTTTGTAGCCAACTTTTCTAAACACGCAGTGATTTTATTGATGCAGAATGTCTAAAGTTTCACTTTGCCTTGTCTATGAGGATGTAAAACTGGAGTTGTTGCTAATAACTAATTAATGCTGGTTTCCTAGAAGGAATCTGTGCTAGTGTTGGTGGTCAGTTAGTGGAAGGGAAACAGTCCCAGACACTCAGAGGGTGCTGCTTTGGATTGTCCTGCCCAAATACAGCTCTGTGCCTCCTATGTTTCACTATATCACCTGAGGATATTGAGTTTAAAAACGGCAAAATTGTTCTTAATAGAGAAAATGCCTCAGCACTGTGGAAACAACAGTCATATTTTACTGATTGAGTGCTATTGATTTAAGCCTCCAGTGAAATTGCCAAGATGAAAGTGGCAATCCTGATTAATTCCATATAAATAGATAAGCACGAATTGTATGTGAATAGTTAGAGGGTTCTCTAGGAAAACTGAAACCCTGCTTTATACAGTCTATTAGGTGCTTTAATTTCCATGTTTTTTTACCATTTTCGTTCATGCTGAAGAGCATCTTAGTAAGCAGACTATCAATGTATGATAAATCCTTTTTGCATCAGTTAACACAGTTTTGTTTTTTCTTGCTAAAGCTGCCCTTCCTAAGGGCAGTGAAGGAATTGGCAGTGTTCTGCTGCTAAACTTTCTTGGGACTTGGGGTAGGTCCCCAGACTATTTAACAATCATGAGATGTTTGAGTTGTGTGAAGAGGTTTAAAGTTTAATTTTAATGAAAACCGTTTAATGTCTTGTTAACAATCTGCTTAAGTAGCAAATTACTATAAAGGAAAAGGATTTTTCTTTTGCTCACCCTGTGACTAAACGATGACTCCTCTTGTTGCTTCTGGATGTGCTGGGGTTGGACACTAGTAGGAAAAAAAGACAGCCAAATCCCTAAAGGTGCTGTTCAGAAGGGTCTGTCCACCTCAGGAACTCACTGGGCTTCAAATACATAGACTTAGGTAAGATTTTATGGTGTTCACTGATTCTCATTTGTAGTCTCTGAACTGTCTCCCAGTTCAGCTTTGGTTTGCTGTTGTGATGTGACCAGGACTGATTATGGTGTTTTTGGGAAGGAATAGACTGGTCATCTCTGGTGTATTTTATTCTCTGGTATTTTATTCTTCCTTCTCCTCTTACATTCATAGTTATTCAGTAGGAAATTTTGTTTTGAGTGAGGTTAATCTAGAAACAGTGAGTTGTACACTAGAGAGAGCTTTTCCCCTCCAAACATGCTGTTGTGCACACGTTAGCAGTGAATTTTCTGTGCTGTGAAGCCATTTGCACAGCTGGCTTCGTGCTGGGTACCACTGAAGGCATTCAGATGTTCTCCTTAGCCTGAATTTCTTCTATTTCACTTTTCAGTCAATTGATCTTCTTTTTCTTAGTGCATTGCAGAGGTGTGTGACTGTTTTTTGATAGCATGGGTTTTGCTGATTCAGGTCTTCTTGGGTCTCACTGAAGTGTAGCAATTTGATGATAATTTTTAGCATCCTCTAGTAACAAAGTTTTGTCCAGAGATCTTTCAAAAGGGGAAAAACTGTTCTGTGATTAAATTACCCACTAATTCATCTGTCTGTTCAAAGAATTGAAGGTACTGCTGTCCTTTGTATTTGCTAGGTAAGATTTTAATTAAGTTACTCCTACAGAAGGGAGTCATACTGTGTTTTATTGTGTTTTATTTTGCTGTTGCCTTAAAAACCCATGGTTTTGTAATTCTGCCCACTGATCCTGAAAAACTTCACTCTCATAGTTTTCTAGTCACCTATGTGCTTTATATCCTTTGGGCTTTCAGGGCTTCATCAGTGTAGCTGTTGGACTTTATCCCCTATTTATGTTTTTTTAAACTTCCTCTTTGGCATAGAAGGATGGATAGTTTCTGAGGGCTTTTAATTCCATCTCATATATATGGACTCTCAATATATGTTACCCTGTTTTTATCTGATGTCTGTCTTGGATGTCTTGAAGCTGTCACGTTTTGTGACACTGGGTCAAAGCATGTGTCAGTAGACAGCACAGTTGTCTGTCATTATTGTTATTATACTTTGATACATTTACCTTGTTTGATGTGTTTTTAACTCCTGACATGTGTCCAGTGTTGCTGCTGACCCCGAGGTGAGCAGTGCAGTGCACTGCTGGGTGTGTGGCATTCAGGACTCTGAGAGTTGTGCCAGCATGGGCTTAACTGGTGTTTCTTGCCTGTTAACATACTGAAGTTAGACTTGATCTAGTCTTGAAGAGACACTGTGCTTTTCTACAGCTTCTGTTTATTTCCTGTTCTGTGTGTAGCTTCCAGCCAGTTTTTAATGAGTGCTTTTCTGGAGAAATTTAGCATTATTTCATGTGTTCTTTAGTGTGGTATTTTTAGCCATGGTAAATCTTAGTTTGTCTTCATGTTTATATGATACTATGAATACACACAGTATATATTTTAAATTATATATTTATAACAACACTTCTCACTATGTTGTCTTGGAAGTAAAAGCTGTAGCTCTGATTATGTTGGTCCCATTGATTCCTCTTTTATCTTCCTTTTGGCAGAGCCACCTTTGTGTTACTGCCATCACTAACAGACTTGAGCACTTGGAGGCAACTTCCAGGTTTTTTTCATCCTCGAGTTTCCAGTGTAATGGTCCCACAGCTTGCTTCCAGTTGGGCTGAGATGGAGTCAAGTCCTGTATAAGCTTCATCTTTCTCAGTTTTCCTCTGTAGTTAATGAGCCTGAACATCTCTTGACGTGGCTCTGCGGTTCGTGCGTTGAAACCTTATAATGTAACTGTAGTGAGGAAGGGAGAGCCACAAATTCCTCCTTCTAAAAGTAGAACAGGCTGCTAAAAGTCAGTTAAGACATTAGACCTGCAGTGACTTTTAAAATCTCTTGAGTGAGTATTGAGAAGCAGAGCATAGCTTGTCTTCAAAGTTCTAAGAGGTTCCTGTTGCATTGGTTAAAAGAAATAATCAAATAATCACAGAATCATGTAGGCTGGAAAAGCCCTCCAAGATAACGGAGTCCAAGCATTCCCCCAGCACTGCCCAGTCCATCACTAACCCAGCTCCCCAAGTGCCACATCCACATGTCTTGTAAATAATTAAAGAATTGCTTGAAGCTGATGGCTGTTGCACTGTTGTATGTGGCAGAGAGGAAGGCTGGGTGTTAACAAGGAGATGAAATATTTCCAAAAGCAATTTATAAAGCCAAATGTTCCTGTTGGAAAACAGGCAAGGGAGGAATTATAAAAGAACTGGAAATAAAGAAAGCTGCATCCAGAAACATTTTTTGCTGTGGCAGGACACCTCAGCAGTTCGTACTACGCTCCAGTGCGTTGGAATTGGAGTTAACAGTGTTGGGCTGTCAGTGCTCACCTTGCAGAAAATCCAAGTGTTGTGATATCGATTTGTGAATCTTTTATTAGAAATGTGCTTGGGCAGATAGGAGGCACAGCTGAGATGAAGTTGTGGCCAAATGTTAATCCTGTTTTGGTGTTTAGTTTCAGTGTTGCAAGTTGGCAGTGCTGCTCCAGGGAGGGGGACCTGTGTCCTGTGCCCTTCCATTGGCTTTCCTAAGTGTTTGTTGAGGATGTAGAGGATTGGATCAGTTCCCTCCTCTGGTGTGCTCCTGCATCATCAGTCCTTGTGCTGGCAGAAGGGGGCAGGTGATGTGAGCACAGGAAAGCCAGACTGCTGTATTGGTGTGGGGAGAGATTGGCTTAAAATATGAGTGTGAAAAGCACTGTGAGCAAAATACGCTGTGTATCTCATGTCACCACTTTAATATTATGATGCATTGCAGCATGTAGATTCCAGATCTACAGATTGAAACTTGTCAGAAAGTGAGCATTATTGTTTTTCAATGAATTTGCTAATAAAGTGTTTCATAAAAGTTTATCTTCGGATTGGTAATGAATTCTCAATTAAGCTTTAATTACTGTTTTTGTTTGTTACTTTTTTCCCACGCTGGAACCTCATTTGTTTGC
Source organism: Acropternis orthonyx (assembly GCA_035583155.1). NCBI lineage: Eukaryota > Metazoa > Chordata > Aves > Passeriformes > Rhinocryptidae > Acropternis > Acropternis orthonyx. Next base: position 18,880,040 of record JAWWEU010000017.1, read on the forward strand.
CTGGTTCTGAAGTGGGAATAAAGCTACAGGTTTCACCTTAAAATACATCCTCGAGGAAAGAAATGCAAAACTGCCCAACAGGTTACAGTTTCAGAGAAGGACAGAGGCCTGGCAACGCATTGGGTGCACTTGCTGCTCACTTGCTGAAGTCCAGAGGGAGCTCAGTTAATGATGATTGCCTTGCATGGAGTAACATTTCTAACAGCTGTATTGTAGCTTTTTGGGGCCGGGACTTGCAAAATCATCCATGTACCAGTAATGAAATCCTGTAAGGGTAACACTGTATGGAAACGTGGTTGGGAGTTTAAGAAAACTTAGAGCTGTCATTTGGTGTGACAATGTGGTTAGTGAAGGGACATGGGAAGCACGCTTGGCAGCAAAAGCAACCCTAGTGTGAGGACCCTGCCAGCCAGTTTATTGGCGCAGGATGGCATTGCTCAGTTTTTCTCAGGAAAAAATTAATGTTGAAATTAAGTGTTAGGGATGCTCACAGCCTGGGAGGCTGGCAAGGAGGTGAGGGGTACTCAGAGTGCGGAGCTCAGGGCAAACTGGGGGTTGGAAAGCTGCTCCCTTCCTGCACTGTGACCTGTCTGGGTGTATTCTTGGTGGTTCTGCAGAGCAGTTCAGCAGGAGAGTGTTTTGAAAGGACTGCATTACTCCTTTTTGTTTAAGGAGGTAGAAATCATTAGGCTGATAGACCTACCTCTACCAAGCACAGTAAGAGTACAGTGCACTGTGACTTGTGTGGATGCTGATAAAGGGACAGTCCCAGGGATTCCATCTGAAATCACAGCATGCTTTCCTTACTTGTTTGCAACACCAAATTTAGCACATTTTATGGGACACTATTTTTATTAGGATTAAGGGCTATTAGAGAGTGCACCACAAATTTTGGGTGGGACAGCCCTCCCTCATCATTTTCCCAGGTTGCTTCCTTTTCTAGAATCTGACACGACTTGTCTTCTGTTTGAAGTGTAAAATAGCTTATTCATCCAAATCTTCACACGTACTTGTTTGCTTATACCAAGTCCAGGTCTGCAGAGCCTTAATTTTAGATTCTGTAGTTGTTCTTATGTTGCCATGGATTCTTTTTACTTATCTCCTTATTTGAAGTTACGGTAGTTTTGGAAAAATGGGTACTATGAGGCCAGAGATGGCTTAGATGATTGCAGTGATTTGGTAACCATTTTTGCTGTGGTTTTGTGTAACTTCTTTGAGAAGTGGGTGAAAGAAAACCCACACAAACCATAGCTACAGAAAATGGAGTGTCCAGTTGGAACTGCTGAGGTTTTCCAGCTGTGCCATTGAATGTAAATCTGCATTCTACCCCTTTCAATGTGCTGTCTGTGAGTACAGACACGTCATATTCCTTGTAGATGAGGTACATATAGTAGGTCTAGTTTAAAATAAGGAAGCAGAATCTGCAAGGCAACACCAAGCATGTTGATGGAGTTTTTCATATTTCACATCTGAGGCTTCTAGAGGGGAGAGAAGTCGATTTCTGAATGTGAAAGGAGGAGAGCCAAACTTCAGATGTATCCAAAGCAGGATCCAACATATTCTGCATCCTAGGCAGTGCTAGTTAAAGGCTTTTCCTGGCTCAGCTCGATTGGAATCTTGTGTGCTCATGGTAACAGCATTGACAGCCCAAAATCTGAAGTGTTGGTTTTCTGAAGTAACGTTTTCTGGTTGTTTTCTTCACTGTTGTTGCCAGTTTTTCATTTCCCTGAGGAAACCAGCCTGAAGGGAGAAAGCCAGAAGTGATGGCAGCTGAAAATATGTCTGTGCTAAGTCTGATCTACATGTGCAGTTTGGTTTGTCCTGTTTGTTGTTCACTTTGGAACTTGCTGTGGTTGTGACTCTGTAGCAGAGCTTGAGCCTATGCCTTGGAATTTCCTCTTTGCTTTTGCATTCATCCTGCTCAGGCTTTATTACTTTAGTGTAGCATTTTCAAGTGTGTCCTTTGCTTATTTATTAGAATTACAAGGATCTGTAAGAAATAGATTTTTGCCTTTATCTCATGTGATGTTAAAAAGATGTTTTCTGTAAGTTTAGCCTATGCAAGGCATTCCTGTGTCTGCAGAAGACTTTGAAAGGTTGTCAACTGCATCTTTGTTATTACAGGTGAATATATGGAGCATATTGATTGCTTAAATCTAATTTAGCTCCTGTAATATGAGTAACTTTATCATTCTTAACTTGCATGCTGAAGGGCTATTGGTTATTGTGTGTGAGTGCTTGAGTGGAGGAGGGGGGGTGACAGTGTGCATTTAAAAAAATAAAATAATAATTGGCCTTTGTAGATTTTGCCTCACAGCTACTGGTGGTACTGAGTGCCTTGTGGAGTCATTGCCAAATGCAAAGCTGGATTCACTGCCTGTCTTGATTGGGATTCCTTTGGGATGCAGAGCAGCTGGATCAAATTGGTCAGCTCAACCCTCAAATCACAACACACTGGATGAACTGTGGCATCTCATGCCTTATAACTTGTGCAGTCTTATATGTCAGTTGTATTAAGCAACAGTGGATTGTAAGTTGAGTTGATGGCCTATATCAGTAGCCCATAGATTGAAAGTTTGTCTTTTTATAAAAACTTGTGCGACTCGTCACAGAACAAGACCAATATATGGTTTGAAGTTACCAAATGCACTCAAGGAGCACAGACATATTTAGGTTTGTCCTAAGGTGTCAGAAAAAAAAGTAGGATTTGGTTTCAACAAGGGAGAGATGGATGCATGCATCATAATTCCCTCTTCCCGGCTGTTTAGTTATAGTCTGGCATTGCCTGCTACCACAGACCTTTGGAAAACTGCAACATCCAGGTCATGGCATTGCTCAGAGCACCTGAAAGCAGTGGTAGAGTGGGCCCACAGTCTGTTCCCTCATGGCCAGGAAGCTGTCCTGGGTGCTGTTGCAGGTTTTCTTAGAACATTCTTGTTAGTGGTTTCAGAGACAGGACTTCCCCTTCTTCCAGCACTTCCAGAGGGACCATGTGGGTTGAGGAGCTGTTACCCATTCTCTACCAGGGAGCAGGAATATTGCTGTTCTTGGGAAGCTGTTACAGCTTTCTAAGCAGAGTTTTGGAATTCTAGTACCAAGAACACTCTTCGCTTCATCACCTGGAGAATTCCTCTTCAGGGAGTTTTCCCAGGGATTGATAGGCAGGTGTTGGATGCTGACCAAAGCGGGTATCACTGCTAAAGGAGAGCCACATTTAACTCATTCTTTTGCCTGTAATGATAATAACTGTTAGATTTGCGCAGACTTAGAGCAGTCGGAAACAGAAACATCCATGCTCGTGTTGTAGTTCCTTAATGTGCCCTTCCAAGGCTCTAACATGGCCTCATTGGTGGCTGTGTGGGTGTAGTTTCATTCTGAGGTGCTCTTTCTTCAATGCTTTTAGAATCAAATCTATAATACTTGTATGCCAAGTCTTCAAATGTGTGTGTGTGGGGTGGATCAAAGAAGGAGACTGGAAATGTCTCTGTGGGAGTGTTACTTCTCACTGAGGTCGAGGGAGAAAGTGTGAGCTTGAGTAGACTGGTAGGCAAAAGACAACTTTTCAAAAACCCAAACCTTTTAATTTTTGTAATTGTAACTGACCTGCATTTTAGTCTACCAGTAAGCACATACATGACTCAGAACCTGATTAAGATGGTGTAAATATTTGGCAAAAAGCTCATAAATGCTGTCTTTGAGCAGCCTTTTGATGCAGGAAAGGAGCAGCTGGACAAATTTGCATTTACAAATCATTTACCTTAGGAGAAAGCTCAAGTTCAGTGGCTTATCACAAAGGCATTTCACGTTAATTATTTATCGTGTGCTTTGATGCCGGGGCTCTTGCTTTAATAAACAGTTCTGGGGGAGGTGGCTGCTGGTCCTTCTAGCTCAGCTCTTCCCTCCCTCCCCTCCGGGGAAACCCTGAAGTGCCTTCTCTCAGTGTTTGCCCCCCAAGTTACTACTAAAGTTGGATTTCACAACTTTCTGATAAAACTAGAAACATTGCTGTGATATGTATTTAATTGCTGGGGCTTTGTCATCCTGGAGTCTAACCTTGTTGTCTTTATAAAAGTAGAACTGGACGTGATTTAGTTTCTCTCCTTTACATATGTTTTTGCACTTTCCAACTTTGCTTTATAGAAAACGATCAATAAAAAATGTTTATGATGGAAGTCTGTTTAAAACTGTTTGTGCCATCTGGCAGCGTTTAACTAACTGTACTTGACTGAAAAAATGGAATTTGCTGGTCTGAACTATAACAAGAAAATGTGAACTGCACTGGTCAATAGGACAGTCACTTTAAGCTTGTAAATTCTTGAGAAAATCTGCTGATACCTTGGAGATATTTTTGAGCATGGCTGTAATACCTTGTGAGATCTTTCTGAAGTTGCTTCATGATTTTTGGTGTACAAAAATGCAGATTTTTAGAGTATACTTCTGGAATATGGCCGTAATCTGGTTTGTGGCATCCACAAGCTAAACTTAAATAGCAATTAGGAAACTGCATGTAAGTGTTGTAGTTAAAATCCCGGTTGGAGTTTTAATCAGAAATTCTCTGTATGAATCTGTTTGCTGGTGGCTTTTGTTTTCGGCCTGGAAATTTCCTGTGTTTCCTCTTGCATCCCCCAGTGTCTGTGGGAAGGTGTACGAGATGGATAACGTACACAGAGATGAAGAGACGTGGAATTGTTCAGGCTGGAAAAGCTCTCTAAGATCTCAGAGTCCAGTGGTTCCCCAGCACTCCAAGGCCACTGCTAACCCATGTCCCCAAGTGCCACATCCCCCTGTGCTTTATATCCCTGCAGGGATGGGGATTCCACCACTGCTCTGGGCAGCGGTGCCAGGGCTGGACAACCCTTTGGGTGAAGAAATTTCCCCCAATATCCAACCTAAACCTCCCCTGGGGCAGCTCGAGGCTGTTTCCTTTTGTCCCCTGGGACACCCGGCTCCACCCTCCTGTCAGGGGGTTGCAGAGAGCAACAGTGGTTCCCCCTGAGCCCCCTTTGCTCCAGGCTTTGGCACTGGTTGTACATCCGGGGGGCTCTGGGAGGGTGTTGGGGCTCCTCTGTGAGCAAGGCTCCTGAGAGTTAGGGTGGGGAGGGGAGAATTACTCTCCCCCCACTGCAGGATTGTGAGGGATCACATTTACACTCTTTCTAGCTGTCAGCAATTAGCTTTTCAAGTAAACATTGAAAAGATCTTTAAATATGTGAAGAGGAGTATAATTATGAGACTCTTACTACCTTAATGTGGCCTGGAAGCCACACTGGGGTGGAATAATTTTATTTAAATATATTTACTTGGCGAAGGAGGTGAATGCAAAATCCAAACCTGAATGCTGCAGTGAGGGCCTCCTTCCTCAGTGCTCTTTTCTTTGTTAGCGTGATGCTTTGAACCTTTCTCAAGTGATCCTCGTTGTAGAAAAATATTTTTCCTTTCTTAATGCTTTTTTAAAACCACTTTAACCCTTGACCTCTCTGGTACGAAGTTGCACAGGAGAAGAATAGAGTTGCTGGCTGTGCCTGTGCCCGGATTGGGAATAGGAAGAGAAGTTTTGCTTTCTAATTTTGCTTGTTCTCGTTGGTGTTTTTTCCCTGGTACAAGGAGTCTGGCTTGCCTCAGGACCGCGAGAGTGTCAGAGGATTTCCAGAGGTCTTAATTTGTGCGAGGCTCAAACCGCGCTGTTAATGGTGGTAATTGAGAGCCATGGCCCTCATTGTGGACCCAACACCCGTGTCCGTCCTGGGCTGCGGATGTCAGCGAGCGGGGCCGTGTTCCGAGCCTGCTCTAATCCTGCCGGGGATGTTTTCATTGCCTCGCAGAGCAGAGGAATGTCTGAGGCCGCCTCAGGGGGCTGCAGAGCCTGGTGGCCATCAATGGAGTGGGATTGAGCCGGGCCGGGCTCCCCTGCCCTGGGAAGAGCGGCCAGAGCCCAGCACATGGTCCTTCCTGGGATGGCCAGGAGAGATAACAACTCACACTTGTGTTGCAGGAGGAAATGAGGATGGATTTATGCAGCTTTATTTGCCTCTCTATAACTCTGGGCACGAAGGACCAGGTCACACCTTTCACGTGGAGTGACTCTTGCCCTGCTGTGCCTCTCCAGTGCCAGCCTTGGGCATTGAAGGGGAGGATCAAAATGCGAAGTTTTTAGTGGTGATAAATTCTGGAGGGATTAAGAACTCAAACTGCTGCTTCCAACATGATGCCTGTCAAAGACAGACCTTTCCCAATTCATAGCAGCAGTTTTTCTGGGTTATTGTTCGTAATGCACACTTGCACTGGAAATATTTTTAGGAGAAAAAGCTACTTCATAGATTTATGCAAAGAAGTAAATCCTGATTTTTACATCTTGACAAGAAAAATGTGTATACTATGAGAGCTAAGTGAATTTTGTTAACCCAAAGTCAAATGCGGAAAAGCCTTGAAGATGTAAATATGTTCAAATTATATTTCGGTCAACACAACTGATTTCACATATGGCTTATATAAAAAAAGTAAATTTTTATGTTTCTGAGGCTGAAGTTGTGATATTATTCTGAAACCTTGCAAAATAGTGGGTTATGCCCAAGTTACAGGAAAATGGAGCCATGTGTTCTGGATATTGTTTATCCAGCCCTGACTCGGTGTTGTCACTCTTTGATGTAGCCTTTGCTTGAAAAGTGTTAGGAATCTCACAGATGTTTATGCTGATGCCAGTATTAAGTCAATTCTTCGTGTGAACACTGAGCATCTAATCAATAGAAAGAATTTTTTTAATACCAAAAATGGATTTTAATACTGCTTTCCTGTCTCTAGCTTTCCGGGGTCTTGGAACTTTATTTTGAGAAACAGGTAGAAAAATGTCTTTTACGTGGGTATTAATTTTGTGGCATGGTAAGGATCTGACAAAGAAATTAAGCTTATTAAATGTATAGTCATTGCAAGAATTTTTCATGTGGGCTCAACAATATGGTTTTTAATACATTAAAGCAGAGAGGTTTGTGGGAATACGGCACAGAGCTGCCTTGTCCCTGGAAAGCTCCACAGAAAATGCCATAATTATGTTCACTTCATTAATGTAGAAGAAAACAACCTGTGAATTTGACTCAACAGCTTGTCAGACACAGATGTCACAAAAGTATTGAAGTCCTTGTTTTGGTGAATTTACCGGACTTGCAGTGCCCATCCAAAAGTCTCCATGGCATGAGAACTTCAGGGTGCTTTTTGAATTGCATCAGTTGGAGATAGAGGGTACCATGCACACACATTTGTGCTGCTCAGACATAAAGCCTGATACTGGCACAAAGGCCCCAGGCAAAACTAGTTCAAAAGCGTACCTGTGCCTTGTTGTAGGGCAGCCCAGGCGAGCTCACTGAGCAAGGAGCTGACCCCCTCCTGAGGCAGTTCTGCAAGTGAAGTAACACTGGATAGGGTGCCAGTGTTAAATGAGGCTGAGGCAGCTGGTCCTGGGTCAGTGGGAAGGTGCAGGTGTGGGCCCTGTGTTGTGCCGTTCCACAGGCCCTGAGATGGGAGGCTGGTGTGTGCTGGCAGCAGGAGTGGTCTGTCCCTCAGTGCAGGATTTATCGTGGGCATCCCTGGGTTACTGGAATTGTGTGCGCTGCTGGAGCTGTCAAGTGTTGTCCCGGGAGTGTGGCTGGGGGACCTGCTGGGACACTCTGGCGAGTTTTGACCCGTTTATACCCGTGGGCCCTTCTTGTTTTCTTTAGCAGCTTTCTGCTGCCTTTGGTATTCTATTTTTCCTGTAGATCCTTACCTGTTTTGGCTGCTGTGAACTCCAAGGAATTCTGCAGACATGGAGCTGCAGTAGCAGTTGGTCACTGTCCTTCCCTGGTGCAGCCCCTCTCCAGTTGCTGTTCTCCTGTTTCCATACTGTTTGTTTTGAAGAGAACTGAAAATTAAAATAAAATGTGTCGGTCTTTTCATAACAGTTTTCATATGGAGATAAATCTACTTGGCTTGTTACTTTGACAAGTGGTTTTTATTGTGATGTGTTGGTGCACTGTAGTTTTGTGCAGATTACACCATTCTTATGCATATAGTCTGGTCACATAATAGTTTATTCATCGCTAAAATTGTTCTGGAAAGTGCAGAGCTACCAGCAATTGTCACTTCCCAGAGTCTTTCTGAATGACTTGAAATCACTCTGAACTCTTGAACTGTCTTTTCTTCTTCCTTGGAATATTAACTTTATCACTTGAGAAATGAGCACAGTTTGTGTGCAGAGAATACACAATATTTCTTCCTTTCAGTCTCCCATTTTTGCTTTAGGTGGAAATCAACATACGGAATTCCAAGAGCTGAGTATTCTCACGTGACCGCGGGGTGTAAGGTGACCTCCTTGGCTCTGCTCCCAGGCCAGGAATGTATCGTTTCTTTGAGTCAGACTTTGAAACAGGTATTACTTTACAATTTAATTGGCTGCATACATCTCGAAAAGGATATAAACCAGTGGGTTTTTCCACTATGGAGACATAAAGGCTTGTTTCACAGGAGAGAAGGCATAAACAAGCTGGTACAAGGAGCCCTGTATGAACTGAGCTATACTGTATACTTCAGGGGGGGAAAAAAAAAATTGTATTTTTTTTTTTTGCCTTGTGGGTTTTGGCAGGGTCAAACAAAACAGTCAGTGTTCTCTTAGTAAAACTAAAGAATTCTTTTACATCTTGAAAACATATTTAAAGACCCCCCATGTCTTTGTGCCTCGCTGCAAATGTTGCTGAGCCTTAATTTTGCTGGAGGTTGTTCCCTCGTATGGTCACTGCTGTGTGTGGGGTGTGCTGGGGACAATTTTCAGAGCTGGGGCAGCCACCAACTGCTTTGAAAGCAAAGGCCACTGCCAATTAGAGACAAGGAAAAAGAGAAATTCAAAATGTTTTGAGGGGTAAACCCTTTGTTTTGGAGGTTTTTCCTTTTCTCTTTTTTTAATAACTGAAAGTGATCTCATTAGTGTCTGTAGCTGGATCCAAAAGGCTTTTGCTGACCTATATTCAGACCCCTTTCATCAGCTCCTGTGTGGTGAAGATCTGGGTAGCAGTTATTTAGCAGGAAGGAGCCAGACGTTGTGAGGAGGGAGGATAAGCCTCTTAGTTCTTTGAATCTTGTTTTGCTAGTTGTTTGTTCATTCCTGACTTCAATATTTGTGGCTTATCTTCAATTTTAATCTGCCTTTACTGTTTTGACCCTTCCTTCTTTGTAATCTGTGGCTTTTAATGTCTAAAAGGTCCTAAATATTTGATCAAAATAAGACCTAATTCCCCTTCCGAAGGAATAAATCACTTTAAAAGTGGCAGAAAGAGAAACCATATGCAGGGAAAATGTAGTTTGAGGGGAAAGACAGAGCGTGCAAGCAAACCCAATCAATTACTGGGGCCTGGCACTAATGTTCCCTCTGCTCCCTGCTCAGCCACTTCCAGGCTGCTTTGGTAGTTCCCATTAATCTCTCTAACATTAAGAGCTCTGGGCACAGGACTTGGGCACGTGCGCTCTCTGTAAATGTCGTGTTCTCCTGCTTGCCTCCATCCTGGTGTCCTCAGTTCCTGGCCCAGGTGCTCTGTGTGTTGTGATCCATCAGCAGCTGCACTGAGACCTGTTTTGTAACTGTTGGGATGGCAAACAGAGGTTTGAGCTGGTGTGTCTCTGCTGGCTCAGAGCTGCATGCAGGATGTTGAGATAACGTGTCTCCTTCCCAAGGCTCCAGCAGAGTCTGCTTGCCCCCATTTACAGCACCATGTCTGTTGTGAAGAGCCCATGGTGAAATGACCACATTTGAGTCACTCAGACATGGGACCAGAGGACAACTCCTGAAGGTTGTGAAGGACCTTGGGACATGTCAAGTGCTGCACAAGCGATGAGCAGCCTTCATCCTGGGGCAAGTTAAACTCATAAACACCCACAGGTTTGGGTGACATTAGAGCGAAATAGCTCATAGTTATTTGCTGAAAGACTTAGTGGTGATGTGAATCCCTTGTGGGTTTGGCTACCCAAGAGCAAGTTGGAAAAAAAATTTATTAGAAATCATCACTGCTCACTGTCCTTACAGTTATGAGGTCTCACTTTCAAGCAATTCCTGACCCATTAGCTACTGTAAATTTTGTTTAATGTTATCTGAATATTTTCTGGCCAAGTGGTTAAAATATTATTTAAACATAGAGTATCATTTATATCTGATTTTTTAAAAAAAACCCTAAATATTTAAAGTTTGGCCTGCTTTAAAATCAACATTTATATTAATGCATAACTAAATATTCTGGCAGTACAAGCCTGACATTTAAAAGAAATTCATACAAGCGGGAGGGGGAAGTCACTGGATAAGCACTGGAAGAAGTAGAGTTTAAGTAGTCAGCTGGATTCTGACAGACATCAGGCTTCATGCTACTGTGAGGAAAGTTCAGGAGATACTTCACTGAGCCTTGAAATATTCATCAGGAACAGGAAAATCGGGGCAACTGTGTGTTCTGCTGCAGTCTGTGAGTGCAGAGGCGCGTGTGGGAAGTGGAGATCACAGCACCCCCTGATCAAAGCTCTGCAGCTCCCAACTGGAGAGACAGGCTTTTGTTCAGCACATCTCACGTCTGCACAACAGGGGAAAGCTGGGAGTCGGGAGCATTTAATGTGTGTTGTTTAAAAAAAATCAAACAACACCCAAACAACTTTTCCCTGTGTTTGCAGCATTGAAGTTAATTCTCTAGAAAAGCAGCTTGATGCTGATATTAAGTAATTTTATCTCATAAATATTTCTTTCTAATGTAATAACATTATGTGAAAAGTGATACAGATGGGTTTTAAGCAGTATGATTGCCTGATGAGGTACATAAAATACCTTTCTTGCTCCAGAAATTAAGGTTTGGTGATTACAGGGTATCATCTTGAAAATAATCAGCCTGGCTTTAGGGGGGAAGGTAGGTGCTTACGATAATAAAATGATTATTTTTAGAACAAGCAGGGGATGGGATTACACAGGAAAACTACATTTTCTTGTTTTTCAGAGTAATAGGATTAACAGAGTGATCCAAATAGATCAGTTTTTTAGTCTGACTAAGCACTGAATGGTCACCACCCATGAAATCCTGACTTAAAAGTCCTGGTGATTTAATTTTTTTACTTTCAGGTATAGCACTTCTATGGAAGATAAGTCTGAGGAATTTTAGGAAGTAACTGGTATATTACACAATAAGATCAGTTGCAGGTAAAACTATATTTTGTAAAAACAGAACAAAAAGAGTCTGTTGCATGTGCTCTTTTGAAAAGAAGTATTTGTAACCTCAAAGATTAGGGGAAAGATAGGGGTTTGGGGCCTGAAGCATCAGGTTAAATGTGTTGTGAGAGAAATCCTTTCCCCCAAATCTTTGTGGTGATTTACTCCATATTCCATTACTTCTTTTGGGCTTGCTTTTCCATTGGTGATCGGAGACCCTGCTGCTTACGGATGAGTTATGAAAAGCATTGGGCATTACCTGATCAGTTCCTTCTTGTTCTCTTGGGGTGAGAGGTTTGGCCAGAAGAAAAACCCACTGTTGGGGAGCCAGAAACAGGTCTGTGTGTGCTGTAGGAATGTGCTTTTAATGCTCTTGGACAACTTACCTCTCAACAAGAATTGTTGGTGTTGGAGCCGCAAAGACTGAATCAACTTCCTGAGGGGAAGCAATTGTAAAATATCCAGGAAGTTGTTGGGAAATGGGAACTTCTGCTCCTCTGTGCTCGTGTGCTCACTCTGGAGTGCTTAGACTTCAGCAGCACCAACCTGCACTCCAGACAGCTTGGAAAGTGGAGCTGTTCCTCAGTAAGGGAGAACTTCTTTGTGGACTGGCTGTCAGAAATGGTGCATCAAAGCTTGAGCTCTTGAAAGCGTTTGTAACTGTGCTGAGACATTCGGCTCGTGGCAGAGCTTGGCAATGTGCAGGGCTCTGCACTGTGGGGAGAAAGGGGTCTGGTTGTCACTGTTCTTCTTGTTGAACACCATCTTGTCAGCTTCACTGTATTTCTATTTGGGGAAAAATAGGCAAACCAGAGAAAATAGGCAAGGAAAGCATAATGAGAGGCAGGCCTGGTGTGTCACACCTGATTTGACAGAGCACCCCTGGCTTTGCTTAGTTGAACTTCACCTCATCTGGAAGCAGCCTTCCAGTTGATGCCTGGAGTGGGCTTTCTCTACTAACAGTTTTTAGCAGTGGCACACTGTGGTTTTTGTTGGTTATTCCCTCTGCCTGCCCTGTTTCCCCTCCCAGCCAGCCCTGGTGGGAGTCGCTGCACTGCTGTCCCCGGGTGCTTTATCCTCACTAGAGCAGATGGGCTTTTAAAGAAAGGTGTATCTTTTCATGGGATTAAATACCCTTTATGTCTGGGGCTTTTTTAAGGACTGAAATCTATGAGGATAAAGAATGTTTTACGTGATTAAATGTGTTCTTTGGCTGCTGTAATAGGCATGAGCTCTTGGTTTTTGTGTTATTAATGTAAATCAGACCTACTGGCATGTAGGTGCCTCATCCCATGTGGAATAAGGATTGGGTAGCAACTGCTGCAAGAGCGTATAATCAGCCTGTGCTCCTGCCTTATGGTAATGTAGATGAGGAATAGCTGTTTTGTATTTGAATGTGACCTTTGTCAAACTTGGCCAGTTTCAGTTCAGATTTTCCCCAAATCTGACAACATAAAGTGTTTCTTGAATTTGAGAATATTCTTGAGGAGAACTGAAAGACTCAAGAAGTTTTCAGGATGTGTAGGAAAATTGTTGCCAGGCACTGTGATGTGTATTTTGGGGCAGTGCTTTCACCATTTGGCACAGATGCTGTTCCCTTGTCTGAGCGTCCCAGGGAGCTACAGGCCGCAGGCTTGCTGTCCATCAGGAAATTAGATATGCACTTGTCCTGGGTAGTGCTGCTGTGTAACTACAGGTGTGTTTTCACTGTCTCAGTGTTCCTGTTGCTTTGGTTTGCCTCTGTAACATAAATCTGTAAGGAAGGAGGGAAGTGATTAATGATTCTGCAAACAATGTAATGAACATTTCTTTCAATATATTTGTAATTAGCATGGAAATACTGTGTGGATTTTTTATGGTCTAAACAGTGACTTTGCAACCATTTTCATCTTGAGAGCCATAAATCTTCCTTGACTTGATTTGTTTTTTATTCATTTATGGGACCTCTTATAAATGGTCTTTGTCAAATTTGCTTAAGATTTGCAAATACAGACTAGGGAGTTTCTGCATGTAGAGCTTGTGTGTGCTCATATATAACACAAATGCACATAATTAATGTATAAATGTACAAAATGAGCCTTGTTTACTTAAAAGCAGCTGAAACATTGATACAAGTTTGGCTCTTTGGTGGACAGAAGGATTTTGGGCTTGCTGTTTCCATCTCTGACATGCAGACAGTTTTCACTGCTCAGCTAAATTACAGTTTGAGCATGGATTTTGGGGTTCTTTTTTTAGCTGTGGCCTCTCAGTGGGTTTGGCATTTTAGCAGCTTGTAGGATGAGTTAGCAAATCTCAGTGTGTTGTTCTGTGCAGTCTCACAGTCCCTGTCCTTGCCTGCTGGAACTGCACTAATTGGGGTGTGATTAAACTGATTTACTTCTGAGGAGAACAGAAACCCACGTACATCGCTAATGAACTCTAGAAGGTCATTTAGCTTGTTTCTTTTCCTTCCTTCTGCACATTTTCCTGTGCAAATTGGAAACTGCAGGACTTGCAGTGAAGTATGTTTGGGTAGCACCAAATTCAGCGATAGCCAAACTTTTGAGGCCTTTAGGCACAGTGTGATGTAAGTACTGCTGAAGGTTGAGTGTGCAGGGTTCAGCTCATCCCTCCCTGCCCCTCTCCTGAGTTTAGAAAGGATAAAGGAAAAGAACTTTGAGGTCTATTTTCATCTAGAGCTGACAATGTAAGAAGTGGTGCTAGAATTTGATCAATATTTATAGATTTCTGCTGTCTAAGAGTTAGAACAGCCTCATGACAACAGTCTAAAATTCACATTTTTAGTAATTGTTTAAAGCTGAAAGATTTGTGGGGTCCTCAAGAGTTTTGTAAAGAATTCTATTAGTAAGAAACTTACATGTTCCTGTTCTGTCCTGTTGTATATTTTCACTGGAATTGCCTGTCTCCTGCAGCTTCAGAGTTTTGCTGTTGTTCCTGAACTATAATCCTCAGGGAAGGTTAGTTGTGGTGTAACAGACCAGGTGAGTCTTTTGGCTGAGAACTCTTGTACTCATGAAAACCCGTCTGCCCTTTCTCTAAATCCCCATCCTGCATTGATGTCTCTTGCTGAGCCTTCTCCTTAAGGGCAGTTTGGGGTTTTATTGTCACATTTCTGGTGTGCAGATGTCACTGTAGGCCAGAAGGGAGGCAATTCTAATGTCTGTTTGCTGTACTTGTTACTTCAAATGTTTTAGTTGTGTTTTTTATGAGAGCTGTTGTGTGCTTGTTAACTCTCCTGAGGAGAGTCCCCTATGTGGGGGACTCTGCAAATGTAGTGGTCAGTCAGTTTGCAGGAGAACTATGGATAAAGCTTTGCTTGGTTCTGTCCTTCTGTGAGAATCCTCACCCAGCCCCCAAACTGCTCCTGGAAGATAATGACTCACACTTGAGACAGGGGAAGTATTTTCCACTCAACTCTCTGATAACTTTGTTCATAAAATTATTAGAAGGGATAGTCTACCTACAGTCTGTGCAGGGCTGGGGCGTCCTGTATTTACAAATGCAGGGCTGGAACCTGCTGGGAGCAGAGGAGGAGGTGCTGGGGCAGGAGGCAGTCGAGGGTCTGCTCTTGGTTTTTGAGCTCTCCTAAGTCACCTGAGAGCCACAAGTAGGACGGGGACACGGAAGTGTGTTCCTGCACATGTCACTCCATGCTTTCCTTAGGATTGCCCACTGTATGAGGAGCTGCTGTCTGTTGGAATTACACTCGGGATGTACTGGGCCTTGTAGTGTTCAAGGTGTGACACCCATATCTGTGGATTTGGGAAGGAGAACCTCCAGCTGCAGTGGAAGCCGTCAGTGAGCTGGGAGAGGCTGGTGTGTGCAGGGCAGGGCGATCCCTCGGGCACTGGGGAAGGTGCTGACTCCCAGCAGAGGCTCCCAAGCCAGTGCTGGTGCTGCTGTCTGCCGTTCCCCAGAGAAGTGCTGTTTTCCTGGACTCTGGAGTGCAGAGGGTCAGGCCGTGCTGGCTCTGGTGTCCTGAGGTGACCCCCAGCTGGCCGTGTCACAGGCACGGGCCGTGTTGGCGCTGCACAGCCCTGCTAACGCTGCTCCAGCTCCCGGGAAAGGGGCAGCAAACTGGGGAAGGACTATTTTTGGGAATTTTGAAGTAGAGAATGCCTGAACATAAATAGACTTCCCCATCCACTAATGAAAGCACTGGGGTTTAATTTGACTTAGCGTGCTTTCTGGTTATGCTAAATTACTTTGATGTGGCCCTTGTGGTTATGTATTGAATTTTAATTTTTTTTGCAGCATACTGGCTCCTCTGGCTTAAAGCCTGCATGGACCAGTGCTGGAGCAGATTTTGATGGTAAAACCTCTGTAGGTGTAAGGACATGAGAAGAGAATCTGATTTATTCAACTGTAAGTCTAGTAAATATTGACTAAGTGTAGTTTGGAGCAGGGGTAAGGCTTTTGAATGAAAATGCAAATTTCAGCCTAAAGGGGAATTCCAAATGCAGGCTCTAGTTGTGTTTAAATAAAGTCTCCAATGGCATGTAGGTAAGACTCCTGCCTTGCAGGATTTGTTATAAATCAGTACTGGGCTAAGGTTTGCCATGTGTTGGGTTCCCAACAGTGCCAGCGTCAGGGACACTGATGGGACATTTTCCATGAGGAACCTTTAGGAAGGTTCCAAAAACTTTACACAAAATAGCTTTTAATTTCCATGAGTTTCTGTGTCAGAGTTTAGCCTGCTGTTTTCCTCCAAGCTTTATGCCTTTTGTCTGAAAGCTCCTCTTGATGTTTGTTGTGGTTTGTGTTTGAAGGTGTTGAGGGTTCTCTTTGGAACCTCATGCTCTTTATCTCCATGTCAGAACCATGCAAGGCATGTCCTCCTCAAACAACAGCACTCCATGGAGCGTGCCAGGGTGCACAGGGAGTCCTGTCCCCTTTAAGCGTGGTTTTGTAAAACCTTGAGCAACTGCTGTAGCTCCTCTGAGCTGCCCCAGAAGCAGATGGGTTCAGTTAATTCAAACTGTTTATTTAGGGCATAATTCACTGACTAGAATGTCCTGAAGTGATGCACAGTTTTTAAATGGTCTGTCCTGTGGTTCTCCTTGAAATAACAGCTTTCCTTCAGGCCGTGTATGAACAGTGCTTATCCACAGGTATGAATTTTAATCACCACCAAGACCATGAATTATTTGCCTTTAACCATCTTGAACAATCCCTCAGGTGTCTGAGTTCAGTTCACCTGACATTAATTGAGAAGAATTGGTCCAGCCTTTATTCTTGCAGGTCTGTGATGTTCAGCGAGGTCTGAGTTGGCACCTTGCTCTTGTAGCGGTTGTGAGGGGGAAGAAAACCTCGGCTTGGAGTGGAGAGGGAGTTGCGGCTGAGTGAGGGTCTGGAAACACGGCTGGAGTTACGTGATCTGTCACTGCACAGCTCTAGGATTATAACAGAAAGGTGTTTAAACTGGTGTTCATTTAATTGTGAGCTGAGAGATGAAGTTCATACTTCTGTTGCCCAGCCCTGAGTACCAGAGCTCTGTGTTTACCTCAATTTGTCCCACTTATCACAGGAAGTCTAGGAAATAGGAACAGACACTCCGAAGACATGTTCTGAAAGTAAAAAAAGGACTTTGTGTTGCTTTGTAGCAGTTGCACGGTTCATGGCTGGCATGCAGCACCTCGTATTCCATGCACCTTTCCCTGAATCAGGACACTATGGACATCGATGCCAGGCAGTTGCATTTGGTCATGCGAAAATTGAGGGATTTTTTGAAGAACTTCTGTCAAAGTGAAAGGTCAGATGTGAAAATTCACAAAAAGTATTGCAGATTCAGTGCTTTTCTTGTTTTTCGGGGGAGAAATTTGTATTGTTCCAATTCTACTGATAACCATTGACCTCCGAAGGAATCGGGTCATGTCCGTCAGCCGCAGTGGCCTCGTTAAGATGCACGCTGAACAAAACAGCTGAAATCCAGGATTATCCAGGAGAGGGGGTTGATTTAAGAAAAACGTCCTCACAAACAAATTGATTTAGACTCCAGCTGATTGGATTTCTGTATTTTATTTCATCGTTTGATTCTTTGAGTTGTTAAAACAAATTTTTTTAATCATCTGCTGATTTGCAAACGAATTGTTTCCCTTTCAAGGCATTTGCAGATGTAGTGATTTGAGTTGTCGTGCAGTGTGAAAATCCAGAGGGGGGACAAGGGGGAGTATCCAAATGCTGTCCATAGGTCCCATCTTTGTAATTTGGAACTGCTTTGGATAATCTCTCCGTGGATGAGGTTGCTAAAGGTCTGTTCCTGCCTCATCTGTTGTTTTCCAGCAGACAGATCACAGTGCCTGAGCCTATGGAATAGCAGGGCTACTGCCTTTGTTCACTGCTTCCCATTTGGTGCATTTGGAATCTGGAATCCCCAAGGCTTGGAAAGCACTTGGGTGATTAAGACCTTAGAGAAGTCAGAGGCCAGTTCAAAATGATAGTATTTGCTACTATTTCAATTTATTGAGTTGTTACAATAAAAATGTTTGTTTAATAAGGCATTTCTTGAAAGGAAAGAAGAAGACAACCAACCCCGATGTTTGAAACTCTTAGTTAAGGTCTTAAATAATCTTGTCCTTTTTTAAGTCTGTGTGTGCACATTGAGCAGGGGTAAAAGCTGGTGTCACAGCGGAGGGGATTTTGGTTAATCTAGCTTGTTGCTGTGCTTTTACTCTACAGAGCTGTATTAATTATTGACAAGACTGGCCTAATCCACAGTCACCGCAGGCTGAGGCATTAATTTACCCCACAGCCTGCTGTGAGCAGGGAAAAAATAAAAATCGAGTCGTTCTAGGTTTGAGTCCCATATTTTTGAAGCCAAAAGCGTGGCTTGATGGGGTGTTTGGTGTCCCTTAGATCAGGATGGTGGGCTAAGCCTGGGATGGAGTGGTGTGTCCATAGCAAAGGTCAGCTCTAAATGTGGGTTTTATTTTAAGTAAAAACTCTCATTCTGGAAATAGTGGAAAAGTTCTGCATATAGAACTGACTTTCTTATGTTTTGTTGTTTAGGTAGGAGATGAAATTTGTATTTCTGTGGCTCTCTTTGTTCATATGTTCTCCATGTCCTGCCTCTGGCTCTCTCTGGCAGAGAACTACTTTCATATTTACTGCTGAGCCATCTGTGGCAGCCACAGCTGTTTTGCTTAAGGTGCGGTGAAGTTCGGAGAGTCCACTGCAGATATTAAATTAAATATTGGTTAATGGTAGATTGTAGTAGCACTCAAATTCTGAGTGATCAGCAGTCAAAGTTAAGGTAGTTTGGTGATTAGAGTCTTGGCTTTCTACAGAAGTGGTTAATTACATTTGGAAGGTTGCATTGTTTGGATTTTTTTTTTCCTTTTTGTTGAGCTGTGCTGTGTTCCAGAGTCCCAGTAGCTTTGAGACACTTAATTTGCTTCACTGAATCAGTTATCCTCTCACTGACTTTTTAATTTACATTCTCGACCCCTCTTCCAGGTTCATTGCTAATAAGGCCCTTTGTTTTCAGTAAAAACTCACCACCAGTAGAGGATACACAATAAACTGGTCAGTCATTTCAGTCGTCTTTGTAGGCATTGCTACACAATTGTCACCTGGTTTTTGACTAACAGCATGATATTTCTGTTTATGTACAAATTTCAGAGAGTTCCCTTGTTTCTTGTAAAGTATTTCTTAACATCTAATCCACATGGGACAAAGAAAGGCATTTTATAGAGTCTGTCATAAAAGCAGACTGCATGTTCTTTGTTAGAACTGACACAGGGATTTGGACAAATGAGGGGAAAGTGATTTGGTCTTAGTGCTAATTCCATTGTTTAAGTTCTTTGCCAAGGTTTGCAGGTGCCTCAGTAGGTTCTTAGATCCTCAGAAGGCAAAGAACTTCCCTGGGAGGAGCTGTGGTGCTGAGGAGATGCTGCTGGTTGGACAGGGCATACCGTGGGGAGACATTGCTCAGGGGTGAAGAGCTGGTATAAAAGCTGATGATAAGTTTTCACCAGGAAGTGTAAAGAGAAGCTGAATGGATGTTGGCACTGCTGCCTCCCTTCATGTTGTGGTTCTGAGCTGCTCTGTGGTCCTGCTGAGGAGCTGCTGGTTCAGTTCCTGGCCATGGGTTCTTATTCTCAGTGTTCCTCCGGGGTTATAATGTTGTTCCCCTCATTCCGTCCCCTTTCCTCTCTGTCAGAGCCACTTCCCTCTAGCCACATTTCCTGGTCCTTACCCGGTACTCTCAGTGCTCCCAATGTGTTCCACAGCAGCATATTCCTCCTGTTCCCAGGAGCTTCTGGATCTGGGCTGGGAGTTCTGTTGTGGAGGATTGTGTTTAAAGCAAAGCTTGAGACCCCCTTGGGATCCCAGTGCGTCCCTGTAATGCCTGTTGGGCATGCAGGATCCTGTTCCTACTTACCAGTGGCTGGAAAGGTTGGGATGAGCTCATGGATCTGCTCTCCTAGCCCTGTGAATTTTGTGGAACTCTCATGCTTGGGAAGCACCCATGACACCCCTGCACCTGCAGTAGCATTGTTGCCTCTGCACAATGAAATCCTACAGTTTCTTGGCCCGTCTTTGACTTCTTGGGGTCCTGGGGGACTTCATAAAGATCACTTCCTCCAGCAAAGCTGCTGACATGGAGCAAAAGCCATCAATAAATTATTCACATGCTGCTCATTCACTGTGTTTAGGAATTAATGCAGCTTCATTTCAAAATTCTCTTCCATGGCTGAAGTCGAGTAAAATTGCTGCATATGAAGTTTTCATTCTGGATAAAGTATTTGCATTTTGGTTTCAATTGCACGTACCTCGTGTAAAAACTGCCACTGTAGTGTTAAATACTGTAGGTAGGTCCTATTTAAAAGGATTCATGGGCTGTACTTTGTTAAGGAGGGCTGGTTTTTGGACAGTCACTCCTATAAAGTGAAGTTGTGTACCATTTATAAGATATAACTTGTGATACTTTAATACCTTCATGAAGCAGTAGCTTCAAACTAGGTAATTCTGAAGTCACAAGATGTTGGTTTAACTAAAGAACAAAACAAAACCTACAAGCCAAACACCTCAACCTCTCCAAATCCCCCAAGCCTGTGGTGTTGATTGCTTCTATCACATTTATGTCACGTTATTTTTCAAGACCGTGTTTTCTTTGTAATTTGAAGAAAGTGTGAAATTGTGTTCTTTATCTTATCTTAGCAATTATCTGAGAGGCAAAGGCAAAGATATGTATGTAATAGGTTAATTCTGCAATACTTCCACTCCTCACCTTGTCTTTGGTTCTTATTTTTTTAAAATCTTGACCCATGCTTCTGGACTTGTTATGGGAAAGCAGCACTTTCATTTAGATTTCAGCTTTAGTTCATGAAAACACCCAAATTTCATTCCACAGACACTTTTGTTTCAGGCTCGCAAACGCTGCAAAGAACATGCTGTGAAGGTAGATGGGGGATTTATGTGTTTGAAAGGGCAGTAAAGATGTTTGAAAGCATCTTCCCTTTTGCAAGGACAGCAAACGAGCAGCGCTGTTGGCCTTGCTCCTGGGAAGGACTAACAAGTGGTGGTGTTTCCTGGCTGGTCACTAAACCAGCACTTTGCAACAGCTCAGTCATCTCAGTATGGCTTTATTTCTCAGTGTTACCACCACTTGTTATTATAGTTTGGTTTGAATTACACAAAAGGAAAGAAAGTGTCAATATTTAATTGCTGGGATGGTGCTAAAAGGCAGTTGCTGTGATTTGACAGCAGTTGTCCTCTTAGTTTGTCTTAAGGTGTTTTGCCCTGGGCATAGAATATAATTCACTGGAGCTTTTAAACCTGTTGCTTTCTGTGTCAGGCAGAGGCTGGAGAAGGGCCTGAGGTGGCCCCTGAAGTGGGATGAGTCACTTGGTGAAACCAAGAGCTCCGTTAAAAAGGAGTTGCAGAGAAACCACATCACACAGTGGAACTTGTGGAACCTGCTGCCGCAGGAGGCTGGGGGCACGGAGGGGTCGGGCGTGCTGGTCAATGGCAGGGCAGAAACGGGGCAGTGGTTTTACCCCTGCGATTTCTGTGTCAGCTCTGGGCACTGCAGGAGTGCAAGGGGAACGAGTTAGAGGGGAATGGGCAGGCTTTGGTGTTTTCACTAATAATAATAATAACAACGGAAAAAAGCTGCTGTTGTGTTACTGGAAACTGAACTGTAGGTCCTGCCCAGTGGGGCATTATGGATGTTTTCTTAATCAAAGTGAAGACAACTCTAGGAAATGCATCCTACTTAAACAAAAATTAGGCTTCCAGCTGCATCTCATGCATTTCTCTGCATCCTTTTACGATGATGCTTCTACACCTCTCCATTCAAGGCATGTTGTATTTTGCAAATCCTGGAGCTGTTGTGACACAGTGTGCAGATTCTCTGCTGCAAGGAAGGTTTTCTCCTTTATTAGTGCACTGCTGGGCCACGTCAGTTAGAAAACAGGAGTGTCACTGCCTCGTTTTCCTGGCCAGAAGTGTGAACTGGTGATGTGCTCCTGGGTTTGCAATCTTCACACTCAGTGCCTGTTAAACAGCAGTTACAGGATTTATATATGACTGGTTCCTAAAAAAATTCTAGCAATCTGTCTCTACAATGCAGGGTGTTCTGTGAGGGCAGATATATCCCTGAGGATCTTCCAGGTTTGACCAGAGGAGTCTCAGTGAGGGGAAGCTTTTCACACTTGTTGGTCACTCAGTCGAATGGTCAATTATATGTGTTAAAAACAGGACTTTTCTAATTAAAGCTTGTGGACAGCAGCAACACAAGGAATTGAAATACATTCTCTGTGCAAATAGTTACTGCTTTTGAGTTGCTTTCTAATTTTTTGATAAAAATTAGGACTTCTGGAGAGACTTTCTGCATCGCAGACTTCTGTGGGCATCTCTTGTGTTGTATTCTCAGTTTGTAAGTTTGGCCTGTGCTGAAGGAGTTGGGTCTGAATATAGATTTCTAATAAATTCTTAGCCACATCAGTGGCAGAATTCCTATTCCAGGTTAAATTTGTTTGTGGTTCTGACTGTATGGGACTTACAGCTCATGCATTTCCATCTGTACCGGCATCACTGGAGTATGTGGCATTGAGGATGTGGTTTAGTCCTGGGTTAACAGTTGGGCTCAATTTTAAGTGTCTTTTCCAACTGAAGTGGTTCTATGATTTTAGGATTGCTCAGGATTTGAGTTTCCTTGAGCATTAGTAGGAAGATGATGCTCATGTTCTCCACATTAATGTTATAGGAGAGATGTGGAATGTTTGCCATGTTTTTCATTAAAAATTTGGAACCCTGTGTTTGTCTCAAACAAACCTGTTGTTCTGTGCCCTTTTTGAGATGTCTTGAGTTTCTCATTCACACTGTGGCCAGGCAGTCTCTTCTTTAGGAAAATAGAACAATGTTCCTGTTCTGAAGTAATGGGTAGATGAGACCCTGGCTAGTGTTGAACATGGTCCTGTGTACAAATACATCACATCTCTGCCAAGGAGTTAAAGAGCAAAGGAAGGCCTTAGGAAAGGCATTGAGGTTGGCCAGTGGAGTTTAGCATAGGCTAAACCCCCAGATCTTTGCCTTTCAGGTTTAGAAAAATGCCAGTGTTTTTGTGGGATGAGTAAACATCTGGATGTTCTGTCTTTGCAGCTTCTTAGATGCACCATCTGCTGCTTTCATTTAAATTTTGAAGATGGAAATTAAAATGAAAACCCCAGAAATTTCAGACTGTTCCTACACTGTGTTGCTGTGGAGTTCTGCTCTTGGAGAGCTCCCTGTCAGGCTTTTGTGGATTCTTTTCCTGCAGGAACAAAATAATGGGCAAATCTGACAGGCCAAGTTGGAGCTGTGTGTGAGTGTAGAAACAGACTCGTGGGACTGGGAGTGTCCTTTCCATAGCAAACACTCCATGCTGGAGTGGGAAGGGTTTTACTCTGGTCCACTTAAAGGACAAAACTACTTTATTTTCCAAAATGCTCAAGCTTCAAGAATCCTTATTTCCTGAATGTGGAAAAATTAATACTGTTGGTGTTGGTGATGTCCATCTTTCCAGCCTGCTTGTTTAAGCACACTTGCATGTTGGGTTGATTTCAATTTTTGTAAAGATGGGTTTAATAAATAGCTGCAGCTTTTTGTGGGAGACTTTTCTGAAGGCAAACTGGCATCCTGGGAAAACGAGCAGCTCACAGCAGCCTTCAGTTTGCATGCAGGAGCTGGCAAATAGCTGTCCTTGGAGTGTGTCTTGCCACTGTTAATCTGTGTACGGTTAAAATCCCATCACTGTTCTGTGGAGGATGGAAGTAAAGTATCCAAAACACCATTACTGAAACTCTTACCGTGGAAAGGTTGCTGCTGCTGTCTCCTAATCTGTTCTGTCATTTTTTGAAATTGCACAGCTTAACCTCATTTTATAAAATAGTATTTAAATTATGAAAACCTGTTGAACTTGGTGGATATTATACATGTCTGTAACTTCAAATGGAGACTGCTCTAAGCTTTATCTTTTCTTCAAGAATGTCTTTTCATTGTCATAAAATATAACTTGTTTATGTTTTAATGTGTCTCTTTCCCAGAGGTCTTTATTTTTAAAGAACAAAAAAAAAAGGCCAAGCCAAATTATTTGATTTGGGATCATCAACCTGATGAAAGAGGGACAGATAAACTCACCAGATGAAGCAGGTGAAGGGGAAGAACTGATCGAGCAAACAGGGGCCTTTTAGGCTGGGAGCTGCAGGAAGAGCTGTGTCAATGGCAGTGAAGTGCTGCCTCTTTGCAGCCTCTTCTGTTCCTGCTCACACCTCGGAGAAAGGACCTTGTTGTTCACCACTGGAGTTGATTATTTTAAACTGCTTAAAGTGGTGGCCTTTTGTAGCAGTAATTGGGATGTATCTGAGTTTCTCTCCTGTGTTCCTGGCCTTGGAACATGCTGAGCAGCTCTCAGCCAAGAAGAGTTGGGGGAGAGGAAGGATTGTTTCTGAACTGAGATGACTTTGTGGATACCTTGATTTCATACACCAGACTTTGCTCTCAGCACTTTGCTGAGATTTTGCCCAATTTGTCTTCTTCACCTTGTGGGCCTGATTTTGTTCGTTTTTGTGGAGGTGGAGAACTGCTCTAAACTGCCTCAGTTTCCATATGGAGCACTGGAACTTTGTTAGAACATGTGGTTTGGGGTTTCCTTTGACATTTTACAAAATTCTGAGTAATCTTGGTTTTAATTTCGGCTACTGCCTTCAGTTTGAGAGAGACAGGATTTCTGTAAACTATTTAATTATTCTGTCCTGTTTTGACACTATCCTTTCTCCCCTTGTTCTCTTAGTCTTGTCTTTCCCAAAAATAGGATTACTTCAGGGAGACCTGCTTGGCCAGAGATGACGAGAGCCACTGCCACTTGGAGTTTTTTTTGTTGTCTTGAGTATCTTGGAAAATGCATCTCTGTATAACCCCCATTCCCATATGTTTTTCAGCTTGTAAGACTCCCAAAAACCAATAAAACTACATCACTCTGGTGAAGGCAGTGTACAGAAATTGCAGGTGGCCCTGTGTCTGTAGCAGTGAGCTGATGTGTTTTTAAGCCCGCAGTTGGGGTGGGGGAGTCACTTCCAATAACCTCTTTTCCCCAGACGAGCCGTTTTGCAGCATTACGAGCATTTCTCACAGAGGGCACATCCCATTGTGTTGTTGCATTGTACTCCTGGGGTCCAGGGAAGACAGAAGAGCTTCCTGATTATCTCGGCATCCCAAGCGCTGAGTCCTCAATAGCTCCAGTTTAAGAGATTTCCGTATTTCCATCGATCTCTCCCTGTAGGAGGCCGGGCTGTCACTGACCCGGAGCAGTCTGTGCTTAAACACCAGCACACAGGAGCTGCACCTTCCCAGGAATGCCATGGAACCGGAGCTGGAGCTTCCCTGATGAGAATGCTGGTGCAGACAGAGCAGTAGGAGCTTTGTATTTGCCCTGGAAGAGAATTGCTGTGATAGATTTCTTTTTCCTCCTCACAGTTGCCAGAGCTGATTTGTTACTTGCTTGGGAGCTTTGGGCTTCTTTGGGGAAAACCTGAATTTGATTCTCTTGATGTTGTTGCAGAAATGTTGAAATGGCTTTAAATGAGGAGACTTGTGCTTTATTTTGGATGTGCTCTCTGAGTCCCAGTAGAGGATCTGAATGCTCAGAGGACTTGGTTTTGTTTAGTTCAAAGGGAATTTGCTCTTGGAATGTCAGCTGATGTTCTGCTCTGTGCAAGCACAAGGAGAGATGTTGGTGATGGAGATCTGTGGTACAATTGCAGGTGGAAGAACACCCCCAGCCCTGCCATTCCTCTAGGAAAGGATCCTTCCCCTGGGGCTGTGAGTACCTGCAGGCAGGGGCAGAGCATGTGGGAGTAGTGGAGCACATCAGCCGTTCACCAGGATCCTCTGGAAATGGCCTTCCAGACACAGCTGCAGGTGTGGGGCTGCCCCAGTGGCTTTGATTTCCCTTAAAAACTGCCAGGATTTCACTAAGTGGAGCTGTGGAGAGGGAGAAGATGAAGGGACTCACGTTGGTTGCATTTCTTTGCTTTTCCTACTGAAGAGTTTTGGGCAACCTCCCCAAAGACCATTAGATTTAATAAAGTGGCCCTTGCTTTTTATTCCACATTGGGACAATTTATTCCATTATTTGGACAATTTCACTTCCTTGGGTTTATGCTTTGTAGGAGGAGCTCCTTGGCTGTGTTACCGCCTTACCTGCCTACAATTTTAACATTATTAAATATTCACATCTTATGGGTGACTGTCCAAAAAGGACTCTCAGAGTTCTTCATGCCGGACGGTTGTGTAATAGTATGGAATCATCTCAGTTTTATTGAACTAGAAACATTTTTTCCTTATGCTGATACATAGCTGCTGAGGCTTTACCTTGCCTCTCCTGCATAATTTACTGTTCACAATAATATGTAATCTTCCAAACAGTGAGATTTTTTGTGAGAAAATGGGTTTGCACTTATTTAATGATTTCGGAGGTGTTGGTTACACACAGGTTGTACTAAAACAACATGCAGTAAAACAATTTGGCACAGGAGTATGAACTCATTATGCATCTGGTTTCCGTGAGTTTATTTTAAAGCTTTATGTGAGTGGTTTTTATTATGGCTGGTTCTTACATTGATAACTTTGAGTGTTTAAAAGTAGTCATGATATGGCAAACTGATCTGTTTGCTAAACTAGACATATGTTTTCTAATAGTGTTCTCATAAGTATAATTTTTTTTTTCTTTTTTTTTTGTAAATAGCGTGTGTGTGAAGCTTGTTTTATCATCTTCCTGGACTAAAGCTTGAGTTATTATGTCTTTCTTTTTCCAGTTGTAATGAATGAGTCACTTCTGTTTATAAGGATTTGGTTGTTTACTCTGACAAACCCTTGATAGGAGACACTCGACAAGATCTCAGTAAATCAATTTGTTCAGGATCTATAAGCATCTCATTAGCATTTATTTGCAATGTTCATTGTAAGCTCAGCTGCAGCTGTTGAACACACTGAATCTCCCAAAGATTTCCAGGATTGTAAGCATATGTTTTGAGATTGTGCTTTAAGTGGAGGAATTTTCTGAGCTTTTTTCCTCTTTTCACTGCTGCTGCTAACAAAGATCTTTTTGAATGGAACTGCAGGCTCTGTGTCTATAATCTTCCCCATTTTTGACTGCTGAAAGCTTAGTTGGAAAAAACAGTGTTGCTGGAGTGGCATGACTGAGAGACTATTCTTCTCCCCGTCTTGCTTTTGATTTCCCCATTGCCGGGAGGACAAGGCTCACGTTTGAGCTGCAGTTTGGGAAATAATAGTTAAAAGGAGCCGTGAGGCTTTACCTTCCCAGGCCGGGTGATGTCACCGTGCCGGGGCTGGCAGCGCTTTGCTCCGGCCCCACCGATGTGCTGGGCAGCACAAAAGGAGGCCAGGGCTACCTGCAGCTCCTGGCCTTGCATTTCCTGTGCAAACCTCACAATGGGCTCTTTTAGAGGAGTGCAGCCCAAAACTAGCGAGGTGCCAGCAGCGCGGAGGTAACTAATAGCCCGAGTTACATCGCCGAGGGTTTTATGAGAAGTCGTTCTGGTTTTCATTTTCGTTTCGCAGACTGGGCTGGAGGGAATGAGAAAATCAAGTGAAAAAGGAGCTTGTTGAGAGTGACTGGGAAACTGAAGTACTGCCCAGCCCAGACTGGAGCCAGTGCCATGCCCAGGGCACTCGGGGATCCCACGCCTGCACGGCTGGGGCTTGTCACAGCATCACTGGAGCTCCTGGCAGTGCCAGTTCTTGGGAAGGAACGAGTGTGTACAAAATGGTTCTCTATTCCACTCCTGCTGTAGCATATGGCAGTGGCTCACTGCAAAGCAGACGTGGTTATCTAACACTTACCCATAATATCTACATTCCCCTGACTCCTTGCAATCCCTATCACCCCGTGGCTCACCTTGTCTGAGATAGCCCAAGTTCATTTTCAGACTGGGAGAGCAGGGCAGGTTTCCTGCTGCTCGGGGAACAAGCTTCAGAAAACTGGCTCTGTTTTCTGCAACTGGGGATCACGTTATTTCACTGTAATCAGTGCACGGTCTGCTGAAGCTGTCCTATGAGTAGTCTGCACTCCAGCAAGCTGTTTAAATATTATTTTCTAAGTTCCTTTCCTTGTATGGGATCGGAAATGCCATGGCTCATTCCAGCTGCTTGCTTGGAGATTCCTGGTACTCTGCATCTCTTGCTGGGGTTGACCTCACTTGATCAATAGTTCAGTGAAATTGATATTGTGTTTTCAGCTTGGCTCAATAATGGATCCATGATTTGGGGAGACTCAAAATACCACCTCTACAGGATATTCCTCAAGGAAAAAATGTATTTATGGCTGTACCAATTACGCTGAAGAAACAGTTTAATAAGAAGCTTGTGATCTAGGGGTGTAATTGCAGGGCAAGATTATGAAGGCTGAGTCTGAATGTACAGCTTCGGAGTGATGAGGAAAACATTTATGACCTGGATTGTGTTGATATTCCTTCTCCTGTGGTGTAACACAAAAGAGGATAGAGGAAGGCAAAGGGCAGGTGACTGATGAAGTCAAAAAAGCATGCCCTAAACTTCCAGGAGTGCCTAGCATGAGAGGTCACTGTCCCTGCTCCAGAGCAGTGCTCTCCTTCAGCCCAAGCACCAGAGGGGTTTTCCAAAGCCAGAGTGCTGTGCTCTGTCACTTCTGTTCCGCTGGCCTCAGTCCTTTTCCCTTGGATCCCTCTCTGGCTGGGAGCCTACCCCTATTCCCACCTGGTCTCCCATGTCCCTCGGCAGTCCTACTCAGTTGCCTGGCATTAGCTGAGGGCTTGTTCTGTACTGTATGTTGGAAAAATCAATTCTGGTTACAGTCCTGATCTAACATCACCATCCAGACTTACTCTGTGAGTAGTAGCACACCCTCTTCACGGTGATAAACTCTACCGCCTTTTCTTCTTTATACCAGTCATGTTGCCCTCTGTGTATTAAATTGCCCACTTTTTTGTAAGTCTGGCTGCTAATTGTGACACCAAAGAGGAGACTTCTCCCACCACCACGCACAAATAATAGAGGGGTGGCAAAAACCGGCCATGGCACTCGGTGGTGAAGGTGAGCTCAGGAATTGTTCTGTCCTGACACTGATGTCACAGAAAGGGAATGAATGGCAGGCAGGTGGCTGAAAATGCAGCTTGATTTTAATTTAAATTTAAGCTTCCAAATAGTGTAGTGTAGGCTGGTAGGATACTCTAATTGTAGCCTGAAATAATTTCCTTTTTCTTAAGCCCCTTTGTCTTTCTTCAGTAGCTCCACCTCTCCTCCTTTCAAGGTTACCGGTGAGCTGGGAGGAGGAGCTGGCTAATAAGGGGGAACCGGGAGTGAATAAAATAGAGGGGCTTTGTGTAGTGACTGAGGGTGAGGGTCTGAGGCAGTTCTGAGCAGTCCTTGGTGAGCTGCAGTTTAACCTTGAAGTGTATAGTGGGGGGAAGAGCTCCCATTTCCCATCTGATCACTTAATGAAGACTCAATTAGATTTTTGGCATAGCATTTAGAGAATGATCTATGAGTTGCATGCAAAATTAATGATATTTAATTTAATCGATGAGATACCGAAGACACCTGAGTCTAATAGTGAGTTTTGACCGTGTTAATAATTTTTTCCCTCTGAACTAAAAGCACGGTATGCACATGTAACAAGCTGCCCTTGTAATGTTGCCAGCTTGGTGCTTGGGCATGAGGCGTGGCATCTGGTGGGCTTTGGGGTTGGTGGGGGCTTTGCAGCCACCAACCCCCTGGGCGATTGGTTTTGGTGCAGAAGGAACTTCTGAGAGTTTGTTGTGCCCCGTGGTTGTGGGGCCTTGCTTTTCTCACGTGTTCCAGACAGAGCCATCCTTAGTGTCCTTTTGTATCCTGGGGTGTTTTTCCACTCTGTGGTCCTGCAGTATAGCCCCAGATTCTCCAGTATCTCTAGATAATTATTGTTCTGCAGGTCACTGATTAAGTACCGTGTGCTATAAGCAGTTGGCCTAGTTTGCCAATTTAGAATAGGTGGCACTGGAATCCAAGGTTACCTTTTTCTCTGTATATTTAAACTGTCACACAGGTGAGATGCAGCCCAGGTTCATTTCCCTGGGTTGCATGGGGCTGTGCCCAGAGAAGCCCAGGGCCAGCACAGTGAGTGCCTGGCTGAGCCGATTGATGAGCAGCACTTCGACACTGTAGCAGAATTAATTTGACTGCCAAGGTGGATCTAATGCCATTATTGGTTAAGTCTCAAATGATCTCGTCTATGCTTTATCAAAACCCAGGGATTTATCAGCTGCTCCGTTGATAGGTCTGGCTTAATTTATGCTTTAGACATCCATTTGCACAGCTGTGCTGCTGTGCATATTTTCATATATGAGTATATAAGAATAAGTCAGTATTAACTCAGTGTAAGATGATTTTTAAGTGCTTGTGTTTGGGCTATCTGCATTGTGTGCAGCCAGTGGAATGCAGGTGACCCAGCTCTGGGTGCCCAGATTTGATATTGTTATGTAATGTCTCATTTCCCAGGATTCCTGACACACTTCCGCCCGTGGCTCACTGAGCTCTGGCCTATCTGCTCGCCCTGGTTGGGGTTCCTCTGGTTTTGTTATTGGCACAGACTCATGTGCCAAATATTTAACAGTTCCCTCATCATCAGCCAAAGCAAAGAGGAAGCCCTGCGTGGATTGCATGTCTTTATGCATGGGGTTGGAGAGGATTTTCACCTCCCTCTCTTACTTCAGGTTTACAAAGATTAAAACAACTCCTCTACATGCAAGCCATGTGTATGAAAACTTTGGGAGGCAAAGTAATTACATTTTAATATTGGCTGTAAGAAATCTCTGCTGCAGAGAAACCCTAATAAAATAAAGGCAAAGCATCTTACTTTGCTTAATATTCTGTGATTTATATTCCCTCTGATGTGCAGGCAAGGTAATAGTGTGCAAGGGAAGTAGGACCTCAGCACTGCATGGTATTGAGTGAGGCAAAGCCAGAAAATCCAAGTAAAACAGTGTTTTACACCGACTTAACAGGTTTTGATTTAAAAACACAGTGAACATTCTCAGGCTTTATTTGTATTTGCAGAATTGAGCTGTTCGAGTGCATCACCTCAGAGATGCTGCTTCTTGTGAGGAGTTCCCAAGCTCAGTTTCCCCCCTTTCCCTCCTAATCCCATCTGTAGCAGGGGATGTTCCTGTTACGGAGCTGATACACTCATTTTGCATGCTCTTGTCTGGGACTTTTTCCTGCTTGACAGTGACATGAGTGCTTGGCTCTCCTAGAAAGCTGCATTTCACCCCTTTTATGACTGAAAGGAGGTTGTTCAGCAGCTCTGTTTTCTGCTTGTAGATCTTAAGACAAACAACAAAAAAAAACCCAACCAAGAAAAATCAAACAATAAAGCCCCACCACACATTATATGACAGTTTTTCTCTTGGATTTTTTTTTTTGTTTAAAAAGTGTAAATTACTCTGCTGGAAAATAGAGCTTCCCCTTTGTGATAGTTATCATGTGCTGTGAATTGCTTGAAATAAAGCTTTTTTATCCCCTTAAACATGGCTTGGAAGTGCTAATAGCAGACTTACCAGGGACCACAATCTAATTATGTGATTATACCTCATTGAGGTAGGTTTGGGTTAGGAGAGTTTCTCAGGAGAAGGTTGCACAGGCTATTTAAATAAAACCTCGGAGAGGACAGGGAAAATGAGACCAAGGAATTTTTAGCTCTGTGATGGTGTCTGTGGTGGTCCGTGGTGTCCTGTGGCTCCGAGGGCTTGTGGCTTTCTCTGGAAGGGACAAATTACAGCAGGAGTTCTGAAAGAACCTGGGAAAAGCTTTGCTGTAACATCTTCTGGAACTGTGTAAATGGCTTTATATTTTAATGCAGTTCTATCAACGTGTAGTATTTAAAATAGAAAACTTGTTACAGCAGGCACTGGCTGGGATGCAGATGTGAAGGATGCACTATGTTGACACTGGTAGGGACCTAAAAGAGAGCAGAAAGGCAGCCTTGGCAGTGTGTAGCAGGTTGGATTTAAAGGGAGTGAACTGAGATGGCAGCAGAAGGGTGGTGAGGTCTTGGTGTTCCGGTGATACTGATTACTGCTGAGCTGGGACGGAGCAGGGCACCTGCAGTGCCAGTGGCTGTCCTCACACATCTGCACTGAGGGCTGGGATCACCTTGCACAGTTTGGAGCTGGGCTGGAGTCGGGGACTGATGTGAAGGGGTGTTTGGGATGGGACACTGGAGGACCGCATGGCAGGTGACAGTTCAGTGTCAAGGCTCAGGCCATCACCTGTGCTGTCCTGTGGTCCTTTGTAGTGCCCAAACAGCTCAGCTCACAGTGCTGGTGGCATGAACAAACCCGTAATTACAGTGTCAGCAAGCTGGGCAGTGCTGGTCGTGCTCAGCTTGGGTGAGGGTGTGTTGCAAACCCCTGGGTTCCTCCGAGGACCTATTGCTGTTCTCAGTCTGGAGTTGCAAACCCTGCCCTGGGCTGAGCAGCAAGTGCTGTTGGAGTTGGGCTGGGGGTCAGAGCTGTCCTGCCTCTCACCCCGCTGAACACCTGAAAAGTGGGATTTCCACAGCACTGTGTCCTCCTCCCTGTTCCCAAGTGTGGTGACAGATGGATCAAGCACTTTGTGTAGCTTTTACTGCTGGATTCCTCAAGAATGGTCTTTCTGAATGTTGCCATTATTGTGGTGTTGTGCTGCTTCCTGTTACTTTTGGACTTTTAATTTGTAGATGTTTAATTAAAGGTCATGATTATGATGGGTCAGAAGTGTGAAGGATCTAGAGAGTTGTGTGAGGAGCAACTGAGGGAGCTGGAGGGGCTCAGTCTGGAGAAAAGGAGACTCATGGGGGACCTTCTCACTCAGTGAACTCCCTGACAGGAGGGGGGAGGTGGGGGAGGGGGTTGGGCCCTGCTCCAGGGAACAGGGACAGGATGAGAGAGAATGGCCTCAAGCTGTGCCAGGGGAGGGTCAGGTTGGACATCAGGAGGAATTTCTTCCTGGAAAGGGTGGTCAGGCACTGGCAGGGCCTGTCCAGGGAGGTGTCCAAGGAACGATTGGATGTGGCACTCAGAGCTCTGGGCTGGATGACTAAGTGGGGATCAGTTACAGGTTGGACTTGGTGACCTTGGAGGACTTTTCTGACCACAGTGATCCTGTGAAATGAAATAATGGAAAGCCTGTTTGGGGACACGTATCTCACTTATGCCTTCTGGCTTTGGATACTTACACACTTCTTGCTCTCCTGTTGTTGCACATCTTGGAGAAGCCTAAAGCTTGGCTGACAGGTTCCCTCAGTCACCTGATCTAAGTGGACCTGAGTGGGGGAGGTGGCTGGGCTAGATGAGCTCCAGAGGTCTCTTCCACAGAGAACTGCAGCTAGCTTATGCTTTATGGCATATTATCATCCCAGACTGTTATTTTGGGCAGTAAGTTGGCAGGTATTTTGTGTCTGCTGTCCAAGCAGGTTGAAGAGATTTTTGTCAGGTGAATGTTTCTCTTGTGAAAACACTTTAAATGTGCTTGCAGTTTATGAATTGGAAGAAGTGTTGAGTTGCAAATACTTTGTGTCCTGTCTTTACCTGTTCAGTAGCTCACAGTTAGGCAATCCCCAGCTAGGTAAGTCTTTGCGTCTTAAAAATTGAGACTGCAGAGCCCAAGCCAAGGCTGAAACCAGCACAGTGTGCCCAGGTTTTGTGAGCCATCTGTCACACGTCTGAGACTTGTCAGTGCTGCAAACAGGTATTGCTCTGTTTCGGTGGAGTTGTTAGTTCCTTCTAGGGTTCTGTTGCCATAATTAGTCAAATTAATATTTCATCAGGTCTGTCTGTTTGTTTAACAGCTTAGAAGTGAAGTTGTGTGAATGGAGCACTGTTCTCTGACATGATACACAGACTGCAGCGCTGGCTCCTGTTTCGGTATTATTATTTCAGCTGAAAAATTGTGCTTCTTGTTGAGCAGAGCAAAACCTTGTCCTGGAGCCTTGCAAATAACCAACGAGGTGTCAGGTGTGTGCCAATCCATCCAGGACCAGCTGGAGCAGAGCCACCAGGTCCAGGGAAGCAGCACCCAGAGCTGAGCATCCTGTTTGGGGCTCCCCAGTCTGGCAGTGTCAGGCTTTATTAAACTGAGCTGCTCAGCGTTAGGAGAGGCTCCGAAAAGGAGGCTGTCCTGGAGATGGAGCCAGGCTTCTCCCAGGGATGCGTGACAGGAGGACGGGCTGCAGCAGCCTGAATGGACACCTTGGAAGGGAGCTGTGGGCTGTGGATGAACGGCCTGAACAACCCATCACCTGTGGTGGCTGGGCCTTTTTGCCCTTTTTCAGTGGGCACAAGGAACATTCCTAAAGAGAACATCTCTCAGTTGGATCTAAGAAGTTGTGCACCAAATCCTGCTCTCCTCCTTAGTCAAATTAGTGTTCCGGAGGTGTTATGTGTTTACTGAGATGAGAACTTTTGCAGTTATAGGGAAGTCAGGAAAAAAGGAATATAAGCAAATTCCTTCTAATGATGACCTACAAATTTGCTTTTCTTAAGCATTTCTGTCTTAGTAACTCATGTAATACCCATATCTCTATGATAATTTAGTTAATATATACAATATTTGTATTTCCACTCTTACATAAGTTCTTTTGAAACATACTTTCCCACTTTGAAATAATCTGTATTATAAATGAACAGATAAATCTGTTTTTTCGCTGCGCATCTATAAAACATTTGCAAAGCTAATACTTGCAAATGTTTTTGCTAATATATTTGCAAAGCCACAGTTGGACTTTTTATTCCACTCTGACAAAAGCTGTGCCAATCAAAGCTCCAGTGGAGCCTGGGAATTGGGGAGGTGAGGGCAGGGAACAGGGGAGATGAAAGTGCTGCCTGTGTTCAGACACTGCCACAGGAACCTGTGTCATTAATTTGGGCAGACACAGCAATCTGTGTAAGGCTTTTAAAGCTGGGCTTTGGGTTTTACTGCACTTTCAACTGAGGTCAGGTGGGGCAGGTGATGGCATTAACTCTCCGTTA
Source organism: Acropternis orthonyx (assembly GCA_035583155.1). Lineage (NCBI taxonomy): Eukaryota > Metazoa > Chordata > Aves > Passeriformes > Rhinocryptidae > Acropternis > Acropternis orthonyx. The sequence goes on from JAWWEU010000017.1 coordinate 18,914,762, forward strand.
CTGTCCCAGGGGTTGTGTCCTCCCTCCAGGTTAGGCAACTCCAGGGCTTTCTGGGGTGGTGCAGGAATGTCAGTGTTGTCCTGGGGCTTCCCTTCCCCCCTTTTCCTGGGAGATAACTGTGTGCACCACCTTTGGAAAAAGGAGACCTCGGGAACTGGGATTTAAACCGAGGCCTTTGCTCCTTTTCTTGTAGCTTTCCTTGGCTTATGAAGAGCTCAGTACCAGCTTAGTAGGGATCTGTCAGGGAAAAACGTCAGCTGGGTAAAATAACACCACTGCAAAGTTACAATAAAGGATTAGTGCAATTAGGGTTTCTTATAGATCTGTTTTGAATACAAATATGCTGTTAATAGGCTGCAGTTCCCCTCCTGAAATATGTCCGCTTGATTTCATACATAAAAATAAGAAACAAAAATCCAGTAATTTGCTCTACCCTGTGTACATTCAATGCACTTGAAATAATTAAGTTGCAGGAAATAAAACTCAGGGATGTTTTGGTTTTTATTGCAGATCATGCCTGTGCATTTCCTGATGAAGGGTCAGTCAGATTTGCAGATGCTGCCTTGGTTGGGGAGGGAGTGCTGGGCCAGGCAGAGCCTGTTCCAAACCCACAGCATGCACTGGGTGTTATTGGCCGTCACCAGCCAGGTTGGGTAAAAGGCAGTAAATGTTTGCAGGATTCACAATGAAGAGGATGACAAAAAAATGTTTGAAATTTGTGAAACGGGTTCATTGTTGAGATGGCACCAGTGGGGGGGAGTTTTATCCACTGCTCAGAGTCAAAAACTCTAACTTGAAGGAGCTGTTGTCTCCGTGACACGTGTTTGAGTTCCTGCTTCAGCTGTTTTCCTGGTGGGCACTGGCCTGGGATGTTGTTTTTTGGCTTGCTCTTGGCCACGGTTCCAGTGTTGCTTATTTGTGACTAGTTATCCTTCTCTTTTTAGTACCTGATCTGGATATCAAATTTTAATTTCTCCTTCTGCAAATATATCTGCATTTTTACCAGTTCTGGGTCTCCCAAGTATTCCTGAACTCTGGTGCAGTAACATCTCTGAGGGCTTTATTTTCACACTCTACAGCTTTGAGTTTGGGCTCCTCAAACACAGCAAACCTTCTGCTCACTGGAAATCCAAGACAAGTGGTGAGGCTGCTGGTTATCTCTTGACTTCCTCAGGTTCCCCAGTTGTTATCCTGGTGCTGGTGTGGCTGGAATTGGCCGGTTTTCGGTGTCACTTGAGGGCACCTGCTGCATCTGTCCTTTGCTGTGACTGATGTGCCTGTTGTGCTGCTCTATGTGTTCCTGCTGAAAAATCTCAATTTTGAGCTCCCTAGTTGGCCAGCTCAATTTTACAAGGGTGGTGTAATGGCTTAAATTTGTGGGGGTTGGTTCTTACTGCAGCGCGATTTACCTGTGGGGCTAAACCGTGACACCACATAATGAACAATACCACAAATATTGAATTCTGTGGGATAGAAAAATCACTGTAAATAGGCTTTTAAAATAAGATTCTTGGTAACATTGTACTGTGTGTACAGTAGTGTATATGTGCCTCTTACCTTCCTGCTGTTCCCATTTCTTCTCTAGTGTCCTGTAAGATCAATAAAATCCTCATTACCACATTCTCAGGTTATTATATTTTTATATATTGTGGATCAATAGTGTGGTTGGACAGTGGCTGATAGGAAACCAGAGAGGGAAAGGGACTTCACAATTAGCTATGCTGAGTGTGCGAAATTTACCGATTATCCTGATCTTCCCACATTAGTCCCCTAAATTAGGGGCCCTCATGTTGAATGCTGAAGCTGTATCTCTTGGCCCCCTGCCCTGCAGGGCAGCTCTGAGGTGCTGGCAGAGGTTGCTGGTTCTTTCCCCCCCAGAGCTGGTGGGAACAAACCCCACCTGTAGCTGGGGCAGCCCTTGGTTGCCAGGGCAGGTGCTCAGGGCTGAGTTTGGCAGGTTTCTGGTGTCTGCTCTGCTTTGGGTGCTGGGTCAGGCCAGCACTCTGGGTGGAGGGAGAAGAATGAATTCCTTTTGCTCTGATCCAGTGTGGCTGTTCTGCTGTTCCCAGGTCCTCTCAGATATTCCTCCCTTGATCCAACATTAAAGGCGTTTGTAAGGAATTTTTTCCTCTTTGTTGAAGTGTGAAGAGGTCTCTGTCTTCACAAAGACAGTGGAAATGATGTTCAGCAACTTCGTGTTTGATTTGTGCAGCTTTTTTTTTCACATTCATCCCTTTTTTATCTTTAAGCCTCCCATAGAAACAAAGAAGCTTTTTCCTCCTCCCAATGTTTCTTCCTGTGTGCCTTTTTTGACTGATGCCTGTGATTGGACCACCTCCCCCCCCCCCGCCTCCCATTTTCTAACAGCATCCCCCTGCCTTCTCCTGTGAGCATCCCTTGGCATGTCCCTGATCACCCTGGAGCTGTGCTTTGAGGTGGCCTGGGGGAAGGTGATCATTCACTGAGAGCAGCTCTTGTCTCACCAAAGTGCACCTTCCAACTCCATTTGTTCTGTTGGGGGCCCCATGATCCCATTGGCATTGGAGAAGTTGCTTTACCCTCCATGCACAGCTCTTGGATGCTGCAGCGTGTTTACACTTGGGAAATATTTGAGTAATTGGCTTCAGCAAATAATTCTCTTTGTGATGTGCAGGGATTTTTGTCTGTATTTATATTCTCAACCATTTTTGAAGTACCAGTCTGGCAAAAAAACCCCTTCTGTCTGAGGCAAGGAATCTACTCCTGATTGTCTGGGCTTGGTTTGCAAACCAGCAGGGAGTCTCCGTGGGGAGCTAAACCCTCGCCTAAGCCTGGTGAGGGTTCAGGGAACCAGTTCCTCGGGTCTGAGCACCCCGAGCCCCAGGAGAGTTGTTGGGTGGAGCCCACCTGGGTGTGAGCAGGGCAGGATGGAGGGATCTCTCTGCGTTGTGTGCAGGGTGGATTTTAAACCTCACCAAGGGGTTTGCTGTTTCTTCTTAACCCTTCAAAAACCACTCTTTGTTTCACATATCTGAAGAGGGAGATTCTGTGCCCGAGTGCTCAGAAGGCTGGAACTCTAGGAGAGGAAATCCATTACTCCAGGAAAAGATGGGAATTCCTCTTCACCTGCTGTAACAACTGTAGCATTGTCAGCAGCCAACATCTGGGAGCTATTTCTGGGGAAAAGTCAAAGTGCTATTGTTCACGGTGAGGAACAGAAAGACATTTTCTGCCTTTTGTTGGTGTCTTTACAGTGCCCTCTAGTCAACTTGTGGAGAAATGCTGGAGGGATCTTCTCTCAGCCCAGCTGGATAAAGTAATGAAAATGGTCACTGGAAGAATTAAAAATTAAATAAATAACTGAGCTCTGGTCCCCTGGGACTGAGGTGCCTTTTAAAGGAAGCATTGCTGGTATTCGAAACTGATAGTTTCTTGAAATGACAGAAATGGCTTTGGTAATTCCAGGAAAAAAAAGATAAAATCCTTTAAACACTCGTCTTGGAATGGTTATGAGAAGGAATTTTGCAGTTTGGATTTTCAGAGAGGTTTCTTCATTGGCTTAACTCAAACATACAGTGTTAGATGGTCTGCCTTGTTTCCTTTGATTATAAAAGCAAAATGGCCTTGAAAGGATATTCCTTGCAGAAGGTGAGAGGTTTGTGGGATGCAGTTCCTAGGTGTGAGTTCTGCAAAACCTGAGGATATTTTTAAACAACCTGAGAGAAATCCACATTTTTGGTCTTGGTAGCTACAAAGGACTTTTTTTTCCTTGTCCACCAGGAGGTAATAAAAAAACCCACCAGGACTTGATTTTGGAGCACTGCCAGTAGGCAGTTTCCTGTTACCTTTTTTTGTGAGGTGCAGGTTTGAGAGTAGATGGATAAATCCCTTTGAGTGGGAATCTGTACAGGATGTGGGGAGCATCTCCCTGGTGGGGATTTGTCTCGGGACATTTTGCACAGGAGCACCATGAGAAGCGGTTCCAGAGAGTTGTGCTGCAGGAGGGGCCGGTGCCACCTTTCCCCCGTTGGTTTTCCCAGCTTAGTGGAACTGCAGCCCCACAGAGAAGGGGCTGTGACTCGGTGTGGCAGAGCTGGGTGGCTGAGGGAGCCCTTGCACAGGACCTGGGACAGTTCAGCACCAACACTGTAGTCAATGGGGTGGTCACTTCCAGGCCTTCAAAGCGCAGGTGACAATGTCCAACTCCCTGGAGGCGTTGGGGAGGCCGTGGAACTGAACACCAGATAAATGCGTCTCCGAAGACATCTGATACTGGAGATTACAATCTGTGTTTGGATTTGGCTGTTGATCATTATCTTGTTTTTCTTGCCATTATTTAATAATATATGAGGAGATGGTATCACTTACAGAGGGAGTGGCTGCAGTAGATGGAGTTGTGCTTCCTTTCAGTGATTTACTGCAGACACACTGGGAGCTGTTGGAGACTTCTTAATTCTATTTCTGCACACTTTTTTAATGGGCTGATTTTTTAAAAGACATAATTTTGTACCTGAGCTCCATCAGGAAGGTCAGCTAAGATTAAGTCAACAATAATTTGTTATTTAACAAGTGAAAGGTAACTGGAAGTGTAAGCAAAGCTGTAAAAGCAGTGTTGCAAAATACAGTTTGCTTTGCTTGACTTGGTTCTTTGTTTCCTGGCCACTGTCTGAAAGGCAGGGATGCTCCTGAGTTACTCAGGCAAAGTCTTGAAACGTATCTCTTTCTAGCTTATAGTAACTGCTATAATTATGATGACTGTTGTGATTATTGTGCTCTTGTTGGTACATGATGTCCAAGACCATCTCAACTCAGTAACATCAGAGAATCAGACTGGTTTGGGTGGAAAGAACCTTAAAGCTCATCCAGTCCCACCCCCTGCCCTGGACAGGAACAGCTTCCACTATCCCAGGTTGCTCCAAGCCCTGTCCAGCCTGGCCTTGGACACTTCCAGGGATGGGGCAGCCGCAGCTTCTCTGGGCAACCTGTGCCAGGGCCTGCCCACCCTCACAGAGAAGGATTCCTTCCAAGCATCACAGAAGGGTCTCTGTCCCTTGGGGATCTCAGGACAGCCCCATCCCTCGTGGGCTGGGAGGAGTCCGAGGCACCACAGTGTCCCCAAACAGCATTCCGAGCCCACAATTCCCAACGACACTGGGACAGAGACGAGTTATTCCTTCTGATGAATAGCTCTGTTATGGTGTGTTAAATCATCCGAGGAGGAAATCTGCTTGTGCGGAAAGAGAAAGGAATCTACTAAGTCTGGTAAAGTCGAGATTTATACAAGGCATTACGTGTCTTATAATGTTACATCACTTGCTCTCCCAGGTTCCACTGTCAGCCTGCCACTGGAATTATGGAAGTACAGCAGGATTTATGCTGTACCTCTGCAGTCAGGGGTAGCTCTTACACTTCTCCCTTTTTTCCTTGATGCTTAAGTGCAATCTGATTTCCATCTTGCATAATGTATGGCATGCAGAGTCTTTGTAAAGAAAGAAATGAAATGGTGTTCAGAGAATACGGTTTAAAAATGTGACCTTGGTGTTTGACTATAGTGGACTTGCCATCCCTCATGGTTGGGCTTTGGAAGTGTTTTATAAAAAGTCAAATCCTAAGGATGTTTGGTTGGCAGGTGTATTTTGCTGTTACATGCAGTTTAATTTGGTCTAATTAATTCTCTATTCCCTGTAAGGGAAAAATGTCATATTAAGCAGAGAATATACCTTTGTGTAAACATTGGTTCTGCTGTGGTGTATTGTAACATCATAGATAAATTTTGCTCATTGGGGAGTGCAGAAAGTCTCCAGTGCTGTCAAGGAAAAAAAAATTACCATGCTGGTAATATTTACATTTTATTTAGAGATTACACATGTGGCAATTTGCCACAATAGATAACGTGCTCCTTAGCAATGAATATGTGAGCAAAACCACAGAGCGATTTCCTTGGGAGCTCTTGCTGGAGCCTGCAAGGGGTAGGGTGGGGAACACCTCCAGCTAAACTACCTTTGGCTTCTGTGGCAGCTTTCTGTGATGGTCTGGCTTGGGAAGGGCATGACACGGTGTTTTTAGGATTACAGGGGCCGTTGGGAATGTTAATTAAATTGTGGTGAAAAGCCTTTTAAAAGGGCAATCCTGCAGGAAGAGACCTTGGAGCTTTTATCACTGGCGTGCAGTACGTGAAAAGGGCTCTTTAATAGTTCCTGTAGGTCCATTGGGATTTTGTCACATTTCAAGGGTGTCATATCCATGCTCTTAAATTGTTTTGGAGTTCAGCTTAGAAGGACAGGTGTCATCTCCCTATTGCCACATCTTTCCTCAGCAAGAAGCAGTAAGTAATATTTCTTCATCAAAGCCCAGTTTGACTCCTTCCAAAACCAACCCAATTAATTGATTCAGAGAATCATAGAATGAGTTGGATTGGAAGGAACCTTAAAGCTCATCTCATTTCAACCCCCCTGCCCTGGACAGGGACACTTCGCACTATCCCAGGTTGCTCCAAGCCCCATCCAACCTGGCCTTGGACACTTCCAGGGATGGGGCAGCCGCAGCTTCTCTGGGCAACCTGGGCCAGGGCCTGCCCACTCACACACCCAACCATTCCTTCCCAATATCCCATCTATCCCTGCCCTCTGGCACTGGGAAGCCATTCCCCCTTGGCCTGTCCCTCCAGGCCCTTGTCCCAAGTCCCTCTCCAGCTCTCTTGGAGCCCCTTTAGGCTCTGCAAGGGGCTCTCAGGTCTCCCTGGACCCTTCCCTTCTCCAGTTGAACACCCCCAGCTCTCCCAGCCTGGCTCCAGAGCAGAGGGGCTCCAGCCATCAGAGTATCTCCGTGGCCTCCTCTGAACTCACTCCAGCAGCTCCACATCCTTGTGCTGTTGATATCCAAAGCTGCTCTGTGGGGATTTTGGACTTGTGTGTCCTGAATAAACTTGTATGAGCTGTCTCTCACTCCCAGCCTGGATGACACAGGAAAATCTATTTGTTATGTTTTCACACCACTTAAAAGTTGGAAAAGGGAGGACGAAGTCAGAGTTCAAAATTGGTAAACTTTCTTTGGAAGGAGGAAAAATTCGGAGGAGCCAAGTGCAAGTTAATAGAGTTAGGCAGGAACAATCAGCTAGTCAAACATTAAATGGGAAAGGACAGGCCTTAGAGCAGCTTCCGAGAACAGGCTGGAGGGATTGCGGCCCTGGGGGGATTACGGATCGATGGAGTCGCAGTGTTGGGCTGCTGTGCTGTGCTAAACCCAGCCTGTGTGCTGGGAGCATGAGGGGAGCTCTGGGGACCTTCCAGGACTCTGAAATGACACCGTGTCCGTGGCTGGCCCTGTCTTTGCAGGTTCACTCCCAGCTGGGTCCCTGCCACTCATCTTGGGCTGAAAACCGAAACCCGGTGGGAGTGAGAGAGATGTAACTGTTTCTGTTTCCAGGCAAGAAGACAAACTGGTCTGGCTCTTCTCTAAACTTTGGGACCAGTATTAACACCAGCCAAGGTAGTGGTGTGTTCTTGCCCTAGGTATGATCACCGCCCAAGGGAAGGGTGTGGAAGAGAAGGTCTCCCTCCTCAAAATACACCCATTCCATCCTAAATAATGTGGAGCCTTGGAACTGAGTAATCAATAGGTTGGTGGAGTGGGAGAAGCGGCTTGTTGGCAGAAATAGAAGTTTATTAAGGTCAAGTCTATACAAACTCATGTGCTGTATTGAGGCTTACAGATTGTGAGTTCAGCTGCGGGAGTTGGGGTGTCCAGAGTGCCCTGACCCTGAACTGCAAGTCCTTGGAGACTGGGGCTGGAAAGGACTCACTTCTGGGTTAACTCCCTTTGAGGTGGGACACAGTTATTTACCAGCCCTTCACGTTTTTTACCCTCTGCTTTCTGTGCAGGAGCTCAGGAGTGTCCTGAGGTGAAATAGGTTGCACTGTGTCTTCACAGGGCTCTTGGCAGGAGTTTGTGACTTGTGAAAGGTGACTGTAAACATGCTTCCTGTTCTTCCTCAGTCTCTCATCCCTTCTGTGCTGCTCTTCCTTCTCAGTGTGCTCTCTTGACGTGCTCTGCCGGGCTCTTTCCTTGGGCACCTTGTTGCTTCCAGGGCAAGGAGGATCTTACCCCATCCATGGGTTTGATCTGCTTCATCCTGCACCAGAGCCAGACAGGGCAAACAAAAAGCTGGCATTGCCCTTTCAAAGGCTTCCTGGGTTTTATTTGGAAAGTCATAGGAAAACAAACTCCAAAGAGTGTATTTTGTTCTCATAGGGATCTGGATTTATATTGGAAAAGTTTACAGAATCTTGTAATCAAGGGGGAAAAAAGGTTGGTAGGTTGAGTAGAATCCTTCTCTTGGAAAACCCAGGGGCTGAATCTTTAATTTAAAAAAAAGACCTTTAGGTTTCTGGGGCACTGGGAGATATTACAGTGATAAACAGGTTAAGGATTTTCCTGCTGCTCATGACTCGTTTCTCTGTCATCTGGTGTATGAGAGCTGAGACTTTTGGATTGCTGAGAGAGGGAAAAGAGAACATCCACACACAGGTTGTACAGACCAGAATAATGTGAGCAGCTCCTAGGAATTTTGTAGTTTAATTTGGATTTGTTGTTGTGCATATTAGGGGTTTGGTTTTGTTTTCTTTTTTGTTATCCTCAGGAAAGACAGTCTCAAGGATTCCAACCTAGCAGTTCTCCAGTCCAAGGCTGACACTGTCACTTAGGAAATGTCACTCTTTCTAGAACATTTTCCCATATTTCCTCTTTGAATGCTTGAATGTAAAGGAGTATTTGAATGGTATCAGCTACAAAAGCATTATCTGTTCTTTCTTTCTCACCACTCCTGCCTTATCTCCAAGTTCCGTAAATTCTGAGTAGCAGGGACAATAGGCTGAGGAAGTGCAGGAAGGCTGGAGTCTCTCTCCGGGGAAGCTGGATGCTCTTTGGGGACCAGAGACTCTGTGTAGTTTAGTGATAGAGGGAATCGTATCATTTTGTTAATTAAGGTCATTTTAGAAGGTAAATCCGATTTCAAGAAGCCCACAAACAACCAGGCATTTGAAGGAGCTGCAGAGCTTCAGGACGGGCTTTGTTTGCAAGGAAAGGTTGCCTTCATAGCTGTACTTTTTCTCAAAAATGGGAATTATTCTGTGACTCAGTGAAAAAAATCTTGTTTTTAAATGCACAGTTGTCCTTAAGGTGGTCATAATATACTTCAGCATTTCTTTATTGACCATAACGTGAAAGATTATGTGGTTTTGAGATGAGTACAGGAGCGGAGCGTTGGTGTTATTTCTAAGCTTGGCTTTAAAAGCCAGGGCTCCATCTTCTCTCTCCCCAGTGTTATGCTGATGTGGAAAACTGTTCTTCCCTGGAAGAATTTGTCTTCTGTTTTCTCTGGATGATTAAGTTAAGACAAGTCAAAGTGATATTGACAGCCAGTCTTTCTGCTTGACCAAATACACCAGAAAGACAGTAATTAAAATTCACTTCTTAATGCAAAGTAGATGTTAATTATAGAACTCTTTTGGGAATAGCTAAAATGGAAAAGTAATCATGTTTATCCTGGGCTAGAATGGAAGTAAAAAAATGCTTTATGGCACTTCCAAGATGTGTTAAGCTCAGAATTGGAGAATCTTTCTCTTGAGGCTTGGATTATTCTTGATGATTCCTAATCTTTGTTACACAAACCAAACAACTGCACTGCTGTGAGTGGCACCCACCCCAAAAACACTGAGAGTGAAGCCTCATGAGTACATGGAGCTGCCACGTGAGCACAAAAATATATCTTAGGGATGAAAATTTTTTGGAACATGCATGTTTTTTGCTATTATGTAAATAGTCAAAGCAGAAAGCACTGTCCCACACACCAAGCTGTTCTTAATATATTCAGGGAGAGGAATTTGGGAGTAGCGATGGCTCTTGCGCTCGCTGCAGGTTCTTGGGAGGAGGTTGCATTTTGTTTTAGAAGATGTGGCAAGCTAACCCTAAAGTGGTGTGGTGTGCTCTGTGTCCCACAGGGGCCCTCGTGAGGACCTTCACTCCCTTCTACTTCCTGGTGGAGCCGGCGGACGTGCTGTCGGTGCGCGGGGCGCCCGTGGTGATGAACTGCTCGGCTTATTGCGACACGGCCCCGAAGATCGAGTGGAGGAAGGACGGGACCTTCCTCAACCTGGTGTCGGACGACCGGCGGCAGCTGCTGCCCGACGGCTCTCTGCTCATCCACAGCGTGGTGCACTCCAAGCACAACAAACCCGACGAGGGCTATTACCAGTGCGTGGCCACCGTGGAGAGCCTGGGCACCATCGTGAGCAGGACGGCAAAGCTCACTGTGGCAGGTAAGGCTGGGCTTTGCAAGTGGGACTCACGGGTATGGATATGGCTACTCTGCCCTTGGGAGAGAGGAAGGCGCTTTCCAGCAAAGGAAAGGATGGTTTCATCAGGTGTCAGGGAAACTGGGACTGTGCATCTCATGAGTTGGAAGTTGGTGTGTTTTCTGTACATCAAAGCAGCTCAGCGTGGGGGTGTTTCTTAGGAGATGCTGAAGATCAGGAAAGAAATAACTGGATTAAGAAAAGTGTCAGGTGTCTAATCTAAATGAAGCTTTGCCGCAGCTTAGGAGGGCCGAGAAAGCAGAGTTCTGCTTTCTTTATGCATAAAGAACCTTAAAATAGCTTTTTCTACTTCTGTCTTGAGATTTCTCTGCTCTCTGTTGTAAAACATTTGGGAAGCTCCTCATGGCAGGGTGTGCAATCCCGACAGGACTGGGAGACAGAGAAGGGAGTGTTGGGGGGCTGTATATTTTCGTTCCTTGAGAATCAGCTGTTAACAAGGGACTTTGAAAAGTAACCATCCAAATGCTTAAAGTTTTCTGTGAAAAAGGCCAAGTCATAACCTCGGCCTTGGTGTTCCGAGTAACCTTTAGACTTAACTGGTGATAGCTTTTGTTTAGGGGATACAAGGCAGTAAGGGAGTAAAGTTTGCACATAAAAATAAAGGTTATAACTGGGGAAAGTGATCTGTTTTCAATCATTTGCTTATATCTCAGGGCTTGGGAGTGTCAGACTGTGTGTGCCTTGTAAACAGCATAACTTGTAATTACTGAGGAAGAGTTAGACTTCAAAATCCAACCAGAAAGGAAAAACAAAGGTAAACTAAGGCGCTGTAACTAACAAAAAAGGCCTATGAAGCAGTTTTCCTTTGTTTCTCTAATGATGTTTGCCAGCCTTTTTCAAACAGTTTTTTTTCTTTGCTTAATAAATGTCTCGAGGTAATGAATTCTTCCTGACTGGGACTCCGACGTCTCCCAGAGCTGCTGCTTCCCATCGTTTATATTCTGCTGTTGTTTCCATTAATGTGGCTTGTAACATTGTTGGGAAACATCAGCAGTGTCAGAAACAAAAAAATGGGAGTTTTATACCTTAAAGGAGTGACTTTGAGGGTCTCTAAATGAGGAGTATGTTTCTGAGCTCCCTGGCAATGCGGACAATAAAAGTGTTCTCACATGCTTCTCCCAGCAATTCCCACCTCCCTGCATCGCTGCTGTCAGGATTAATTCTGCTGCTTTCCATATGAGCTCCTTCAGCCTCCTGCCTCTGTCATCAGTCTGCTCTATATGATCATTAGGTGGGGTTAATGGGGTTAAAAATGAAGGTAAGCCACAATGCCTTCCAAATCTCCAGTTCCATTTTGCAGTATCTCTGGTGTAGAAGGTACTATTTTAATTGATCGTTTCTAAAATGATGGAATTTTCAAGACCCTTTTAGTACTTGAAAGAACCCTAAGAGCCTTTTAGTACTTTAAAAAAACCCCCACAACAAACAGCACTGCAGTGCTGGTGAGTTTTGTTTTCAAACAAGTCTTTGCTGGAAAACAGAACACATGTAGTCTAACCCAAGGCAATATGGATCTTTCCCACACAACTGCTTGTCCCTTTGACTCCAGTTGGCCTGACAGCTGCGTTATAAGGTTATTGATCAATTCCCTGCAATAAAAACTGTACTTTCATTGTTCAGAACTAGAGGAAGTGCTCGTGACACATGTTCTTCATTGCCTTATGCCATCCTGCCCATCAGAAACCTGCCCCAGAGCATCCTCTGGCTGCACTGTGCAACCTCTTCCTGCTGCTCCAGAAGCTTGGTCAGATGTGGGGTGTGAATTCCTATTTACCAACCCAGTGAAGTGCCAAGAGCTGTGCCAGACTACCCTGAGTTTAATCCTGTACTTGGGGGAAGGGTGGTTTGGTTGCTGAAGGCTTTGGGATAAGTGATGGAATATTTAAATTCTGGTTTAATTGTTTTGGTTTTCTTGTTCTCATTTGAATCCCTCAGTTTTAACAGTGGTTTTTAATATTCCTTCCCGCCCTCTCTGTTTTAATTGGAAGCTTTGGGCTGCGGTGAGTGTGGGAATAGTTCTCGTAGTAAGGTCCTCTCCTTGGCCTCAAAATTCCAGTGGGAGGAAGATAATTCCCCTCTTAATGGTATGTTGGGTTTCTATGGTGTGTGTGTGGTGCTGCCGTGCACCTGATCCCTTTAAAAGGGAATTGTGTGCAATGTGGGTTGCATGTTTTAACAGCTTCTTACTCATTAAATAACTTCACTGCCTGAAAACGACAGTTCTGGTGAGTTGTGTGGGCCAGGCCAAGGGAAATCCAGTAAAAACATGTTGTGTTCCATTGTTTAAGTGAAGGGATACGGGGCTGGAGTTTCCAGGCTCAGAACTGCAGTGTTTTCCCCAAGAGCCAGTGGATGATGCTGAGCAATTCCTGAGTCCTTCCGGACTGACTACGTTGGGATAAGCTGCTCAAGTTGTTGAAAGGACTCTCTCTATATTCTAATTTGATGGATATAAAAGGTATGGATATTGGAAACTGGACCTCCTTCCTTGTGTAGGGTGACTGATGATACGGGAGCTGTGAGGTGACAGAGGGGCTCAGGAACCCACTGTGGGAAAAACTCAACCCCAGACACACATGTGGATGCTCAGACAGGGACTGAAGGAGTTGTGACAGGCAGACTGTTTTGATTTCCTGCCTCAGTTTCTGGTTTGACAGTGCTAAGAAGGTGTCTTGGCAGGGAAAGGGTGGTGGCAGGATCACAGTGAGCCTTTAAAGAACCTTTTCTGTGCATGATAATCCATGAGAAGCCTTTACCCTTTGGGGTTTTGGAGAGGTGAGAATCAGTTCCTGTGGCAGCTGAGACTCCTAAAGAAACTGATCTTTGCCTTCTTTTGCTTTAAAAAACAAGTCAGAGATGCGATAAAGTATTGCATTATAAAGAGCATTGAATTCAGCACTTGACTTAGTGTGTGACTTGATTTTGTGTGCTACTGCACCTCAGTTGTGAGGTGTTTGCTGTTCTACCAGACTCCCAGGAGTAAATCTTTGATTTTTAGGAGCTGCAGACAGCAGGGAATGAATTAGTTGTCTTTACTGATCAGCAGTTTCAGGATACCTGTATCTCTTTCCCATTAAGTGCAGACTTCCACAGTTGGGTTCCTTCCAGCACATGAAGGCTGAGATTGTCATCACCAGTGTTTCTTAGGGCAGTGCAGGGACAGGCTGTGGTGGTCAGACAGTCCCTGTAATGTAGAGGATTTCCCCATTGTTAGGATGGATTTGAACTAGGGAAAGTCAAAGGAATTGCCTAATTTATGTAAAGCCACAGCACTTTAATCAGTGCCTTGGTACAGTATGTTTTCTTAATTGGCTTTTGAAATGCAAATCTGTCTTTGATACTTAAGTGCCAGTTAGATCCTAAGAAGGGTGAGAGGTTGGAATAGCTCTTGCAAAACACGTATTAAAAGTAGATTTACAAAGTTTTGGGCAACTGTGTCTGTAATTCATCTTGGAAAAAACATATTGATGTGTATTTTAATAAAAAATACAATGATACAAGCTGAAAAACATTCCCGAGATGATCTTTCCACAGACACTGTTTACGCTGGTTTGGTTGAACCTTTCCTAAAGCTGTTATTGAGAGGACAGATACACAAGGATCTGAATGTTTGGAAGCATTACAGGGGCACTGAGTTTATTCATACAGATTCTTCAGCTCTATATATCCATTTAACTGCTCACCAAATTACTTGTTTCACCTCTTGTCATCTTTTTTCCCCAAGTCAGTCCAGCTGGTTTTCTTGCTCTTCTTCCACTTATCTTTGCATGGAGGCAGATGTCCCTGCCTTGGTCCTGACTTCAGCTGTGGCCAAGTTGAATTCTAAAAGCACCTGCAGGTTACTTACAACCTTTTCCCCCCTACCTCAGCTAAGTAGTCTCCTTATATTATTATTTGCCCTTTAAATATTCATAGAAATTTTATTTTCAAGGCTTAATTTTGTAATTACTCTTAGAAAAAGTCCAGGCAAATCACCTCTGTTATGAGATGCTCCTGCCATGTAGTGTCAAGTCTAAAATGGTTCATCTGAAACCCAGGTACTCTGTCGGTGTGGGTGTGTGTGTGAACTGAGGTCTCTGAAGGTCTGTGTGACTATGCCCAGCACAGACCCTGCAGGAATGAGGGTCCAGCCCCTGAGCTGGTGGGATTTCCTTGGTGTCAGTCCATCACATGTAGGGAATGAGCTTCCCCTGAGAAATTGCTTTGGTTTTTAGCTGACTGCATTGCCTTTTCAAGGTTCGTTTGCATGTGTCCAGCTTTGGGCTTCCAAAGTGCTGACTAGAAGAGCTGTCACTGAAATTACAGGAGGCCTGGATGGTCTCGGAATTTCATGTGGCTTGGAGGAGTTAATTGAGTTATGAGCCAGGAGATGCGGGTGCCTAATCCTGCTGCTATTGCAGCTCATTACACCATCTCCAGGAGATCTCCATGTTTGCCTTTTTCTCAGTGGGCTAATGAAGACTTTCCCTCCACTAAATTTAATCAGAGTGTTGCTTTTTATAACATGCCAGGGTGCTGTAAACGAGGAGGTCAAGTAGAGATAAGTCATTCTCTGTCCATTGCAGTCTTTGGATGACAGGCAGTAGGTGAAGTTGTGGCCAAGAAATGATTATCCAGGACATTCCCTGAGCACAGCTGGTGGGAGAGAGCAGGACCTGGATGGGTCTGGGCTTGCAGTTACAGGTAGACCTCTGCAGAGCACGGAGTGAGAGAAGGGCCGTGGCTGCCAAACTTGGAATGTTCACAACTGAACAGTGTTTTATTTCCTACTGGGCTCTGTGTGTGTTTGTGCCATCCCTGAAGTTGAGACAAACTGTCCCAGCTCCTTGGAGCTGTGATTGGATGACAAATAACAGCACATTTTTACTCAATATTGCACATTTCCTGTAAGAACAAGGGCAGAAAAAGTACTCTTGGTCAGATCTTCATGAATAAAGAACATTCTGTACCTTGGAATTGGAAGAAACCTGAGAGCAGGGGTGCTTCAGAGGAGGGTGCTTAAGAGCACTTAGCCAGTAAGTGACACGGGTTATAAATTTTCCTTGCAAAAACACAGTTTTCTCTTAAAAAGCATCTGTATTTCTCCTCAATTGGCTCCAATCAAAATGCATTTCTTTGTGACAGGCAAATGGGAAAGGTGGTTTTAACACAACTGCAGTTTGTACAGGTTCTGTCAGCTGTTACTGAAAATGTGAGAGTTTAGACATTTAAGGTAATAAATGTTCTATTTTATGTGTCATTCTCAATTCTTGCAATCCACATTTGTCCAGTTAAAGCAGGAAAAAAGTCTCTGGGAGCCTTTGAACTGGTCTGTGTTAATGCTTGGACTGAAGGCAAAGGTCCAGTTTCAGAACTGTTAGAGATTTTCAGTCCCAGGTTAGGAAAATTGCATTAGTAGACTTTGCCATTTACTTACTATTTTTTTTTTGAGTAGTAACTCCATAACCTCAGGGGATGAGAGCAAAAGTGATTGAGGTAATTTGTGATATTGAGGCTTCACTTTCTGGGTGTGCAGCCTGGGAAGGTTTGCCTGTGAGAGTCTGCTGGTGTATCAACTGTGTCCTTTCTTCTGCCTTTCCCACAAAACCCAAAGAAACACCAAAACAAAACACTGCTGATGTTTTACTCTGCTCTGGAAGGACTCCTGTACCCCTCCCATGGTACTGGAGGCTCAGAGCACAGGTTTTCTTTCAGAATTTGGTTTAACTCAATTCTTTTTACAGACCTGGGACTTGTGTGTGGCTGCAATAATTCGTTTAAAGTGAATTGGTAGAAATACAACAAGCCCAATGTATTTCCTGCATGATCTGGAAGTGTTGGAGGGATCAGCAGGGCACCAGCACAGACACTTCTCTGGGCTCTGGAGGGGAAGGGGTGTTGTTCTGATCCAGGGTCTGTTCCCCCCGGGCAGCAGTTGGTCCATCTTCCATATTTTCATGGTGTGCACACCGGGAATTGCTTGCTGTCATTCCTCGAGCCTGGTTTCATATGCTTGTCTCTCCACTCAATTTATCCTGTATTTAGAGTGCTGTGTTCTCTCCACCAGCTCCTGAGAGCAGTTCAAGGAGCTCTGGTTTAATTCAGAGCTCCTGCCCCACCCGAAGCCGACGGCTGCAGGATTGTCTGGAGCTCAGTGGATCGATCAGATCCTGGGGGAAAACCCCCAGCAGGGGAATTTGACCTGCTTGTTTTGAAACTCCTCACTGATACCTAATGACCAAGTTACAGCTCAGGTGGAGAGACCCTAATATACCAGCCGAATGATACTAAAACTAGTTTCCATATGAAAAATGGAGGTTTTCTTAAGCTTTTGTGTTTAAAGTTTATTACACCTGATATCAAACAAAATCAAACAGCCCCTTCTGACTAATGCTATCCCTGTCCCTAATTCTGTGGGTCAGTGAGCCAGTTAAAGCTTATTTGTGCTCGGTGGAGGGTGACAGATCCTCTGCTGAAGCCACAGCAGAGGGGCACAGAGAAATCTGGAGCACTTGTGCCTGAGCTTTCCGCTTTATTAGCGATGTAACAGTACTGCCCAGGAAATAACAAACTGATGGGCATTTTCTAGAATGAAATTCAAGTCTTGTAATTAGCAAAGAGAGGATTCTGTGTGTGTTTGGTAAGCAGAGTTGTCTTGGTGTTAACTTAAAATAATACAAACTCTCACTGTAAATCATCAGCAACCGAAACTCTCTGCAGTGTACATTTAGATCCTGACCTTTGCCTTGGAAAACATGGATGGCAATACAGTTCATCTGTGGGGAAAGGAGCTTTGGTGCCAAATCTCTGAAACCCTCAGGGTGATGGCTACTGCTGTTGGGTGGCTCTGGATGGTGAGACTCAAGGACAAAGCAAGACCATGTTGATGGTGCATCAACACCCTAAACAGGAAACTTGGCTGAACTTTCCTCTTTTGTTAATACTTTCCCTCAAATGTGTGTTTTCCCTTATTTATCTCTCCGTGTCAGCACCAGCAATCCCTTTTGGCATTCTGCGTGACAGGTTTGTGCAGAGGCTGCTCCCGAAATCCCAGCCTGTCAGGCAGGTGGTGGTTACATCTGCAGCCTGTGCTCTTCACTCTCTCCCTGTCCCAGCCTGGGATCCAGCAACATATTCCAGCTTTAGTGAGTGTCAGAGTGAAGGTTTTTATGCTGATGTTGTTCAGGTGTTTGATAGACTGAATATTGTGTTTGAAAATGACAAGAACATGTACCCCTAGCCAAGTGAAAGGGACACACAGGCAGGAAGGGTAAGAATGATCAAGGCAGAAGTGTGTCTCTAATTCTTTGTATTTCCATAATACAAATTCCAGAGGAAGTCTTGAATAATTGAATAATTATTCAAGGTCATTAAAAATAATTTTCATAGAGAAAAATAATTTTCAGTGAGGAAAAATTAAGTTATGAAACTTGTTATGGTTGATTTCAGTGAGGTTAGTTCTTGGTAACATCCTTGAAAGCATAGAACGTGTCTCAGCATTCACATAAATGCACAAAAAATAAAGATGTTAAAAATTATTAATCCCCCTACACCCCCTATTCATTTGCATATATAACCCTCTATTTTGGGGGGAGCACGGGGAGATCTCTCTAGGTAGTTCACAGAGTTCTGGAAAGGTGTTGCTCTTCCTTCTCCAACAGCTTCTGAAGTCAGTCCTGGCTTAAAAGCACCGTCAAATCTGCTCTTAAAGTGAACAGATTAAAAATGAAGTGAAGACAGGCTGTGATAGGGAGGAGGTTTCAAAGCCCTCTGTGCTGTGATGGGCTCCAGTGGCAGCAGCTGACTGGGGGGTCAGAGGTGTGACAGGCCCACCTGAGGGCTCCTCTCCGGCTCCGGCCACTGAGAGCCAGTTCTGTCCGATGATTTGCTCCCTCTACGCCGTTTAGTGTTTCTCCTTTATTCTGCCACGCACCCTTGTTATCTCAGACATCTATTTCAGCTACAGGTTCGTGTCTGTAGAAGTTTTCTCCTTTGTGTTTATGTCTCCTGTCAGCCTTCAAGCACTTGATTTTTGCGGGGTTTCTTTGCTATTCACGCATTCTGAGTATTTCTCAGTGAAATTGTTGAGGTTATTTCCTGTCTCTAAATGCCTGTTGTCAGGTACCAGCTGTCTTTGTCACTGTCTATAGAGTTGCTTGCAAAAGTTTTTCAGATCTTTTCTTTCTTCCTGTTCCTTGATAAATTTATCCTGACAGTCCTCTCTGTACATTAATCTTCTCTGAATAGCTTGTTCACATGAGCTTCCGTAATTGATAGCCTCGCCTGGGCCTAAAATTATTTAACCTGTCAAGCTCTTTTCTTTCACCACAACACTTAGATCTTATTCTTCTTTTGTTATGGCTCTCGATTTTGTTTTAAAAAGAGTAATTGTGAGCCTGTAGGGTTTTTATTTTTAGGCAGTCTATTGATGAAGACCTGAAGTTCCTTAAATGATGAGGCAATCTGTGTGCCTTATCTTCAGGGCTTCTCCTGAAATCCCACAGGGCTTTCTTCATTGGCCTCACTATTAGAATGATCTTCAGCAGCAGCAAAGAAAAGACTCCATAGTTTGCATGCCCTCAGTTCATTTTTTTTGTGGCATCAGAATTTCTGAGTGTGTTTCTCGGTGCCTGTGGAGTTCAGATCCATTGCAGGCACTGCAGCTTTGCCTGCTGCTACTGATTGATGGAGCTCTTCTGATTGGCCTCTGTAACTGAGGGTCTGGCTTTTAATGGCACTGTTTCACCTCCTCCATTGGCACAGCTGTTTCTCCTGTGTTCCTGCACCTCTCCCTGAGCCTGACCATGTGCCATGGACTGACATCCCCCACCTCACCCCCTGTAACTTTTCTTGTGGTTGGCATTGGTGACCTCTCCATTCTTGAAGATCTTCCTTCAGTCATTTTTCTTGCTCCCATTTCATTCCTGGAATAATTTAGTGATCTCTTCTTGGTGTCACCTGACTAGAATTCACATTTGATTGTTTTGCCAGGTAGAACGTCAGAATGTTCTGATGTGTTTTTCTATTCCAAACACCTTCCTACAGTTTCTGAATGTATAGTAGATACTGAAAGTCCTTCCCCGTCAGGGTGGTGAGGCCCTGGCACAGGTTACCCAGAGAGGCTGTGGCTGCCCCAGGATCCCTGGAAGTGTCCAAGGCCAAGTTGGATGGGGCTTGGAGCAACCGGGTCTAGTGGAAGATGTCCCTGCCTACCGCAGGAAGTGGAATTGGATGAGCTTCAAGGTCTCTCTCGACACAAACCATTCATTCTGTGATTCTGTCTTAGGTTTGCTTTTATTCTGTGGCACTGTGGCAGAGCTCAGACCCAAGTCTGAGAGGGGCTGATCAGAACCTCAGACTCTTGCAGGCCAACCTGGTGTTCCAGGGCATGATCAGTTTTGCTCCAAGTTTCCCTGTTAGAAGCTTGTTTTGACAAGATTAGTTCTGCTCCTCTTTACACAGTGTTTTGTGCAGTGTTTTGCTGTATGTCTTTGTAGTTTTCTGTGTGGCTTCCCATATCATTGTGTCATTGGAGAATTGAGCTTGGAAGGGCCTTTGGGAGATGTGGAGCTCAGTTGCTGGTTCAGGCCAGCTCTGAGGTCCCACCAGGTCACTCTGTGCATTATTGTACATGTATAGTACATATATCTGTGTGTGTGACTGGTGTGTCTGCTTCCTTTTCCTCTCTTCCTTAATTCTGACCAAGGGATACCTTTCTAAATCAACACGTGCCATGGTGTTGGTGCTGTCAAGGCTGTGTTTAACAGTCAGGATTCTGCTTTTATACTGAAATTTCTCATTCACGCTGTGCATTCCATGAACTTCCAGCTTTTGTTCAACCAATGAGGGCACTTGGTAGGTTTTCCTTTCTCCATGTTATAATCCGTGTTAGAATAATCTTGCCCCTTTTCTCCTACCCAGATTTTGGGCCGGGTTTTGTTCTCTCCTGTCTAGGTTGCCTAAGCAAGAGGGTAGAATGATGTGCTTGTTGGTGTTTGTGGAAAGGACTGGAAGCATCTGGCCTTACCCTAATTCAGGTAGTGCTGGACTTGTGTTCTCCAGGAGTGTTTTGCAATTACAAAGTCTAATCCACTCACTGGTGAGATTCATGAAATATGTCCTATTAGCAGAAGTGTATTTTAAGCTGTTTCACACCTCTGCTGCTCCAGCAAATGATGCTGAATAATGCTGGGGAGAAGGAGCTGTGATAATTTAATGAAGTATCCACAGATGGCTGGACTTATTAATTTTTTAACAGGGTTGGGGTGAGAAGCTGATGCACGAACAAAATATGCGGCATCTTTGTGATCCGCTGCGTTGCTGAGGGGTAACAGATGTTGGAGCCATCCTAACAATAGGGAATCATGTTTCTGTTCTCTTGTGTGCCTGAAATCCTCACACTTCCCCAGAGGCTGTTTGGATAAAGGAGTAATAGCTCTGGATTTGTCATGAGCTCAAATTTGCTTAGGCAGACAGGAATGGGAAGAAATTAAAGTGTTTTAGAATTGTGAGTAATTTGGGGGATCGCTCCCGGAGCAGTTTAACTGGGAGGATGGAGGTGGGAGCTGGAGGGTGGCACTGGTGGGAGATGTGCTGCTGCAGTTGGTTTAGGCTGGGGCAAACGATGAGGACTGTGTGAGTAACTCAGGCAACAGTGGATTTTTCACAGCTGGTGTAGAGCAGGAGAGAATTTTGGGAAACCTGTCAGCTGCTCCTGTGCTTTGCTTTTTCCATAATGCATTAGAAATAATCAGGGGAATAACAAGGAAAACGTTTGCTGAGCACATCGAGATGTCATCGAAAAGCCTGAAACCAGCTTAGGGAAGCAGTTAATGGCCCAAACGTGTAATGGGTGTGTTTTTAGAGCTGTTTAATGCTTATACAAAGTGTTCTCTTAAATTCCAGTCTGTGCAGGAGCAGTAGAGGAGAGACTCACATGATGAAAAGCCTTGTGACCACATAGGGAAGGGGTTTTCCTCTGCGGCCTTCTGTTCCCTAAGGACAAGGAGGTTGTGCTCTTTTGTTATTGCTGTTTGGCAGTGTTGGTTTGGCAGGATTGATCCCAGAAGGTTCGTAGGATTCTAAGGGGGATTGTGTATGGCAGTAGCGTCCGTGTCAAATAAAATGGGGCATTTCCAGTGGCTGCAGACAGTGTTTAGAGCGAAGGCAGGAAGGGCTCTGGACTTGATTGCAACACTCGTGTGAGTGAGCTATTTAGTAGCTGTTGATTATGGAAGGGCTTTTTCTTTCAGTCTCCTTGGAAATGATTGGCACTGGCCACAGTCACAGAGAGGCTGCTGAGCTGGATTGGCATCAGGGCAGTGAATTCCTCCACTTGTGCAAACTATAGGAGATGAAATACTGGCTCCATTGATGGCAGCAGACGACAGCCAGAATTTTAACCATCTGTGTTTTCCAGGAGCATGGGAATTATTGCTCTTCTAGGCACATCTTTTTCAGAAATGGAGACAATGGGCCACAAATCTCAGTAAGGCTTAGACTGGGAATGCTGATTGAATGCACCCCATTTGCATTAATAGATTGTTCATTCACATTCCTACCATTGTTCTGGGCTTTGATGAGGGGATGGGAGAGACAAAAGGAAAGGAGAAAATAGGGACAGAGTTGGCTTCCCCACCTCCTTCCCATTTGCATTGTCCTGGCAGAAAATGTAAAGTTTGTGATGCGTCTAATTCCCCTTGTATGCTGTGAGAGTTGCACTGTTGCTTGTGTGTTTACCGCCTGTGTTTAGAGAACATTCCAAAAGGAAAATCATCCCTCCTAAATTGAGTTTATTAACCTGTGTTCTGCTAGGTCAGTAGTATTTTCCTTTGGTGTCCTAAAATCGATACATAATGTATGTGTGCTGACACAGAATGATTAATGTGTGTACAAACACCAAAAATTGTCTTTAATATCAGAACCCCAAAGTGTCATTTATCATTGCATTCATTTGCCAAAAGATGGGGTGACATCTTCAACTGGTTGCTCTGCAGTGTGTGGGTGAGGAGTGGGGGCTGCTCCCGCCTTAGCAATGTACCTTCCATCCCTGGGAGTGTCCAAGGCCAGGTTGGATGGGGCTTGGAGCAACCTGGGACAGTGGAAGGTGTCCCTGCCCATGGCAGGGGTTGGAACTGGATGGCTTTAAGGTCCCTCCCAACCCAAACCGTTCTGGGATTCTCATTTGCATTACATCTTCTTGCTTTATCTTGTTGATTGAAGTGTTTGGGAAATACAAACTATTGAGAAAAAAGGCACCAACTTTTTAAAAATCTATTTTTACAGTATTTTTTAATGTGTTTCTTGTGGTAAATTGAAAGACTGAATTGGCTTACATGGTAATGTATTGAAGAAAGATTATAGAAAGTCAAGGAAATGCAGGCCTGGGAGTCAATAATTGATATTTTGAAGAGGAAAAGAGCAGCTCTGTAATGGAAAGGTTCTGGACTTGCAGATGGGAAGGTATTTTCTGGTTGTGTTCTGCTGCAGGAGGTGTGCCAGCACTGCAGGACCTGCTCCTGTATTTATAAACAGGTCTCTGAATTAATAGTAATTAAGGCCTGTATTTGGAGTGCCTTTTGTAATCCATCATTATTGTTTTGTGGTCGTGTGTTGGCCAAAGCAAAAGCTCCTCCTCCACAGTGGAGGCTTTTAAGCAGTGCAAATTGCCAATAATTGTAGAATAAGAGAAAATTACTCTTTAGGACAAAATTATAGCCTAGGTTAAAATGTATATTTTAAAAACACACAGAACTATGATGAAATAAGGGTTTTTGTGGCGTTTAAGATGACCTGGAAAATCAACTGTAATTTCGTTGCCAGTGAGCAATGAAACCATGTTAAATAAAGCTTATTCAGCTCAATGGAGCACCTGCACACACCAAAATGCACAAAGCCTGTCTTGTCCAGGAAGTGAACAGTACTTGTAAGGGGTTGAATTAAGGCATATTTGAGCTTCATGTTAAAAATTGCAGGGCTTTAGTGCTGCAGGAACATTGTCACTTGTGCTTTAAGTTGCCAGTGTGGTCGTTGTACAAGTGGTGGTTTGTGGAGCAAAAGGGGCAGGTGAAAGTAGAGCTCAGGGGCTCACCTGGCGAAAGCAGGAGATCCAGGACCCCCTTCCAGGCTGGGGGAAGAATTGCCTTAATGTGCAGGTCTCTTAATAAAGGAGAATATTGAAATGGATAAGAATCAGATGTAATTATGAACATTTAATTGGTTATGTCAAGAAGGAGATTTTCAGAAAGGAAAGATGCCTCCAGAGACCAGGGGTTAGAGGATCCTGGTTAATGTCCTGATCGGCCATTTAGCTGTAAAAAAAACATATTTACCTGCAAAATTAGCAAGTGTGGCACATGCAGGAGACCTTGGTACGATGGCTGTGGCCTGGAGAGTCTCACAGGAGGAATTAACTAACACTCCAGACTGGCTAATGGTGGAGTGTCGTAGCACAGAGAGCAAAATCAGGCACGTACAGGGATGTCCCTGGGATTGGGCTGGGCTGGGATAGAGGGATGGGGGATTTAGGAGAGAAAAGGAGGAGTTAGTGGGTTCTGGGATTGATTGTAACCTGCCAGTGTGCAGAGAGCCACTGAGGTGGTTCAGTGTTTCAGGGAGATGTTTACAGTAGACACAGAGGAGCAGCTTTGTAGTATTGCCATAGATGTTTGTGATCTTAAATTACAGTAGGCACTTAAATTTGTCGTTCTGCTGGTGGGTCATGGTGGGAGAGGAGGAGACATTGAACCAAAAGAGGTTCTGACTGGATTTAGGAGCAGATTCTGTACTGTGAGGACAGTCATGTGTTAGAACAGGTTGTCCAAGAGCTGGACAGTCTCCATCCGTGGGGATATTTGGGATCTGACTGCACAAATCCCTGGGTAACCCTCTGACCTTGTAGCTGACTCTGCTCTGGCTGGGTGCCTTCCTGCCCAGATTATCCTGCCATTCTGTGTCTTTTAAAGGTGGATGGGATGTTAGGGGAATGAGGGAAAGGAACTAAAGATTGTAGCTTCATTAAGCAGGAGGAAAGTTGAAAGAAAGAAGTTGTGATGTTTATTTCTACGAATACCTTAGAGGGAGAGAGTAATGGATAAATATCAAAGATGCAAAATAATTAATACCAAAATAAGGTCAAGATCAAAGGACCAGAAGTTGGTTGGTGATACAGTGGGAGGGGAAATCAGGAACAGAAAGTTTCTCAGAGGACAGAAGGAACCTCCAGGTATTATTCTGAGCTGGGAGAAAGTGGGTAACACTTGGAGATGAGCCTGTACAAGACCATGGAAGGAACTGCTTGACAGGACAGGCGTGATTTGTGTGTTGGAAATCTGGGTGTTGGGGTTCAGTCTGGCTGCTCCCGGGCTGTAGGAAGGTCTCTGGTGTGGCCCTCCCTCCCCAGTTAGACAGAGGTTTTATGCTCAGTCTGTGTTCCCTGTACATCAGCCAGAGATCTGGCAGAGCTGGAGAGCAGGTTTTGGTCTCTCACATGAGAGTTTGTGGATTCTGGTCTTTTACTGTAGGTCTGTGTTTAATAGGGGGTGTGAGGCTGGTGTTCTGTGGGTTTGCTCACATAACTCTGCTGTGGGTTGGCTTTGATTGCAGGGCACCACAGCTGGCGCCTTTGGCCTGGTTCAGGCTTATTTTTCTGTGGGAGAAAACAGCAGTTTTGTTAAAAGTATGTATTAAAATTTGTACTTAAGTGGGTGCTAATAATGAACAATTCTACGGTCCAAATAAAGAAGTTTTTCATTCAAGTGAGAAAAGCCTGAACATGTGACATCATCACATGTTGCTTCTTGCTGCTTCTACAAAGATTTCGACAAAAACCAGAGAGCAAAGATCTGATGGTTTAGAAAAATCACAAAAAACCTGAGGGATTTTCTTGAAAGCAACGAGGGGTCCAAGCAGGAAATGATAGAAAATACCATTTAACTTAAGAAGTGCATGTATTAGATAGTTTATTAAGCAATCAAAGGTGGTGAATGTGGACAGGGGGGACTGGAGGAGATGGAGTTTTGGCACCAGCGTGTCACTGGTAACAGATGTTGGTGGCAAGCTCGAGAGGTGGAGAGCTCATCTGTCCTTTTCTGCCCCTTCACACTGAAGAGCCACAATGTTTTCCAAATCCACGGGTGTTTTGCATCCTTCAACATCAAGTTGAAGTGTCTGATCTGAGTGATTGTTTATTATGCCTGTTTGAAGGAAGAAGGAATCATAAAGCACTAAACTGTGTACTTAAAAAATGGAGAAAAAAGTTGCTCCAATACTGGTACCTTCTCAGTGCATCCGTGATAGGTGTTAAGTGAGACAGTAAAAGTACTGGTCTAAACTGTTTGGAAAGGAGTTCAGTGTCTAAACCAAGGTGAAAGACTCATCTTCACAAGAGACAAATGCGAATTCTTCCAGTTGAGTCAAACTTCTGAAAATGGAAGGTCATGAATAAGGGATTTCACACTCAGACTTGCTGGAGGAAGTGGGAGAGGTGAGAGCTGACCTGAACTGTCCCAGCCTCACTCATGGATAACCATGAAGTGTTGCCTGTGTTTGATGAGAGCTTGTGTTTGTGTTTCTGGCTGAGGATCTCGTCTGGGAGCTGGAGGTTCTCAGATCCCACCCTCAGGTTCTGCTTTGTTGTGAACATTTTCTTGTTTCTAAAACTACTTTTGTTAGTAAATCAGCACTTCTGTTATCACTGAAGCTGTGGCTGTCCCATCCCTGGAAGTGTTCAAGGCGTGGTTGGATGGGACTTGGTGCAACCTGAGATAGTGGAAAGTGTCCCTGCCCATGGCAGGGGGTGGAATGAGATGAGCTTCCAACCCAAACCAGTCTGGGATTCCATGGTTGTTGGGTTTCTTTGCCTTTACACCATCCACGTTTAGCACTGTGCTATCAGCTGTTATGTTTATTTGAACAATTGGAGAGCAGCTTCATTTTTCCAAACTGCATTCACAAGTCTTGACTTGAACGTCAGAGCTTTGGTGTCACCTTCAGACCACTTCTACTTTGTTACTCTTTTAATTTCTGTGCAGGTCTTCCCCGGTTCACGAGCCAGCCGGAGCCCACGGCAGTGCCCAGAGGAGGCAGCGCGGTGCTCAACTGCGAGGCCAACGCGGACCTGGCGCCATTCGTGCGGTGGGAGCAGGACCGGCAGCCGGTGCCGCTGGACGAGCGGGTGCTGCAGCTGCCCGGCGGGGCCCTCATCATCAGCAACGCCTCGGACGCCGACCGCGGGCTGTACCGCTGCCTCATCGAGGGCACGGCCATGCCCAAGTACAGCGACGAGGCCGAGCTCAGCGTCCTGCCAGGTACTCTGGGGGGCTCTGCTGTTCCATGGGGCTCGTTCCTTGCCTGCCGTGCCCGAGCTCTTGGCAGCGGTGGGAGACGGGCTGGTCACACTCGTGTGCCTGCTTGCCACGTTTCATGGTTCGGCTTGTAATGGATTTTGGGGAAAGGCTTGTTTGCAGAAGTCCCACGCTTACTTCCATTGTGACATGATGCAAAGGGAGCACTGAGTGTTTCTTTGAGTACAAATGTTTGGGGATTGGAGTTTCTCAGGTCGAACCGCGTGTTTCAAGTCCTGTTGAATTCCCCCAAAGAAACTGGAGCTGAGTCTCTCGCTCTTAGGATGCTGAAGCTGAGGTGCTTTTAATTGTCCCAATATTCAGGAAGTTCTGACTGTTTAAACAACGGGCCCTGGAAGTATCCAACCCTAAAAGGGGATGACTTTATTTTGGAAGGTTTAGTTACACTTATTGTGCTGAAATGTTGAGATATTTTTATAAGAACAGAAGTTCAGCACTGATGTCAGGTGTTGGTACACTTGGTGTGTTCTGTTCCCAGTGGCTCTTACACAGAGCTGTGTCACCAGCTGTTCAACACAAAAGTCACCAAGAGCTGCGCAGGAATGTGGATTGTGCTTTTTCAAACTAGGGAAACAGGGGCTCTATTTTTTATGGGGTTTCTTAATTGTTTCCAGAGCTGTCTGTCCTAAATTTATCCTCCAGTTGGAATTCTGGTTCAGTTGTTCCTGCTTGGAGAAATGCTGGAGGAGTTGCTGAATTTCCATCCTGGGAGGCCTCCAGGGTTAGGCTGGGCTCTGTCGTGGTTGGCCTGACCTGGCACGGGCAGCAGGTGGTGGCACCTTCAGGGGTCCCTTTCAGTGAACAGTTCTGTTTCTTGTCACTGTGGCACTTTTCTTCCTAAAAGGCTGAAATAGTCTTTAAAATGCTCCAGTTTTACAGTTGCAGCTCTCTGTTGAAATTGGGTTGCTTGCCAGGCTTGGGAATGAATCATGCTTGAAGTAGGGATTTGTTTTGTTGAGTTCATGAGGCCTTTCTGAAGGGAAAGCCTCGTCTCCTTCAACTAAGGATACAGGTTTTGAGGAGCAGCACTCTTCGAAAAGATGCTTAATTGAATTACTGCGGTTTGGATTGCCTTTGTGTTTCTGCAGCCCTTCAAATGCTCAGGACTTCTCTGATTTTTGGCGATTAGAGATTTCTTGATAAAGTTCCATGTGCATTGATCTCTTGGATTCTTTTGCCTCCAGATGCAGTTTACTTGCTTTTGTAGGGCTTTGCTGAAGGTGATTAAATAAAATTCTGTTAGGGAATACAAATGATGCTGTTTCTTTGCTTGGTCATGAATCTGAAAGTATCAATAGTGAAGTTTTGTGAAATCCCTCCCGGCAGACTCTTTTAAAACGTGGGATTAAGCTGTTGAAGGGAAAGCTCCCTTAATCTTGAGTGGCCCCATAATTGATTGTTGCGTCTGAGATGTATTTGAAAGAAGGATTTGAATTAATCTGTTCTTTATTCAGTTTATTCCCTTTTTAAATTGTTATCTGATATGTACCTGACAGTGACCCCATCACTCTGCTCCCAGTCTTGGAAATACACCCAACACACACTTGAATTTATATCCATGGACAATGTTCTACTTCTTAAATATTCTGCTTCTTCCGGTACCAGGCTGCCACTGAGCAGGAGGGTTCATTTCTGAGCTCTGCTCCTTAATAGCAGGTGCTTTCAAACATAGAAATACAAAGGAAAAAGTAACCCACCATTTTTGGATGCAGTTTCCACTCCCCTGGGAGCTGGACTCCATTCTGGGAGCCTGGAGCAGTGATGGGTTGTGACTCTGGGGGAACAGTCCAGCTCCTCTCTCCTGTCAGGATCAGTGCTGCCTGGCTGTATCCGTGTTCCTGGCGCAGGCAGAGCAGTTCCTGCTCGCAGGGAACGTGGGCAGAGCCATGGGATGGCTCGTGTGTGGGCCCCAGACAGATGGTGAGATCCAGGGCTGTTCAAGGCTTGGCTGCCTCTGCCTTGGATGGCTCTGAAACAGGATTTCCACCCGTTCTGCTCCTCTCAAATCCCTGGCAGCCTCCTCGTGCTGTACCTCGGAGCACGTGCGTGCCCTGAGCTCAGGGCTGTAAACACTCGGGAGTATTTTTAGCATTTTGAGCTCTAGAACACCAAAGCAACAACTCTCAGAAATGCCTGCGAGTATCACATCAGGCCCAAGTGAGACACAGCCAAGTCTGAGTGTGATGAGACACAGAATGTGCTTCAGAGAGCAGAAGCAGAGGAGGTACCGAAGAGTCTGCCCCTATTTAGGTGGCCAAGAATAATTGGAGGGCTTGTCTAGGTCTGGAGCTTTGCTGTCATCACACCTACAAACACACATTTGAGACTGAGAGTGCAGGAATTAGTGCAGCATGAGCAGTGAGAGTGACTCACACACAGTGGGAGTAACTAACTCAGCCCAAACCTGTGCCTCGTGTGTGCTACTCATTCACTCTGGTTATGGCGCAAGACAGAGACAGAGGGTACAAACTGTAGTAACACACTGAGTAAATGTGCACTTGGCTTGTGCTTGTTCTTGAGGTGGGGGAGAAAAGGGAGCAAACTCCTCTCCAGCCCAATTCAGTGCAAAACTAATTCAGAGGATTCCCTGTTTTCCTAAGGATGGAAAACCATGTTGGGATGTCAGGCTTGTGTTACTTCAGTGTGCACGGCCTGGTTTGGTTTTTTTTTTTTCACTTAGGGTGGCTTTCTGCTGCAATAATTTAATTTTCCAGTGTGTAAAAGCACTTCCTCAGTAGCTCCCTGGTGGAAGCAGGGGATTGCCTCAAGGCTGGCTGGGCAAACTCACACCTGAACCTTTCTACACTAAATCTCTACCAGTGGTGAAAGTTCCAGTTTCAGGGCTGTGGCTTTGAGCTGAAACAGTTTCCCAGGGAGTTGGAAGAGTGAGAATCCCAAAGGTGGGGAAGGCGTTTGCATGTCTGGAGGAAATGGTAACGAGGCTGGGAGTGGGGTGGTGATGGAATCCTGGGGAGATGCAGGACAGGAATTGGAGGTTTCATTGGTGGTTTTCTGTGACTTGTTGGGTTTTGGTCTGGGGTCTTATCGGTGTTTTGCCGTGTCCAACCCATTTGCAGAGCCGGAGGAGCCGCAGCCGCTGATGTTCCTGAGGCAGCCCTCGTCCCTCTCCAGGCTGAGCGGGCAGAGCGCCCTGTTCCCCTGTGTCGCCGCGGGATTCCCGGCTCCCTCCATCCGGTGGACCAGAAACGAGGAGGAGCTGCTCACAGAAGGGTGAGTAGTGACTGACATCCGTATCTTCATCTAAAGCAGGAATAGGATTTTGGATTAGTGCCCACCTTCCTGAATTTTAAACCAAAGGGAAGTAAGCCAGTTCCCAAATGCTGGAGGGCTCCAACTCTCAGTGTTGGGACAGGGAAGGTAGGCCAGGAGATTTGTGGAACAGTCTCGCAGTATTTTTTTGCAGCCATCTGAAACCCAGAAATCTTACTTGAAGCAGGAAGGTTATTAGGAATGTATTACTTTTAGATTGCCATTAGAATAGAAGAGGCAATTAAGAGGATAAGGACGCTGCCGGAAAACAAAGGCAACTTTGTATTGTGTGTGTGAAGCACTGCACTCCCTTTCTGCAATGAAAATGTCCATTATGCGTCAAAATGTTCCACAGGAGTTTAAGAATAAGTGTTTAAAGTAAAATTACATAATTTCTCATGAAAATAGAATATTAAAATGTTAGGCATGATTAAAAAACAGTGTGGGCTTTCAGAAATGCATCAAGCAAAAACTGTTACGCATTGTCAATGCTGGTGTATTCACTCAAAATAATGTGGTGGAAAATCTATATTAAAAAAGCAGAACAAATCTTATCAAGAGCATTTTTGTCCCTCTAATGAATGTGCTTAGCAGAACCAGGAGATTACAGGAAGACACTTGAATGTTCTCCGTGTCCCCCAAAGTCGCGGGTAGATTAATGGAGACCCAAGTTAATCATGGAACAAGGAGAGGTGAATTGTGGCGTGGCTGCCACAGAGAGCAGCCAGAGCCCTGCACCAGTCTCTGCAGCAGCAGTGATATAATATATCTCTTTTTTGGCAACTCTTAAATTAAAAAGATGCAGGGGCTCGTAATTTGAGCTGTCGTGGCTGGGGGAGGCAGGCGGCCGTGGGGATGAGGAACAGCTCCATGGCCCGGAGCCGGGGCTGGTGTCAGTCTGGTGGCACGGGATTTAGAGCCTGTTGTGTCATCGCTGTGAGAAATCACTCGCCTTCCGAGGCCGGTACAGACCCATCAGAGCTGCTCAATCCAGTGGGATGAAATGTCAGGATAAATGTGCCTGCTAAGATCTTAATTTGTTTTTCTTGTACGTAAAGTGGTGTCGAGTCACATCTTTATGAATTTTTGCTGCCCCCCCCACTCCATCCTTCTCTGGGTTATGGCACGTTCAGTGTTCAGGGAGGGTGAAGCTCACCTGCCAGAGCGCTCTCCTTTTATTTTCTTCTTGGTTTTGGATATACAGAGCTCCCATTTTCCAACCCTCACCTGAGTTGCAGTATTGGAATTCCCTTAGGAGCTCTTCTGTGAGGTTGCCATGATAACCCCTGAGGGCTGCACAGGGGTTTTTAATTCTCAGAATTCAGAGTGAGAAGTTGTACTGGAGGGCTGAGGCATAACATGAGTAAATATACTTGATCTTTATAAGTACACAATTTGAACCAGGTCTGACCTGATTTTCCAGAATATTAAGTGTTAGTTTTTAGTATTATGGCCCTTTGTTACAAGAACAGGTTCCAGTTGACTTTTTAACTCGTTTTCTTTCTTGCCCCCTTTTTTTTCCTAACAGTGAAATGTGTGCTCACTATAGACTTTACTTTTAAGGTGGGTAAAGGAGGGAATTTGATCTTTTCCCCCCTCAGTAGGAGTAATATTCCTTCATTGTTCCCTAAAGTGTGCCAAAGCTCCCAAGTCTGCCGCTTGTGACTGTGGCTTTACAGGAAGAGATTCAAACAGCAGAAAAGAAAGAGTTCTTAAACTCCATTTACCCCAACAGCCATTGTATTATTTGTTTGATTAGAATAACTGGAAAATCTCCAGAAATTAAGATTCTTTGTTGGAGTAAAGCCTGCAGTTACTGCTGCTAAATAGATACCTTAGCTTGTTATGCATGGTCTGTTAGTGTAATTACAAATTAAATCACATTTAATTTATTTTGAAATCCTCTTTTGATAGAAAAGCACGACTTTCCTTAGCGTGGCTTTTCTTTGGCTGAAATAAAAACTGGTCCTTTTCATCTGGGCAGGTTTTAATGTACCTTCTGCCCGGGAAAAGCTCTGAAATGATGGGTTGTGTTTAGACACACACACAGACCAGGCAGTAACATCCATATATGTGGGTATACACACACACACACACACATTTTTATATATATATATATATAGGTACATGTCTCTGTATGGGTGAGGAAACAAAACTTGGATGTTTTGGGCAGGTGTGTCCCTGATTTTGATCCCTTGTGAAATGGCTTAATAAACAACCTTATTTTGACGTTGTCATAACTGTGGGAATTAATCTAATGCAAAACTAAATGTTTTCCTTTCAAGCTGCATTGCTAAGGTGAATATGGATGGGAGCCTGTATTTATAGGAAAAATAGTTGATTTTTAAGGATTGGGAGTGGTGGGACTTTGGAATTAACTACTTGTTATAGAACCTGAAAAAAACAGAGGGTGATTAAATTTGATGGATTATTTGTTGAAGACTGCAATAAGATTTATGTTAATGGATAAATGTGAGTAAACTTGAATGATGACAGTCTTGGCAGTTGTTCAGACAGCCAGCCTGTAATGCAATATATTGTGAAATTAGTTTGCTGTGATAAAATATTTCCCAAATTAATTAGAGTGAAAGAGAAGGAAGCTTTGAGTGCTCGGTGAGAAACGGAAGTGAACGCAGTGCTCAGAGTTGCCACTGTAGTAAAGCTCTTAAAACTTCAAGGCATCCTTTCAGAACTTGCTGAGTTGGAAATTTTAAAGAAATGTAATTGATAGACTGCTGACTTCTTGGTTCTTCATGAGGAAGTCCATCAAAGACTGTGACTTACCCAATTCCACCCAGGGCTTGGGGCCATTCGTATCCTCAGAGCTGGAGAGCAGAGGAGTGTTTGGAGGAGGGTTCTCTGTGCTCCCTCCATCCCTGCGCCCTGCTCGAGGTGCTCTGGGCTTCCAGCTGCTCCTTTGAGACCTTCCTTGCTCTGTGCACAGTTCCAGAGGGAAGATGTCACAGGATGGAAAGTTGGACCCGGTAACGGGCACTGGGAAGGTGTTGGACCTGTGCTGACAGCTTTCTGTGGAGCTGGCTGGCCAGGCCAGCTGGGAATCTCGATGTATTAGAGTCTTCTCAAAACTTCATCCTTTGTAAGGAACGGAAAAGTTCAAACCCTGTTCTAGGCTGAGTTTCAGCTCCATATCCAAGGTTCAGAATCCAAAGGAAGCCCCTGGACTTGCGTTCCAATCCCTGGCAGAGGGTGCGGGGCTCATGGGTCTGTCTCACTGGCACATGAGTTAAGCCCTGCCCATTATCCAGGTGGTTCAGCAGGGGGAATATCCATCCTGCTTTTTCAGCTGGATTTTCCTCCATAAGCTCGGAATGAGCAGCATCTCTGCCAGGAATGTGAGGGATGCTGAGTGAGGTGAAGGCACTGAAGGACAGAACTATTGGAATAACTCTGAGGCCCCTTGCAGGGAGCTTCCTGAAGGAAGATCTGCGGTAGTGTCAGTATTATCTGCCCCACAAGGCTGGGATGGCAATGGTGTGAACAGATTGAAGAGTTTTTCAGATCGGAACCAACTTGGAGCCTTTCTTAAAAAATTTTTAAAAAGCCTTTTCGTAAACATTTAAAAAATTTATTTAAATATCTGGTCTGGGTAAGGATCCTGCTGTGTGAGGGTCAGTTCTTCAGCAAATGCGGAGTCACTTTGTGCTTTGGACAATTCTGAACTTGCACAGTGAAGTTTCAGGTGGCTGGAGGGTTTCAGGAGGGTTTTCAGAGCTTGGGGCACAGTCACAGAGTCTCAAACGTTTGGCAGAGGATCTGCTTTGAAAACTTCCTGGTGTGTGGATCAGCATGTGCTGCAGCATCTATACATTGTGTATCTTGATTTATGCTGGGACACTTCCGTGAGGGAAAGTACAAACCCAGGTGCCACAGATTCTTTACAAAGCTGCAGTAGGTGAGATGATGGATCGGAAATGAAACCATTGGAAGGACTTGAACAGTAACATTTTGACAGGGCTGTTGAAGTGCAGCAAACTCTGCAGTGGGTTGGGGCTGTTCAATTCCGGAAAATTTTCTCTCACTGAAAAAACCCCCGCAGAAAACCATAACGTGGTTGTGCAGTTACCGTGTCCTGCAGTGAGGAGGGGGCACAGCTGAGGAGGCCTCCTGTGCCACGTTCATTCGATGCTGCCGCTCTCTGTACTTGTCTGGTCACATCCATATTCCAGGGTTTTTCCTCAGTCCTTCCCAGGAATCTGTGATATTTTAATTATTACACAATTACTGTTTGCAGGGCTCTCAGAGTGATTGTTACGAAGTGAATTACGCTTGCCCAGCTCAGGAAAGGTTAAACATAGCAGAGTAATTATGGAGATTTTTCTGGTAGTACATTCCACAAAATAATCTAATTTACTGTCTAATTTTATCTACTGTGCTTTACCGAGACAGCAAATAGATTATAAGATGTTTTGGGAATAGTAATTTAAAAGAGGGGAAGAAAAGCCTAAACCTCAGGGTATAACTGGCAGTTTGACTACAGTAGATTAATAAAAGCTCACTGTATTTTGTGATAATGAAACACAAAAAGCCTGCAAGTGAGGCATCCAGAGCAGCTCAGCAATTGGGTGATAGGGCTGTGTGAGTGAGGGATGTATGGAATGCATATGAAAGGCTGGAATTTGATTTTCCTCTTCCCTGACATCTGAATGATCAATCTTTGTTGTTTTTAATGACACTTCAAATTATGTTATCGCTTTTATATTAAGCTGATTCTTTGTCTCCAACATCTGAAATCTGATTTCTTCACTCTTTTGTGGAAATACTTCAGTGTCCTTACAAAATTAAGATGTTTTTACTTTATTACAAAGGCTGTTTTCATTTAAGGCCAGAATTTTTTTGCAGCTGATGCATACAGAGGGAATCCCCAAGGAGTTTGTTTGCTTCCGTTGAACTTGTGTTGGATCACATATTGGTACACTGGACTCAGCTCTAGGTTTCCATGGGGAAAATCATCCAGGAGAATAAAACCACGGCACACAGGTGTGATGGCTGGTTCTTGCCAGAGGAATTCCTGCAAGTGCCACCATGTTACAGGTGGTTTGGGAGATCCCCTCTGGCAAACTCTTTTTGCTTTAGTGACACCACCAGTAATTTTTGATAGTTTTAGTAGCATCTTAGCTGCTGGTTCATAACCACACTAGTCTGGTGCCTCACCATGCAGGTGTTACTTTTCCAGTGGCAAAAGGAGTATCCTAAGGCAGGTGTTGCTTTGGGATGAGGAACAGGGGTGGATTTTCTGCAAAAGGCACTAATAGCCTCAGAAGGCCATGGATTTCCCAGCAGCCTTTTACCATTCCTTTGGGGTTTGACAGGCTCAGCTCCTCCCTGTGTGTGTCCTGGCGGTCCCTGGCATATCCAGCAAGTGTCCCAGTCGGCTCCAGTTCTGCCTGTTTTCATCCCAGGCCTCAGCATGTTCTTTGCTACTCAGGTTAACTCCACAAAGGAAAGAACAACTAATCAAAGCATCTGTTTCACATAATAAAAGAAGGTAGAAAAGCCCAGGCTTGTCTCACTCCTGTATTTTTCTTTAGGCCTGGTTTTAGTGCAGCCTTGCCATGTCCCACACGTAAGCCTCAGTGACATTCCCACCATTTGGAAAGCTCTTCATATGTTTTTTTAAATGCATATCTTCACTCAGATTCCCTGCACTTCTTCCAGACAAACCGTCCTGTGGTCCGCCTGTCACTCAGGGGGACAGGATGGCTTTCCTTACAGAACACCTGGATAGGGTCATCCCTGGTTGCTTTTAAGACTGGTTTCCGTCACTTAATTCCAGTAATGGTTTTGCTTGCTCTGCTTTTAAATGCATTGAATCAAGCGTTTGATCAGCAATTATAGAAGTACCATAAATCAATATTTATGTGGTATTTAATGAGATGAGCCAGAAGTCTTTGTGTCCCAACAATTTCCCTTTCCAAGTAGGTGAGGATTGGCCCTACCAACACAATTCTAGGAATTTCAGTGTGGTTGGTTTTTGTGCACTGGCCACTCTCTGTGGAGACCAAAATCAATAGTTGTAATGTACTTTTCAGTTCCTGTTTTGACAGAATTCAGTCCCTTCCTGCCCACAAGCTGT
Organism: Acropternis orthonyx; assembly: GCA_035583155.1. Classification (NCBI taxonomy): domain Eukaryota; kingdom Metazoa; phylum Chordata; class Aves; order Passeriformes; family Rhinocryptidae; genus Acropternis; species Acropternis orthonyx. Next base: position 18,950,821 of record JAWWEU010000017.1, read on the forward strand.
GGCTCAAGGATACCAGGCAGGAGCCCCCAGGGAGACTCTTCCAGCTGGAAAGAAAGATTCTGGGTCAACATCCAGGCACAATTTGTGTCTTGGCTTGGGGTCTTTTGGCATTTGGCCCTTGGCATTTTACTGTGGAAACTTGGAGTGCTGGAGGATCTTGGAAGCCTCTTGTACAAATGTGTGGGATCGGGTAAAGGGCAGTGGTGGCTGGGTGTGGCCGGAGGCTGAGGGTGATGCTCGGAGCATCAAATGCCGTGTTTATCCACTACATTTACCACCAAAAGTGGATGTTTATAAGGGCTGCAGCAGACACCCTTCCCCTGCCCTTCACAAGTCAGGGGGGAAATGTTGTACAGGACACTTTGTCACCTGATGAATTTGTATTTTGGATTTTTTTAACCTGTGCCTTTTTCTGAAATATTTGATCTCACAGAAACGGCTTTTCTTTGCACAGAAATTCAATTACTGTACGCTGTATAAGGTGCATTGCTGTTCCTTGTGCTGTAAGGTCTGTCACGTTGTATTCGCTCGGCTTTCAGCAATAAGTCATTCCAGCTGCATCTGCAAAACGCATTCTTTTTAATGATGTGGTTACGAGACTTCATTTTTCTGCAGTTCTGGTCGCTCTTGACTAAATACCTTGGCTCACATTTAATTAAGAACAACTGAAGCCGCAAGTGCGAGAAGATGAGCTGCTCTTGTGGAATTGATAGGGTTGAACTTCACTGTAAATGTGAAGCCGAGGTTGGAATTTGATCGTGTAATTAAAAATGCTCTCGGTGTGCCTGGCACCCAGCTCCGGGCTGCTGTCTGTGCAGTGACGTGTGTCCCTGTGCCGCAGGTCCGGGCGGTTCCAGCTGCTGGCCGGGGGCTCCCTGGAGATCCGGGACGTGGCTGAGGGCGACGCCGGCACCTTCACCTGCATCGCCGAGAGTGGCAACGACACCGCGGCGGCTCAGGCAGAGCTCACAGTGCAAGGTAGGGCAGAGACTTCATTTCCAGAGACAGCCCCGCTCCAGGTGCCTTTTCACAGGAGTTTCACTCAGTGCTCTGTTAAAGACTCTGTTTTACCTGGGTAAAACCCGTGGTGGGGGTTTGTGCCCCGCTGAAAAATAAACAAAAGCAAACTGACAACAGCAAACCACCCTCCAATTCTGCTATAAATGTGGTGTGTTACTCTGATTTATTGTTTGCAATTTCTTAAATAGTCAAATAAGTCAAGTATTATATAATACAACTTGAGCATGGTTCGAAGCTGTGCTATATGCTCATATAATACCAAAATTTAAAGGAGGACAAAGGCCACAGCACGGCTGATCACATCTGGAAGCTGACCTGAAGTATTACAACTTAGGTTTTCTTTGGAATGGACATGTATAATGTATTTTTCATAATCCTTAAATATGCTGTTGTTTTCAAGGAGCTTGACAGAAGATAAAAGCTGAGATACTTAGTAATATGCAGGTTTATTGTGTGTATAACTTGTTTTGCTTACTCTTGGAAGCAGTTCTTCCTGGAAACAGCACTGGAATATTGATAATGCTGTTTTAAAAACATCTTACTTTTCATAAAAAAAACCATAAAGCGAACTTGGTAAGCAAAGAAAGTAGACTTGGGAAGGAGAGAGGAGAAATACATGCAGAAGTTTGGCTTCTTGGCCTTACATTCCGTGAGGAATTTTTTTTATTAACTGGATCTTAATAAGGGTTTAAAATTTTTCATACATGGCAGGTGCGAGTCGTTCATGTGTGCAGGGTCCTTGTAAGGGGTTAACTGACTTGTTTTACCAGGGACTGTGGTGCTGCAAAGCTGGTCTGAAAAGCAGGCCTGATGGGTAAAATGAATCACTGAACAACCATGAATAATAAAGGCTTATATATAGAGACAAAAACCTCTGTGGCCAAAAGTATTTGGACTCAAAGCATGTTGAAAGCCAACAAATTCTGGTCATGCAGAAAAAACCCCATGTTTTTACCTTGTATTTTGGGCCAAAAGAGTAAAGATTTGGTGCTCTTAGAAATAGTTCCATGCTTGGGGCTTTGGAGCACCCGCTGATGGTTGAACACAGGGCACTGTGTGCTGTGTTTAGCTCAGTTCCAGCCTCTGTATATTACAGAGCGGACTTTGTGGTTTATGGGCAGTGGCAGCAATTAATAACATTGATGATAGGATGCAATTAAGCAAGTCATGGATAGGAGTGAGATTACAGCCTTAATGCAGGACACAGCCAGGTCACTGGGGGATGAAAGTGAGCTGGAGAGAACCCTTTTGTTCCTTTTCTGAGCTCATGTAAAGGGTTTCTTCAGGTGCTTGTAAAGATTTAGAATATGTTCTGCCCGTTCTTCTGTGCTGAGTTCTTGGTACATACCTGTCAGTAGAAGGAACATGCTTTAATGCTTGAGTGTTACAATATATTAAAGAATCTACAGAATGCATTTTGGATAGTGGCATTTCTGATTTTACTTCTCAGTTCTGACGTTTAATTCTCCTTTCCTTTGAGAGGTACTTGTGGGGAGTAGTTGTATTTCTGCAGTGCGGTACTTTGGTGAAGGGTTGAATGGCTTGAGTAACTCTTATCTGATCACTGTATCATTTTCTTCTGGACTGGAGAAATTGTCATCTCTTATACCTAATAGCAGAATGATTTTTGCTTAATTTAAGCTCCTTCTGCCGTTCTTGGAAATTAATCTGACAGAATTTCAGATAAGAAATCCATTTTGTGGGTACTAATTCCTTGTCTCTCCTATTTTCCTGGCTCTCTCCTTGAAGCCCCTGGGTTTTTTTGTTGGGAGATTTCAGCAAAGCACGTGGGGTTGTGCCAAGGCAGCCAATCCATTTTTCCTCCTCTTAGCATTCCAGTGGGATTGTGCTGGAGGTGGGGAAGGTGCCATTGCCTGCCAGTGTTGGGGCAGTGAAAGTGAAAAGATGGCCCTGTTGGTGCCTCTTCACTGAGATTTCCCAGCAGTGCCAGGGATGGATTGGTTGAATTTTCCTGACTGAAACAACCTTCTTTATCCACTTGTAAGGTTAAATTGTGCCTAGACTAAAAACAATGCTTGTTAAAGGTTACTTTGCTCTAAGAGCAGCTTTTCTTTGTCCTTTAACAAGGATATAAAACCCTGGAAAGCAACACTTATCTCTGGTGTGGTCCCAACAAGCTGCCTTGGGCTGGTTACTGGAGTACTTGTTCTTCCAGGGCAGTGAGGATGAAATTCCTGACCATCCCTAAAGGCTGGGGTACCTCAGGGGTCCCCTGAGGCCTGTGCTGTGCTCAGCTGGCACAAAACACCCGTGTTTGACTGCAGGATCCTGTCAGATCTGTGGGAGAGGGTTGGAGAAAGCTTATTGCCAGGTACACACAGTTGTGTCAAGTCATCAGCCTTGGGAGTTCAGGAGCTTTTTCTGTTAAATTTGGCACCATTGTCAGTTTGGATAAATGGTACCTGAAACTAATGCAGTTACCTGGATCCTCCTGGTGTCACTTCAAGATATCATGTGTTGCACATAGTCATATGCTGAACCCCTGTGTTGTACCTGAAGGGTGTTAGAGGAGCCTTCTATTGGCCTAATGCTGGGGTTTCAAAAATGATTTAATTTCCCTGCACACAGCAACAGTGGGACTGACCCAGGAAAATGACTTTAACTGGGAAGGAGTACTTACTTGACTAGAAAGGTACTGAAGGGTCCAGAAGACTGCACAAATTTGTGTTCTGAGTCTCTTTATCTTCCTCTGGGAGGTGGAGTTCAGAGAATTCCCTTCACTTTGGAAGGAAGTTTTGGGAGCCCCATCCCTGGAAGTGTTCAAGCCAGATTGGAGCAACCTGGTCTAGTGGAAGGTGTCCCTGCCCTTGGCAGGGGGTGGAATGAGATGAACTCTAAGGCCCTTCCAACCCAAACCACTGTAGGACTCAGCAACTGGAGATTTCGTGGACCTGTTGGTTATACCCTCAGTCTTTGACTGTGCATTTGAGGGGTGGTTTGATACAGAACAGAACATGGAATGTTGTGGGGATTGACCTGCAGCTGAGATAGTCTCACCCCTAAAGCTGAACGTTGCTGAATCCCGTGTTTGAGAGAGTCTGTAGGGCCAAATCCTAAATGGATAAAGTGTTTGTGCACCTTTGTACCTGCTCACTTTTCCTTGGGTGCCAAAAACTGGTGTCAGGCCAGGGCAGGACCCTTCCCATGCTGGAGGCAGGAATGTGGTGTCTGAAAAGTGAAATCTCTCCTGGCTGTTGACAGAGCTCTTCCCTCTCTGGGCACCAGGTTTATGTAGAGCACGTGTCACGAGTTGAGAGCACGAGGCAAATGTGTTTTGCTGTCCCCAGCCATGAAAGAATCCGTAGCACTTCCCTTAGATAAGAGTGGACAGTGATGACAGCAGGGCTGGGGAAACAGGGAGTCGCTGTGTTCGACCTGCCCAGCCTGGACACGGCGGGGAAGAGCCAGAGTGGCTCTTAAATGATGGGAAGGTTGTAAGTTCATGTTTCATCTGGGAAATATTTCAAAGTGATGGCTGTGCCCAGTGCCCTGGGGATTGCTGCAAATGCTGGGCCTGAGCTGGGTCACAGTGTGGGCTTCCTGCCCTGCCCCACTGCTGGGGGGCCCTGAGTTCTCCCTCTCTGTTGAAATATTTACTGCAGTTCATAATGAATCAGAAAACAATAAACCAAAAAAAATTTCTGTTTTCATTCCCCTTATAAAATTGATAGGACTGGTCTGAAGTCTCTAAAATAAATGAATCCCTGTGTTTTTGGGGGAAGAGGCAGAGCTGCTCTTTGTTGTTTGTTATTCCCTTTCAGTGAGTTTTTGGAATAGCAGAAAGTTGGCTCTTGTTGTCTAGGACAGCATTCAGTGTCTGATAGTGTATCTTAAATGCTGTGCGTTAAATGACTTGTTGTGTTAATGTAACAAAAATTAAAAACAAAAAAAGAAAAGCCTAATTTTGGGTGTCTGTAGTGATAAATCAGAGGTTGCACGTGGCATTAGAGTAATCACTGCCTTGTCTGTGCTGCCAGAGCAAACTGGGGTAAAGCAAATGCAGAAGAAATATTTTGATAGAATTATCAGGTTTTTACTTTGAAAAGAAATGCTGGAAATATTTCCAGTAGAGCTGAAAAGGCTTATGCTAATGGCAAAGCCTTATTCTAGCAAAAAATACCTGTATTGCGCTGTTGGTCATAAAATAAAACCCAAACAGTTGCAGAAGGAAGAGTCTCAAAGTGGAGGATCTTGGGGTTGTTTTCCAGCATTCCCTATGGCAGCTGCTATAGTAAAAGCTGGTTTCGTCCTGCTCCAGAAATTGCAGCATTAAATCCTGCAGCAGCACAGCAATATGTCTGGGTAACTCTCACTTTTGCATTAAGCTTTTGTTATTATTGGAAACAATTCCAGGGAAGAAATTTGAACCATCACTGAAAATTGCCCAAACCCTTCTCATACCTTCTTGATGATCTTCATCGATTTCTGGCTCTAATTAAGCTCAGTGCTGTGTCTTGATAAGAGGCTGCAGCTCAATTAGGGATTCAGGAGATGCTGCTCTAAAGCTGAGGCTGCCAAAGGCTCTTATGGGGGACAGAGTATTGTCCTTGCTGGTTATTCCAGAGTTGCTCTGCCTGGGGAAGCTGTTGGAAGTGAACGGAAGCACCTTGGCTTTGTATGAGTTACTTCCCACCCTTGAAAATGCAAATAGAAGTCTTATTGCGATCTTTCTCTGCAGTGATACGAAGCAAAGGCAGTTCGCCCAGGGTCTCGTGTGGGGAAGGTGAACTCTGTCACTTTAGTCACTGCCTTTGCACTTGACTGTGTTGTCTGAAAAGACTTTGCAAACAGCTCTTGCTCTTAAGTCTGCTTTAATGTTTACGGTGTTGTGAAGTCAACTAAATATGAATAGAGAGAGTTTCCGAGGAATTTTCGCCTCTGTGCCGTTTGTGCTCAGGGATAAATGTTGCCAATGAGAAGGTTATGAACACGTGTTCAACACACACATGGCACAGGGAGGAGAGGGCAGTGTTGTTTAAAAGCTCCGTCGCTTGTTCAGGTTTAGCTGGACACCAGAAGAGCCCATCTACATGAGATGCGTAATTCTTAATGCCAGATGTAAACACCCACAAAACCAAAATGTTCTTTGCGTGATGCAAAAGTCACATTGTGCCTTTAGAGACTCTGGGCTCTGATTTCTGTTGCCCACAGGACTTGGGCTCAGCAGAACCTCTCAGTTCCTGCTCCCTGTCTAAATCTTGTTCTGTAGTTGAACTGTTGTACTCCTTTTTTTTTTTTTTGTCTTGATGTTTTTCTAAGACCAGGAGTATCATTTGTCCAGTTCTGGCCATATTTCAGAAGCACAAGACAGTAAAACTTGTTAAAGAGAGTTTGCCACAGTTCTTCATAGGAGCACAAAAATTAGTTTTCTTTAATTGTATTTCCAAAACTCCAGAATGAGCTTTGCTGAAACCTGAGGGAGGACTCATTCCCTGGTAGCAGTGCAAGTGTTGACTCTTCAGTGGTGGTGTCAGAGGGCAGTGAAAGCTGCTTGTGGGAGAAGCTCAGGGGACCCTGCCAAGCCCTGATCTCTGTCTTGCTGCCGTCCACGGATGCAAACACTGGGAAGCCCAGGGCTGGGATGGTTTTCCAACCTTTCCTGGAATCAGAGTTGAGCAGAGGCCCCTGCTGTTGGTGCCTTGTGCTGTGCATGTGATCAGAGTCTAATTCCTGTGGCCAGGACAAGCCCAGGATGATCCCTGAAAGCTGATGGTGAGGACAGGGGTGATGTGTGACCCCCATACAGACCATTCCCAGCTCCATGGGGAGTGGAAGCCCCATACTGGGCACCATTGAAACAAAAGATGTGTTTTGGTTTAAACTGGGCACCAGAACTGTGAGTGAGGCATGTCCAGCTCTCCAGGCACATCCACCCCCTGGCAGGCTGGGATGAGGACCTGGAAATGGGTGTACCCACTGCGGAGCTGCTGGTATGGGATGTGTCCCCTGGCTTCAGTCCTGCTCTTTGATCACCCGTGACTGGGAATGTCACGGTCCTGCTGCATCCAGACCCAGCAGCATGTGCTCTTCCCACAGCCAGGACTTCCTGCTGGCTGGCAGGAAGGGTGAGGGATGGGGCAGGTCTGGGCCTGGAGTCCATGCCAGGGACAAGGACCAGGGATGGGGCAGGTCTGGGCCTGGAGTCCATGCCAGGGACAAGGACCAGGGATGGGGCAGGTCTGGGCCTGGAGTCCATGCCAGGGACAAGGACCAGGGATGGGGCAGGTCTGGACTTGGAGTCCATCCCAGGGACAAGCTTGTCCGGAGTGACCCCACAGTGGTCTGGGGATGATGACTGTGCTGCAAGGGAGGCTTTTTCTCTTAAGAAAGTGTTTTCTGAGTTCCTGACAACCATTAACTGTGAGGTTCTTTTCCGTGAAACATCTGTAGTTCCCTGGACAGTCTGATTATATTTGGGCAAGCTTTTCTTGTGTTACAGAGGTGCTGCGTAGTTTTCAAAGGGATTTTTGTGGTGCTGAAAAAACAGTTGCAAAACAGCCCAAAATGAGTAGGGGTTACTGAGGACAGAGATGAGATCCTTTGGGCTGAGCATGTCCATAAGGGAATTGCATGTGGATTGAGAGGTAATGTCTCCATGCCAGGAAGATGAGGCACACTTGGAATTAAAAAAAACCCTTTTGTGATATATATATATATATAAAAAAAATACCATTAAGAAAGACAAAACCAAATTATCAGTAACCCATACAATTCACACAAATGATTTTCCTTGTAAATGTTCTTGAGTAATCCTTGGGGATAATGAAAATGTTACTAAATTAAGCAGCAGTGTCTTAAATATCTCCAGCATCGAAAGCGATATTGAACTGAGGGAATTGTAAAAGCTGGGCTCTCTTTCAGCTAGAATTTCTAATAAATTAAGATCATATTAACAAGGGTTTCAACCAGCTGCTGCTGTAGGGGAAGAACAAATACTTTTTTTCCCAAAAATGGCCTTTAAAACAGTAAGCTGAGGTTGCTGTCAGTGCCTTTGGCCCGCACAGGAGTTACAGGGAGTGTAGGGTTTTGCCCAGGTATTTACATGTGTCTGTCTGGTCTCCAAACTAAAAATGGACTTTTTAGTTAGGAACAGGTTTTACCCAGCATAGGGTTTACTACTTTTGCAGCCTGAAGGAAAGGTAAGTCCAGCTGGCTCATGGTTCCAAGTGCTCTTGGATACTTGGAAGGATTCAAGGTTACAGTACATCTCAAATAGGCTATAGAGTTTTTTATTATTGGTTTTATTCCCTGTCAAAAAGAGATGACAATTTCAATTATAAACTGAAAGCTGGAAGATTCAGTAGTAATTTTGAAGTTGCAAATGCCAAAGACTTCCAAGAAATGTGAATGTGTGAAAGAAGCAGCTCATTAAAATGCCTTCTTTCCTCTAAGTGAGAGCTCTTTTTATAGGAGTTGTGCCCTAAATGGCAAGTATTTTTCTCTGTTTATCAGGGTCACCCTTCCATTTTAATTGGTTGACTCAAACTCTTAAGTTGAATTTGTGAATTTATCAGGTTTCATTTTTTTGGGTCCATTTCAATAGAAACTTTTGCGCTGTTTTCACACCACCAAATATCGTGATGAAAACTGAGGGTGATGTTAAACTGGAACTGCTGGAGAACGCCAGGCATTCCATAACCTCAGTCCTGGGAGAGCCCGGACCATCCAGTGAACATACACTCTCTTTCAAGTGAAATTTCATGATCGTTAAGCTGACTCTCATCCCACCAGATAATTCATTTCTCCAGTGGGAACCAGATTATTGCTGTTACTGGATGTCTCATTATACAAACTCTGGTCCTTGGCAGGGAAGTTTATCCCAAAGTTGCAGAGATGAAACAATCCAGTAATTTGTGGGAAGGAGGCGGGTTGTTATCTGCGGTGGCTTATTCCCTCCGCAGTCTTGCAGTTAATTAGTTTGTCTTCGTGAGGAGAATAATGTAAAAGAAAATCACTGTGGAGTTTTGATTCCTGGAGTAAACAGGGTGTGTTGGTTGTGGTGTCAGGGAAAGTGGGGAGGCCTTTGGGGCAGGTGTGAGCTGCGGAATAAAGTCATTTTGTGTTCCTCGGTGACACTCTGAGGTGCCCTTTTCACAGGGCTGCTGGACGGACACCTGTAAGGAAATGGGAACAGGATCCAAGATACTGCATAGAAGGAATCTGGGCTCACAGCAGGCTAGTTAATGGTTAATAAATGGCAGAAGGGTATTTTTATATTATTTTTCTAAGTGGTCCTGATTTCTGGCAGCCCTGCTGGTCTTGTTTATTTTCAAGTGCTGACTCAAAGATTTCATCTGTGGTCTCCCCTTTTCCCATTCTTCACAGCTTAAGTATAGTGTCTGTAATGTTAAAGCATTTCCCTAGGGAAGGATGTGCACTGCTTCCCTGGAGGGTAATTCAGAGCACCAGTGGCACCTCCCAGGTTATGTGCCTCTTACTCCCATCACATGGATTTAGTTTCAGTAAAGTACTCTGTCCTGTGACAAAGGATTGGAATAACAGGATTTTTTGAGTTCCTCAGAAGTTACAGTACTGGAAAGGGCTGCTGAAGCTCCCCAGCCCTGGTGAGTGAGCTCACGGAACTGGGGGGTGCTGAAGAGTTCCCTTCAGGGAGGGGTGCAGACCCATTGCCTGCAGTGGGTACAGCCATGCACGTTGCAAAACCTTCCCCAAAAGTGCTTCTAAGCCATGGAGCCCCAGAGCTGTAAACACAAGGAATAGTTCCCTTAAGCAGGACAATGTATTTTTTCCATAGGGATGTTGCAGAGTTGGAATTGTGCTTGAAGGAGAAGTAGAAGTGTTGGCAGCCTTTGAAAACAATTGTGTTTTGTGCTCCGTAGCTCATCAAGCTCAAGAGTGTTTTGGAGCTCTAGCTTCAAATTACTGTTCTGTGTTTATCCCAATGGAGTACCTTTAATGACAGACCTTGGGAACATCAGGCCAGTGTCACCTCAGTGCCCAACAAGGTCATGGAGCAGATCCTCCTGGGAGCTGTGCTGAGGCACGTGGAGAATAAGGAGGGGATTGGTGACAGACTCAGTAAGGGCAAATCAGTTCTGACAAATTTGGTGGCCCTTCCACAGCAGGGTCACAATGTAGGTGGGTAAGGGAAGAGCTGCTGGTGTCGTTTGCCTTGTGCAAAGCATCTGACACAGTCTCACACAGCATCCTTGTCTCTGCACTGGAGAGTCGTGGATTTGTTGGATGGACCAGTCAGTGGATAAGGAATTGGTTGGACGGTCAGACCCAAGAGCTGGACCCACAGTCCTTCCCTGTCAGGATGGGCAGACCCTGGCACAGGCTGCCCAGAGAAGCTGTGGCTGCCCCATCCTGGAAGTGCCCAAGGCCAAGTTGGGTGGGCTCTGAGGGGTTGGAACTGGATGGAACTTGAGGTCCCTTCCACCCAGCCCGCTCCGTGGTGCCGTGGCAGGGACGCTGCCTTCAGCGTTGGCCGGCACACCTGGTGGTTTGAGAAGCTGAGAGGGGCTTTGTGCACAGTGAAGAACCAAAGAGGCTGGAAGGACAATTTGAAACAGTCAGTTTTCTGAACTGAAAATCTCTTTTGAGGTGAGTTTATAGCAGCTCATAGTTGGGGGAGTTGAGTCAGCGCTGTGGAACACACATTTCTCTAAACTCTAATGATTTATGTAAGCTGTGCGTGATGCTTTAGGGAGAATTCTTAAAACATAATTTTGCCATTCCTTTCCCCTTTGGGCAAATAATTTTTCTTCAGCTTTCCCAGTACATGTATAATTAATAACTTTGTTTACTGACAGTGTCAACAATAACGTAGCTCTGATTTATAGTGTTTATCTTTTGCCTGTTTGCTTCCTCTGGCACACCATGAAATGCAACGTAGAGAGAAGAAACCATATCTTAGGGAGGTGGTTCTGGTGAGAAGATGATAGAAAAATAAAAGTTCACGGCCACTATCCTGTTATATTCTTTCTGCTACAGAAAAAACCATAAGACTCAAATCATTGTGCTTCAGATAAGTAGTTGAAGCTTTGTTTTGGACAGCTCTGCAGGAATTTGCGGGAAGGGAAAATAACCACAGGAGGCTTTGTGGAGCTGGGAAGGAGGTTTCCTTACGTAAGCTCGAGGAGCTATGGTGCCTCTGTCCTTGGCACCGAGTGTAGATTCCCTTCCAGTCACACATCCTTAATCTGCACTTGCATGGTTCTTGCTCTGCTAATTTGCTTAAACGATCATTAGTGTGATTAACCATTATAGGGGCGATTTCAGACTTTGCTAATCTCCTGCTCCTTCGCTTGATTACAACTGGAACAGTAGAGGCAGCAACTCGGAGGATTACAAGCAGGAGAACTGAGGATTTCAACAATTAACCCCTTAATTTATGTAGAATTCCGCTGCCTGTGAGCACGTGCAGGAGCTCCCAAGGCATGAGGCTGTGCTGGAGCCTGTGCAGTGCTTTGCAAGGACTGCTGAGACTGTCAGCAAAGCTCTGCTGCATCATCATCATCATCATCATCAT
>JAWWEU010000017.1:18962456-18975541 GCA_035583155.1 Acropternis orthonyx
AGCCTGTGCAGTGCTTTGCAAGGACTGCTGAGACTGTCAGCAAAGCTCTGCTGCATCATCATCATCATCATCATCATGTCAGTTACAGCAACATCGAGTCAGGTGTTTGGGTACTTGGGCAGAATACAGTGGTTTCAAATCTTAAGCTGGTTCTCTTGCAAAACATGAACTTGGTTTCCTTAGTTCGTGTGGGATCATAATTGTTGATAGTTGTTTTCTAAGTAAAAGAGAGATTTCTTTAAAGTGCAGAAGGATATTGCATATTAAGGGCATAGTTGAATTCTGGATGTGGGGTTTGGCATTGTGGTTTTACTGACGGACCTGGCAGTGCTGGGTTGAACTTGATGACCTTGGAGCTCCTTTCCAACCTAAATGGTTCTTGTTTGCCTCCAACAGCTCAGAGAGGTCAGGCTGCCTTTGCAAGAGCGTTCTTCCCTTGCGATGATCTGTTACTGTACCAGTTAGTGCCAAAAATACTAAATGCTACAAGGTAGTCTTTTTAGAATTATTCACCAGCTTTTCTCTAGGGAGGCCCTGGTGTTTTACTTCTGTTGAAGTGGCCGCTATTTCATTTAGTAATTTGAAATATGAGTCCTGGAGACTCTTACACTTTCCTCATCTATTCACTGGTCCTGGTTTGTGTTTTCAGAGTGTGAATGCTCTGCTGTCTGGTTCTGTTTGCCAGGAAGGATTGTTTTATAGAATATTACAAACTTCAAAAATTTCCTTGGATTTGAGGTAATACCTGCATTGACTTGTCTTCCTTAAGAAACCCCAAACTTTCTGGATATTATTTAAGAAAAAAGAACATGACTGAGATTTGTGCTCTCCTGAATTCCTGTTCTGAATTCCTGCTCTGTAACTGGAAGCAGTGATGACTTGTGTGCTGGGTCATGTCTCAAGATAAGCAAAGACTGTAAAGGCAGATGAGCCTGGCAAATTTATACCTGTTCAGTGTGGTTAGAAACACCCCCCCACTCCAACTTCAGTAGTTCTGGGAAGCTGGGAGGTTAATTAGAAGATTTTTGTGCAACTAATCGTACAGTTTACAAAGATTGCCCCAAGTTTATTTTGTATATTTAGTATTTAAGTGGTTAGAATCCATTTCTGTAATTAAAAAGTGCAATCAGAATATATTTTGGTACAGCACAGTGATGTGGTGTTTCTGTTCAGTCACAGCAGTAGAAATGTAATGCTAAATCCATCCTGCACTAACTCAGCGCACATTTAAATTTGTAACTTTGGATCTTTGAGCACAGTGAAGTATTTTTTAAGGTTTAGCGCACCATGATCTAGTGAGTGGCATCCCTGCCATGGCAGGGAGTTGGAACTAGATGAGCTTTAATGTCCCCAAACCATTCCATGATTCCAGCTTCAAGTATGGTGCAGTGTCCGGGATGTGGAAGGGTCTGTTCCCTTCAGTCCCAGGCTGTGCCTCAGGAGTGTCTGTGTGAAAGGCCACCTGCTGAGCTGTCCCAGGACACTCCCCTGATGCCAAACCTGCCCAGGGCCCCTGATCCTCCCCTGACCCAGCTGCCACTTCCCTCAGCATCTCACACGTGTTCCAGCCCCAACTGAACTTGGGGGTGCTGTGGGAGCAGGGAAGGAGCATCCCACGGGATGGATGGACAGGAACAGAGCTCTGGTCCTGGGGCTGGAGGATGGCTGAGCATTCCAAGTGCTCCTGTTCAGCCCTCCCCTCAGACAGAGTGGGTGGCGTGTCCGTGCCGCACACGTGTTCGTGCAGGGGGTGAACACGGCCATGCAGTGGGAGCTGCACCGGGAGAAGGGCTCTGTATTCCTGATCCTCTTCCTGGCAGTGTCCAAGGACAGAGAGCTGGGAGAGTTGAACTAAAGAGCAGTAATGGCTCAATCTTCAGCTTTTTGCAGCTTGGGGGTTTTCTGAGCAGTTCCTCCATTGTTTATCAATCCTTCCTCTGTTTCTTTCCAATTAATCCATCTCCTGCTCCCGTCCCCACCATAAACATCTTGTATTCACCTCATCCCACAGCACTGGGAGGAACAACACCTTCTTTTTCTTTATTTTGAGCCAATCTGTTAAACTTACTGGATTTTTCTTTCCCCAGCCTGCACTGGAAGGGCTGAGCCAGTCTGTCCTTCCCCCACCACACCAGGACGCGTCTTTATAGCCCTTTATTGGATCCTCTCAGTTGTTTCTTTCCAGACTGCGGAGTCTCATTCGCTTGTTCCTTACACAGAAACTGTTCTTGGAGTGGATTGTAATTAAGGTTATTTTGGGGATTTGTAAATTAGAAGGGACTTTGATGTGAAGATAGGCCTGCATTCACTGAGCTGGAAATGAAAGCAGTTGGATAAATGGGAATTGATGTGTAAAGGCAGCTACAGAATTTGTCGTTGCAAGGCAAAATATGGAAAAGCATTAACTCTCCATGTGTTTTTTTAACTTGATCAGGAAAAAGGTGTTTTCCTAGTGATGTGCCTGTGAGGTGGACATTCACACGGTGCCTTGGAGAACATGAGAGGGACTTAGTTGATGCCATCAGTTGTTTCTGCTGTTCCAGACCTAGTTTGGTTTCTCCCCAGGTGAGCTGAGGTGATCTGCATTCAGTGAACAAACGGTGTGAGATGTGAAATTATCTGCAAATCTGTGTCCTTTCTGGCCTCTGTCAGCTCCTCAGCCTTCAGCTCTGCCCCACTGTGAGGCTGCACAGGGAAATGGGCCAAGCTAAGACATGTCAGGGCTTACTGTCTTTAATTTGTTACTTCCTCCTTCCCCTTGTTATTGGATAAAGTTGGGAAATTCTTAAAATTCATGTTCTCCTGCTGTTTCTCCCCAGGATCCTACTGCCTTGTGCAGTGCACAAACTTCATAGTACTACTTGAGTGAGCAAATACTCAGTAGTTGATATTTTTGTTCCCCATTCAGGGGGTAGTACCATAATTTATTTATCATGCTTCGTTCAAATCCATATTTATTCCTGTTTTGGTATTCAGCTCCATGGAACTTGAATCATTCATAACCACTAATGAATGTATTTTTGCACTTTGCTGAAATGAAGTGGTATTGAATCCATTTAAAAAATTGACTGGGACACAGAAAAAATGAAGATGAAATGTATCCAGCTGTTTTAGTGCCCCGTGTGAGACACTTAAACATTGATTTTTCAGGATATGCTTCTCCAGTGTGTCCCTTTGGAGCTGTGACTGGTTTGTGCCCCAAAGAGGGCAAGTGGCTCTGTCCAACCCTGACCTGGATCACAGGGTCCAGGGGACACAGTCACCCCTCAGAAATGGGATTTGCTTCTTAAACATCCAGAGGGGCAGAGCTGGGAAAGCATCTGATTTTCCAGAGCTCTGTTCAAGCCAGGACCATTTGTTCCCTTTTGCAACCCTCTCTCCTCTCTCCAGGGTCTCCCTTCTCATGTACATCTCTGACAAAATGAACAGTTTAAGAATAAGGTTCCATTGTTTTCTTTGTTTCTTTTTTATCTTCACTCATCCAAATTATCTGCACTATTGTAAACTTAAGATATGAGGTTTTGAAAAATGCAATTCAAGGCAGAAAACGGTGGAAAACTTGCCATATTCTCGATTTGCCAAGTTACAAACTCTTTCTTAACAAGATGTTTGGGTGTCATTCACTGTAGATGGAGACCTCAGCTATATCTACACTATATGTATAGATAGATACACTGTGTGTGTGTGTGTGTGTGTGTATATATATATAAATCCTGTATATATATATATATATAAAAAAACAGGGACTTGTGTGGTTTTACTTGTTCTTCTAAAACTGAAGCAAAAATACAGTGCCATTTGGTCTTTTGATTGAGAACCAAAACCAAGTAACATGGAATTAAAAGTGATCTTAAAAGTGAACAACTTGCTTGCATTCCTGCTTATCTTCCCTCTGAAAGGAGCTCTACAAGGGGGTTTAAATTAAGGTTTTTAAATTAAGTATTAGTTCATTTTGTCCTGGCCTTGCTGTGTAGGTGATCATATATATATAATCTCCAGAATAAATGTCCTCAAGTCCTGAAGTAACAGTGATCAAAATAGTGCTGCAGATTCTTTCATTAAATAATCTCAGGAGAGATGGAGGATCCCTGTTGGTGTTTCATTTGGGAAGGGGCAGGATGGATCTAAATGGGTGCTTCTCCTGCAGCTTCACTCACAAGTGACTGGAGTTGAGGGTTTTGGCTGGAAATAGCTGGCAATGGGAAACAAGAGCCCAAAGGCTCCAGGCCTGCATCATGCACAAGGCTGTCTGCTGCTTCTTGTGCTTTGTGTGGAAAATGAGGGTCTGGGATTCAATAAAAATTTCATTGCCTTTGGCACTGCTGTAAGAAGTTTAAATTTTGATGAGCGTTCTTGTTATTCAGATGTTTCCATGGTACTTGGAGGAGATTCAGGGTCAAACAGGCGTGATTTCTCCTAGAAGGACTGGGGAAGGAGAGCTTAGTAAAACAGAGGAATAATGAATGTAACAGTTTTACATTATTGATGCCTAGATTAAGGTTTTTTACTTCTAAAAATCATCCTCAAAGTTGCTTGTAAGGCTTGCTTTGAATGGTAATCAGTAATACCCTCTGATAAGCACTGAGTGAGCTCTGGTTTAGTTTATTACAGTTGATAAGCTTTTACATATGATCTGGTTGTCTCATTTTAATATAGAAATGTATTTTGTCATCTGTTCTTTGTCAGGAGTTCCTCCTTAATTGGGAAGTTCACGTGCTAAGAGCACATTAATCCCTGAGTGTGCCTTCAGAAGTCTTCACAGAATGTCCTTAGACAAAGGATGGGCTCAGTTTTAACAAAAAGGAAATAAATCTTTGGTATCTAAAATAAACACTGGTCATAGAGGGGCTTTACTAGAAGCACTGGAGAGGAGGTGACAGTGCAGAGAAGGTATTGAGGCAAAATCTCTCACTCAGAAGGAAACAGGAATTTGCAGCTTTGTGCATCACTACTCTACAGGTGGTTTCAGTTTTCATGTTCACCTGTTGTGTGCAAAACCACCCTATGGTGTAGAACAAACACTTACTCGTGGGTCCAAAAATCACAGTATCACAGAATGCCTGGGGTTGGAAGGGCCCTCTGAAGGTCATCCAGTCCAACCAGGGTCACCTGGAGCAGGTGACACAGCAACACATCCAGGTGAGCTTGGAATGTCTTCCAAGAGGAGACTCCACCCTCCCTGGGCAGCTGTTTCAGGCTCTGCCCCCTCCGTGGAAAGAAGCTCTTCCTCATGCTGGGGTGCAACTTGTTGTGTCCTGTCGCTGGGCACCACTGAATGGTCTTACAGATCAGCTTTTCTTTGCTCCGTGGGCAGAGTTCAGTGATTCATCCATGCAGGGAACACCAGAGGAGGCTCTGTACATCTTCTCCCCTCACTAAAGCTGTGTGAGGCATTGCCCTCATCCCCCCTATCCATTGGGATGCTGTGGGTTGGAGTGCAGTGGCTGCACAGCACCCACTTCATGTCCCTCATCCTTGGAATTACAGCTGCAGGAGGGCTGTGCTGTTCCTGCACCTGCTCTTGCCCCTCTGTGCCTCCAGCTGTGGTTCTCCCACAGGATCAGTCCTTCCAAGCACAGGGCAGTTTGCAGAACAGGCAAAACCAGGTGGGAATTAGTCACACATCCCACTTTGGCCACTGCTGGAAGTGTCACCCGCAGCTGAGGGATGGGCCTACATGAGGGGTGGGCCGTGCTGGGGGAGGCATTTCATTTGCACTTCCCTGCACATCCTCAGCTGGCACAGGCCTTGAGTGTGGGGCTGAGCCTGGGAAGGGTCAGTGTGGGGGCAGAGCACCCAGGGAGGCTCTGGGAGAGCTGAGTGTCCCTGAGCTCTGCTGCACCCTGTCACCAGGGGCTGCTGCGCTTGGCTGTGGGGATTGGCAGGAGCACAGAGGTTTCCCAGCCACAGCCTCCTGTCCGCTGTTACAAAGGGAGCTCAGCAGCACCGTGTTGGTGAGTGCTGATCCCTCCCTGGTGACCTGGTCCACCTCTGCCCCGCTGCCAAACCCACGCTCACCAGAGGAGATGGAACGCCTGGTAGTGGTGGAGAATCCAGACTCAAATCTAAAATGTATTAGTGCTGTAAACTGATTGCCATTCTAGGGTTATGACAACAATCATCACCATCAGCATCTGGTCTTATAAAGGGATATCTGTATAATGTTGGGGAGTTTTGCTAAAAACAAAAGTAACCAAAAAGGTTAAAACCTCAGCACGTGTTCACAGTGAGTGCCCAACACCAGTCCAGAGTCATTTGGGAAAGAGAACAAACCCCACCTCCAGAACCCCTCACCAGGAATCTCTGAACGACAAGAAAATAAATTATCATCCTCATGTTTATTTGCAAGTAAATTAATACAAAGCTTTCAGTCACTTGCTAATAACATACTAATCTTGTGATAGTTTTTTCCAAGCCTGTCAGAGCTGGGAGCCTGCCAGGGACAGCACAGGGTTAGAGATGATGGAGTGTAAAGAGAAAGGGGTGAGAAGATGGCCTGGAGCAGAAAAGTGAACTCTTGCTGCCTGTGTTCTCTGCAAAATTGGAAACTTTTGTCTTAAATTATATTTTATTTGTTCAAATAGATGGAGCTGGGGGGAGGTCCTACCTGGAACTGCAGAGCTAGTGAAATAATTCAAATCAAATCCCTGAAGTGAACAGTGAGTGATCAGCAGGAGCAGATGGTGCTCACTCCACATTTCTCAGTGAGATGAAGTGTGAAATCCTGAGTTCCCAAGTGTGCTGTGTAACCTACCACTTAAATTAGCACACTGGAAAAATGACACTGAAGATACTTGGTCAGTGTGACATGAGATGTTTTTAGGGATCTTTTGGGGGAGATCAGGGAGTCTGTGGATGAGTTAATCTTGTGTCTGGACCAGTTGCATTGACAGAAATCGTAATAAAAGGTAGTGGTGTTAGACATTTGAATCCATTTATGTATGTTTTGTGTGGAAAAAGCCACACTATGCTACTGGGAACCTTTTGAAGGATGTTGTTGCCCTTCCTTTCCCCGAACCTTTCTGACAGTGTTGCTCACTAAGAGCCTGGAACGCAGGTCCTGGGAATCAGAGGGAATGTGTTCCTGCAGTGAAAGGGAATGAATTCACTGTTTAACAGAAATGAGAGTGGGAATGAAGTGTTGGTTCCTGCAGTGGAGCTGGGTCTGCACTGAGTCTGCTCAGCTTTTCTGTGAGTGCGCTGGGAAAGGGGATTTTGGGTGACAGACTTTGCTGTCCTGAGTTCTCTGGGGTTGTGAGAACAAATGCTGCCAGTGAAGAGCCTCGGCAACACCTCCTTTTGTAGGGAATAATAAAGCAGTGAAGTGACAGGTGAAGTTCAGTGTCCTACACGGTGGTTTGCACAGTAAATACAGTCCTGTAGGTTTATGTAGTGGTGGTCTCTGCCCTGACGGGCTTGGCATGGCCGTAAAATATGTGTATGTGAAGTTGTAACGTGTAGGTCTTTCGAAAATGCAAGACTTTAAAAAGCAAATTAAATGTTAGGAATTGTGAGGAAAGGAACAGGCACCCGAGCAAACAAATCACCGTGGCACTGTCCAAACCTGTGCTGGCCCTGTGTTTCAAAGGGGATGAGTGGTTCTTGTAAATACAGCAGTGCTCCTGGGTGCAGTAAAGCCAGAGAAGGTGCAGGGTGTGACAGGGATCCTGGAATCAGGGAGTGGTTTGGGTTGGGAGGACCTTAAAGCCCATCATGTTCCACCCCCTGCAATGGACAGGGACACCTTCCACTGGACTGGGTTGCTCAGGGTTCGACTCTGTAAAGTCACGGGTGCTCTGGGGGAAAGAAGTAGGAAATGAGTGGTCATTTCTCTTCATTGGCAACAACCAAGAGACATCTCATGGTGGTTTGACTCCAAACCATGCAAAAGTTGGTAAGTTTTCTGAGGGAGCATCACTGTGAGCTTTGGGGCTGCTGAAGGCTCACCTGGATCCCAAAGGCAGCTTTTTTGAAAGGCAAAATCTAACCAGGACAAGGAAACACAAAGGTATCTCCTCTTTGTTAGGAAATCCCTCATCCAGGGATTGCTGACTGCTGGGAGAATACCCAGAGGCACATTGCTTCCTGCTTTGCTTCTGTTCTCTCCTGGACACCTGCACTGGTGAGCACTGTGTGCCCTTCTCTGTGTTTGTGTCCCTGAGGATGGGCAGTCTGTGTTCCCTGGATTTCGGGGGAAGCGGGGCATGGCAGGGACCCCTTGGAAAGGTGGGTTCTCCCAACACTGGACACTGTTGCTGAGCAGGGCTGACAGCAGTGGACCTCATTTAGCCCTGATTTTGTGTAGACAGGGTTAGGGGGCCGTGGGTGACGGGCAGTCCTGCCAGAGTTTGATGCCAGCATGGAATTGGTGTCTGAACTGGGCTGTGACTGCCAAGACAAGTGAAAACCATCAAACACTGCTCATGTACAGGGTGCTCAGAGAACCCTCCGTGTTCCTGCACCTGGAGAACTTCCCAGACAGTTCCACGGTGGGAATGTGCACGTGACCTCTCATTGTCTGCAGGCCAAAGTTCCCGGCCCTTAATGAGAGCTCTGCTGGACATGGAGTCTCCTGTGTGTTTAGAAGGTGCTTTAAGGGACAGTTTATTTCACTAAAGCTCATTTTGAGAAGAAAAGCCCGTTTTCATGCCGTTGTGGGAGAGGAACAATCAATTGTTTGGAATATTAGTTAGGACAGGGCAAAGATTGAGATGTTAGTCTGCTGTAGGAGCTCTTCCTGTGCAAGAATGATACATAAATATATATATATATATATATGTATACACAGAGAGTATTTTTCTTTGTGTGGCAGTGAGGATTTCTGTGTTAAGCTCCTGTTGGAGGTGTCCAGTTGCATGGCTGCATAATCCAATCCTGCCTTGGCTCAAATACCCGAATCCAGCTTTCCATTTTCTTTTGGAGCCAATTTTCTGAGTCATTGATCATTTTCATTGCTTTCTTGTAAATCAGAGTTCATGTTTTCCTTGAAATGTGGTGCTCAAATAACCCATTTCACTGGCGCCTTGGTGAGGGCTGGATGGAGGAGGTTTGGGACCTGCTCTTGGGCTTCCAGTATGACCAGTTCTTTCATACCAGTATGATACTGAGAGCCTTGTCCATGGTCATATTGCTGATAAAGTCCTTGTTTTTCAGGCCTTTTCCTGCAAAGGTTAATGCTAATTCTTCCTATTTCATAAATTTACAATTTATTATTTCTCCCTGAGAAAGAAAAGTGCATTTATTGAATTACATGCTGAGTTTTTATTCTATTTCCTAATTGATCAATATAATTTTACTTTATTATTGTTCTGCATACTCTTCGTCCTCATCCAGTTTCTTAGTTGTCCTATCACTGAATATTGAGGGGTTTCCAACTTTCTGCCCCTGAAATGTTTACTTAGGGGCTGCCTCTGAGACAGAGCTCATATTTAGCAATATCTGAATGGAGGCTTTTCACTGTAAATGTAAAATATTTGTTCTCACATGAAGTCACCCCCTGCCCTTCTCCCACCACTGAATCCAGCTCTCCACGGAGTTGGTGTTTTGGGACCAAACAGTCCATGGGAGCAAAACGTGGACCATTAAATGCTCATTTTGGGCCGTTTCAGCTGATGAGCAGAGGTTAACGAGGTCATTAGAGAACATAAAAACAGTCCCTCTTTCTCTGCTTCATCTGTTAAAGGAGAGGAAGGAATTCCCACTGGGAGGATGCCACAGGCACAGAGCTGGTTATAAAATACATATTTTCTAAAATAGATATTAAAAAATAGCCATTTACTTAATTACATAATTTCACTGCCACAGAAACTTCCTGTTCATCAGCTGCAGCTTTGGTTTCGGTGCAATAAAATCGCTGTGCATGGAGGAGTTTACGTTTTTATAACCTTTTTGTGTCTTGGTGTGCTGGTTTTCTTATATTAATTTGACACTTCTATATTTGTGGGGACTTGGAAAGATTCCTTTTTGTCAGATTTTGTTTGTTGTGCAAGTTTTGCAGCTCCATGTTAAGTGTGTTTTAAGGACATGACAGCCCTGCTCAGAGGTCGGGAAGACTTCTGACTTGCCTACAACATAGTTTGGGGGTTTAAGTGTCTGTTTTTCAGAGTACTTATACATATACTTCTGCTGTTTTTTAAGGAAGAACATTATGACTCCTCATTTCCTTTTGAAGTGTAAATTACTTTTTCTTTTTTTTTTTAAGAAAACCAGCTAATTTGTACAATTAACTCATTGAGTTCAAAAGTTCTGCTGTCAAACATCAATCCATGCATTTTCTCGGTGTTTTGGGGGGAATGGCAGGAGGGGATGGATTGACAGGGTGATGGTCACACTGCAGTTCCATCCTTCCTGGAAACAAACTTGCCCCTGTGAAAATGACGTTTATAAGGATTCTAATGGGATTTGTAGCATATCCTAATGGAACAGCTTGTTCTCCCTGGAGGAGCAAATAAATTCCTCTGAGCTTGCCTTTTTAAGCTGATCTGAAATGAGTTTTTTGGTAAAATGTCCAGTTTAAATACCATTGGTAATTCAAATTGTTAACTGAAATACAAGATAGGGATTCTGCCCTCAGCATCCATAGAAATACATGGAAGTCATTTAACCAGGAATGCTTAAGTGGTGATTATTTGAGGTACACTAGAGAAGTTTATCCAGTCTGCTTAGTTTATGTATCTGCTGTTTGGGGTCTGTGAAAACTTTTGGAATTAGAAAATGCCTTTGTATTTGATGGCTGAAGATTTATTTGTAATGCACAGAAGTGTAGGAGGGAGAAGATGAGGAGAAGTGTCAGGGACTGTGCTTTAAAGGTGTGACTTTCGAAAGCACGCTCCTAGTTTTTAGGGACTGGGGGCATTTGTAGGTGGCTGAGGAGGCAGAAATGGCTCCTTCAGTCTTGTCCTGGACAATTTCCATTTGGAAATTCAGTTGGTGCCTTTCAGTGCTTTGGCTGCCTCAGACTGTTACTGAAGTTCTGCCACTGCTTCAGAGCGCACAGGAACAGTCCTGGAAGCGTCCCCATCCCTGGAAGTGTCCAAGGCCAGGTTGGACGGGGCTTGGAGCAACCTGGGATGGTGGAAGGTGTCCCTGCCCATGGCAGGGGGTGGGACTTGATCACATTTAGTTTCTCTTCCAACCCAAACCATTCTGTGATTCTGTGACTTAAAAGTGTTGGGACCCACTGGTTGGTCATGTTTATTTTGGGTTTGTCTGATGCTGTGCTTGGGCCAACAGCTTATTTATTAATGCTTTTTAGAGAGAATAAGGCTTTTTAAGGTGTATTTGCAACCTGTGTTTCTTTATTGTCCACATGAGGCCATTCCTGTGCTCTTCCTGCACAACAGTGTGTTTTAAATCCCTAAGGGGAAGTGAGACACTGGGGCAGCTCCTGTGCTGTGAGCAGAACTGGGCAGCTGATCCTTGTTTTGGAATGAGTTGGTTTAAAAATTGCAGAGTTTTAGATGTTTTCCCCCATTATGGTGGTCTGAACAGCTCTGCCTCTGGGGGGTTGTGTATGTGGCTCAGGTATGATACCAGAAGTCATTGCTTTGGGGTTTTCCTTCTGGGGAACAAGAGGGAGGGGATTTGATTTTTGGAAAGGGTTAATATGCATTAAGATGAGTTCAGATCTAGGACAGGCACGGTTTGATTTGGTTCCTGTAGGAGAAGATTCACTGTGTTGTAACTAAGGAAGGTGAAGTTGGGAGTGGCTAATGGTGCAGAACTTGAGTTTTGCCTTTCCATGTGGAGTGTGTCAGGTTTGGGGTGGTGAACCACAACCCTGGCTCTTCTGTCAGGGACTGTGGGACTGGAGGGGAAGCTGCTCCTCCAGAGCTGGGGAGAGGGACGGTCCTGAATTTCTGTCTGATCTGCAGCAGCCCCGATGGCTGAACTGAAAGCAGATTATTTCGACTGCCTCCTGAACCAGCACAGAATTTCTCTCTTAATGAGACAGAACAGGCAAGAACTGCAGAGCATTGGAAGCCTTTTCCGTTTCCTTCTGATCACCCATACACATGGAATGGGATCCATGTCCAGCATCCATTCCTCTGCCCACATTGCCCTGGGTGCAGTTCCTGTTGCACTTGTGTAGTTCCTCAGCTCTTCCCTTCATTTTAGAGCATTTGGCTTAAAAAATAACTTACTTTTCAAATATTTCACCTTTATTGGGATGTAGCTTTGAAGTTTGAATAAGCTGCTGATGTAGATTGGGTTTTTTAATTTCTGCTTTTGATCACTGTTGTGATCAAAATATATTGTCTCTAAACTCTCCAGAAGGGGGGGCAGGTCCTCCCAGTAGGGGCTCTCTAGGGGTGTGTGAAGTTCTGTGCCAACATCTTGCCATCCCAGTAGTTATTTGCTAACATGGAGAGGGGGCTGAGCTGCCAAGTCGTCTTTGAAGTGTAATTGTTTAATAACAGAACACAAGATCTTCCCTTACAAATCTTATTTTATATGGTAATTGGCTCGTTTGCTCTCTGGTTATCAATTGAACTTCTCTACCACAAACATCTGTCCTGGCATTGTGTTAATGCTAAACACTGACACAGTTAAACTGGGGAAGTGTGTTGGAAAAGCAGTTATTAATTCATTAACTGGGAAGTAATTGATAAATTGAGCACTTCTCGTGTTATTATCCCTTTGTACGCAGCTTGGCATTTGCTCCATAAGCCAGGAAAGCAAAGTCACTTGGAAAAAATTATGTGTTTCAAACTCTTAATCTCCTAAATCACAACTAATTGAGAGCAGGTAACAGGATATTGAGTTAACTTTCATTTTTATGTCAAAAAAGTATTGAATGTTATGATTCAATATTAATGCCCCTTGCTGGATGATGTCCCACATGGAGGTGATACCAGTTGCCAAAGATATTTGAGTACTTTCCAAATGTCTTCATTGCAAGTTAAACATCAGTGGAGAAAACAGAAATCACCCCAGAACTTCCCTGGGGTTCAGTTTTGGATTTCAGTTCTTTGCTGTGAGGGTGGGCAGGCCCTGGCCCAGGTTGGGCAGAGAAGCTGTGGCTGCTCCATCCCTGGAAGTGTCCAAGGCCAGGTTGGATGGGGCTTGGAGCAACCTGGGCTAGT
>JAWWEU010000017.1:18991930-19030087 GCA_035583155.1 Acropternis orthonyx
GGATGGGGCTTGGAGCAACCTGGGCTGGTGGGAGGTGTCCCTGCCCATGGCAGGGGGTGGAACAAGATGAGCTTTAAAGTGCCTCCCAACCCAAACCATGTGGGAATCTGTGGTTCTGTACCCCAGGGGCAGAGTTAGGTGGGTTTTTAGCTGATCACAGCAGGAGGTGTCCAAGAGCAGCAGCACGGGGGGGGGGGTGTCAGGGCACTGGGGCTGTCCCCGCAGTGCTCCGGGCTCACACGGTGAGTAGGGCTGTGACACAAAGCCTTGCAGTTTAAATTGTCTCATGAGGCATGATTTTCTTTACAGAACACTGATTTTGGGTTTTTTTTGTGTCACGCAGACATAGATCTGTCTTACACCGAGTAAACGGGGGTGATGGTGGCTGTCATCATGAAATCCAGGAGGTTCAGGAAATGTGTGTTCCTTCTGTGAAGTTACTTTAACACACTTTCCTTGCCATGTCTGGTTAGTGACTATTTCAGTTTTGCATGAAACACCTCTTAGTGGAAGAACAGGCATCTGATAGATTTCTTCTAATTAGTTTTCCAAGGGAAGGAATTAGTTCTGTTATTGTAAGTGATCTGTTGGGGCCAAGCGATTGTGGCCTGTGAGGACTTCCTAGGGCCAGGTAACTTGGTTTTCTTTGAACATGGTGTCACACAGGGAACAGCTGGGAATGGCAAGGTGATGTCCCTTCTGTTGTAAAGTGACGGATTTGGCATTTAAAAAAGGACAGCAATTTGATACAAGTGAAAACACAGGGAAAAACGTAGGACAGAAAGCAACATTTTGAATGTGTTTAGTGTGGAGTTGGTAGTTTTGTTATTTTATGTTGTTATATTGCATTGCAGCCCAGTGCTGCTGTTCTTTTTAAATCCTGTGGGGGTAAGAAAATCAGTGTTTTTTGACTCTGACTCTTTGAAGCTTCACAGCTTCTGAATCCTGATACAAGTTGAATCATTCTGTTCCAGAGGGGGAGCACTGATCCCATACACTAAAGTTCAAATTTAGGAACACAGTGCCTTAGGGAAAAGGAAGAGTTTGAAAGTCTTGATTACCTTTCTGGAATCAGTTGAATAGTGATTTGTGGGAAAAAATACTGTTTATGGAGTAAATAGTTTTATATGAACACCCCAAGTCAAAATGAAGCATACTGGTGTCTCTGAGGTATTTTTTGCTTATGGAAGACAGCTAAAATACTAGAGGTGTTGAGAGTTGAATGTCCCAAGTCATGTTTTTTCTAACAGGGTTTTTGGTAAAATAGTAGTTTGCTGGTTTTAGTTGTAATAGGTCTTTGTTGCTGAAATCAATGATTTATTCACATTTAAAAGCTCCGAAGTCCAAAAATCCCTGTCAGGTGTTCAAGGTAAGAGCTGCTTGGAGCTAGTTCAGGGCTAAGAGTTGGACTTGGTGATCCTTGTGGATGCCTTGCAACTCAGCATATTCTGGGATGTTGGTTCTGGGCTCCCAGAAACATCTGGGTCACCCTTTGGTGCCTCTCCTGCTGCCTCAGCCACAGTTCCCAAATCCCTGACACTCTCCTTCTACAGGTTCTGTAACCACGGCTTTGCAAACACTTGAATATGGCCAAGAATAGGCGAAATATGGTAAAAAATAGGCTAAATATGGTCAAGAATAGCCTAAATGTGGTCACCGACCACTTCTTCAAGTGTTTGTGCATCTCAACTCCTGCACTGCAGTACCCCCTGCGCAGGTGGGTCGGAGCAGTGCCCTGGGAGGTACCAGGGGAGCTGGACTGCCCCCGGGTTGCTCAGGTAACAGAAGCACTCGGGGCAGATGACGGATAACACTGCTGTCCCCTGTTCCTTTGTGTGGTGTGTCCAGGGGTATAATTGGAATGTTACGGCCAAACAGGAGGAAGCCCTGACCATGCCAATAACTCGGCACAGGAAAAAGGAAATCTGAACCGGAGGGGCTGGTCAACGTGGAAAATATTTCGAATAATTAATTAACAACCAGGGCATTCCAATGAGCAGTTTTCAGGTGGGACACGTTGGACAGAGATCCCATCGGCATCCTGAGGGGTGACAAATGGAGCAGCACCCCAGGCACGCTCCCATTGTTTGTGATCCTGCCATGGTGAATTGCACTGAGAGCACCAAGGGGGACATCTTTCCCACAGGATGAAAAGCTGGGACCGCACCGGTGTGTCCAGCCTGGTCAGCATCTTTGCCTCTTCCACGTCAACAGCCCAGTGCTGTGGCATTAAAACTTTGTGCTTTTGCCAGTGAGGGTTTCGAGTTAGAGAAGTTTGTGGTGGTTACTTATTTCAGATTTCACAGAATATCCTGAGCTGGAAGGGGCCCACAGGGATCACTGAGTCCAAGTCATAAGTGAATGGCCCTCATGGAGATCAAACTCACAACCTTGGCATTATTAGCACCATGCTCTAATCTCATTTATTTGAGTCCAAATCCTTGTGGGTGTTTGCACACCCTGAAAAATACTTTGATAAAATAGTTGCAATAGTTGATGTCTGCCCAGAAGGAACCTGGAAAGAGCAGTGTGACAGAGGGAACTTAAAGATTAGCAATGAGAGTGTTCTCTTTACCCTGGATCCCCGGGATTCCTGCTGGGCTTGTCTTGGCTGGAAGTCTTGGTGTTAAAAAAATTCTCCTTCTCGTGTTTCTGCCCCCTCTCCCCATGGGGGAGTTGCTCTGCCCTGCCCTGCCGTGGGGGGTGCAGCAGTGCAGCTCCACTGCCTGTAGTTCTCAGGAGCTCTGACATCCTTCTGGCCCAGCCACTGCAGGGCAGGAGATAAATTTCTGTGCAAAGCACATGTCACCTGCTGAACATGCTCTTTTTGTAAAGGAGATCCGTGTGAAACTGGGTAGGAATAGTTCTGCAAAGAATATTCTAGGAGTTACTTTTTAAAAAGTGCTGAAAGATCCACTAGAAAGAAGAGACTTTTGTGGCACGTTTGTTCCACCGAGCGGGGAAGCTCAGAATGGTAAAGCTGCTCCTTATTGGCGTTACGGCTAATTGTGGTGTAATTACTCATTAGCACAGCTCTGCACTGCTGAGCACTCTGCTCACATGGCTGGGTACAAATCAGTTAGTGATGGCACCCCAGGCATTCCGAGGAAGAATAGGGGAAAAAGGTAGGAAACAACTCAGTCTTGTGAGTAAATCCCAGAATTATGAGCAGCACCAAAGTGCCAACAAGCTGGGATTTACCTGCAGCGTTCAGGGAGGTCCCTCTGTCGCTGCCTCCCTCTCGGTGGGTTGGCAGGTCCTGCGTGCTGGATTTGGCTCACAGTTTATTTCTCAGCTGTCAGGTTTCTGGGGTGTGTGACCTCTCTCCCCGCAGCGTGGTCGGAAGGAGCGTTGCTGGGTGTGAGCCCTAACGGGGGTAAAACTGGGTGTCTCTTGGTGTGGGAGCTCCTGGCAGCTCTCCCAGACTCATCATCTCTGTGCCTGCAGTTCTTCCAGCACTGCGTGCACATCACTTAAGTAGAGATGGATCCCTTTCATTACAGGGGAAGACAAATCCATGAGTGTGTGGGATGGCTTTTAGATTTAGCAGATGAACTTAAAAAATATTCCACTTTAACCACTTCAATGGTTTTTAGAGATGGGTAGGATGCACATTTTGCATCAAAACCCTGTGATTTAAAGCAGATCACCTGACAGTTCTGCCAAGATAGGTAAGAGAAAACAAAGTATGAGTGGAAGGTGACGTGGTTTGCATGTCAGGCTCTGAAAAGCCATCGCTGTCCTGAGGAAGGGTGGTCTGATGGTGTTCTCTGGGGGTTTGTTTGTAGGTCCATAGAATAGAAATGAATCTCCTGCAGCCGCCTGGAGTCAAAATGAACAAGTGCAGTGGTGGCTGTAAGGAATTTGTTGTGCTGGAGTGTCTTAACTTTCTTTTTAAAAAGCAGGGAGGCTTCGTATGTTAAGTATTTGTAATAAATGCGTGAAGCCGTCCAAGATCTCACCAGGATGGTCAGGAGATGGTCCTTCAAAGGGCATGTGGCTGGATCACAAGTTTGTTTCTGTAACAGAATAGCTTCCCTACAGATTATTCCTCAAACTCTTTCATGGGTTTAAATTGTATTATGAGTGTAATTAGTTAGTAAAAAGATGGGAGATTAAAGCTGTCTGCGAAGGAAATGTAGTCAGCTGAAGTGTAAAGTGAAGGGAAATTTGGAATTTGAAGTGAAATGGAAGCCAGTCAAGCAGAACAGTGGGAAAGGGTTGGAAAACGATGGGCACCAGAAGGGTTCTGCAGAGTTCCTTTTTCCTCCATGGAAACTGTGGAAGGAGTAATGGTTGTGCAGTGAGTGGATCTCCAGTCGAAGGATATTAACATGGGCTCAGATTGAAACACAGGAGAACTGGTTGATGTAACCAGGACTATGGGTGTGGTACTGGATTGACACTGGAATTGTCATTCAGGAGCAAGGATGGTTGTTGGAAAGATCCTCTGGCCCTCACTCAGGGCTCTGTTGAGTGATCTGCACCAGCAAGGGGATCCCTGGGGGTGTGGGGCTCTGTCCAAGTCCAGAAGAGCTAAATGTGGTGCATTTCTGCAAGAAATCTAATTATGGAACATAAAAACAGGAGGTTTTAGATAAAAATAGATTTTGCAATGAATGTGAAATGAATGGTGTCTATTGATCGGGAGGGGCTGCTGGAGAACACTTAATTGGGATCTTGAGCTATTAGAGGGAAAGGATAATTAAGAAGATACCCTTGAGTACGTGTCTTTCTCTGCTCCATCTTTTGAATACCAAAATCTGTGTATTCCTGGTTCTGGGAGCCTGTCTCAGTTCTGCCCATGGGCTAGGGTTACGTGGTACAGATCTGATAAAAACCAAGGGTTTGGTTCTTTTGTTGTTGTCAGGAGCTGCCGAAGGAATGGAAAAGGAAGAATGAGAGTCCTGCCAATTCCAGACCTATGTGTGAGCTGATGGTTGGGTTGACAGAGAGGTTTTGACAATTTCAGATGAGGTGGTTGTTGTTGATGGAAAAGGTGTCAGTGTGTCTGCCTGGAGGTTGGGTCGTTCAGACCATGTTTTCTCCTGTAGTCAGGTTGGTTGTGAGGTTTCCTCCTTGTATATGAAGACACAAGTCCCCGTGTTCTGGTGGAGAGGCCGCAGCTCTCAACAACAGCTCCACTGGTCCTGAACTTCTTTCTGGGGAAAATCAGAGCCATTTTAGTTAGCTCCCGTAATTAATAAGTGAATAGATGTATTTGGCAGGGTGGATTCCTGTTTGGAAAAAGTCATCAGGCGGCTTAAGCTTGATAAATAGTTAAAAATCCTGAAAAACTCCCGGTATCCTGAGCTTTGGGGTTTTGTTACTAATTGTGCTGCTTGTAATACTTGGTGGTAATTGGGGTCCAGCTGCTCAGAGTATCACTGTTAGATTTACTGGATGGATTGCTTTAATAGGATTTGGAGAGCAGCTCTTGGTACAGTGCAGCTTGTGCTGTCAACTCCCAACCTTTTAATGCAGTAATCCCTGGGATTTATCCTGACTTGGAGTAGCAACACAGGAACACGACTGATTTAGGCTGCAAAGTTTGGAGAGTGTGGGTGTAATCCGAAGGCAGAGCTGTTTATGTTGGTAGTCTTGTTGTAAAGGATGTAATGGGTGTTATGGGAGGGAGGAAGAGTATTGGTGGCAGGAAAACTGTGCCCTTAGGGAGAGTGAGGGAAAAGGGCTGTGGTTCCACTGCCCTGGGATTGTCACCCCTCTGGCCACGGGCAGAACCCACCCAGTTCAGAAAGCTACTTGTGAAATGATGTAATTGCAAAACCTGGATGAGTTTGCACTTGAAGCAGTTTTGTGTTTCAGTCTGTCATTTTTTTTTTTGTGATTGAAAATAGTATAAATGAATCCTGCATGTTGATGAGCTAATGTACAAAATGGGG
This sequence comes from Acropternis orthonyx, assembly GCA_035583155.1. Taxonomy (NCBI): domain Eukaryota; kingdom Metazoa; phylum Chordata; class Aves; order Passeriformes; family Rhinocryptidae; genus Acropternis; species Acropternis orthonyx. The sequence goes on from JAWWEU010000017.1 coordinate 18,997,834, forward strand.
TTCTGCATGTATTTTTGAATAATTAATACAAGTTGGGTTTTTATTGTTAAGGGTGTGGTATGACATGTGGTTTTCAAAGCAATGACAATATTGTTTGCAGCTGGTATGTCCTCTCCTGAGGTCAGGTTTTATCCCCAGTTTCACCCTTCCCTCCCCACTGCCACTTCATTACAACGGAGATTTGGTCTGCTTGCTCCAAGTGATGTCCTGTAATACCCCATTAGTGGTCAGTAGTTACCTCTGCCTGCATGTCAGCCTTCAGTTTAATGGCCTTTTTTGTGTGTTCATTTTCTTTTGTTTCCCATCGTGGTTTTGTTTATTTCTTTCTGTGTTTTTTTTTTCCCCTGTTCTCTTTTTTTTTAAACCGTGGTGATGTTTGCCCTTCATGTTCCCCAATGTTTGCACATGACAAGATGTTGCCATCCCAACATTGCCTCCCACTTCACTGACCAGTGCCACTAATGACCATCTAGCACCAGCCACAGCAGGACCCCTGCCCTCGGCCCCGCGGGACGTCGTGGCCACCCTCGTGTCCACCCGCTTCATCAGGCTCACCTGGCGGCCGCCGGTGTCAGACCCTCAGGGGGACAACCTCACCTACTCCATCTTCTACACCAAGGAAGGGATAAACAGGTAAAGACCATGGCTCTTCTTCACTCTGGGTTTCTTGGAAGTGCTGTAAAACCTGGAGTGTTCAGTGTGGGCTGTGGGGGGTTGTGTTCCCCTCCCTCCTGCACCGGGGGTTTTACTGGCTCCCTTGCTGCACGTAGGAATTTTTCACAGGCACACTTTGATTGACTGCAAACAGTTGCTACCTGCTTTCCGCAGCCTGTTGGAAGCTGAGAGCAGCAGGGGCTGTCACAGCTCAGCAGGAGCACTGGCACTGCTGCCAGTGCCACCTCAGAGGGCACAGGGACATCCTCCAGAGCCCGTGTGCTGGTGAGGGGGGAGGCACGTCGGGCTTTAAAACCCTGTAAATCCACTCTGACTGCAGAGACAGCCGTGTGGTAGGTGTTGGTTAAACGCTGTAGTAGGTGTTGGTTAAATGTTGATTCCCTCCTAATAATCCCTGTAAATAGAAATTAGATTAATTCCTCCCCATCATAAGCTTTTGACTTACTATTCCAGTGGATAATATTGATTTACCCCTTTTCCTTCCTGATGGAATTTATTGCTCAGCATTACAGTTACAACTTGTTGTGATAAGTTTGAGGAAGTTGGAGCTAACAATCATTTGTAGCAGTGCTTAATTAATTGCAAATTAGCTTATCAGATTTATTACCCAAGGGAAAATTATCTGTCTCCCTCCTGACGAGAGCATGAGACCCAAAGTTAACAGAGTCATTGGAAGAGAACAGAAAACACGGTGCTGCTGGTGGGGAATTCCTGCTCTCCCTTAATTCTGTGGACAGACATCTAGTCCAGGCTCATGGCAATTAATAGAGGCAATTGGTAACATTTTCTTTGCCTCAGAAATGTTGGGTTTTCTACTACTTCCTTGCTTTGATAATATCTGAGGTATTCAAGGCCAGGTTGGAGCAACTTGGTCTAGTGGAAGGTGTCCCTGCCCGTGGCAGGGGGTGGGGCTGGCGGATCTTTAAGGTCCCTTCCAACCCAGACCATTCCATGATTCTAAGAGCACTGTTTCAAAGTGTGGAAGTGGCTGTGGAGGTGACGTGTTTCTGCTTCTCTGGGTGCAGTGTCACCAGCCGTGTCCCACCTGGGCTTGGTGACACCAGAGAGGCTCCTGCTGAGGCCGTGACATGGGGGTGAAGGGGTGTCTCATGGCTTCACTGGCACACCTCTGGAGAGGACCCCAGGTAATCTGAACAGATGGGAATTGCTGTTTTACACAGTTACAGGGTTATTTCATCCTCATGTTAGGGATTTCTTCCACCCTCTAGGCAGTTCCCCTGGAAAGGGTATGAAAATTGAGATGTGCTGGGAGGAGGTTTCATTCTGTGAAACATTAGCCAAGCACTTAGAACTCCAGACTTTGAGATCTGGACTAAAATAAAGGAAATAACCAGCACGTTGCTGGTACAAGAGGGTAAATTACACGTGTGAGATATTCAAATACTCTTAAATTCATGGTTCACTGTGGTGTGCTTCAAGCACAGAAAATGGGGTTTAATTGTGTGTAATCACACTGTCAAAGTGTCTCTAGAGCTCCCTGCCAGGCTGCACAGCTGACATGGCTGGCACAGGCAATATCCACTCTTTAATAATCCCCCAAACATTGCTTTTATATATAAGTGCAGCTTCACACTTGGCATTCCAGACAAACACGTGTTTGGGGATTGAAGTGACGGCGCTTCCCTGAGGTGCTCGGTAGCTGCTGTAAACCTTGGCTGGAGCTTACAGAGCTCTTTAATCGGGATTAAACTGGGCTTATGGAACAGTCCTGATGATCCATAGGGTAGGGCAGTTACTCCTGGAGCCCATCTGCCTGTGCCTGTTACCCCATCAGGTACAGCAGCGCTCTGAAAAGGTGCTCCAGGCTCCCCAGGAAAGGGCATAAAGGAGACATTCATGCAGCACTTAATTAATCTCACCATGTTTTTACCATAATGTTGTGAAGGCACATTCCTGGTTATTATTGAAAATTGCAGTACTTTGACATGTCTATTTGTTTTTGGTAAATGGTGTCTTTCCAGTAAAATAATTCTGATTTTTTTCTAATTTTAAATAATAACCTTGGTTTGCTGGTTATCTTTTTTTCCCAGATGAAATCAGGGAGTACACTTGCCCTTGAGGCAGAAAATGCAATATTTTGCATGTCAGTGGGAGCTGGATGTTATTCCACAGCTGTGAATCCGTTGGCACTTAGTCTGGGTTTCAGATCCCATCCTTGTAGCTAAGGCTCGTCTTAAGGAAAACTCCATTTGGGATGTGCTCACAGGATAACATTTTGCCAAAAGTGGAAAACTCAGCGATGACAATGAATGCAAGTCTGAAAGAAATGAAGCTGTTGATGCAGTGCCATTTTAGCTCAGCTTCATGCAGGGGAACATTCTGGAAAGTGGGTGTCAATAGGTGTTTGGTTACAGCGAGTGCATTGTTTCCCTCTCTGTAGATGCAGTGTAATAGTGCAGAAATCAACAGGGATTTCACTATGTTTTCAGCCAAGCTCTGCTAAATCAACCGCTCCAGTGGATGTAAGAAGAAATACATTAAAAATGGGGATTTTGGCATCATATTTCCATGACAGAAACTGAAGCGGGATGGCTGGGAGGTGGGAAGGGGAGGCACTGGAATGATTTTGCCCAGGCTTCTGCATCAGAAATGCTTTCATGGGAGGTGACAATGGGATGAGACTCACTTTCCCTGCAGAGCCAGACAGAGCCTGGCAGGCAAAAGGGGAAGGATTATATTCCGAGCAGGCACATTTTCCCTGGTTTTCTCAGTGGGAAGTTTCTGATTTCTCCTTTTGTAGCACTGCTTCTGTTCACATCTGCAGGGAGCAGGAGCTGCTTTCCAGAGGAGGACCCAAAGGCAGTTCCACCAAGTTCAGGTGCCAACGGCCTGTCTTGGAAATAAAGGCTGTCATTAGTTAATGATCAATCCTCTAATCTCCCCCTCAATCCCGATAAGAACTGATGGAGTTCTGGCGAGGCTTCCACAGGGGAAGTGTTGCGCTCCTGGAGCCCGGGGGTCAGTGGAGGGTCACTGAACACCAGGCAGTAACCCTTCCTTTGCCTCCATACACAGGGTGTGTTCTCCCAGCTGGATTGCAGCTTCCAGCATCCAAAATGTTGGCCCGACAGAGATGCCCCTTCCCATGCAAAGTGCGTTCCTTCCGTGGGCCCTCTCGGACCGACAGGGTCCGATGGCCTGGATCTGTCTCCGTGGTGCTGCTGGAGATTGGAATCTCCACTCAGGTCCAGCAGAGGCCACTTCCATGTGCACAGCACGACTGTGAGGCACTCACAGGTCACATTGAAGGGGAGGTTGTCTCCTCTTGCCTCCACTCTTTGTGTGGATCCATCGTCGGTGCCACAGCCATGACCTGGGTGTCCTGACCAAATCCAAACACCAGGGAGGAACCCAGTGAAGTTTGGAGGAAGCAGAACACATTAAAATGGCTCCTTTGAAGAACACACAAAAAGGAGCCCCATGATATTAACAGAAATGTCCCAAATCTCACCAGACTGTGCTGCTTAAATAGTTTTTCTTTGGCTTCAGAGTTGCAGGATAAACTGTCACCATGAGTTATCACTTGCTGTTATGGGAATAACAAAGAACTGCTGAGAGCTGGGGCATGTCCGGTGTAATTTATTCCATTACTTCAGTGTGTTTGGTTTTTTTTGCAAAGAGAAGTTGCAACATTCGAAGGGGTTTATCAGCAGCAGTTTTGGCACATGGTTGTTGTGTTGTGCAGAGAGCTCAGTGTGAATCAGCACGTCATTAACACATGGGATACATTCCAGCGGGACACAACCGCTGCTTCTTTACCCCTCAAAACTCCTCTTACTAATCAGTGGTTGTCTCTGTGCCGAAACATTTGCTTCCTAAAGGGAACGTGTTGAAAATACGAGTCGTCCTGGAGACACACAAGTGATGATCCAAAACCTGATGCCAGAGACAGTTTACGTGTTCCGAGTTGTGGCTCAGAACCGGCACGGCCCCGGGGAGAGCTCGGCTCCACTGAAGGTGGCGACGCAGCCTGAAGGTGAGCTGGAATGGTTTGAGTTTTCCTCAGCTTTGGGAGCGATTTTGATTTAATGTCTTCTGTTTTCCCTATTCATGACCTTTCCCAGAAACTGGTGCTCTTAAAAGTAGCACTTGCAGACCATAGTTTCCAAAGATTTTCCAAGCTGGTGGGCTTGTAGGATTTCTTGCCACCATTAAGAAGAACTCATGAGACATTCCTTGTTAAATTCTGTAAACTGTTATAAAGTGAATGCTTTTAAACTGTCATTAACTTAGCTCACTTGGCTAGAGCATGGTGCTAATAACACCAGGGTCATGGCTTTGATCCCTGTATGGGCCATTCTCTTATGAGTTGGACTCCATCATCCTTGTGGATCCTTCCAGCTTAGGATATTCTGTAACTGAAGGAGGAAAAAGGGAAAACTTTAAGCAAACGTTAGCATTTATTCTGTCACTTGTTAGGGTCATTCCGGACAAAAGGACTGTGACCCAGGGAGCAGGCTCTCCTTTAGAAATTTGGTCCCACCTTTCCATGGGTGAATCCATGGGTAATGCTGAGATGAGAAAATACCCCCCCTCTCCCCTGGGGGTGAACAGTGGGGTTGTCCCTGCAATAACCACCCCTGGGCAGGCCCCAGGACTAGCAGGGTTCCACACTTGTGTTGCAGTCCAGCTACCCGGCCCAGCTCCCAACATCCGTGCGTATTCCAGCTCCCCCACCTCCGTCACCGTCACCTGGGAGACGCCGCTCTCGGGCAACGGGGACATCCAGAACTACAAACTCTACTACATGGAGAAGGGGCAGGACACCGAGCAGGTACAGATACACCACCCCCTACAGCCTGTGTGGGTGGGTGTGCCTTGAATTCCCAGAAACACCTTGGGAAGGGTTTGGTTTTCTGACAGTCTGAAATGTGGAAGTATTTGCATTTAAAATTCATTATGAAATGTGGATGTCTTGGAACTAAATTTTTTTTGATGATACCTTGTTTTGGTGGGTTTGTCAGCATCAAGTAGCTTTTGGGGAAGTCCCTTGGATCATGAGAGGAGAACACAAATAACAGCCCTGTCATTGTTTAGCAGTTCTGGTCCTGATAATGGAGAAGATGCTTGCACACATTTACAGGCTGGTTTTCAGTAAATCAGGCAAACTGCTGATTTTAACATGATCCTTGATCTCAACTGTTTGTACTTCTTGAGTTCTTGGATCCAGTGATTGATACTTTGATGCTGCTGAGCATCCAACGGATTGAATTTTCTTACGATTCAACCGGAGCATCCAGTGTGTTCTGTAGAAGTTTAGGCTGCCACCTGAGAATAATGAGGATTAATCCCCCTCATCACAGCCCTATTCCCATCCCATTTGCATATCAATATGGTTCCAGCTTTAAAAAGCAAAAGGTAGAATGTTTTTCTTAGCCTTTAAGTACTTTTTTATGTCAGTTCTAAAACAGGCCTGATGCCTTTTCTATTTCTGCATCCCACTATTCAAATTACAGTCATAAGTGTTGCCAATGGGCAAGTTTCCAAGTCCCTTTCCGTGTGCGGAGCCGTGTCCGTGTTCGGGTGTAAACAGCCCAGGGAGAGTTTTGTCCCGTAAACTCACAGTTGGCATCTTCACCGGCGCTGGGTGTTCAGGGCCGGGGGTTTGGTGGGCGGGCGCGGCGCGGGAGGTTCCCGCGGGAGGGCTCTGGGCAGGGTGGCCGTGGCAGCCCCGGCTGGGTGCTGTGTGTGTGTTTGTCGTGCGCAGGACGTGGACGTGGCCGGGCTGTCCCACACCGTGACGGGGCTCAAGAAGTTCACCGAGTACAGTTTCCGAGTCGTCGCCTACAACAAGCACGGCCCCGGCGTCTCCACCCACGACGTCGTCGTCCGCACCCTCTCGGATGGTAAAGCTCCTTATTCCTGCCAATTTCCTTTCAGTGAATTTTTAACCAGGCTTTTATGGGGTTTGCTCATCGTTGCCCTGCTTTGTTAATAGTGTTGTTGTTGCGTGGGGCTGTTTTGTGGTCAAAATTCCCCAGAGGCCTTTCAAACGGGGTGAAGGAAAGTCACAGCACCTGCAGGAGTATCTGGGATTGTGATTAGGGAACAATGGTGTCCTTCATTCCAGCATCAGCACTTTATTGCATGGATTGCTGAGTCTACAAAGTATTGAAAGCAGACATTAAAATAAATACATTGTAAGCAACAGCTCCAAATTATTTTTCAGGTTCTCTAACATTTTTATAAATGAGCAGACTTTTGGTTTTTGGAGTGTTTTCATTTTCGTTGTTTTCCTGTGGGGAAATGTTGTGTGTCTTTGTTTGCACTCCAGCACAGATACATTAAATCTGTTGCATATGATGGCGAAAGCAGGACCTGGTGCCAATACGTTTTATAAGGCAAATCAAGAGATAGTGTGAGCAAGCAGAGCAACTGTAGCATGATCAGAGTTAATGTGAACTCATATTTGTTATAGAGAAGTTTTTTTATATATACAAACAGTCAGATGGAAAGAATATGGAGCCTGGAATCATGTCCCTAGGAGTGACCAGAAGCAGATCAGAGGAGCAGAGAGGAGATTTGTCCCAAATTCTCTCTGGGTCTGAGCTTATTTCTGGGGCACTTCTTGACTCTCTGGTGGTTTCTGTGTTTTGCTAATTCACTTTCTCTTCCATGAAACCCTGTCAGCATTTTCTTTAACCCACACCAGCTTTTATCCACACCATCAAGTGGACAAAGGTTCTACAGATAAATTTCCTCTGCACAATCCCCCCTTTTTGTCTGTTCTGCCCCTGCTCTGTGTTAGTGTCACTTGTTACCCAGGGAGGGGCAATAACCTGTGTCCACAGACCCCTCTGTCCCACTCCTCCCTCTGTGGCCCTTGGCTGAGCTCTCCCTCATCCACCCATTTTCCAGATTGCCAAGTCACAGGAATGGTTACCCATTTCTCTTGTGGAAGCTGTTTCCACCTTCAGTGCCCTTTTCTGAACTTTTCTCCAGTATATGCTTTTAAAAATGGAGGTAGACAGGACTAAGATTGTATCAAAGATACCACTGAGGCATTACTTGAATTTGACTGACTTTTGGCTCCTTCTGAGCATGGAGGTGGAAGCATCCCAAGGTCTTTCTGCAGTTCTTCACCATCAGATCATACAATGGGGACTCCACAGCTCATCTCCTGCCATGTCCCTTCCAACTTGCCTTTGTTTTAACCAGGTGTTTGTTCTGGCAAGCACTTCTCTGCCATCTCCTCCTTGCCTCATTCCTTAAGAGCTCTCCAGCAGATTTGTCATGTGGGATTTCCCTTCAAGAAGTGAGAAATCCTTATTATTACTCCTATTATTACTCCTCCTCTCTCTGACCTTCATGCTTTATTGTTTCTTCAGTTTATTTGCCTCATGGCAGTTCCTGATTTGCTCCTTGGAGTTAGAGGGGATCCCTCTGTGGTACTGGCATCATATTTGCCATCTCACAGTACTGAGGTAACTTGGGAGAGGTCGCATAAGTTGTTCAACTGTTCCATTTCCAAGTTCCCTGAGAAATCCTGAAGGAATTGCACCTTATCCTGGCAAGATGCTGCTGTTCCTCAAGTCCAGCTCTTCCATAAGCCTTTATATTGGCATTTCAGTTGGAGAGACCCTGTGAGTCCCTTGTTAAGGACATCATGGAAACCTCTCCTTTCTCCTTCCCACACTACAAATGCAAGGAGAGCTGTGTGGCCCTATTTTTGTCTTTTTCTTTCCTACCCTGACCATTTGCTAATTCTCATTTCTCTAAAGGCCTTCCAGCTCCTTTGTTTGAAGGAGAATTCATGAATTTTCAAGTTTTCCTGAAGTTCTTTCTTTTCCATCTAATGTTTTTGCATTTAACCCATAGATATTTATATTCCAAAGCTCTCTGAAGGATGTCATCTTGCTTCTTCCAACCTCATAGCCTGCTATTAACCTCGCTTCTCTCCCCCTGCAAGCTCTCAAATCTTTGAGGAAATGATGCACATTTTCTTCCTATGTTTTCTTATTGCAGTGTCCATGAGCAATCTCCATGCTCCCTGCAGGGATTTCTCCCTAAGCTTCCTTTAGCCATGACTTAACAGGCATCTGCATTTTGATGTAGGTTTTTGCTCCTAATCTGTTCCAGTGCCTTGTTGCAGGGATGGCTCTGCAGGTATTACCATTCAAACCAAGGTTTATGTGCTGCTTGTGAGGATTGCTTTTCTTCTCATGGAATTCCTGATCAGGGATTAGAGCTGGAAATGGAACCTCTGCATCACAGCCCAGCTGAGGCATTGCCCTCCCAGTCTCTGAGCCCTGAGCATGTCCTGGTGCTCCTGCCTGGCTGGTGTCCCTGCTGGGCCACACCAGGCAATGCCTTTCCTGTGGAAGCATTTGACAGGAGATGTTGGGAAGGAATTGTGTGGGTGGGGAGGCCCTGGCACAAGTTGCCCAGAGAAGCTGTGGCTGCCCCATCCCTGGAAGTGCCCAAGGCCAGGTTGGATGGGGCTTGGAGCAACCTGGGATAGTGGAAGGTGTCCCCTGCCCGGGTTGGAACTGTATGGGCTTGAAGGTCCTTTCCAACCCAAACCATTCTGTGCCCGTGAACCGTACATGTGTTGAGATACATTTTTATAATTGCATTTACATGCACATATCCTTTCTTGTGTCCTACTGATAGTCTTTCTCTCATCAGGCTGGCATTAATTACTCGTCGCTCCTTTTGAAACCGCTGACTTTAAGGTTGTTCTGAATGTAGGCACCAACTGCATCAAACAGGCAGCAAAAAAAGCTTGGCTTTATATCATCTTCTCTTACCTTTGCTTTTTAAGACCTATAGCACTTAATCCAAGGTCTGGTGATTGCACACTCAGTTCAGTTGGGAAGGGAGGGAAAAGCAAATCCCCCCCATCTCCATTTCTGGGCTGGGGGGGCGAAGGGTGTTTGTTTGGCCCCACCCAGTGCACCTTTCACTCATCCCAGGGCTGCTCTCACATCATACACTGGGAATGTTCTCTGGGGTGAGTTATTTGGACAATTCTTCAGGTTGGAGCAGTCTTTATGCCTGGTGTGCTCCTCCCATGTCCTTGTGCTTTGCTGGAGCCTCCCCTTCCTTCCAGGGAACCCTCAGCTCTGCCCTGGGGTAACACTTGTGACTCTGACGTGCTGGGACCAGCATTTCCCTGGGCTCAGGTTCTCTCTTAGCTTGCTTTTTTGTCCACCCATGACCAGCAAGTTGCTACAGCAAGTAAAGAACTAGCAAAGAGTGGCAGTTTAAAGGCAGGCACTGTCTTTGTGATGCTCTTCCAACCTCAGTGTCACAGGAACATGGTGACTCTGAGCTTTTCCTGTTAGAGAAAATCATGGTAAAAAAAAAAAAAAGATGTCCAGAATTTCAAATGTAGGCTCCCCAAATCAAGCAGTGTGTTAATTAAATATTTGTTTTGGGAAAGTACCGAATGGAATCTCGTCTCTGAGAGTTTATGAGAAGTACCTTTAAATATCAAACATTTTTATTCAGATAGCTGTGATAAAGAAGGACCTGAATAAAGAATTCTGTGTGATGGAAATCCAGAACCCTCCTCAGCCAGTCACTGTAGGTCAGAAAGTACCTCTGGGACAATTTGATTGTTCGTATTGAAAGTGTCTTAAACCAGAATGGTTTGTGCTTCCATAATGAATGAGAGCAGGGAGGGGTTGGGTATGGAAACACAACATTTGAAAATTTTGGAATTGTAATTCCTTCAATGTTTCTAGTTCCCAGTGCTCCACCACAGAATCTGACGCTGGAGGTGCGGAATTCCAAGGTAAGACTGGAGAATTTCCTGTTGGTAATGGGGAAATAAAATGGCTGGTTGGTCTTAGATGGACCACATTTTGGAGGTGCTCTGGGCCCTTCTCCTCCCGTGCTGCTGTGTGTGAGCTGCCCAGCAGGAGTGTCTGACTGTGGGGCTGCAGTGCTGCTGGGAGCTTCAGACTGATGGTGGGCTGGCCGTGGTGGGATGCAATTAGACAATGACAGAGCACCAGAGGCTCCTGGTGGAAGGGGTTTAATCAGGCACTAAAGCCTGAAGGACCAGAGCTTGAATTCCTGCTGATTAACTGCTGTTTACAGTGTGCACGCACACAGACACACGTTTGTATGTCCTGGGCACTTCAGAAGAGACAATTAAACACTTGGTCATTGTGAGTGCAGATTTTTTAAAAAACCCTTTCCTAAAAACTTCTTTCCCAATGCCTTGCTGTGCTGCCTTCCCCAGAGCATCCTGCTGCAGTGGCAGCCCCCTCCTGCAGGCACCCACAGTGGGCAAATCACCGGCTACAAAATCCGCTACCGGAAGGTCTCGCGCAAGAGCGACGTCACCGAGAGCGTGGGGGGCACCCAGCTCTCCCAGCTCATCGAGGGTGAGGGGGCTGTGGTGTTGGGGGGCTTTGGAAGGGCTTTTAGTGGGATCAGAGGGAGGATTCTGGAGGGTCTTGCCTTGCAAGACAAACCGAGTCCCATCTCACATGAGCGTTGGTGGGTTCCGAGGTCGCGCAGGCTGCGGGTGGGAACTGAGGGCTGGTGACCTGATTTTGCCATGGATTTGCTAAATGGACTTGGATATTCCTTATAAAGTGTTTATAAAAGACATCGGGGTTGCCTAGAGAAGGTGACCCTGAGCTAACTGTGTCTGCCCAAGTGCCAGGAGTGAAGTGTGGGGAAGGATTCCAGAGGACCAGGGGCTGGAGGGGGTGCAGGCTCACCTGTACTGCAGGTGATGACCATTCCCCCAGCTCCGTGTGTGACCTCAGCCATCCCTGCACATAGGCCCACCCACTCCCACTGGAACCCACCTTTCTCCTCCTTTCTGGCAGGGGTGTGATACATCCTCTGTTTCGTACACTTAAAAATCCAGTCTGCTCCGTCACACAGTGTAAATCATGTGTTGTTACCAGAACTAGACTTCTGTTCAGCAGAAATAAGCAGTGCATGAGATCAGGAGCAAGACAGCATCTTGTTCATTTTTAAAATCTCAGTAAACGAAAGGCTGGTCAAAAGAGAAGAAATTGTCAAATTCTAGAAGAGGAATACACAGTTTTTAACAAGATGTTCTGATTTTTTTCTCAGAAACATCAGCTATGACTTAGCAAATCTGTTTTCTCACAGAGTTGAGACGTTTCTGTAGCTTGAGTATGTTTTTGGCACCACTAAGCCTATTTGGGAGGTTCCATACATGAAATTTGGAGTGCACTTCCCCACTGCTATTATTATTATTGTTGTTGTTATTATTTTATTATAGACTTCCATACACTAAACAGTTTGCACAGTTTGCTCACCTGCTGCCTCTGTGCCACCCCTAGGTTTAGTTACGGATGTAATTAGTAATTAAAACTAATTAAGAGCTGTAAATTAAAGCTGGCTGCGCACAGCACCTCGGAGTCTCTTGCAGCCCCCCGTGGGGCAGTGGGCAGTGTCCCAGCTGGGTGTCCCCTCCCTGGTGTCCCCTGGCCGAGGGGCTGGCCCAGCCCTGCCCTCCCGGTGGCAGTGGGGGTGGGAGGTGTGTTTCCATCAGGGTATCCCGGGGTGTTGGCAGGGTTTGGGATTGCTGCTGGCAGGTGCTGATGGGCTGTCCCCGGCAGGGCTGGAGCGAGGCACCGAGTACAGCTTCCGAGTGGCCGCGCTGACCGTGAACGGCACCGGCCCCGCCACCGACTGGGTGTCAGCGGAGACCTTCGAGAGCGACCTGGACGGTGAGAGCTGGGGCTGGGGGGCATCACAGCCGTGGCACTCCACGGGCAGGGCACTCTGGGCTTTCACTGCCTGGTGGAAAGGCAGACCTGCGTGTTTTCTGTGGGTTTTGCCATGTTCTAACTGTGCAATGGGGTTTATTTGTGATTAAGTGAAATTATTTGCTGTTTTAACAGAAAATCCTTGCCAAGTCAATACAATGGCTTGGAATCAAACCCTGCTTCTTCACCTTTTAGTGCTTCACCTGGCACTAAGCTAGGAGTGACAATGAGATGCCACAGCAGGAAAGAAATCAAGGAGAACATTGTCACCCACAGCCCTTTGCAGTCCTACCCCCATGTTCCCTTGGTGCTGTACTTTCTTTGACCCACAGTAACTGTTCTTTGCCACTTGAGGGGAGAAGGGAGATCGGTTATATTTTCAGACCGTATCCCCCATCAGCAATGAAGTCTCTTCCACCAAATCCATGGATTCACCATGTGTGCTGTACAGGACTATGATGACAGCTTGTTTTGCCAGTGCAGAGTTTAACAATTAAAGTAGAAAATGTTCTTTGGCAAATTTGGACCTTTGATAGTTGGTCCAGGCATTTGGTCTTTCCTGCAGTGGAATAATTTGCAAGTGGGAACCCGATTGTGGCAGAATTCAAAGGCAATTTTGTGAGTGTCTGCCAGACCTGACCAAGAGCCAGTAAAATGGAATAAAGGTCTATTTTTAAAGGATGGCTGGGGGGAATCTCTTTGGAACTGCCTGCCTGGAGCTGGTGGTTCTGGATACACAGTTCCCATTTCAGAAAAAGATTTAATTAGTGGGTTGCACACAAGTTCCCTTTTGCTTTTTGTAGGCCACTCTCCCTCTTGGCTTTGTGGAAGGAGCTGGAGCATCATTCCAGCTTAATGCCACAGGATCCAGTCATGTCCTTCACATCTGTGTGGCCTCAGGTTTGGCTTTCCTGGCAGCTGGAAGATGAAATAATGAAAGTGTTTCAATATTTGCTCTCCACTGTTGGAAGATCCTTCTCAGAAAGCCCTGGAGAGCCCCTGCTCCAGTCTCTGTGCTCTGCAAAACTGATGCTCAGCTTAATCCTGGTTCTTACTGCTCGTTTTCCAGTGTTAACAGTGCAGTTCAGGTCTGTAGATGTTTCAAATGACTTCTCAGAGTTGAAATGACTTTCATCCATGTGTCTGTCTTCCCTAAGTGGATATGACACAACTGTGGAGCTTTGAGAAGCCATGAGGACCCCAGAGCAGAGCTCTGTAAATAGGCCCTTCAGGAGGTAATGAAAAGGTCCCTGAATTAGAGTGAACAATACTTTGCCAGAGGATAGCATCAGGATTAAATTTAAATTTAAATAGGGCAGAAGGAGGGAGAAGAAAAGAACCTTCTCTGTTGACTTTGTCATTTAAATTTGGAATGTCGCAGTCCTTGCAGGAAATCTGAATTTCTTTCTGCATATTCTTTCCCCTGAATAAAGTAATAAAAATTCACAGTTAAGGCAACGTAACCTGATCTCCAGATCATTCTGTGCACACGTGTGAGATCCCTCTGTATGTGCACACTGGGAAGCTGATGTGTGTTTTTGGGGTTTCTTTCTTTAGGAAGCTTGTGTGGATAATTGTAACACCATGCAAATGTATTTACAGCTAATCTTGCACTGCTCAGGTTCAGTAAGTGTGGAAGGCATAATTTCTTTTCATTCCATGGCTGCTTTTTGAATTTAAACAGAAAATAATTCTCCTCACAGTCTCCTCAATGTACAGGGGAGCCAGAGTGTGGCATTCCAGTGCTGGAGTCAGTGCAGGTGCCCCAGGAGTGCAGAGCAGGAGGCGTTAAAGCAGTTGTACAAAGTTTATCCCCAGTGCACCAACTTCTGTGCAGTTATAAATGTCACCTCTCAGGCTGCAGTTGGAGCTTTGCTGTGTTTAATAGTTGTGAACTTTAATTGATGGGCTGTGTCAGCTGGAGACCAGAAACCCCCTGGGCTGGCAGGGCAGTTGGTGTATTGTGATCCAGATAATCCTGTTGTGGTGCTTTATTAAATGTTTTTGGAGAAATGCAGCATGTTTCATTAAAATGAAATCCCTGCAGGAAGCAGAAGTCCTTGGTTTTATTTTAGAGTGGGGAGCTCAGTTTGCTATTGCATGGAATTATTTATAATCCGTGGGCACATGGCAGCTCCAGTGGGATGACAAAAGGGTTTATTTAATTTCTGAGAAGTTAAACCAAAGCTGTGGGCACTGTAGGGACAGTTGTGAGGTTGCTTTTAGGTTCCACAGTGGGGAAAACCCCTTTTAGTAAACACATGAGGGGCTTAGAGGGGCATGTTGTGAAAGTCCTGGTTTTAAGGATCCACATTCCATCTCTCTGTGGATTGGGATGAGATTTGTGTTGCTTTTGGGGGTGGGGTTTGAATATTTGGTATGGACTCCCTATCTTTTGGTCTTTCAGTTTGGCTGTGTAGCTCCTGCTTGTGTTTTGTGAATTAGGTGAGCCCAGGGATTCAGGCAGTGACAAGTGTAGGACAAATGCAGAGAACCCTCTGCAGGGTGCAGTTCTCAGAGCTTTGGAAAATCCTGTTTAATGCTACAGTGGGCTCAGGAACCTTTCTTTCATCATCAGGATTTTCAATATAGTTACTTTAATACCCACAAGTAAGCAGTATGATGGAATTGGAAATAGATTGCTTTGTGGAGGGGAACGGTGGGATTAATCTAGTGCATATTTGGAAAAATTGGTAAGAACATGCACAACCATCCAAAATGTCTGCCCTAAGCAGATGTGATACTTCTTCAGTACAACTGTCCTTTCTTTTGAAGAGAGGATCTATTAAAATACAACAGTATGCCAAGCTCTGTTTATGGGAGCTCTTTGCTCTCTCTTGGACACCAAAGGTCTCCCCATTGGAATGTGCTCATTTCACACAGGCAGAGCAGAAGTGCTTCGTTTGACCTTCCTGCCTCGTGTTCTGCGTGTAATTACCTTTGCTCAAGAGAAAGCCTTGAAATCCATCATTTTGCCTTGACAGAAACTCGTGTTCCTGAGGTTCCAAGCTCTCTCCACGTCCGTCCCCTGGTCACCAGCATCGTGGTGAGCTGGACCCCGCCGGAGAACCAGAACGTGGTGGTGAGGGGCTACGCCATCGGGTACGGCATCGGCTCCCCCCACGCCCAGACCATCAAGGTGGACTATAAACAGAGATACTACACCATCGAGAACCTGGGTGAGCCAAGGCAGGGCCTGGCCCTGCCCCTCCCACCTCCTGCAGCCCTTGGCACACAACACAAGCAGCAGCAGCAGCAGCCCCTCGGTCTCTGTCTGGAGCTGCACAACAGGTGGCTGCAGGCGAAAAAGGAACTCAAATGTCACCGAGATTCACTGGCAGCTACCTTAAAAGGAAAATAGATTCACCCCTCCACAGAATTCTCTGTGGTGGGAAAGACAGCCTGAAAGCCAAAGAAATATTGATATTGAGAAGTTCCATAAAATCGGAGGTTTTGAGTCATTTTGGAGTAGATTGAAAATGTTCCTGTTGAGTTGTTCTCCCTCACTGCTCTTTTGGCTGTACTAAAGGGAGATTTGCTGTGAGTAGAGACCTCCACTGAGAGCTGTTGTGTCCCTGCCCAAGGCAGAGGGTTGGAATGAGAGGAGCCCTAAGGTCCCTTCCAACCCAGACCAGCCTTGCATTCTGGGAACACAAACAGAAGGTCTGTGTGAAGACTTTGAGTTCAGATTTCATCAAGTTATTTCATGTATGTCAGTGAAAAATTAAAACGCTGAACAAAGAGGACACGGAGAAGCAGCAAATAGGATTCATTTGTTACTCTGATCCTTTTTTTCCCTTTAGACCCAAGCTCCCACTATGTGATCACCCTGAAAGCCTTTAACAACGTGGGGGAAGGGATCCCTCTGTACGAGAGCGCCGTGACCCGGCCCCACTCTGGTAAGGAACAGGGCTCTGCCCAGTCCTGCACAGCAGCTGGAATGGGATGGGCTGTGATGGGACAGCCTGGTTTCTCAGTGCTCTCCATCCCTTTAACTGGTTGCCCTCACTGCTCAGAGATATTGCCTTACACGTTCCATGTTAAACCACCTAAAACTGGGGTCATTTGTGAATCACAAAACTTAACCTGTCAATTACTAATAGATGTTCTTGTTCCCAGCGTTAACATTACATGAGCACAGAGCCTGGGGCTTCAGTTCTAAAAGCACAGCCCTCTTTTGGGTTAATGGTCAAATACAGCGTTTTTGGAGTTTTACACTGAGATTTTGAATATGATGTCTGTGTTTGCTTTGTCTAAGTGTCACTCTGCTGTCACTTACACCAGACAAGTTCTTGGAAATTCTAATTTGGTCTTGTAATACATAAATGAAAGAGTTTAAGCAGAGGAACTTGTTTGCAGGTGAGCTGTTGCCATGTGAGGGCTCGCTGGGCTCCCTGGTGACACCACCGAGGGGTGTGGTGTAGGTGCAACACTTTGGTTTAGTCCTGGAGAGCAGGAATCCTAGGAGATTCTCTAGAGGGCACTGGAGTTGCAGTTTCACAGTTACTGCAGAGTTGTCTGATACTTGGAGCTCAATGCCCATAACAGCCTGTAAAAGGTGCTGGGAGCTTCCTGTGTGTGTGTGTGTGTGTGTGTGTGTGTGAAGTGACATTTCCCCATCCAGAGGGAGTCCAGCTCTTTGTGCTCCTCGTTGTTTTCTGGAAGAGGACTCAGTGGGCATTCTGAGACCAGTAAAGCTGAAATGACTTTGTGTTTGGGGTTCTCAGGCCGTGGTTGGGTGCACTGAACACTAATAGCATTAAGTATTACGTCAGCATGTGTTTGTTGTCTTGCTGCCTGTAGAAGGGAAGAGATGCAAGAGTGATGTTATTGACCAGTGTGATGTCACCTATTAACTCTGGCTTTTCTCTCTTTTTCTCCATTCCTCACCCTCCATCTCATTGCACTACCCTGCATTTCCCCTTTTTTGTTTTGGTTTACATTAAAATGCCACCTCCTCCCTTTTTAATTGAATCCCCGACTCTTTGCCCATCGATTCCCCAGACACTTCCGAGGTTGATTTGTTTGTTATTAATGCTCCATACACTCCAGTGCCAGACCCGTCTCCCATGATGCCCCCGGTGGGAGTTCAGGCTTCCATCCTGAGCCACGACACCATCCGGATCACGTGGGCAGACAACTCTCTGCCCAAGAACCAGAAGATCACGGACGCGCGGTACTACACAGTGCGCTGGAAAACCAACATCCCTGCCAACACCAAGTACAAGGTACCACGTCCTGCAGCTGCTGGGGGGGTCAGGGGTGAGGAGCCTCCTGGGCAGCCAGGCTGAAGTGGCAGCTGGGGGTAAGAAACCCCTGCAGGGTGGCGAGTGGAGTGGCACGATTGTCCGAGGTCGGTTTTGTGTCCCGTGTGGGAAAGAGCTGGAGCTGGGGTGTTGTGGGAGTGGATGGAAGAGCAGCTCGTGGAGACACTTCCAGAAGGATGTTCTGCTCCGGAGCCCTGGACATGGGGACAGTTGGATCCTTCCCTGGGTGTGCCAGGAGTGGGCTCACATTTAGAAGGTTTGGGTTCCTGACATCTGCTCAGCAGAGAACCTGAACTGGAGGGTGAGTCATGCAGAGAGAAGGTTTACCCGCACAGTTTTCAGATTCTTTTTGCAACTTTTTCTGCTCATGCCAAGATGATAGTAAAGCTTTCCTTTGGGAACTGAAGGGATGCAAAATACACAACAACAACTTTATGATATCCCTGCCTTCCTCCATTTTCATGTTTTGATTTGGAGACTGGATATGGGAGTTGGTTGGTTGGATTTTTTTTATTAATTTTCAGAGTTTCCTGGAGGTCTCAGGGGTGCTGACTGCAAATTTCGTGTTTGCAATGAGACGCAGAGGAACTGGTGGTTAACATACCCAGCCAGCAGAGCTCCCTTTATGCTCCTGCAGAGCCATCTTGTTGTAATCCAGATCTTCTTTTTGATTGAAATGAAAATACGTTATTATATGTGTATTCCTCCTCTAAAGTAAGCCCACATTCCTGAGTCGTGCAGAAGATGTCTTGGAAGTGATTTAAATAAAGCTACAGTTTCATTAGTTAATTGCTTAAAACAACCTGGTGGTAAATGAAATATTCCCACTGTTCTGGTGCTGGTGGCCAGTGGAAAACAAGTTTTATTGCGCACCAAAAAGCAATATGTAATGATGGAACGTGGTTCGGGATTACTGTGGAAAGCATTTGCCTGAAAGGAGAGCAGTTGGAGGTCTTTGCCCTGATCCTGAGGAACCCGGGATGTTTGGAGAACCCACATCCTGCCACTCTGTTCCACAGTCTTGGGCACAGAAATTGTGTCAGTTCTCCAGGATCCAGAGCTACATCTGCTCAGCACAGGGTGGTTTCATCCACCCCTCTCATCCAGCAGTTGGATGTTGGGACCATCCATTCAGCTTTTCTCCCTTTGCCCTGTTACTCACTGACACTCCCAATCTGCTGCCGAAGGAGCTCTGTCTCCCAACACAAGTGTTTCTGCCTGAAGGAGCTTTGTTTTCCTCAGTTTGTCCAGGAGTTGTGTCCATCTAGAGCCTCTAAACACAGGAACAGATGGGGTACGGTTCCTAAAAGGCTCCACTGTGCTTTGAACTCTGTTGCTGCACGGACATTGATCAGAGTTTTCCAAAGAGCCTTTCCTGGGGAGCGGGGTTGTCCTGCAGCTCCCTGGGATCCATGAGGCAGCTCTCAAGCAGAACCAAAAATACTGAACCTCATCTTGGATCTTTTAGAGAAATAAATTGTTCAGGGTAGTATTTATGGAGGGTGAGCAGGGTTTGGTACCATAGGATAGGCTGGGATCTTAAAAACTGGGAGTGGTGTTAAAAACTGGAGAAACCAGAGAAGTCTGACCCTCCTGTTGGGCCTTGATGTGTCATTTACGTTCAAGGGGATGTGCAGGGAGTCTAAAAGATACCAAAATTCAGAGCCACAGAGGGAAAACCAGAACTTTGACCTGCAAAAGGAACCTGGCTGTGGCCAGGAGAGACCAGGTATTATAAACCATGGAGTGCTCCAGTGCTGTTGGAATTCCCACAGGCATTCCAGAGAGGAAGAGCTGCTGTGCATTTGGGGGGTAAGGCAGCTTGGAATACTCGATTCCCCCTCTGGACTTGTCATTCCGTCGCTGTCCCAGCCCATGGGCTTTGCTCCCTCTTTCCCAGGGAGCTGTGCCCAGTCCAGCTTTGTCACAACCACTCAGCCACAATCCATTTACCCCAAAGCTACTCTGAGTGTGCACCAAGTGAAGGTTTAAGGTTAATAGAGGATTTAACTTTAATTCATTATGTGAGCCCTTGGTGACTGGCCACCCCTGTGGTGTCGGTGAACGAGCGGAATGCTTGGCACAAACCACAGTCATCCCTTGGATCGCAGTTCCTGAACTTCCACCTGTGTCAGGAAAAAAGGCTCTCCTTGATACTTGAGAAATCAGGGTTTTCTCTGCAAAATTTGGACTGTGTTACTCACAGAGCCCTCAGGAAATGTGCCTTTACCTTGAAAATTAATTAGCTGGAGATGATGTTTCTGGGGGCAGTGACTGTACCTGGTTGTTGACCCTGTCAAAGACTGAAACAACTCTTTAATTCCATGTTTAGATCACTGCAGGTCAAGGTAAGGAATATACATCTTCTCTGTAAATACACCTTCCTTTTTCCCCCCCTCCACAGCCTCCAGTACATTCTCTTGATATTCAAGCCATGTATAGCAAACACCAGATACTTAAAAATGGCTGAGATACAAGTTCCACTATTTATATAGAACAATCTGCAGTGTTCAATGAACTTTGTGCAATTAAATTTACTGCTTATTATGCTTAGGTTTCTCTTTAGATGAACCGTAAAGGACTAAAAGCCCATCCAAATGAGCCTGGAGTTCTTAACCGAAATTAAAATACAGCCAAAAAAATCAAGTGTGCAAGGAGTTAGTAAGATCTTCTACATTAGAAATTCTATATAGAAATTCTTACTTAGAAACTCTGATATTTCTACACAAGAAACGTGGAGTTTCAGTGTGTGATCCTAGAAAAACCTTTCTTTTCTGAAAAAAAATCTCCATATTAGTAAAGCTTCATTCTCTTCACGCCTTACTAGTGTATCTGCAGTTGATTGTTTATTGTGTTTAAGACTGCAGTGAAAGTTCTCCAGGAACGTGGGAGGCAGCGCTGGATTTGGAGCACAGTTATTAGCTGTGCTTATTGTTTTCCCCAGCCAGCCCAGTTAATGAAATGCTGTAAATTACCCCCCCAGGTAAACAGTGATTGAGCCACTGCATAACAAGTGGGCCCTGGACCTCGTATTGCCTTGTGTAATTTCTAATTGACTGCTATTAAATGCTCCTGCTGATTGCGGGAAGCATCTCTAGCTGAGGGTAAAGCAACGGTGTAATGCTTTGATTGATGAATTTACATGACAGAGAAGAATTAATGACTGTGGGTATGGAAATGTTGGAAGCACCTGAGAGCTGTGACTGATGGCTCAGGAGCTCCTGACACTTGTCCTTCTTTCAGACTGCAAATGCCACCACCCTGAGCTATTTGGTGACGGGGCTGAAGCCCAACACGCTGTACGAGTTCTCGGTGATGGTGACCAAGGGGCGCCGATCCAGCACCTGGAGCATGACAGCACATGGGACCACCTTTGAATTAGGTACTGCTGGGCTCCTGGAGGGCTGGGGGGTACATAAACCAAGCCAGCTCTCTGTTTTTCAAAGGAGTCTGATGATGATACTTGCTGGGGGCGTGGTTCTTTTGAATAGTTTAGTTAGAAATTCTGATTAAAAAACAACAACATACTTCAAAATTCCAAGGGATGATTGCATGCAGGAGAATTTACAGCAAATTACAGAGAAGTGATGAATAATGTACCACAGTTCATGGGCAGGAGAGAATAAAGTGTGTGCTTGAAACGTCTCAAAGAGAGCACGTTAATAGCAAATACAAAGAAAATACTTTGGCAAATAATAATTAAAATTTGCTCTAAGTGTGAGGATAATTATGACAGAGTGAGGAGGTGCACGAGGCAAATGAAGACAAAAAAGTCACAGTAGGAATTGAGACATCCAAATGAGCCCTGAATTCCTGTTCAGAGCAGAAAAGGGTTTGTAGCTGCCAGGAAGAACTTGGGCCACGGAGGGAGTAACTGTGAGGGCCAGGCCCTCTCCCCGACCTGCCCCTCATTAGCTCTTTTTATCCTGCAGTGTTAAATGAACTTTGTGCAATTAAATTTACTGCTTATTATGCTTATGTTTCTCTTTAGATGAACTGTAAAGGACAAAAAGCCCATCCAAATGAGCCTGGAGTTCTTATGCTAAATTAAAGTACAGCCAAAAAAACCAAGCGTGCAAAGAATTAGCGAGAGCCTCCAAATATTCTGTAACGAGGCATGAGCCAAAGCAAAACCAAGGGAAAATCTGAGATCTCTGAACTTACTCTGAAGCCCCGTAAGCCCTTGGTGGGCTTCAGTTGCTTTTGGAAACACTGTCATGGTTTATGGAGGGAATTCCATGATGTGGGACCCACCCTGGGCTGAGGCTCCTTTCCCATCCCAGCCACTGTTCCCAAGTTAAAACACTCTGCTTGCTATTTTTGACAACATGTACAGCCCTCACCCATAACCCTGCACTAAGTGCAGAGGCTGTAAAATGTTGCAGGAGATAAAGATCTTTAAAAACTTTGAAACTCAAAAGGCACATGAGCAATGATGCAGGAGTTCTCATTGCATTTAAATAGGAAATCTCAAGTTGAAGTGGTTGGAAAGAATATTTGCAAATATGACCTGAAAACTTCCCAACTGAGAAGAAAATTAAAAATAAAAAAAGGGCTAAAAGTATTTTCTCATAAAAGATCTTGTGATTTTTATTATTGGCCATATTCCTGAGCTAGTGGCTCATTATTTTGGAATATCCTGAGTAGCAGCCTTTTGTAGGACTTGCTCCTCACCTAATGCTGAAGGAAAAGATGGGATCCTGGGCTCAGGGTTGGTGATTTCCTATGGGCTAGTCCTGATTCTTTTCCTCCTGTTTTGGGGTAATAGTTACAGTAACTCCTGGGCTTTGGCTGTCCCTGGTTCCCAGGTGTTCCTCACACAGGGATACCAGGTGCCCATCCCAGAGGATGGACGGATGGATTTCTAATTGGTAATGTACGTAAAGCTCTTGAAATGCAGGAAGCACTCAGTGCTACTATTCCTGTATGTAAATTATATCCAATATGCCAGGTGGATTTACCCCAAGGTAAGTCAAGGGAAAAGGATGGACAGTTGTGCTCAGCAAATATTCCTGCCTTTCAGATGCTTCTGTGGTGCAGATTTCCTTCCAAATTACAGGTAATCCTTCAGCGAGGTCAGTCAGCAATTGCAGATTCAAAATTGCTGGTGGATTTACTTTGCCGATCTGGATTTAAGTGGTAAATTGGCATTCCTAGAAACATAGAATCTCAAAAGGGGTTGGGTTGGAAGGGACCTTCAAGGTCATCCAGTTCCAGGGCATGGACATGGGTCATGGGCAGGGACACCTTCCACTAGCCCAGGTTGCTCCAAGCCCTGTCCAGCCTGGCCTTGGACACTTCCAGGGATGGGGGAGTCCACAACCTCCAGGTCTCAGTCCCACCATAAACCTGAGAACAGAGAGTTATTTAATGTGCCTGCCTACATAAAATGTATTTCTTTCACCAGTTTGTAAGATTGTTCTGATGATTGAAGAAGTTCAGGTGGGAAGTCACTGACCCCAGTTGTCCAAAGATCCATGGTTTTGGGGACACCTGGACTTAGTCCTGAATCACAGCATGTGGTGCCAAGCAGTGCCCTGGGGAAGGGGGAATTCCATCTGGGAAGGAGGTGCTGCACATCAGGTGACATTGACCGGTGAAGGGAGTAAACCAGTGAGACCACTACAGTAGGTGGTGGTTTTATAAAAGTAACATGCAAGAGAATAAACCAAAATAAACTGTATTTACACAAAACAGAAATGCAGGGTGCTGAGGGCGCTGTTTGTACCCGGCGGGACTGACAGTGTGTGGCTTTGTGTGTTTGCAGTGCCCACATCCCCTCCCAAGGACGTGACCGTGGTGAGCAAGGAGGGCAAACCCCGGACCATCATCGTGAACTGGCAGCCTCCCTCGGAGGCCAACGGCAAGATCACAGGTGGGCAGGGGCACCCCGGGGCCTCTCCCCGGCAGGACATCCCTGCATGACCCTCCCTGGAGCCCGGGGCTGCCCAGAGCTCCCTCTCTGCTCTGTCAGTCTCTGGAGTGGCTCAGATTAATTATTTACTTTTGTACCTCTTAAAAATATATTAAGATCTAAACTAACTGCAGTGGGAAATTGGAGCGGAACCAAAAATATAATTGGAAGTTTAAATATCTCCATAACCTTTGCCTTCCTCAGCTTGTGCTATTCTAATAGCAGGCCTCCAGAAATTATCCATAATGCCTCTGGCCCATCAGTGGTTTGTTTAGGAGAAGCCATCCCAGTGCTCTTTGTCATCTTTGTGGCGTTTTTGTGTCACAGAACAGAGTTAAAGGCAGTTTATTAGTCCCCTGGCAGAACCATTAGGAGTAAACTGTTATTTGCCTTTAAGTGCATCACTGCCACGCAGGATAAATCATTTTACAGGGAGTGGTAATTCCTGATTCCTGTCCGTAATTTCTGTTTGCATTCCCTTTTCAAAGGGCTGAAATAATTCACTCTCATTTTTCTTTGATTTTACGCCAGGTTTTAAGCCGAAATCAGATTTTAATGGCATGTTGTTTGCAGTGTTCACTTTTGGTTTAGTGCTCAGAATGACCCACGGCACAGGATCCCCTGGTTAGGCAGGGCTGGAGCCCAGTTCTAGACAGGAGACCACATTGAATTAGATCCCTGTGTAAAGGCATCAGGACGTTCCCTCTCTGTGGGAAGGAAGGTTTGAGTGGAGAAACAAGAGCCTTGATGTGAAGTGCAGGTGAAAGGACTCGGCTGGTGGTGGCAGGGAGGGCCCTTCAGACAGGGCGGGCACAGGGACCCCACGCTGTGGGCACACAGGAGAGGGGGGGACGATGTGCAGAGACCTGCAGTCACCTGCACGGGGTTAGCAAAACCATCCCCTTTTCCAGGTGGAAAAATCCCCGTGCAGCGTCTGCTCTGAAGGAGAACCCTAATTATCCACATGGGTTGAACAAAAACGTTTGCTGCTTATTGCTTTGTGCATAAGCAGCAGGTTAAAAAATGAAATAAAATACTAATTCAGCGATAAGTCCGAGTGCACCAAACAGGAATCCCTTTGGCAGGGACGAGGCAGTTCTTGGGATGCAGGGACCGAGTGCCCTCTGGTGGGAACAGCCCTGGCCAGGGCCAGCTCCCGGCTCCACTAATGACTCAGTAACTAATGACTCCTTAACTCTGCGCATTGAGTAATGCCATAAAAACCCAGGGGTGATGTCATTCCATGCCCTGGGCGGCCTGTCTGTGGAATACTTGGCTCTGCAGCTCCCATCTCCCTTGGATGTGGAGAGGATGGGGATGGAATACCGAGCTGGGCCAGGCTGGGTTTCAGATGTGCATCGTTAGACTTGCTGACTAATTAGGACAGCCACAGGTTAACTCACTACTTGTGCCACTATGGTGCTCTTAACTATATAAACATAGTCACTACGTGTATATATATGTGTGTGTGTGTGTGTGTGTGTAATACATATTATATATAAACATGATAAATCATAAATATAAATAATATAAACACTTCTAATGCTATAAATAATATATAAATACAATATGCACTATACGTATATACTATATCATATATTTAGTAATATTTATAATATTATATAATGTAAACAATATAAATAATAGATAATGTAAATGAATAATATGTATACTCATATATGTAGGTTCAAGTATTTATTTTATGCTGAGGCTCTGTGTTTCTTACTTAAAAAATGTTACAAAGCTTCTACTTCATATATTGATTTGTAATTGCAATATATTTCAGTAACAGAACATAAGCTCCTCCTGTACCTTTTTTCCTGGGATGTGCAGGACAACATCAGTTCTCTTCAGATTATTGTCATCTTTGTCAGTACTCTGGAAAATAGTAAAATAATTATAAATTACTGAACATGTTGGTTATCTCTGCATGATAATGTTTTGTTGTTTGAGCATTATTTAAATTATATAATGCTAATACTTTGAGGATGTTTTGATAATAACTTTATCTTACTTTACATTATTTGGTCTACAAATGGGTCCAGAAATGGGAATGAGCAGTTTCTCCATGTGCATTGAACAGTGGTTAGAAATAATCTTGATATTTTAAAGAGCTTTTTTCCTCTCACATATAACAGTTTACAGTGAAAGCTGGGAAGGGGGGCTGGAATCTGAACGCATTCCTGGTCTTTGGACAAGTGAGAACACACTTGGACACCCCCCAGTCCTCCTTTCCATGCGCTCCGGTGACTCTGCACTCTCTTCCCTGGGACAGGCTACATCATCTACTACAGCACGGACGTGAACGCCGAGATCCACGACTGGGTCATCGAGCCGGTCGTGGGGAACAGGCTGACCCACCAGATCCAGGAGCTGACCCTGGACACGCCCTATTACTTCAAAATCCAGGCCCGGAACTCCAAGGGAATGGGGCCCATGTCCGAGGCCGTGCAGTTCCGAACCCCCAAAGGTGAGGTGGCACCTGCATCCCAACGCTGCCTCCGCAGGGATGAGCCCCGGGAGCAGGCAGTCTGTATTTACGCTGGAAAAGGCAGACTGGAGGCTGGGTGGAACGGAATTTGCTGCTGGCAAATGGAACTAATCCATGTGCAGGTGGTGCTCAGCGCTCTGGTTAACGGTGCTGTGGCTGGTGGGCACTCGGGTCATTTCTTGGAAACCCAGGTTTAGTTGCAGTGACATTCCAGGACCTGTCACATTGGCTCGCTGGGACTGGGAGGGTGCAGTGGGAACTCGGGGGACACCACAGGCTCCTAAATGGAGAACTGATGGGGTGGGTGGGTAGGTGGTAAATAGCACAAATGTGAGGTGGCTTCGAACAGCACTCAGGGGTGAGAAATAAAAAGTTATGAGTTCATTATCATAGAATCATATCACAGAACTGGGACGGAAGGAACTTTAACGGTCGCCCAGTGCCACTCCCTGCCATGGGCAGGGTCATCTTCCACTAGTCCAGGTTGCTCCAAGCCCCATCCAACCTCAGACAGTTCTCCACGTGAGTATTGGTGGTCAGAAATGAGCTGTAGCCACTCTGCCTGTGCTGTGTGAAACTTGAAATTCTGTCTCGCTCTTCAGCCTTGTGATCTCTCTCTTGTTTTTTCCTCCCTGTGCTTGTCCCATAGCTGAGTCCTCAGATAAAATGCCCAATGACCAAGGTAAATGAACAGCCACATTTCTCTTCACTCCATCCTTCACCCATCCTGGTTTCGCTGTCCATGTGCTGTTGCATTTTCTAAATGAAACAAGTATCTGCTGCTCTGACTGGAAATGGGCAGGTTCCTGTTGGTGCTTTTAGTAGTGGAAGAACTGGGAGTCCTATCTGTGGTCTGGTGTTGGGAGTATAAAGTGATCCCTGCAGTCAGATGTCCCATGGAGGGCCATGTGGGTCAGGATCCTTCTGTAGGGATGGGTTTGGATTCAGTGGTGCCCAGCCAGCCCCTGCCTGTTGCTGCAGGACCTCAGCACATGGGGGTGAAGATCAAACTGGTTCTGATAGCACAAGTTCTGTTTGTGAACTGCACATCCCGGATTATTGTCATAAGAAAGGCAGGGATGCTGGCTCTGGAAAGTTCTGCCTGTCAGCTCCTTTGGAGTGCAGACTGTCCTGAGCAGCCCGGCATTGGCTCCTGAGAGCCTTAAGGCTTTAAAGTGTTTGCTTGGAAAATAGGAGCTTTGAGCTTCCTACATGGAGTTGTAAGGTGAATGTCCCAGGGCTGTTCTTGCTTTCTTCCAAATAACCTACAAGCCCAATAAAAAGGGAAGAATTAGTCTGAAGGGATGAGTTAAAAGGCCATTGGCAAACAGCTTAGACTTGCAATGAGAGAGATCCTAAAGGGGCTGAGAGGGTTGGACTTGGCTCTGCAACTTGTTACTCAGCAGGAATTTATTAAATGTGCTTTCACCCCTGTGGACCAAATACTGCTGATAGGAGGCAGTTAGGGGGTAAGTCCATATCCAGCCCCTTCCCAGAGGTGGGGACTGGGATCTGGGCTGTCCAAGCTCAGGCACAGAGGGCAGAAATCGGGGAAGGTTAGAAGGCTTTAGGGAAAAGTTGATGTTTTCTGTTCCTCCCTGTCCTAACCCCATTTCAGCAGAGAACTAAATCTTTAGCATCCTACAGTAACATCGTTACCAGCCCAAAGTGACATGTTCTTCTAGTAACAATTTGATTAATTTTTATCTCGTTACATTATTTATAAAACATGAAGGCCAAGAGAGTTTTGTTTCAGAATTCCTCTTGGAACACTCAGAGATTATTAATCATGGCAGCATCTTAAATGTAGGAAAGGAGAAGGCAGAGGAGATGCAGAGAAGGGGCTGAAGAGCTGCCCTGTGACAGCATCCCAGAATTGGGACTTTGAGGAAAGAGCCAGCAAGTTCCTCAGGACTGGGAAGGACCCAGACTACAGTGGGATTGATTCTCTGGCCCTAATGGTTCTGTCTGTTGTTTCCTGTCCCTGCTTTAATGATTTTGTTCTGCACTAAGCGCATGGTGCTGTTTCTCCACACACCTTGGTAGCACAGGGCTCGTGTCAGAACTCAGTGGCTGTTGCTGTCAGGCTTCAGGGAGTTGCACTGGCCTGGTACAAAGGCAAAGATTAAGGTCTCTGAGCCTTGGGAAACCATCCTGAAGTCACACAAAGTTAAAATAGATTGTCTGGCTGCAGGTACCTGATGGGTAACACAGAGATAAAGCTAAATAAAGCTAAATAAAAGCCAATTACAAGTAAATGCTGTCTTAGTGTTCCTTAGAATAGCTCTCCCTGCATAAGAGTTGGGCTCCCTGGAATTCAAAGGTTTAAACTGTTCACCTGTGAGTTTAGGAATTGGGTACTGACAAGCTCTTGGTTGGGTATCCAGATTTCATCCTAAATTCCAGGTTTGTCTCTGGGAGGATCCTGTGTAGTGACACTGTACATTGTCTCTCCTCTTACCTGCTCCCTGACTTTGTCACCTCTTAAACTCAGGGGCATTATTTTCCTTCTCTTTGCTGGCGTTACTAAGGATATTGACCTGCCCTTGGCCAAGCACAGGTCTTTGCAGAACCATTAGAAATATTCCTCATGAAAAATTTTTCAAATCTAATTCTTATCAGTTAATTTGTACTTTATCTTGTTAGTGGGTGCCATGTTGCTTTCTTTATGATGCTGTTTTAACAAAGGATTGTACAGGATGCAGTGAAATGTTTTTGGGAAGCCTAAATGCAGTATATTTTTTATATATATATATATATATATATAATTCTATATCTGCATAGTTACTGTCACCAACCATGTTTATAGTCTGACATTTAGTTTTATGAAAATTACCTGTTTTCCATAAAGCAGAAGGATGGGCATAAAGCAGGAACCATCTCCTATCCATCCTCTTTTCCACTCTCTCACCTGTGTTGAGGCTCCAGCTGCTACACTAAAAATGCTCAGCGTGTCTAATTGTCCTTCTAAAATACTGCTGGTTATTTTCATTCCCCCCTTTCCCCAGAACTTCTCTGGCTGGAAGGTCCAACAGCTCCTCAGTGCCAGGTGCAGGGCTCCAGAGAATTCACCCAGGGCTTTTTCCCGTCCTCCCAGTGCAGGTTCTGTGGCCCTGCAGACACAAATACATCAGACGTGAGCTGTTTCAAATGCTGTTAAATTCTCTCTAAGGGCTGTTAGTGCCGTGCTTCCGAGGGCACCGCTGGGGGGTGCAGGCTCCTCTCTGCCCTGCCAGGAGCAATGTGTCTTCTTCATGGCACATTTGTCCTGCACTACATCTTTTCCATCATGGACTGGAACTCGTGCTGTACACGCAGAACATTCCTCCTTATTACCCTGCCTGGGTTTAATCAGAATTCCTGCTGTTCCCTTTGGCTGGTTTTGCCATTTGTCTTGATTTCAGTGACTAATTTACAGGCTTGGACTCGAGGTCCACAGTTTCCATTTGTTACACATCCTTTAGCACTTATTACTTCTTGATTAAAGGGGATTTTTTAACTGAAAAAAAAATCCTTCTCCTGATTAGGAAACTGCCAAATTGCGTGACTTTTTTTTTTTTTTTGTAGAACAGTGTAAAAATGTGCAAAATATTCTAGGTCCCTGTAGCCAGAGGAGTGTTGTTCTTTGCACCCTGCGGAATGTTTCCCCTACTTCAGGACTTTTCTCATTAATTTTTGCATTAGTGCATTTTAATGAAAGCACAGAGGGAAGGAACCAAGGTTGGGATGTAACTGGTTAATTGGTTTCCTCAGGTTTCACCAAAAACATTTTTGTGAGGTTTTGTTGTCACTTGTTGTGACCAGAAGAGAATAGAGAGGAGTTGTATGCAGGTTTTTATGGATAAACTGGGCCTAAATATTACATTTACTGTGCTTTGGGTCCTCCACTTATTTCCAGTCTCCCACACTGGCTCTAACTGGGTTTTGGGAAAGGAAACCTGGAAAGTTCCTAGTTCAGGATGATTTACTGTCAGTACAAGTGTGGCAAGGCCCTTTGTCTCAACATGTACCTGTGCATTGCTGCAAATGATTTTTTTTTATTACCGATTTAAAAATGAATGTCAGTAGAGGCTCCTAAGCTGAGTTAGGAAAAGAATAACTGGGGAAACAGTGGAAGAGTCCTTTTGGAGAAGTTTCTTTTCTTGGAGGAATCCAGGTGCTGTGCAAAGCCAACACATGTTGTGGGGAGAGGAAAGGAGGGGGAAAACTGCTCATGGGGGCTCAGAGAAGTTCTGAAAGAGAGATGTTAAAATGTGTGTGTGTCTAACATTCCAACATATCCACCTTTTCAGCCTCCGGATCTGCAGGGAAGGGAAGTCGCCCAGTGGACTTGGGACCCGACTACAAACCCCCTCTTGGAGGTGAGTGTTGCTGCAAAGCTTTTCCATTTCCATGTGTTCCATCTCATGTTTGGTGTTTGACCTGGAAAACACTCCCGGTATCTGTTGCGTGACTTTGCTCCGTGGTTGTTCCCCTCAGTAAGTCCTGTTGCTCTCCTGCCTGGGGTGTCTGGCAGAGCTGTCCTGGCATTCCCAGGGCAGTTTTGAAGGGCTGCTGTGCGGCACAAGCAGACAGTTCATTCAGTAGGAACATACCAGGAAAGGAAACCTCCTCTTGTCCTTCCCCTCGTTAGTGGTGGGACACCCTGCCCTGAGGTAACACTCACTGGTGTTTGGTGAGATAATTGTTTCAGAGCAAAGTGACCCCTGTAGATTCCGACAGCGAGTGTGGTGGGATTTGGCTCCAAGGGGATGCCTGTGGTGACACTGTCTGAGCAGGATCCCAGATTAGCTCTCCTTAGTCTAACTGTTTAACTGTTTGAGTAGGCTGAACTTGAATTTTGATAGACCTGGTTGGGAATAGATTTATAAGTCATCTTCCAGATTAACAGTTGCACAGAAACACAGGTGGCAAAAGAATAAGCATTTCCCAGAGATCCAAACAGACCAACCATCTCGTCCTGCTGATCTGTGGGATTCCAGACACCTTTGGTGGGGCACTGCTTGCTTTTTCTATGTAACAAATAACCCCTTTCTCCCATCTCACACCCTCACAGGCAGTAACAGTCCCCATGGAAGTCCCACCTCTCCCCTGGACAGCAACATGCTCCTGGTCATCATTGTGTCCGTGGGGGTGATCACCATCGTGATCGTGGTGATCGTCGCCGTCTTCTGCACCCGCCGCACGACGTCCCACCAGAAAAAGTAACATCTCTGGGGCCCCCTGCCCTGCCCTGCCTGTCTCACCTAATCTGTCACCTCATCTTTTCTTGATGATGCTTTAGGGTTGGTTTATTCCTTTTAAGCCTTTCAGGCTGTCGATGGTGATGGTCTGTTTTTGCTAATCAATGTTGCAGAGTTACAAACCAGCAAGAGCTCCCACAGGAGCTGTGGCAGTGCTCTCATGTGTTACCTGCACTTGCCCCCTCTCAGGAGAAACTGCTCTTTAAGATAATTGTTTCCAAACTGGAGCCAATCCATCTGTTTGGAGCTGGGAGAACTCAACAGCTCAGGCAGCCTCTCACTCCTGCTCTCAGCATGTCCTTCAGTGTGTGGAGTCAGTGTACAAGCTGTGCATGATAATATCCAGGTTTTAGACAGATTACTGGAGTGGAATCTGAATGAGGTGCTGGACTCCTTAGAAAAGTGCTCCAAAATCCAAAATAGAGGAGTGTGTATCTGAACTCTTCCCTCATTCAGAGCACCTGAATTAAGCCCACAGCAGCAGTGCTCCCATTTACAGGCTCCTGAAGGTTCTTTCAGCATGTTCTGTGAGGGACCAGAGCTGAAAGCTGTATTTTGAGTTTGAAAAGATGCTGTTACACAAAACAGATGTTTAAGAAGGAGATTAAAAGCCAGGCTTGGAGAAGATAATCTCCACTTGCTTTGCTGAAGTCGAACCATCCTGCAAAAATGCAGGTTCTTCATGAGAGGGAGCAGGGCTGTGTGTGTGGCAGCTGGGGGGTGTGCTTGGGAGAGGGAGCACGGGCAGGCCTGTGACCAGGAGATGCATTTTATTCTCAAAGAGCAGAAATAGCCCAGTGAAACCTCCATTCCTAAATGACACCTCCATGGAGGTTCTGCCTGCTGGTACTGAGCCATAGCGCCATATCTGAGCCAGCTCTAGGAACTGTGTTACCCAGAAGGAGCACCTTCTCCCATCATTGCGAGGAGAAGGCCTG
>JAWWEU010000017.1:19030187-19106678 GCA_035583155.1 Acropternis orthonyx
GCCATATCTGAGCCAGCTCTAGGAACTGTGTTACCCAGAAGGAGCACCTTCTCCCATCATTGCGAGGAGAAGGCCTGGACAGCAGTGCTGGAACCCTGCGTTTCCTTTTCCCACATTCCACCATCCCAAATCTCTGCCTCCCCATAGTTTGCTGCTGCTGTTCAACCAGATGAAAACCTCCTGCCCTGGGTGTGTCTGAGCAGTGCTGAAATGAGTGTTGTTGTCATCAGTCCTCAGCGTTCCCCATCCTGTTGGGGTTTGTGGCTGTTTGCAGCCTCCCTCTCCAGCTCCTGCTGGAGGTGTCTGAGCCCAGGGCAGGGCACAGCGTGGGGCACCATCACTGCAGGACTGGAATGTTCACCTGACAACTACCACTACTGCAAACTCAGTATTTGTCAGTGACAGCTGGGACTGCAGGGTTTGGGGCCACTGGGGGCGCACATTCATGGCATCAGAGCTGCAGGATGTGTTGAGATGTCAGCTGGGCTCGTGTGTAGAATTCAGTGTCTCCTGCCAGTGAGAAGGTTCTGCTCAGCTGAGGGAAATCTCAGGGAAAATGTGTCTCTTTCAATGAGTGAGGCCTGAGAACATCTAAGAACATCTCCTTTGTTTCCCCTCCCAGGAAACGAGCTGCCTGCAAATCAGTGAATGGCTCCCACAAGTACAAAGGGAACTCCAAAGATGTCAAGCCTCCTGACCTTTGGATCCATCATGAGAGACTGGAGCTCAAACCCATTGATAAGTCTCCAGATCCCAATCCCATCATGACAGATACCCCAATCCCTCGCAACTCCCAAGACATCACCCCAGTTGACAATTCCATGGACAGCAATATCCATCAGAGGCGGAATTCCTACAGAGGTGAGAGATCGACAAGTGCTTTGGCCAGGAGGTGTTAAATATGTTTTACTGTGTCTGGTGAAATCACCTTATTGAGGTAATAGTTATTCTTTTTTGTTCTCATTTTCCAAGTCATGAATTGGGTTTGTTCCTCGTTCCTAAGACTCCCTAGAAAGGATGGATCACATGTTTTAATGAGGAAATGGAGGGTCCAGGAGTTAAATCATTGCCTTCCCTTGGTAAATACTGATTACCAATTGGAGGATCATCTAACAAATGTTTCATATTAAACTACTGAGGGTTGTGTGTGACATCCTTTCAACCCAGAGCTGCACTGCCAGAGGTTCAAGTTTGTGTTGTGGCCTGGGGAGTTTCTCCAGTGCCCAATAGTCCTCACCCTAATTGTGCTCTTCTCACCTTCCAGCATGGGATGAAAGAGCTGTATTTATCCATTATGTCTCACAGAACTGCCCCAGAGAGGAATAGAGAGGAGGGTTGCAGTGCCCAGGTCCCACAGGAGCCTGGCTGCAGGGTAGATAACCCCTGGATAATTCCTGGTGTCTCTCCCCAGGACACGAGTCCGAGGACAGCATGTCCACGCTGGCGGGACGGAGGGGGATGAGGCCCAAGATGATGATGCCTTTTGATTCTCAGCCACCCCAGCGTAAGTCACCAGCCCCCCATTCCTGGCTCCTGGAGTTGGGAGCACCCACACCAGCCACGCTGGTGCCACACACAGGGACACCCACACCTGCCTTCCTGCTCACTGCTCCCGAGCAATTCCGGCCTCTCCGCAGTGGGAGCAGCTCAGAGGAGGCTTCTGAATGCCTTGTGGGGAAGGCAGAGCTGGACCAAGGGAAAAGGGAAGAGGGAGCAGCTGCACTGGAGTGAGTGCTGCAGGAGAGGGGGGAGTCAGGAGTGTGTGCAGAGTCTGTCCATCCCAGCCTGCTGTTTCCCAGGGAGAACCTGTGGGCCTGGCTGCCCTTCCCTTTGAACCCTGCCAAAGCCCAGCTGTTCACGGGAGCTGGAGAGAGCTGTTCCACCTCTGGCAGGTTCTCCACTGCGGGTTTTCTCCTCCCCAGCCAAAGCAGTCACACCTTTTTAGCGTCTCCTCACGAGGCAGCTGCTCCGTGTCCTATATCTCTTGAGTTGTGATTCCCAGAGCCTTCTCTGACTTTACTATGAGCTCCTTGAGATCTTTGCCCTCTCACTCGGCCCTGTGAGACCCTTCTGGAGCTCCTGGCCACCTATCCAGTATTACTGATAGATGGGAAGATTTCTCTGTTTGCTTCCATGACTGGGCCACTGACAAAGAGACTTTGATTAAAGCCAGTCCCAGCACTGCTACCTGGGATCTGCTGCTCACTCTGCTCTGCCTTGAAAATCCACCCTCCCTTGGTTTTGTATCTCTAACCATCTCTCAGTCCATACAAGAACCTTCCCTCAGCAGCAGATTAGTATTTAGCTTTGGAGTGGAGCCTGAGAATTTAACTGCATTATATTTGCTGGTTCCCTTTATTGAAGTATTTACTGGGTTGAAACTCTGAGATCAGTGATTTCCTTTTGCAGGAGTCGTGCTCACTGTTTTCTGAGGGACTGCGTTTACCCCTGTCTGCTGTTTCTATGATATAGTTTAGGAATTAAACAATAGATCTAGTTTTGAAGTGAGGACTCCAAGATGGAAAGGGGCTTGACTCACCCTCTGAACAGCCAGACTGAAACCCTGTGTGAGAGCCCAAGCACAGGAATCAATGTGCAGGGAGGCAAAATGACACTGAGCTCCTCAGGGCTCAGCTTTAGACTTCCCATGTTCCACCTGTAGCCAGGTACCTGCTGCCACAGCCTTGTGTTTTTAGGGAATTATTTCAGTTTAGTCTGTTTTGTTTGCACTTTATAACTTCTTGCTTTAATTTCCTGAAGTGAGTACTTGTTTTTCTTGCTTTTTCAGGTGTCCTGGTGTGACCTGCTTAGTTCAGTTTGCGAATTTTCAGGTGTTTCCTTGTTCTACACCCTTTTTACAAGAGCAGCATCTTTTTTTGTGGTTTTACAATAAGCAGTCTGATGCTCCTTGTTCTTTCCCAGTTTTCCCTGTGTGAGGAGGAAGCAGAGGATGCAGTTTTACACTAACACTCTTTACTCTGATTCGTTTTGGTCTGTGTCAAACATGGGTGTCCAACAGGGACACTGAGCTGTGAGACTCTGATGAGCTCCTGTCCCGTGCCAGGCAGGAGGACACGATGGATGCAGACCTGGGTGATCCCGTAACAGACTGAGGCAGCAATAAGTGTTACTTTGCAGGCTCCTAAGTATTTTCCTGTGAATGGGATGCAGCACTGGACACACAGGATAAGATCAGCTCACACAGGCTCCTGTGTCTGTCCAGTGCTCCACAGAGGGAGCACAGCAAAGCACCCCTTACACTGTGTTACTCACTGGAAAGGTACTCAACAACCCACATACCAACCCCACCCAGGATGAGCAGGTGCCAGTGGTGTTACACATTTTAGGGAGGCTGTAATTCCAGTTGTACCTGCTGGTTGTGTTCAGGCTGACGTGGTAACTGTGGCAGGTACAGCTGTGGATGTGATTTCCCTGCACCTCAGCGGTGACAGCCCTGTGGCATGCCAGCCCTGCTGTGTTCCCTGGAAAAGCCTGCCTGGTTCCCTGTCTTTGTGAGCCATTGCCTTGCCCAGGGAGAACAAGCCAGGCCTGGGCACGGCTGGCTGGGGCAGGGGGGAGGAGGGAGGAGGTGCAAGGTCTGCTGGTGCCTCAGGGCTTGAGGTTGTTTTTGCAACTCTGACTTTTATCCTGTTTCCAAGAGCTCTAAGAGCCTCCAGCAGTAGTTTGCATTTTTTAAGTGGAAACACATATGTAATGTCTTAGATCCCTCTCTGCAGAAGCTCCACGGGAAGCTCACAGTGGTGTGTGAGGCCCTTTCTCAGGAAGCACCACCAGTACCATTCCTGTGTTCAGCTCTGGACCTTCCCACCCACTGCGGCATCCAGAACTGGTTATTTATCTCTTAGGTACTAGATTAGGATAATTCAGTCTCTTCCATTTCAGCTAATTTGCAGCAATGGTGTCTACCGAGTTAGCTCCTTCTTTGACTACTGGAATACAAAAATCCTGGAAGGATATTCAGGTGCAAAGGCCTGTTTCTTTTTTAACACACCACATTTTCTCTTTATCAGTATATTATGTGTGGATAATAGATCTGTATTCTCTTTATTCTTCATCAGAACTTTTCTCTTTCTTGAAATCAAACAGGACATCCTGATGTGCATTGTGTTGGTGCTGCTTTTTGACCTGTAATTAGGGGATGTTTTTGTCCTGTGTATGATTTTAGGTCTGATAATACAGGAGTTTGAGGTGGGCTGTGGCTCTGCTCCCCTGCTGAGTGGCTGTGTGGGGAGGGGAGGGGTGTGGTGCTTTCAGTCCACGGGCACTGTGTGTGTGTTAAGTGTTTTTCTGTCTTGTGTTCATCCACAGCTGTGATTAGTGCTCATCCCATCCATTCACTCGATAACCCCCACCACCATTTCCACTCCGGCAGCCTCGCCTCTCCAACCCGCAGCTACCTCCACCACCAGCCCAGCCCCTGGCCCCTGGGCACAGCCATGTCCCACTCAGACAGGGCCAGTTCCACAGGTGAGACACAAACCACCAGGCAGATGTTGCTTTAACGGAACCACGAGGGAAATGTGTGGAAATCAAAGCCTGGAACTCGGTCAGTCCTGCTGTGGTGTTCCCTGAGGGGTGGGTTAAAGTGCAGGCAAAATCCTGGGTAGGTTGAGCTTTCTTATGCAGATCCCTGAAACAGGTGATGGTGGCCTTGGAAAAGAAGGCTCCGTGTTTTATACAAGCTACAAACAGGAGGGTTCCTTTTGCTAAAGCCTTCGGCCTAAGCCCTGAAACATCAGATGAAATCTGAGCTACTTACTGTGATAACTTTTTTCCTAATTAGTACCATTAAAATCAAGAGAAGAGAAAAGCCCAGACTTGGCTACTGAGAGCTGACATTTGTTAATCTTCCTGAGGGACACAGAAAATGGGGGTGATTTCCATGCAGCATTTCCAGGCTTGAAGCACAATCAATTGCAATAGTCCTTGCAGTGTCTCCAGTGCTCTGAAAAATTCCCAAGCCACACTCTTGCCAAAATGCACATGGGTAAAATGCTGAGATGGAGTGAAAACCGAACTTCTGTAGCTTAAGGTCAGCGTTTTAAAGTGTCACAGCCAAAAGTATGATTTCCTTGTGAGAACAATTCCTGAGGCTGCAAGGATACAGGGAGGCAATACGTGGGAGGCAGAGGTTTGTACCAGTGAAGTTGCAGCTCCCACAATCCAGATCCTTCCCTGCCTGTGCTCCAAGTAGGGTCATGATGCCTTATGTCAGATACCATCTCACTGTTCCCTTAGGTCAGTGTGGAGCCTGCTGCAAACACAGGAAGCCTGGGGTTTCGTTTGAGCTTTCAGTGAGTAGGAAGAAATTCTTCCCTGTGAGGGTGGGCAGGCCCTGGCACAGGTTGCCCACAAAAGCTGTGGCTGCCCCATCCCCTGGAAATGTCCAAGGCCAGGTTGGACAGGGCTCTGAGCAACCTGGTGGGAGGTGTCCTTGCCTATGGGTGGGGCTGTAATTAAATGATCTTTAAGATCCCTTCCAACCCAAATAATTCTCTGGTTCTAAGTAAATGGATTTCAAGCCTATCTCAGAGAAAACTTGGGCTCCTGTGTGTGCACTAGTGCCTGGTGTGTACCTTAAATTCAAATTTGGTTAAAAATGCCAGCACTGGGAGATGCTCGAGGGTAGAAGGAGAATGCAGGTTTGGGTTCTGTGCTGTGTATCTGAGGACTCACCACGTGGAGCTGCAGTCAGTCAGTGCAGATGCAAAGCTGATTTGGCATTGCTGGAGATGTGGCATCATTCAGTTCTCAGCGTACTGCGTTCCTAGCCAGCATCCTTCTTACCACAGGACAGTTGTACCCGAGTTCCTTCGGAGCCGGTGGCAGTGCCCCTGCACAAGGTGCCTCCCCTGTGCCCCGAGCCGCTCCGAGCCGGCACCAACCCGTGTTTGTGTTGCAGAGTCCATCCGGAACACGCCCAGCACGGACACGCTGCCGGCGCCCTCGGCCCCGCCGGGCACTGACCACCAGGATGCCGAGGGCTCCACGGGCTCCTACCTGGGCAGTGCTCAGGAGGAGGACCCTGCCCAGGGCCTCCCCACCGCCCACGTCCGCCCGTCCCACCCGCTCAAGAGCTTCGCGGTGCCCGCTGTGCCCCCGGCCGGGCCTGCCTATGACCCCGCCCTGCCCAGCACGCCCCTGCTGACCCAGCAAGGTGAGGGGGACGGGCACCAGCGCTGCCAGAACAGGGAGGTTTCAACGTCCTTGGGGGTGGGGGGTGGAGTTGGGTATCAGAGGAAACGTGTCAGTGAACTTTGTTCATTTTCAAAGTCTTTTCCTGTACATAAATACAGTAGATAAAAATTCAGATCCAACACTCCAAAATTTAAGTGTTCATTTTCCTCTGATACCATCTTTCTTCATCGTAGAATCCCAGAATGGTTTGGGTGGAAGGACCTTAAAGCCCATCCAGTCCCACCCCCTGCCATGGGCAGGGACACCTTCCACTATCCCAGGTTGCTCCAAGCCCCGTACAACTTGGCCTTGGACACTCCCAGGGATGGGGCAGCCACAGCTTCTCTGCCCAACCTGTGCCAGGGCCTGCCCACTCTCACAGGGAAGAATTCCTTCCCAATATCCCATCTAACCTGCCCTTCCACCTTCAGTTTAAGGCCGTTTTCCCCCTGTCCTTATTCTCCTCCTGTCAAGAGCTTTCTGAATAAGCCCAAGCACCAATTCCCTGACTCCTGTAACCATTGATTTTCAGCTCCCACCCACCCAGTTCACTCGGTGAAGACGGCGTCCATCGGGACTTTGGGAAGGACTCGCCCTCCCATGCCTGTGGTAGTTCCCAGTGCCCCCGACGTGCAGGAGACCACCCGGATGCTGGAGGACTCGGAAAGCGTAGGTACTCCCGCTGCCAGGCCTGGCCTTGGCAGTGCTCAGCACACTGTGGGGACTGTCCTTTTTTGTCTCATGCTTGGAAACTTCAGGAATTCTGCACTGACACTTTCAAAGGCAGCACCTCCATTCCCTGCGAATCCATATAGAAAATGTAGGAGAAACACCTTCTGCACAAGGCAGGGCCCCGTTACGGCCCCGCTGCTGCAGAGCATTCCCAGTGTCACTGCACAGGGAGCACTTGGCATTACTGCCAATGTGCATCCAGCCTGGCCCCAGATGTGTCTGTAGATTCTGCCATGGAAGTGTTCTGACTCCTGGGAAAGATTCAACCAGGTGTTGGGCTGTTTGGGAGCAGCTGTTAAGGAGGGAGGATGTTTTGGGTGGGAGGCACTGGAAGAGCTGTTTTCCTTTCAAATTGCAAGCTACTGGATCGCTGGAATCAGATATTGTGTTCAGTATCACACAGGTATTTGCTGGATCACTGCTACAGGAAGTGCTTTTTTTGAATTTGTTTTACTTTGTTTCCTCATTGTCCTTTCCATTTGTCAAGTGTTTTTGTCACCCTCTTGATTTTATTTCTGCTTGTGCTGGTCTGGAAAGTTGATCTGGTGCCCTTTTGCCCTTCTGTCTGTCTCAATGTCACTCTTCCTTTATTTGTCTTGTTTGGTCAGTACCAAACCCATACTCATTAGTTTATCCATCAACAAACTGGTGATATTTAAATAGAGCCACTAATAACTTTTTTCATTGATAAATAGTACAAGGCAGAGTCAGTACACTAAATACTAGTTAAATGTAATTACTTAAATTAAATTGCTAGTTCAAGTGTGAGTTTTAAAAATTAAATTATGAATTGAATTATGGGGTGTAGGGTTAGGTAGTGATTTGAATTAATTCTGCTTTTTATGAGAGCCTGGAGGAGTGACTTTACTTTCAGCTGCTGCTGTTGGTCACTGTCAGTAGTTGGCAGATAATGTGTTGGACCAGGACAGGGATGACTTTCCTGGTACAATCCAGATGTTTGGTAAACTGGAAGCTCATTGCTATTTAAATGAAGGAGCAGGTTTGTCTCTAGAAGGTAGGGAAGTGAGAGATGGGTCAGGGTTGAAAACTGCCCAGAACTGGCAAGGGCTTGGTCAGAACAGGTTTGGAGATCCCCTGGTGCATGGTGTGTATCTGCTCACAGGACTGGTCCCGGTGGGGGTGGCTCATCAGAACAGCTGAAACTGACCCTCTGAGCCAAGACTGTGATTTTAGTGAGGGTATTGAAGTGATTCCTTCGACCTTCTCTCCAGTTAGGCTGAACTGCCTGCTCTAGTTCAGGGGCAGCTGTTCCCTTCAGGCAGGGATTGAGACAAGGAAAACAGACCAGCTGATCATGGTTTAGTCAGGGGAACTCTGAATCACAACTGCCCAAAGAGCTGCACTGAAAATAAAATCATAGAATAGAATGTCCTGAGTTGGAAGGGACCCATCAGGATCATCCAGTCCAGCTCCTGGCCCTGCCCAGGACACCCTACCAATCCCACCCTGTCCCAGAGAGTGTTGTCCAAACGCTCCTGGAGCTCTGGCAGCCCTGGGGCTGTGCCCACTGCCCTGGGGAGCCTGGTCAGTGCCCACCACCCTCTGGGGGAAGAGCCTTTTCCTGATACCCACCCTAACCCTCCCCTGACACAGCTCCAGGCCACTCCTTAGAGTGTCGTTTCAAGTTATTAATTCCTGTAACTGTGGATAAATCCACTTCTGGTTATTCCTGAGTCAGAGCCACAGCCCTCATGTTTCCTGTCCTGTCCCTCCCTAAAGAGAGCCAAGGGCCCTGTCAGTGACCCTCTCCCTCTCCCCAGACCTACGAGCCGGATGAGCTGACCAAAGAGATGGCCCACCTGGAAGGACTCATGAAGGACCTCAATGCCATCACCACGGCGTGACCACCTCCA
Source organism: Acropternis orthonyx (assembly GCA_035583155.1). Lineage (NCBI taxonomy): Eukaryota > Metazoa > Chordata > Aves > Passeriformes > Rhinocryptidae > Acropternis > Acropternis orthonyx. The sequence continues at coordinate 19,038,992 of JAWWEU010000017.1, forward strand.
CAGGACATGACTCCAAACCGCCCCGCAAGGCTTGGGACTCAGCCTTGCAACACAAGCAATTGTACAGAGGTAAAAAAAAAAAGCAAAAAAAAGAAAAAAAAAAAAAACAAACCAGAAAGAGGGACAGCACATGAGAGCAACGTGGGAAGGAGAGGAACCAACCAGAGGGGACCTGCATGTCCCTGTCCTGCAGTGAAGTCAAGCCAAGCGAATTGCAGCCCCTGTGCAGGATGGGACACACCAGGCCGGGCTCCAGACACAAGGAAAGCAAACGGACTCGCCGTTAGTTTTGTTCTGGTCGGGTTTTGTCTCAGTGGTGTGATTGCCCTGCCTTTTCAGTGTTGGACATTGGCATTTATGTACAATTTTATTTGTGTTTTTATTTTATCTTTTTTTATAAAAAGAAAAAAATATTGTAATTAAAAAAAAAAAAGGGAGAAACTGTTGTTTTCCACAGCCTAGGCTGAGGTTTGACTGCTTGTTCTATTGTGTATGGAAATTCATTGCCAGTGTGGGTTGTTCTGTTTCGTTTTTTATTCTGCGTATAATTACGTCCCCTTCTGGCAGTTAATCCATGGCCTTTTGGGATGCTGCACTGCTCTTTGTAAGCTTTTTTTATTATTTTTATATTATAATTATTAAAAGCCTGACTTTCTCCTCTCATCACTGTGAGATTACCAGTCTGTTTGAATTGAAATGTAATTTGAAAGGCTTGTTTGTCGCTTTTTGTGCAGTTTCAATATTTTGAGTGGGGGGGAAAAGTAGCTGGGGAAGGGGGAGGGAGTCCCGGGGGAGGGGTCATTCTTGTTGTTTTCCTGTCTTTCTCCAGCGACTGGAAAGACTGAAGAACATGAAGTGTCTTCTGTAACGTCCTTCCTTGTCCCTTCGGCATAACTGTGTCTCTGGTCACTGAACTGCAGTGAGATCTCATTTAGAAACATTGCAAGGATTTCCTCCTGTAAATTAGGGTTCCTTTTGTTTAGATGACACTACATGCAGCTTATTTTAGCAACTGTTCTGTTGTGGTCAGTTCAAGGTGCATCATGAACCTTGCAAGTGCAGAGTGAGGGCTCAGCCCAGGCCCCAGGGCTGGGGTGGAGCTCCCTGGGCTCCCAGAAGGGGAGAACTGTGGGATCTTCCCTCCCCAGCACCGGATCCTGCCTGTGGGAACACTCCCTGCCTGCAGGTCCTGCAGCAGCACGTCCAGCCCCAGTGCAGTGTCTCCATCCCAGGCCATTCAAACAAGATCCTGCTCTGGAGGATCCCCAGAGACAGGAACAAGGCAAAGATGTATTTTTTTACACTATGGAAAACCATGTTAAAAGAAAACCAGTATTAGTGACTCAGGTGCTGTTCACATATCTGTCAGGAAAGGAAGGGAAGGTAAAAGGGAAGGACAAGGGTTTTCCTGCTCTCCATGTGAGGTTGCCTGGCTCTGCCCTTCCCTGTGAGGAGGAACAGCCTAAGGGGCTGGAGTTCAGTCAAATAAGAAAACCCAGCACCCAGCTGCCTGAGGAACTCGTGTGCAATTTCACTGGCAGGACAAGAGGAAACTCCAACTTCCTGCTGGGTCAGAGGGGAATCAGTTCCTGCTGGGATTTGGGCTCCTGGGGATATGCTGGTCCAGGTGCTCCTGCTGAGCCTCTGCCAGGGCTGGGCTGTGGGAACACCAGGGGAGATTCTGTGACTGCTTCAGTTTCAGTAACAAACAGGAATTCTGCTTCATTCCCTTTCTGTTCCCCATTGAACTGAAGCTGAAGGTCCCCATCCCTGTCTCCAGGAGAGGGGAGAGCTATGGAATCACTGGAGAGAGCAGGGCTGGTGCTGCAGCATCACTGCCTTTCTTTTCCTGGACTCTGTTGTCATTTCTGGGACATTTCCTGCATTTATTTATTATTTGAGGGAGGGGAGGGAATCAAATTAATTGGGGCACTGTGGGCCACCTGGATAATTGATGTTTGGACTTTTAATCAGTACAAGTCAGGGCAAAATAAGCTCCAGAATATGTATTTAAAGAATAAAATGCACACCCTGACCTGAAAGGAGGGTGTGAACCTTTGCCTATTTTTTACCTATACCCAAAGAAATACTATCCTACATACACAGTATTCCTGGCTGGGGGGGTCTTTGTGAATATTCCTTATGTATAACACCATGAATGTTAATATTGTCATTGAATTCGGGGAGGGGGAATATTTTTAATGATAAAACAACTGTTCAAAGTTGGTTTTTTAAGGTTAAACTGAAAAGAAAAAAGAAAAAAAACATTTATCCAATTCAGTGTACAATCTGTATTGCACTTTTTCACATTATAATGCTACATTTTCTTACATATCCTGTGATTTTAAATTTGGAACATTGTGTATCCTTGTAGTGTCACAGTCAAGCTGTTGAGTGACAGCTTCCCTCAGACATTTGGGGAAAAAGAACCAAACCTGTATCTTGTTTTTTATGATTCTCATGTAGAATAATTTCAAGGCTGCTGTAGACGTCGACCTTTCTGTACCATTTCTTTGCTTTCTTGTATTTGCTGTATCCTCTATGGCTTTTTTTAATAACTTCATGTTTATTATTTGGTATTGGACATCCAATACACTTTTTTTAATCCAATCAAATTCTGGCCTGCTTGAAGAGTTTGTTTAATTATCCCTAATCAGTACAGGGACCAGGTTTGGAATTTTATTTGCCCCCCCCTTTTTTTTTTTTTGTGTCCTCCAGAGAAGAAAGAGGAAAATTGTTATTCTCCCTCAGCCTTTGTACAGACACTGAGCATGTAACATCGTTCTGTCTTCCTTCTATTTCAAAGTTCCATGATAGAAATACCACCTTTTAATAAGCAGGCAGAGAAAGAAGGGGCTCAAATCACTGAAAGTACATTTAGTAGCCTTAGTACACTGGTAAATCGTGATAAACAATACTATAGCAATGGAATAGAGCACTTTGTAGCTTTTGGAGTGCAGCAACATACCCTTGTTGCTCCCCTCATGCTGACTCCTGCCTTTCTCTCATACTGGAGACTCACACTGGCCATCAGCCACTTTCCCAGCTCCTTGTGTCCTTTGGAGCACAATCCTGACTCCTGCGAACAGGGAAGATGCTCCTGCAGGTTTTGTACCCCCTGCTCCCCATTTTGTTCAACACATCCCTCTGTTAACTCATGAAGTTGTGCAGCCACACCAATGGCTCGGGGGGGATGGGAACCCCAAACCCTCCCGAAGGGACACCAGGACCTGCAGCTGGGCAGGGATGTCACAGCCATGCACATCCATAAGTCCAGGGGAGGAGAAATGGGGAGCAAAGGCATCGTTCAGTAAGTTGAGTGTCCCAAGGCACAGCCAGGACACAGACAGGCACCTTGAAAACCCTGCCCTCTCTTTACTGACCTCGAGCTCGTAGCAACCTGGGGTAGTGGAAGGGTTGGAATGAGCTTTATGGTCCCTTCCAACCCAAACCAGTCTGGGATTCATGCAGAGTCATTGAGGCTGGAAAAGCCCTCCAAGGTCACCGAGTCCACCCTGTGCCTGATCCCTACCTTGTCACCCAACCCAGAGCTCTGAGTGTCACATCTGGTCATTCCTTGGACACGTCCAGGGGTAGAGACTCCACCCCCTCTCTGAGCAGCCCCTTCCAATGCCTGACAGCCCCTTCCAGGAAGAAATTCCTCCTGATGTCCAACTTGACCCTCCCCTGGCACAGCCTGAGGCCATTCCCTCTCCTCCTGTCCCTTGTTCCCCAGGAGCAGAGCCTGACTCCCCCCAGCTCCACCGTCCTGTCAGGGAGTTGCAGAGAGCCAGAAGGTGCCTCCTGAGCCTCCTTTTCCTCAGGCTGAGCCCCCCTCGCTCCCTCAGCCGCTCCCCATCACACTCGCGCTCCAGGTTCTGTGATACACAGCGAGCATTTCTCGCTGGCCAGTGCAGATATTCCCTGTGGCTGCTCTGCCCGTCTGCCAAAGGGCTGGGTTTGGCTGTTGGAAGGCAGGTGGCAGTTCCCACCTGCAGTGACAGAACAGGGGCTGTGACACAGCCCGGGGACACCAGATGGCAGCGCTGACTCGCTGGTAGAGGAGCTGCGGCTCACCCGGAGCCCGCACGGAGCTGCCGCCGCCTGGGAGGGAATGACTCTGCTAAGGAGCCTCAGTCACTGCTGCTGCTCGTCAGGGGCAGTTCAGGGAAGAGTTCGAGCTGCAAATTACAGTTTTCCCGTGCCTGACTGGGGCTTTCCCTGCCAGCGCTCCGGCTCCCAGCACAGAAGGAAGGGGCTGCCTCAAACACCTGCAATAAATTGGGGCAACACTTGCAGGTTTTTCCCATTAAGAATAACCATCCATCTCCACATATGAGACTGGATTTAAACCAAATTCATCTCTGTAAAAGCAATTCTTCAGGGGCTCAACATGATGTAACTCAACAGCCTTTGCCAAAAGTATTACACCATTTACAGCTTTTCATAGGATCCCAGAATGGTCTGCATAGAAGGGCCCTTAAAGCTCATCTCATTCCACCCCCTGCCTTGGGCAGGGACACCTTCCACTAGCCCAGGTTGCTCCAAGCCCCATCCAGCCTGGCCTTCAAAACTTCCAGGGATGGGCAGCCACAGCTTCTCTGGGCAAACTGGGCTGGGCCTCCCCACCCTCACAGCCAACAACTTCTTCCCAATATCCAATCTATCCCTGCCCTCTGGCACTGGGAAGCCATTCCCCCTGGTCCTGTCCCTCCAGGCCCTTGTCCCAAGTCCCTCTCCAGCTCTCCTGGAGATCCTTTAGGCTCTGGAAGGGGCTCTCAGATCTCCCTGGAACCTTCTCTTCTCCAGGTGAACACCCCCAGCTCTCCCAGCCTGTTTCTGTGGGATCAGGGCTCACCCAACCCAACAGGGGCTTCCGCCAGGTTACACATCTCCCCTCACTACACATTATCAGCTGTAGGATCGTAGAAGCCAAGCTTTGAGCTGCAGAGTGGCTCTCTGGAACCTTCCAAAAGCAGACATGGCAAAATTCCTGGCTCCAGAAGAGCTTGCCAGCTCTCCAGAATGCTGTCCCCTGGAAATCTAGGAGACAGACATCCCAACAAACATGCAGGGCAAGACAGGGCAGAGGCAGCAGCAGGACCGGCGGATTTGGAAAAGGAGAGTCAGCCCCTGGCATGCACAATGTGGCCACAAGATCATGCACATAAAAATGAAAGAGTGGAAAACATCCACAGATCCAGCCTCGTGAAAAGGCAGGAAAAGCCTGGATGCCACAGAGTGCCAGGGAGACAGACTAAAATCTAGGGAGGGGGGAGCAAAAAAGCCTTCAGCCTACTTGGAATGCTACTGGACCCCCTTGCTGTGGGGAAACATGTTCTCCAACAGCTGAGACTCTCTGACCTTGCACAGGTGCTTGCATGGGGCTGGAAGCAGCTGCACTAGGACAATAACCTATTCCCTGTCCTTTGATAACCAAGAATCAACTTCTCCCAGTTGCTTCCCAATTTTAGCTCCCGTTTCCTAGCCTTCTTCCAGCACACACTGCCTTTTCTCCAGCCCTCCCTCTCCAAAGGCACAGTGTCCATGACAGCCGGCTCCCACAGAGCTGGAACTTTGAGCAAATGCTGGGTTTCCTTGATAATTTCTTAGGAGGGGATCCTGTTCCCCAACCAGGCTGCCTCAGGACATCCCATCCTCAGGTAGCTGCCAAGGGTGCTCTGCCCACATCGAGTTGCGGGGCCAGTTTAAGCACAGCCCTTTTTTAACACACCAGTGGCACCAGTGCCAGCCTTGGAAACAAGAAGTGGTGCTGCTCCAGCAGCTGCAAAGCCCCATCCCCTGCCCAGACACACCTGCTTACAACATCCCACAGCAGCCCCATTGCTGTGAAGGCTGGGAGAATTAAACAAGACATGCAGAGATGCAGCAATAAAACCATCACACATTAACTTAATCCAAACCAGCAGGACTCACCCTTGGCAGGCTGCAGGCAAGGGAAGGCTGGGCTGCCACAGGCAGAGGTTTTACTGTGTCCCTTTTTCCTCAGTTTCATTGTGGCCTGGCTGTCCCACCTCCCATCTTCCCCTAGAGATGAGGTGGGGCCTTCAGTCCTGGGCTGCAAACCTGAGGGGAAATGAAAGAGAAACCCCATTAGTGACTTCAGTGACTGTCCCTGGGTGGCAGGTCCTGACAGCTGGAGCATCCAAGTGCCCTGAGTTCAGACCCCTCGGGAGCCTTTCACAGGGAGCACGAGGCTGTTGCTAACGCCGACCCAGGTTCCATCCTGCAGCAGGACAGAGGGACTGGGGTGGGGACAACACTGCAGGACAGAGGTTTGTGATCAGACACACGCCCTGTGCCCTGGCCAGGGAGAGCCCAGGAAGGGGTTTCCCCATTGGAAGAGGGAAACCAGGGATGGCTGCGTTCCCGACAACATCCTCCCGGATCCTGGCATCCCTGTACGTGAGGAAAACACCAGAGCCCATCTCCTCTCCGTGGGCACCGTCGCCATGGTAACGGCATCCGCTCCATCCATCCCAGCGCTGCGGAGGACGGCGGGGCCGGCGCCTCCCTCCCGCACAGGGGTTTCCCTGGCAGCTGCTGCTGCTTTATCAGGCACATCCCTGCTCCCACACTGCTCCCATCAATCTGTCTGCCGGGAGGATGTGGAGCCTGGCAACAAGAAATCCCTGTCACCGCAGAAGGGCACTGAGGCATTGGCAGCGAGCAGCTGCCAGGGAAACCTTCCCAGGGGCCCTCCATCACTCCCATATGGTGCCACCCATAAACCCTCTCCCAGCACCCCCGAGCCTCGAGGGCTGTCCCTGTGTTATCCTGTGTGGGGTGTCACTGCTGTATCCCAGGAAGAGCCCCTCTGCCAAGCCTGGGGAGCAGCAGCTGGACCGTGTTCTGCCTTCCCCCTTTCATCCCCCTCTGGCTGCTCCTGCTTTTATGGATTTCTCCCTCCCCTTCTGAAGAGCCACATAGCCCCTTACAGCATCCCTATGCTCTGGAGACCAGGCTGGGGGCATGAGGAGGTGCTTCAGGAGAGGCTTCCATGGCTGCAGGCCCTCTGGATCCCTACAGCATTTGCTGCCCTCCCTTGCCCAGCTCTGGGCACCAACACAGATAACTGGGGAGGTTCTTTCCAGTTGGGAAAAATAAGGAAGAAACCCGTGCTGGCACAGCTAGTCCTGGGAAAGTGGGGCTGGGGGAAAAGGCTGCTCAGTCCTGGCCCCAAACCTGTGGGCACAGAGGGGACCCCAAAGACAGGCCCAGGTACCAACACACAGCACCTTCCAGCACCTTCCAGAACCTTCCACTCCAACCACATCCCCCAGACCACCTCCAAGTGGAAGGCAGCCATGGCCAGGGGGGGCAGAGTCCCCATTGTGGGCTGGAAGCACAGAGCCAGGGCCTTTCCCCCCGCTGCTCCCAGCAGCCAGGAATTAGACGGACCACCACCATGCCCCAAAAAGTGGGCTTAAAATAATGAACCACCACAAAATCTCCCCACCCCTCTTACCTCCGTAGGCCTTGAAGAAGTTGCTGTTTGCTGCAAAGTCTGTGAGAGGTCAAAACGGAACCTGCCACTGTGTCCCACCCTCCCCAGGTGTTTCCCATCTTCACCCCCAGGTGTTTCCCATCTTCACCCCCAGGTGTTTCCCATCTTCACCCCCAGGTGTTTCCCATCTTCACCCCCATTCAGGGCCCCTCCCCAGACCCAGGGCATTGCCTGAGTGCCCAGCCCATCTGCCCATGGCTGGGGCTGCTTTGCCCACCCAGCTGGGCTTTGCTTTGCTGGGGACAGCGGGCTGGCAGCAGTGGAGCATCAGTGGCACGAGGGCTAGAGTGGGGACAGCCTTTCCCAACCAAGGTTGCTTTAGGTGCTGTGAGAGCCATTGAAAGCCCATCAAGCACCAGGACAAACTAGAAATGGATGCTGACTCCCCAGTCCTTGTGACTCACAGGCTCCCAGAGGATATTCCTGAGAGCCTGTTTTCACACCACTTGAAACAACCCCTATGATTTTGAGGACCACTTTTCTGGAGACAGGAAGGAAAAAAATGTGTGTGTTGTGTCCCAAGTGCCTCCAGGTCTTCCTGTTCATCCCTGGGGTATCTGCAGCTCCTGTGGGTAACCTCACCATGGGCCTGTGAGTTGAGCTTTCAAGGTAGAGCTGATTAAACCAACACCTTAAGCATCTTTGTAGAGTTAAGTACGTATGTGCTTAGTTCCACAGCCCTTCCAGGAGCACGAGGCTTACAGGACATGAAATACCAAGGTGTCCTGACACTGAAATCTTTGCCACAAACCATGAGCAGCAAGAGGGGCCTGAGGCAGCAGGGAAAAGGCTAATAAGCCCTCAAGGATACTGTTCCTGCCTGGAAGTGCAGCCAAGAGCAGCACTGTCCTGTCCCCAACACCGTGTCCCCTCCCTCCCCAGAAAGGATCCCGTGTTCCTGGCAATACATCCAGGTTGCTCCTGGGAGGAGGGGGGAAAGCAGGAATGCTCCCCAAAGGAGCAGCACTGAAGCCCTGTCCTGCACCTTTCCTCCTAAGAGCAAAAAATCACAGCTTCTCCAAGCCACCCCCAGGGCCCCCGACAGGGCTGGAGGGGACAGCACGTGGGCTCCTCTGGAGAGGCTGTGCCAGCGCCTGTCGGTGAGCCCGGGCCATTCCCGTCACAGCCGAACAAAGCAGCGTATAAAAACACAAAATAAAAGCGAAGAGGGAGAAAATGACCCTGAAGGGCTCTGTAATTTGCAGCACAGTCAGGGAGAGAGGCTTCCCAGAGAGGGGAAGGCGTTCAGACACGTGGCACTGGGGGATGCTGTTAACGCCTTCCTGCCTGGGGCAGCTCCAGGCTGCTCTCACTCCCTTCCCGGTGGGCAGCGCCCTGCAGTGGCCGGGCCAAGGGGTCACCCAATGGAATTCCTACAAAAGGCCTGGCATTTGCTGGGGTAGAGCTCCCATTTTTACCTTGGAAGCTGTTGTGTCTCCTGCATTGAAACAAAAGAGCACCTCCCTCTTCTGAGAGACTTCAGTCAATGTCTTTTCTAATCAGGTGTTTCCTTTTAGGACTTGAGCAGAACAGTGGCTGCTGTGATTGGGGTCAGCTGGAAGCTGGAGGCTGCTCCGTTGCAATTCTGCTTAAAAGAAAATCAACCTCCTTTCCTGCCACTGTAAATGGCATAACCAAGGCAGGTTTCAGGATTTCTTCCCCTAATTTGCCACAGTAGATGGCACCATATTCAGCTCCATTAAAATCAGAGCCTAAAGTCAAAGCGGGGCTTAGGCAAAAGTGTGCTGGAATTAGTGAGACAGAATGGCTGAGGCCTCTGCAAAACGATGTGATAAAACCAAGGTGCATAAACTGTGTTAAAATTCAGCCCCTTTTCTTTCTTCCCTCAGGGAGGAATCGGGCAGTGAGGGGATGGGTTTGGAGACACTGCCCACCCAGAGAAGGGGACTGCTGGGAGCAGGGACAGGCAGGTCCTGGGGACACTGGGAAGGCCAGACCCCCAGCTCCCCCTCGGCTCCCCCAGGGTGCTGCTGGGCGTCCCTGGGGTGGGTGGCACTGAGAGCAGGGAGCTCACAGACAGGGTCAGTGTGCATGTCTCCTGAGGCCTCCCAGCCAACACCTTAGACAGGGAGAACACTGGGACCTCAGGCTTCAGCACTGATGGGCTGTGCTGAAAAACAGGGGCTGCTGAGCTGTGACCCGGGGCCAGGACCTTGGGGTATCCCAGCTCCTCCACTTTGCCCCTCCTGCAGGAAAGGAGCCTTCAGCCAAGGCTGCACGTCTGCAAGGAGGTTGCTCATAGTGTGCCTAACCAGTTTGATTTAATTTCTGCAGATTACTGAGGGTAGGCTCGAGTTGGAAACCAGGGTGGGGGGCCCCAGGCACACACAAAACCTGGGATCATGACCACAGCATTTCTCTGCATGGGGAAAGGGAGAAATGTGACCAGTGAACTGCAAGGCTGATGAAAAGCTGCTGCAAACCCCCCTGCAACTCCTGAGAGCAAAACCAAACTGCTGCATTCACTGCCCTGCTTCTCTTCCCACTGCTGAAGGCAGTTACTGAGCCCAGATTTAGCTCTGCAGTGGGAAAGGGCCACCCACATTCCTATCCATAGGACACCTCCCCAGGTGGGATACTGCTGCAAGGGCATAGTAGTGGATGGGGAGGGAGTCTATGGCATCAAAAGCAAAAAAGGACTGCTTGTTTATGCCAGTACCTCCCAGTTCCTGGGCTTCACCACATCAGCCATCACCCTGGTTTGGGGTGAGCTCTGGGCACAGCACTGGCACTGGGCTCCTGGGGGAGCTGGGGCTTTCCTCTGGTCAGGGAAAAGCTGTCACTGCCACCCTGATCCACGATGGCCCAGAGCAGAGACTTGGCCACAGGTGTTGAAATGCTCTGGGAAAGGTACAGACCAGACTCCAAGATGTGTCACTGGTTCCTCCAGCACCATGTTTGCCATGAGGGCCTGAGGCTGTTCCTGTGCTCTGCTCTGCCCCCAGGAAGGGCATGAGATCCTCCTGACGTGGTCCTGCTCATCCTACTGCAGCTCCTGGCAGTGGGGCTGTGCCTTGAACAACACCTGGTCTCGGGGAACAAAAGGAAGGTAACACACGGAGGTTTAAGAGCTCAAAACTTGGAATTTGTTCTATTCTAACCTGCAAGTTTACAAATCTTCTCTGAAATACAATTTTGGAAGAAATTTAGGATTGGACAGGACTTCCAACCCATTCCCTCTGTGATAGTAATGGCACGTAAAATAAAAAAGTCTGGCATAGAAATTCATTTTGAAAGGCAAAACAAACCTTTCAGTGCCTGAACTTCCCTTATGGAAACTCCAGGACAACTGACTGAGCAGGAGTCACTTCCCAGAGTGGGTTTGGACACAGACTCCGAGAGGGCACTGCAGGAGTGAAATAAAAGCTGAGAGCAGAGACCACATTTACCTTCCTAAAATATATGAGCTCCTGACCTTGGCATCACCATCCAGCTTAGTCTGAGACCTGGAAGCAGCTGCTCCTTCCTCCCTGCTTTGTCTGTTTTCTGGGACAGTCTCTATTCCAGGCTGTTCACATCTGTATCCTGCTCCTTCGGCCCTTCTCCAAGGATCGTCCAGTTAGCCAGTCTGCCATTAATGTGAAGGATTTCATACACACGTCTGCAAAATAACTACCAGATTTCTCTCTTGAACTGTTAAAAATTCAAGGCAAAAGTTTTACATTTCTACTGGCAATGGCTCAATGCAGACTTCAGATGAGAAGGTGAGGTGCTGAACACGCGGCTAAAGCTCTAAAGACATCAGGAAAGCAGAGGCAGAAGTGAGGCAAAGGACTGAAATGCCACCCGAGGGATTTTCCTTCTTTAAACCTGCCTGAAGTTTAAACCATTGCCTGAAGTTCTCCACTTAAAGCAGACAGGAAGTCAGAGGGATGGGTTTTTCATGTTTTTATTTACTAAGGTTTTTATTGTGTGTTTTATATTGCAAACCCCACCCCTAGAACTCTTCCCTCCCTTCCCCCCAAAAGAAAACAAAAAATAACAATAATAATAATAATAGTAGCAATAATAATAATAATTAATAATAATAATAAATATAGTTCCACCTACTGAGACAAGCCTAATGTTGACCGGGGTCCAGTCAGAATAACTCAATATTGGCCACTGCACTGCTACGGACGGGAAACCAAACAAGGTCCCCGTGAAAAACAAAGCAAAGGAGGATGTCGAGCAGTGGTGGATGGAACACACACCTACCAGAGCCAGCCCCGGGGGGCTCCTGTGCCCCCCGCTTGTCTGAGTGTCCCTGGGGCTGGGGAATTTAAGTACCAGTGCAGCAGTCACAGGACAGTCATCCAGGAGGGCTGGGCATTGCTGGGCTGGACACCTTCCCCCCTGCTTTCCCTCCCCAGACCCAAACTCGGCTCCCAACCTCTCGAGATGCTCATTCTAAGGGCCCTCCAGCACACGGGGGAAAAAGTTTGCTAAACCAAATAGAAAACTGAGAAGGATATTGCAAGTCTTCCTTCTAGGAACTGCCTCATACCTCTGACAATACGAGAGAGTCTGTGAGTCTGCTTCAATTCCTGTTTCAAGATGAACCTGTACATATTTGGAAAAGCAGGATCTATAGATTATAATTATCACCTGCCAATCAGTCCTACAGGAGGGTCAAAATTGACATGTATTTTAAAACTAGAATATATATATATATAAATATATATGTGTGTGTGTGTGTGCTTACATGTGTGCATAAATAGACTACATATGTGTATAACTATACTATATATATAAAAGCATGTGTGTATATATAGATAGATATATAAAATCTATACAAACACACACACACACATACACATGCACCCCTCCCACCACACACACTCACACATATATAGGTGTATGTAGCTAGTAGAAAAAACATTTCTAGAGTTCCCCTGACCCTTTAAGGAAGACCAAAGCTGATTACATCTGAATTCTGAGCCACCAAAGCATGTTGAAGCAGGAGTGCCCAGGAATGCTGCAGCCACATTCAAGATACAGGCACAAGTTAAGAGTTTTGCAAACAAATTGGTATAAAAAACTGTCAGCCAGTGTTTTGGGGCTGGGAGGAGGTCAGAGAGGGAGTTGGATGGACCTGTATCATTACTGGGATAATGGTAAATTTTTGGCACTGCTGCATGAAGTCCTGCTTTCCCTCTGAGGGCTGGAGGGACCTCACGATAGCTGGAAACAGAGGGAGGCTGGATGTGTTTCAAATAAGGATTAGAAAAGTTGAGCACCTGACTCTTACGGTGAGGTGTAGACACCTCTTGGCCTAAGAAAAACTGAAAGAGAGAAAGGATCAATGTAACAGAAAAGGAGACATTCACTCCAGAGGTAAAGGCTGTATCTTTTCAGTGCTGTGTGCACCCAACACTCCCTCCCTGTCCTCATCCCACTCTGACTGCCTTAAGTCAGGGGAGCCCAAAAACTCCAGCTCCAGGAGCCTGCCAGGCCCCAGGTGTGTCCAGTGACGCTGCAGGGTGAGACCAAAGCCCATCAGGTGCAGCTCTTATTGCTGGTGAAATCAAACAAAGGATTTCGGACCCTGGCAGGGGAGAAGCACAGACCGTGGCTGGCCAAATCTCTGGGCTAATCTGGTTTGAATGGTAAAAACAGAGTCACAAATCTGGAGGATCCTTGGCTGGGCACCAGAACTACCCCGAGTGCCTCAAAGCTCAAACTCCCCTGGGCTCAGGAGGAGGAGGGCAGGGGTGAGTGCACCCCACTTCTCAATCCTTTTCTAGCTCTTTTCAAAGCAGTCTGCCCATGGACACGGAGACAGTAACATGAGAAGAGGAAGGTTAAAGTGCTTGCTTTCTCCATCTCTCCCCTTGCTTTGCACACACACTTTCCAAACCAGGGAGAGGCTTTTTTGCAGGCTGAGGTCATGCCTGGTGTGCTGGCAGAGCCAGGACTTCTCCCACTGCCCACATCCATGGCAAAATACAGAGGGGATGGATAATCACTGCCCTCCTTGTGACTTACAAGGACTTGCTCCTTGTTCCCATGAGAGCATAGGAGGAGTAATAGAGAGACAATCTGAAGTGAGGCCCGTCCATCTCCTGGTCACCTTCATTTTCTTTAGGTGGAGCCCAAACCAAAACTCAGCCCTTGGGAAATCTCTAGAGGGGTCTGGAAAAATGAAACCCCCCCTCTTCTTGCCTCCTGTGCCACCTGAGCAGAGGAGGGAACATGGGAGGAAGGGACACCTTCTGGTGCACACAGTGGGCCACCCAGGACCCCCAGCACCCGGTGCTGTGGATCAGGGTCACAGCTGAGGCCAACCAGGGCTGTTCTAAAACACCAGCTACAGACCTGACCTGATGTCCCCTTCTACAGCCCACATCAACCTCGGATCTTTGTCTCAACAGGAAAACCTTTTTTTGGTGGCTTCTATGGCTGATCATTCATATGTTCCAGCTCAGGCACACACCTCGTCTGTGCGTTACCTCGTTGGATTAAATTTGCTCATATCCTTTTGTTCCATGTATTAAAATATTCTATAAAATCAAGTGACCAAAAATCTATAGCTCTAAGAATACCTGGTTATCTTCTTTTTTTTTTTTTTCCCATGTGTTTTTCTTTGTTTCTAAGCACAGTTAAACCTAAACAAAAGAAATGGAGAAAACAAAGCAAGGGTGGAGGTGGGGGGGAAGGAAAGGAAAAAAAAATGCTTCATGAACTAATCAGGAACTGAATTGCACGGCTGACACAACCAGCTCTCGGGAGGAGTCCTCACAAATTGGAGGGCAGTTTGGATCTGACGGGCTCCAGATCCTCGGTGAGCACTATGGATTCTTTCCGCCCACCAGCAGTCAGAGGAGCAGCGCCGGCCCCGAACACCAGCGGGTGTGGCAAAGAACCTGAGGACATCTGTCGCGGCAAAGTCACGCGCCCGGGGACTGAGCTACAGGGCTTCCCCAGAAGTCCTGTCCCTCCTCCAGGGAAAGGAGAGAAGCTGGAAACAGATTCTCTAGATGAATGAGGAGAACTGTGGCCCAGTGTCTGCGCCAGCTCTTGGGGCAGAGACGGCTGGGAAGCAGAAATCAGCTTGATGTCCTGGTTGAGCCGTCCCAGCGGCACCGGCGCCGCGCCCTTGGCCTGCAGGATCTGCGGAGGAGGGCTGGCCGGCTGGGGCAGCAGCAGCGAGCCGTGGGAGCCTGTGGGCCCGGCAGGGCCACTCTGGAAAGTTCTTGTTGCCACTGGGCTCTGACTGGGAGGACTAAGGCCAGAAGGGGTGTAACAGGGAGAGGCGACACCAGACTGTTGTAGTGGAGACATGGAGGCAAAGGGAGGCCGTTCTTGGTGGAGCTGGGCTATCGTTCCTGTTAAAGATCCTAATGCACTTGGATGTGTTTGGCACAGGCCCGAGGATGGCCCACCTGAGGCCTGTGCCAGCTGGCTTAGGCTGGAGGATGGAGAGTTGGAAGAAGGAGGGGGTTGGAAGTGATTCATTCCCCCCAGAGTCCCACTGCCCGAGAGCTGCTGTAACTGTCCCCCCTGCAGTGGTCTGGTGGTGGGCTGGAACTGGTTGAGAAGACTGGGGGGTGAGTTTGATGAGAGCTGGGTGAGGGATGTCGATGGGGAGCTGGTTGTGGCTTGCTGGAAGTGCCCAAATCCGCTGCTGGAAAGGGCTGACTGTGGCTGCTGCTGCTGCTGTTGCTGCTGCTGCTGCTGCTGCTGCTGTTGCTGAACGGGCTGAGCTGGACCTAAGGGTGACCCAGAAGGTGCATTTTGGAACTGGCTCAGTCCCACCGAGGAGGTGCTGCTCAAACCCGGCTGGCTTGAGCCACCTGGAGGGGATCCCACCTGGAACTGGCCTAAGCCGGCGGCAGCTGAGAATCCCGCGAGCTGCTGGATGTGGAAGGAAGAGGACGAGGGGGTTTCTGCTCCGGGTGTGTGCAGCTGGGACGGAGTACTGGAGGGAGAGCCAACGGCAGAGGGGCCGGTTGACGGGATAAGGGACTGAAATCTTTTCAGCTGCCTGGGAGTCTGGTTGGATTGCTGCCCCAGGGAGCCCAGGACGGACACGGGAGGACGGAAGATGGCTGTGGGGAGCCGGGGGTGGTGGGTCAGGGCGATGGCCACTGACGTGGTGGCTGCTGCAGCTTGGAGGGGGGCCTGGATCAGTGGGGTCCAGATGACCGGGGTGGGTGTGGAGGCGGCGGCGGCGGCGGCCTGGACGTTGTGAGCACAGTGAGCCATCTCCCTGTCGTGCTGCACGATCTGCTGGATGATCTCATTCTCCTGGTAGTTGAAAACACCCGAATTCAGGTCATGCTGGACCTTATGCAGCAGAATGGAATTTTTCTTGCCTGTAGAAAAAGCAAAGAGAGAAAGAGTCATTTTGGGATGTCAAAGCATGGGAGGCTTCCTCAGAGCTTCCTGCCAGACTTCCCTCGAATTGCTGGCACTGTCCTCGTGGGATCTGTGCACAGTCTCTCTGCTCCAGCAGCAGGATGACAAACGTCACATCTTCTGCTTTTGTGGTAAGAACAACCTCAAGGTCCCACAAAACTGAGCCCAACAGGATACATAATCCTTAGTTACACAGTAAAGCCACTTCAGTAAGCGTGGCAGACTGGTGGCAAAGTTTATGCATCTGGAAGTGTCCTGTCTTCCACCTCACAATCTGAGCTTCCATTAGCAATAGAGAATTAATCCTCAAAAAGATAAGTTCGGGGGCGTCTTCAGTTGCTCTCCTTCAGCTACACCTTTTTCTCATCTGTCTTATGCAACTTGTTCACTCTGAAGTCAAATATGTGGGTTTACTTGAAATTTCTCTGTGAATAAGGGACAGAAGGACTTGATGATCTTGGAGGTCTTTTCCAACTCTAATGATTCCGTGATTCTATTCTATGACTTTCTGTGCTGGAAAAGCTCCACTGGCCTGGGTATGACCCTCAGACATCCCACAGCTCCCATCCTGCCTGGCCATGCCCTTCTAGTCCCAGCTTTAGGCAAACTGCAGGCTAGAAACGTCACGTTCCAGCTGCACTTCCCAGCCTGCAGCAAAGTATTAACTCAGCGCTTTGCCTTTGCAATGGGCTGGAAAATGTGGCAGAATGAGTTTGTCTGGCCTGGGAGTGCACCTGGCACTGAAGGGATGCACTCCTGGCCTGAAGGACAGAACCAGTCAGGCTCTGGGGGACCACTCAAGGCTATGTCCTGTCACCAGAGCACAGGTACTTTCCCACAGGAGGGGGTTTCTGGTGTGGACATAGCGGCCTGCATGTCTCTGTTCCCATCACAGCGCATGGATCAGTAATGTGCCAGCTCTGATTTACAAGGAGCTGGTAAATGCTGATTGGAATTATTTTCTTACTAAATTAATGTGGATTAGATCCCTGTTCTTGTCTTTTCAAGGATCCTCTCTCCTGAAACCTGTCAGTTTGAACTGAGGACAGCCTCTTACTCTAGCCAAATGGCAGGAAAGAACAGGAATGACACTGAGAAGGGGAGCTGGGATCCCAGTGTCCTAAAGAATCAATCTGAAATGGCAGTCTTGAATATAACTCATTGAGTTTCAAACCTACCACCAGGAAAAGCTGAACCAATGATTGCACAATAAGAAGGAAACTGTGGAGTACAAGGGAGATACCAGTCACCGCCACATGTGATGCTGGGAAGATAAAGTAAGTTTAGTTCCAGCTGCAAAGCATGAAAAGTACAGAAAATACCCACAAGAACCAGGCTTGAAAAACACCCGTGGTTAAGTACAGTGTGTTCAGCTTCTCCTGGAACAGAGGTGATTTTGTAACAGTTTATGAGGAAGCTCACAGACAAAGGAAACTGTTAGGAAGCATTCCCTTCCTTTCCAGGAACTCAGACACTGATTTTAGACAAGCCCATAAAAAAAAGCAGCAATCTAACTGTAACTGTAGGTAGGCACTGGAAGAACACACGGAGGGTTTTTTCTTTCCTTTGGCTTTCAAAATCAAACATTTATCACTTTGTAAGGGACAAGGTGTGGCCCTGGGTGCTTGCAGTGGGCTGAGCTGCACTGAAATGCTGAGAGAATCCTGGAGCTGAACTGGGACGTCTGATCGGGGTAGTGGGATGGGATGCTTAATGCTCTTGTGCTTCACCTACTGCCAATTACCCCCACAAAAGAAAAAAAAAAGTAAAAAGGCTTTCTATTCTCACCTCAGAGCAAATTACCAGCCTAGGAAGGACACGGTCCTGAAGGCAAACAGGGCTCTGAGCTGCTAAAGTAATTCCAAGGGTTAGAGAGCTTGTCTGCACTGGAAGTGTGTGTATAGGATATTATATAATGGCTGTTTCATTGTATACTGGACTGGGACAGCACTGGATACCCCTAAACAGACAGGTCCTGCTTGTCCCCACAGCCAGGCACACCAGAGGGAGCATGAATGTCACCTTTAAAGTGCCTTTTTTGCAGTGAAGGGGAGGGAATGGTGCAGAGGGCCCCACTGCAAACACACAGAGTCATTTCCACATGGATTTTACTGGAACCACATACAAACAGGCTCACGAACTGCTGTTTAAACAGACAGAGAGTGTGGCAAAAAGACAACCTACCTAACTATAACTGGCAGGTAAGGGAGAGCGTGGCCAGCACTGCTGAGCCAGGGAGGGGCTCAGGCTGCAGGTTTGTAATCATTCCCTTTCCAGAGCTGAAGGTACAAATCCCAGCATGGGGAATCTGTAGCTCTTGCACCACTGCAAGGTCAGGATGTGGATGGGGACACCATGCTGAGCTCAGAGCTAAAAAGCTGCCTTACTGCATTTGCTGTCCTGATACCAGACAAATCCAGGCTGAGGAGGAATGGCCGGGGCAGGGGAAGGAGGAACAGCTTCTGAAAAGCTCAACAGCAGCCACTGCTCTGTGTTTCCATCATTACACCTCAGCCCACTCTCTGAATTCCATGTCACCTGGCTTTGGCTCCTGACCTGCTCTGTGTGCCTGGCTAGCCTGGAATTCCCAGTGCTGCCCTGTATTCCGATGGGAAGCACAGCGATGTTACCAGGGCCACCCGGACGGGTGCAGGACTGGTGTTCCCACGGCCTGAGCTCCTCACTGCACACAAGGAGCTCAGCAGGCTCTGGTTTCCTGGGCAGAGCACTGAACAGAGAATATGCTAATGTTTTCCAAAGGTGTCTAATATTGACTGGAAATGGTTTGATCAAAGTTCCTTAACTTTGTGTCAAATTGATAATGTAATACCAGTAAAAAACTTGGAATGATTATTTTTGTTGGTTTTTAAAAGAGAGCATTTCATTTTTCCTTTGAAATGACATTACACTTTACTGTTTTCCTGAGCCCAGCTTGCACCTATTAACTGTTGCATTAGGTCAAATTTTTCTCTTCTGTTTTGCCAAGAAACTATGAAATTTCTTCTCCAGAACACTGTAGAAAATTACTGAAAACGTTCTCTCAGTTACTGAAGGGGAGAGGAATTTTTCACAATCATTTATCCAAATTGTAACTGTTTGGCAAACTGAAAAAATAATTGGTTTCACCATTCTAATGAATTGCATCATTTACACGACGTTTCCACATGCCAATATCAGTCCTATTAGTTGCTTCTGGAGAAAATCCTCCTTCCAAGCAACACCAAATGAGAATAGGCACAGAGCAGAGTCCTGGTGGGATAAACATTTCCCTGGCAGGTCTGACTGAGGTCCTGCATGAGACATAACCCAACACTGGAATGAGGGAGTGGGAGTAACTTTGTTTGGGCCAGTGGTTCTGAGATGGGTTCTGAGATTATTCCTCCTCCTCATCTTATTTATGAAACTGCTTCAGTCTCAAATTCATTTTCCTGCTCTGGATTTGTTGTCCCAGCCCCTGCCCAGAGGGAGAGCAGAGTGTCAGCAATGAGAGGGCTGAAGGCTGATGAGTTTGCTCTGTGTAACCCTCACTGAAATGAGGTTCTGCAGCTCCCAGCTCTGCTCAACCACCCGCAGGGAGTCCTGTGTTCTTGCTAACCCAGGGAGAAGCTTCATCAGGAGAAAGGAGAAGGGACTCCGTTCACTTTCGATCTAATCAGGAATCTGTGTGACAGTTTGTCCTTCTGTGATGTTTATCCCACAGAAATTAAAGTGCTGAGCAGAGTTTAAGGTACTGAGAAAAACACTCCACCCAAACCTCATCCTAAAAGCACTACACCCTGAGAAGGCCCAGAGCTGGCAGAGGAACCATCTGCAACCACCCCATGCACCAGCTCCCCTCCCTTGCTTTAGAACTGCTTCTGGGGTCTAAAAACTCCCTGTTTTCCTCACTGTAACAATGGGCTAAATATAGGGAAAAAGGAAGATATTTAGAGCCTTGAAGACGTTCACAGCAAAGCTACTGGTGCTTTGAAGTGGAGTGGGGTATGTAAAATTATGGAAACAAAGCAAACAGATGTTGCTCCCTTAATTAAGAACTGCAAAGTCAGATTTTCCTCAACTGCAGATAGCACACAAAAGAACAGGGAGAAAGGCTCATGTGATTTCATAAAAGGAGCCAGCACTCAACAATAATTCTTCTATCAAATAATCAAAATTAGCTTTCTGTTGTTAAAATTCTGCATAGACACGGGAAATTAGCTGTGACTTTCTGTTCGATTTTCTTTTCAGCTCCCTCTAAGCCCACTGGCTGCAGTTTAAGAATTCAGGTCACTAAATTGCTTTCTGAATTTGCATGTATTTGAAATAATCTCATTTTATTAGGCTGTCTTATGCCCTGGCCTGCTGTCAGAGTGGCTGCCCCCACCACACGCTTACTTCTTTCAGGTCTTCACTTATTATTCATAGGACTGGTCCTGAATGCGCCCCTGGCTGCAGCGCAGGGCTCGTGGCACATCCCGGCTGTGCAGGGGGTCTCTGCCCTCCCTTCCCTGGCTCACTGGGGTCCTGAGCTGGTGTCCTGTGGGAATTCAGCCTGCTGCCCTTGTCCCCAGAGGGGCGTCACAGAAAACCCTGGACACACTCAGTGACTGGCACTTTGCCACAGCTGCTTCCCCGGCCCAGGGAGACTCCTCTGCACTGGGACTGTCCTGGCTGGAAGGTCTCACTGCTCCAGCTCTTGCTGCTGTCTTAGAGTCCATGTGCACATGGAAATCGGCTGGAGCAGGGAATTTAAAATAATTCTTAACTCCCAGTCTATGGGCTCTTTCTCTGTGCAAGCCTGACCTCTCAAATGTAAGTTAACCCACACTGAACTGCAGTAACTGTTGTGGGAAGGTTTCTGCCTGGAATTGAAGGTGCTCTTGGAAGAGAGCTCAGCAAAGCCAGCTGGATCAACCCTAGGAGAATTCTCAGAGAAGTTCAGAACAGTTAAACCTGCTCCAGAAACTGCTCCACATCAGCTTCTCTGAGAGCCAGGTAAATCCATGGCACACGGGATGTGTGAGCTCTGCCACGCCCAAGGCAGCACCCACTGCAACCTGGACTTCTCCCTTGCTAAAGCTGTATCCTTTGAACCTGGAAGGTACATTTAAAATGGACAATCCCCTGTCTTTCTGAGTGGAAGCACTGATTTGCTTCTCCTTCTCCATAAACCAAACAGGTATCTGCCAAAATATGTGGTATCTCTTCTAACAGACAGAACGCAGCCAAACTGCTGCAGGTCAGATGACACACAGTGAATTATGTTATCTGATGAATCTCATCACAGATAAACAAAATTCAAAACAAAGAGAGCTCTTCCCTCCCACTATTCACATTTATGCCCATCATACAGAGTTTTGCAGAGAAAGAGATTGAATATACAGAGCTGGGTAGAATGTGAATATCCATGAAGGGGAGCAGAGCTGTGTCACTCCTGAGGGGCTGTGATGCCCCGTGCTGCCTGAGGCACTGTCCTGACTGCTACTTATCGATGCAGACTGAAGCCAAAGAGGTGCTTCTCCTCAAGTGGCACAAGTGCCAAAGCTCTTGCACTCACTCTCAGTGCCCTGCTGGAGCTGACAGCTGTGACAGGGACACATTCTGGAAGACGCTGGACACTCTGGCACTGGTTTTCTGTCAGTTGGGTGCTTTGCAGCGTGGGCTGGTTGCAGAGAGCTGCTGGAGTGCCTTCCAGGCAGCAAAAGTTCCCTGAGACTAGAGGTGTCATAGGTAAGCAGGTCCAACTTCCCATAATTAAAAAGAGAGTTGAAAATTATTTATAAAGGTGTTGGAATGGTAAAACATTATCTGAGCAGGTGTTTTATTTCGATGCAGGTAGCAAAGATCAAAGTAATTGATGAAGTTAAAGGCAGGTCTCCTGAGATCTCACCACCCCCCCATACTGTTCCTTCTCTTAGAGTGTCTTAGGCTTTGTTTTCCTTCTGGAGCTGCATGAGAAATGGCACTTCATATTCAGGTGAGCAGGGTTGCCAGTTCACCTTAATTAAGCTGAAGTAATTTACATTCCCTCATGGCTGGTGAGTTACTGATACCTTTCCTGAGGCTAAACAGAAAGTACTCCAAGTCTGGGCCTTCACTTCCAAATAAAAAGAAATTCAACTATTCAGTTGCTGCTTAAGTCCAAGCTTCTACCCTGTGCAGACAGCATTTCCAGGGTGGGATCCACCTAAACCATCTTGGATAGTCACCTTAGGGGAGACAAATCACACTCTAAAAGCCTTTTTCTCTCTGCTGAATAAATTCAGCTCGTTGTAGGTTGTAGTGTTGGAAATGATGGGAGAGGATTTCAAGCCAGAGGAATACACACAGTGACATTTGAACTTTGATTCCTCACAGACAGTTTTGTTTGTGGGTTATTCAGGTGAGGAGAGAGGACAGAACCTGTGTTACCTCTCACCAGCCACTGATCCCCTCACCTGCTCAGAACTTGGAGAACAACAGTCCACCTCTGGAAAGGGCTGGACAGAGTCCAATGGGATTTTGAACTGAAGCTTTCTGCCAAGGCACACATCCCCCCAGCTGTATACCTGGGCCACAGGAACTTCTATCCTTGCACCACCTGTGCCTGTATCAGCAGCCTCGAAAACAGGTGTGTACGTGCATGTATATATAAATATATATATACCTATATATGTACATAAATAATCCTGTTCCTCTCACTCTTTGGGGGTTACTCACCTGTGTGCAGTGAACAGGTTTGGGATGCAGTGTGAAACTGACGCTGAGCACACACTGTTTTATTTATACACATTTCAGCCCCTTTCATTCATTGCCATGATCTCGGCGGGCACCTGTCCCAAGGGAGCAGCTGTGAAACATGCGGAGCTCCACCTTTGGAGCAGTATTTTCCCTGCAGAAGTGATGAGGAACTGAGGCACGGAGCAAAGGCAGGACAAGGACAAACAGGGAATCTGTGACAGAGCTTGGCAGAGATCCCAGCTCCTCTCATCCCCAGCTCACCTCCCCTCACACAGGCCAGCCCAGCCTCGGAGGCAGCAGATCCCCAAGGATTAGTCAGGATTGGACAAGCAGGGCTGCAAACCCAACAGGATTGCAACTGCAGAAGTGGGATCACGAGCTGGCAGTCAAAAAGTTTGGGAACAGCTATTTTTGTGGTTTGTTTATGTGACAAAGCTTTTAAAATTTCTACCACTGTAGTATCTTGAACGGACACCCTCATACTGCAATAATACCATAAATTATATTTAGAGATTGGAATTGTGTTGTCTTGGCTTTTCTTTGTTTTTTAGCATCTGCAATGCCTGGAGGAAACACAAGGCATCTTTAATCCTGAGTTAACTGGCATCCTTGTATCCAAACATATGCAAGTCTCATTCAAAATATATGCATTCCAAACTATGTGGCAAAAAATTCCTGATGAAAATTAAAAAAATAGCTTCCTCTGGCTTTAAGGATGCTTTCAGCTCTCACCAGTGACCTTGATAGGGATGGTGAGAACCTAATGACAGGCATTTATGGTACTTATTACAGCACATTGAACGGTGGAAAATAATTGTCCCCCGATTTTTTGTGAACACATCAGTGAACTTTGATTCGACAATATTCACGACCCGTGTTGGATTTACTTTCAATGAACATTTAAGTGGTTGTGTTTTACAAGTGCAAATACTTGTGAAAATCTAATTTTAAGCTTCAGTGGTCACTGAAAGCCAGTTTCAAAGGCAGTCAGGAACAGAATGATGCGACTTACGTAACGGAGACATCACAAACTGGGACGATTCACAAATGCTGTCAGACAAAGAATTACTCACTGGAGAAAGAGAGTCATTTCCACACACAAATGCTATAAAGACGTTTACAGCTTGGTCAAGAACGAGAGGTTGATATAATTTTATCAGTGCTAAAATGACCACTAATCAGTGATCAGCCTAATTTCTCTGAGTGTCAGTCTTCTGACCCTGAGCCTGCGGAGCGTTAAGTGTGTGATATTCTGCAGGCTGAGGAGGTTTTAGAGTCTGAAGTTACTCAGAATTAAGCAGGCGCACAAATCTTTGTAGAATCCCAGCCTGAGTCAATTCATGGAGACTAATCCCTTCCAGTCTTTGAAGAGCTCTGCAAGTACAAAACACCTGTGGAGCTCCCCCCACAGCCATGCCATCCTGCTACCTCGACCAGTCTAGACTGTGCTTTCCAAACCTTCCATCAGCAGGGAATCCCATAAACATTTCTGCAGTCACTCGGACTGCATGGAGTGAGATTTTTCTCCCTGCTCTCTTGAGTCCTCACTGCACAGGGGGAATACTGGATGGATTTTATCCTGGTCCCAGACTAGTGACAGAGCCTTCTGAACCACCTCATTAACTCATTGAGGCTTGGGATTCCCAAGGGCATGTTATCACCTGGGCAGAAGGAGGTCAGTGGATGCACCACTGACTTGGAAAGAAGCTCCCATCTTGTGTACAGATCTTGAGCAAAACATGACAGGAACCATGTCCTGATTCTGTTCATACCTGGCTTCAAGAACTGCTGTTCCTTCACTTCAGTCCTCCAGAATAATCTTTTTGCTTCCTGAGAGTCTCAGCAGAATGAAGTAACTTTGAATTCCTTCAAAAGTCACCTGCTGTTACTCCGCTACTGCACTGTGCTGTCTGTGTGGGGCACGTTCCAGGGGAAGTGAAGAAATGCCTTATTTATAAAGACTGGGATTTCCAGGGGACCCGCCAGTTTCAGGAGGATGCACAGAACACCCTTAGGTTCCTGGAGGCAATGCCAGCCAAAGAGTGCTGGGCACCATGGGGTTGGAAGGGTTATGGAGATGCTATTTTGCAGTACTTGAGGTGTAAGGTTGAGAGAACAGGTAGCTCTCGAGTTTGATTGCCAGGGAAACAAGGACAGCAGTAGGATTTTCAGTGGCATAAGGACTGATGTTGTTTCAGGTCAGCAGAATGGCAAAAGGCAGGGGGGCTCTGTACCAAAGGGCCTGTTATTCCAGTTGCTCTGTGTCACCTTCTGACCTTATGCTGACATTTTGCAGCTGCCTGTGGAAGGGAATTTCTCCTTGGGGGAGAAGCATGTGAGGCTCTTCATGCTGGTTCAGAATTGTCCATGAATTTCAGTTCCATATGCAGCAGACACAGAGCAAAAGGCAAGAAACAAAGGATGCCCTGGCTGCCTGTATCCACAGTCCCAGAGAGCACCAGGCTGGGAAACTGAGCAGCACTGACCACCGAGAGCTGAAGAATTTGAGATAAAGCCAGGCTGGCCCATCCCTGGATGTGCCTGACATTACATTTTCCCTATGGTTTTAAGGTCTAATTTAAACAACCCAAGTGATGGGCCTATTGCCACTTACCCCAGGGCCTTGTTAGTGGGGACTTTGCCAAATTACGTATTTAGTTCAGAACCTTTTCCTCAGGGGTCACACTTTCTGATTTGCAGCAGGTAATGAGATGCGCAGAATACAATGTTCCTGGCAGGAAAAGCCCCTGAGGCACTGCACCCCTTGCTGGGATGCCAGGTTATTCCCTATCCTCCTCACCCCACTATCCTCCTCACCTTCTGCATTGTACTCAGACCTCCACTGACCTTTTCCACTTGGAAAGCAGAGAGATGGATAATAAGAGATGCATAATAAGTTAAAGAAGTTAGACTGGGAGTCCAAAATACTCGGTTCTCAGCTCTGCAGCCTTCTTGCATGACCTTGCATAAGTCACTCAATCTCTCTGTGTTAAATGCCTCTGGTTGTGACCAAGGAATTTTATCCTGGTCTTCTGTAGTTACACCAGGATATTTGCAGCACAGGTTGTCTCCCACAGGACAGAGAGTATCCTGGGATGGGCCACTATGAGCTGTAACAACTGTAGAATCACAGCGTGGTTTGGGTTTAGAAGGGACATGAAAGCTCATCCAGTCCCACCCCCTGCCGTGGGCAGGGACACCTTCCACTAGACCAGGCTGCTCAAAGCCCCATCCAATCTGGCTTGGAATGCTTCCAGGGATGGGGCAGCCACAGCTTCTCTGGGCAGTCTGTGCCAGGGCCTCACCACCCTCACAGCCAACAATTTCTTCCTAATATCTAATCTAAACTTAGTCTCAGTAGGTTTAGATTATGGGGCTCTTTGAGGGAGCTGAAGTGAGACAAGGTGAAACAGGCTGGGACCTCCTTCAGCTCACAACTCCAGCACAGGAACTAAGGACCAAGCCTGGAGACGGGTTGCCAAGGCAGCAGGTAAGGAAGGAGACTCTGACAGCTCTACTTACCAATTCTGTCCAGCCTGTCCAGAGCCACGGTTTCAAAAGCTCTCCTCATCATGGGGTACTCCTCCAGCACCTCGTTGAAGTTGTCCACGGACAGGGAGTAGAGGCGGCAGTAGGTGTCCGCTCGCACGCTGGCCGTGCGCCGGCCGCGCGTCAGCAGGCAGATCTCTGCAAGGACACACCAGGCTGGGGATGGGGGACAGGCACCACCGCCCTGCCCGGGCCCTCACACCCAGCCTCCTCTCCAGCTGGGCTCCACCTGCTTCCCCACCAAAATCAGGGCCAGTGCTGACACTCTGCATGTGCACTAACATTTCAAAATACCAGGGGCTCGGTTGCGGCAGCTGCTCCACACAACTGCACCTCGGGGATTCTGCTGATCTAATTAGCCAGACAAGTTTTGTTATGGTGGATTATCAAAGATACCATTTGTGCATTCCGACTGGAGGAGCTGTCTTTCTCCAGCTCCTTGTGGGCACTGGGAGCACAAGGTCAAGCTGTGCTCTCCTTGAAGCTAATTCTCTCTAGATTTGTAGTAAAGCCTCTATGCTGACCTGTGCCTTTGGTGTCTGGGTGTAATTTTGATCCCCACACCTGGAACATTTGTCTTTTCACAATTTTCAAAGACTTTTGTGGATATACCACAAGCTTACAGGCTGTCAGGGAAAGCCACATTAATGGCACATACCACCTCTCAGTGTACTTACACTGCAGTTATCCCCCCCTCCTCGGAGGATGCTCAGCTGTTACAAAACAGAAAGCCCTTGACTCAACCATAACTCCTTGAACACTCAACAGAGAGCTCCCAAATCCTGCTTTTCCACAGCTTAGAGAGAGTATGGGCAGCTAAGACAGGCACTTCAAGACAGCTGGTGTGACCTAAAGCCTGACAGCGCTCTGCTCTCTGTGTATGTTGGGTGGGAATCCACCAGCACCACTCTGGATTCATGCTAAGTCTACTCCAAAGACTTGTGTGTATGGTATCTAAAACACATGGAATGTCATGGGCAATTTCAATCCAATCTGTCAGTTAGGATATCCTGGCTCCAGCCCTGTAACTCCAAATTCCAGCTTGCTAGAGACATGCAAAATCCTTGTACTCCAGGTAGGTGCAGACAGGTTGTTTCATGGGCACTAAGAGTAACTGGAGTGTGGGCAATGCATGACAGGGATTTTTATAGAGAAAAAGCCTCACAGAAGGGAAGGCAAATTTCATTCTCCTCCCCTTAGCAAATCATTAATGGTGGTGCATTCAGAGCTTGTACCAAAACATTCATCTACCAGAGGACTGCCTGTCTCCGGCTGTCTGAGCTCTCTACAGGGCTCTGACAGGAGAGGGGGCTTTGTATTACTCATAAGAGCAATATCCTGCATCTTTTCTGACCCCATGCTAGTCCCAGAACTCTGCTGCTGGCACATTTTGCCTGCCTGCTGACCTTCATGACATTTTGCTGAGCCACAGGCTGGGGACATGATGGACTATGTTTTTTCCTCCATGTTTATCCAGCACCTTGTGTGGTAGACGCCAGACAGCAGGACTATGAAATACTATAAATGTGCCTGGAGATTTGAGAATGGGCCATTTTTTACCTTTAGGTTCTCAGCTTCACTGATCTGTCAGTATCTGGGGGCAAAAGGAAATGAACCTGCAAGAACAAACCTCCCTTCTCTGTTTTAGTGTTATTTATTATGTAGACTCCTGCAGTGCGCCCACGAGTCCCAGGCACCTCCCACTGCACCATTTCCTCTATGGGAAGCTGCAAGGCAGGTGAGATGAACAGAGATGGAGGAGGAGGTGCCTGGGCTATGAGTTCCACACAGCGCCATCCCTGTGTGTGCGGGACAATTCAGGGAATGTATGAGAATAGCAATGGGTGTCGTACCTCCAAAGTAGGATCCATCAGCCAGCTTGGTCTCCTTGTTGCCCTTGGTGAGGACGCTGACCACGCCGTGCTGGATGAAGTACATCTTCTTGCCAATGGTGCCCTCCCGGATGATGTAATCGCCTGGCTGGAACACCTCGAACCGCAGCTTGGTCAGCATGGACGTCACAAAGTTGGGGTCCGCGTTGGCAAACAGGGGCATGGAGGCAACCAGCTTCCGGCAGTTGAAGTTGATGATTTCCTGACCATGGCGTGATGCAAACGAGTGAGAGAGAGAGGGAGTGAGAGAGAGAGGGAGGGAAGGAGGGAGGGAAGGAGGGAGGGAGGGCGGGAGAAAAGATGGGACAGGCAGCAGAAAAGACACATGTGTGTCTAGTCAACATCTAATGACCTATGGAAGTCCCCCACCTGACCTGTGCATTACAAAGTGGGGGGAAAAAATGCTGTTCCCTTGATGTGGCTCCCCCGGTGCAGGCTGGAACAGGCTCTGGATGCTTGTGAGCTGGAGCTGACAGCTCGACACCAAGCTCCACTGCCTTCATTCCTCTCTGAGCAGGGACAGCACTCACAGTCTCCCAAACACACACAGTATTTCTCTCTCTGCAGGCAACCTTGGACTGTGAGAGGTGCAGAGCACTGGTGAAATGCTGCATGAAAAAGCCCAGGGCTCCTCTCTGGGAAGGTGTCATAACTCACCCTGGCAGCCCCATGTTCCCTGCTGCCCTTGCCTGTCAGTGAGATATTAAACTGCACAAATGTGCCAAGGTGCTCGGAGAAAGAATTATCCTGGGCAGATTGGGACAGTGTCAGGAGAGGGGAGGGAGAGGAGGAGCCACCAGTCACTGGGGCATGGGCTGGATCATCAGCCTTGGCTGAAGAAAACCCAGCTCAGCTGTTCAGCTGTCACAGAGCAGACAGGCTGTGCCTCTCCTGTGGCTTGGTGTCACTCAGGGGGTGTGACAGCACAGGAGCTGCTCTGTGTGTGTCAGCTCAGACCCAGAAAGTGGCAGAAAGGGATACTGAGTAAACCACCACAGCACAGCACTTCCCATCCACACAGGGAAGGAGAATATGGATGACTGGAGCAGGAAGGAAGAGATCTGGGGAAGCATCTGTTTCCTCCTCACTGGGGGTTTCAGAGGGTTGCCCTTTGAGACTTTGGCAAAACTAGTTTTAAAACATGGCTGACATTTTCTCAGCTCATCTCTCTCCTGTGAAGGTACATTCTAGGGAGGAATACAGAAGGAAGACCCCTTCTAGAGCTTGTGGGTGACATACTGGTGACATCCCAGGGAGAACCTGCATTGCCAGGCCTCATCTGGGGAGGGGGCTTCTGTAAAGACTCCTTTGATTTGTGGGCCCTGCTAGAAGGCTCCCCGTTCCTTTGACTCTGCCTGCTGTCACAGCTGGTAGACAGGGCACAGATGAGGCCAGCACACCATGCAGAGCTTTAGAGAAATACATGAGGTGGGAGCTTGCTGAGACACTGCACCAGGAGCTGCACAGCTGCCCAAGATGACAGAACATGCACTGACCCACTCCCTGCCCTGCTCACCTCTCTGAGGGGCTCGCTCAGCTCTCCCAGGATACTCTCCTCATCAAACATCTTCCCCTGGTACCGGTGCTCGTAGTAATCGTGGATGCGCTGCCGCATGTCTGCCGGGAGCTTGTGGAAGGACATGTACTGTTCCACTTGTTTGTACTGTGCAGGGGAGAGAGGAAGGGCAGGAATTACCAGGACATGCAACAGATGGTGCCTGCTCACGGATAGCATGTGCTAGACCATCCCCACACCTGCTCCCTTCACGCCAAGCCAGGCCCAGGAAGGTAAAATCTGGTGCAGGAGAGAGCAACTGGCCAACCCGACAGGGAGTCTGCAGGCTTGGATATTATATCCCTCAAATGACTGCCCCATGCTTTAACTTTTAAATTTATCCTCAGCCAGTTACCCTGTGGAAATGACTCCTCACTCCCTGGATGCTGAGTAGCCCAGGTCCCTGGGAGGAGAGCTGAGTAAGGAGCGCTCAGCTGGGAATCTCCTGTCACAAAACAGTGCTGAGCAAAGACTGCCCAAAACCTGTGCAGGATGAGAGCAAGGAAAGCACAGTGTGTCCCCACAGGAGGTTCTCCATGGCACACGGCAGAGTGGTGGCCAGGGTGTGTGACCTAGCAGAGACTTGCAGCACCTCGAGCCTCACTGAGCACAGGACTCACTGTACCAGGGGCCACAGGAAGCAGCAGAACACACCTGCCCCGGGTGTGCAGTCACAGACAAACTGAAGGACACACACAGGACCAAGATCTGCATTATGTGGCTGAAGCTGCAGTACCCGTGGCCTGCTATGTTCCTCCCCTCTGTGTCTGCCCTGCCATGATGGCACTTTTGCTTTCCCACCTAGGGCTGCAGAGGTCCTGACTTGCTTCACCTTTCCTGGCTCCTGTTGCCCCATGCACTCATTCTGTCTAACTTGTCCACATCTTTACCTAATGGTTTGCATTTCCATTGTGTTAGAGGGGGAGGGCAGGCTCTGACTGATGCCAGAGCAGGTTTTGGAGATGAACAGTGTTTTCTAAGAATAAATGACACTTCCTCAAGGGCACAGGGCTGTAAGTGGGTCCTCTTGCCCTGGAGGTGCTGCAGGGACAAGGAGCGTGCACTGCAATGGTCACACTCCCTCTCACTAGCAGGAGTACAGAAAATGATTCAGTGTGTGTACCTGACGAAAGGACTGTGTTGCCCCTTTCCCGTCCCTCCTTCCTCTCTTCTTCCTGATCAATCCATCCGTCAATGTCCCTTTAGTGCAGCTTGAGCTGAACAGCCTATTTACCGAAGCTGTGCTCGTTGCAGCTGCTCCTGCACA
Organism: Acropternis orthonyx; assembly: GCA_035583155.1. Lineage (NCBI taxonomy): Eukaryota > Metazoa > Chordata > Aves > Passeriformes > Rhinocryptidae > Acropternis > Acropternis orthonyx. Next base: position 19,069,843 of record JAWWEU010000017.1, read on the forward strand.
CCCCAGCTCTCTGCTCTGGTACAGCCTGTGCCGGCCCTGCCCCCCATGCCAACAGCTCCACCTGCACCTGGGAGGGAAGGAATTGCTCTAAGAAGCCAAGGTGGCAGAGGGGACACTGGGGCTTTCCTGGCATTTCCAAAGGAGAGGAGCTGCCTGTAAATATTCATGATCACTCCAGCCTGATCAAAGTCAAGTGAGTCACCCCGGACAGAGCACTGGCCATGAACCCTGCACTTCATTACTGGATTGCTTGGTTCCGTAGGGCTGGGCAGGATGCTGTGTCAGGACAGGATATGCTGGGTGCCGGCAGGGAGAGAGGCAGGGAAAGGGAGCAGAAACCAGCGTCTCACATGTTGGCAACCCACTGGCCTCAGCCCAACAAGAATTTTGCAGGCTTTGCTCTTGAATTCTAAAGATTTGGCTCAGATGCCTAAACACAGATGTGTACTGCCACTGGAGATGCGGTGCAGAATGAGACATCCACGGCACCTGGCAAACCAGACATGGGACAAGCAGGACATTCACCATGGAAAGGGAAATCATTAGCTACTAGCTTTTGCTGACTCAGGTTTATTAAATTTATCTTGAATCCACAAAGAGTTCTGCTCACTTTAATGCTGCATTTTTTGTTGAATAAATTATTAACCAAAATTATCAGTTTATACCCTCAGTTTTAGTTCGGTGCCTTGAACTGGAGCACTGACTAGTGTCACAAGGTGCCTCTCATCACTGCTGCCACTGCCCTGCCCCTATCCCTCTTCTCTCCATCATTAAGCCCTTGCTATCCATCTTCAACTGGCCTTTGCTTCTTGGGAAAAACACCCCTGTACTTTTCAGATTCACAGGCACAGGTTGGATGAGGAGACTCAGACTCTGCTTATTTGCTACTGTACATGGATTTATTGCTTTGTAACAAAGAGCAATAAATTACTGCTCTGCAATGTCCCTGAGGCTTGTCAGATTCTCCTGCCACCGCTGTCCCCAGATAAGGCTCAGAGGGAAAACAGGACAAATTTACTTCACCAGAAATAAAGACGCAGCTTCTGATTAGAAATTAAAATCATGGTTATAAAAGAAAACTGTAAAATGAGAAACCATCATTCTCTGCCATTGTTAACAAGAGGTAGGTATCTTGTCTCTCCTGCCTTTGCTGGTGCTCCCTCTACTCACCCAGCCAGCTGGAGGGCTTGAGGGCCCTTAACTCCTGTGTGCAGAGATGGAGCCAGCAGAGATGCTCAGAAATTAAAGCATCAGTCCCTTTTTCTATGTTTGATAAACTGAAGATTCACGTGGGGTCTTCCCCCTTTTCTTGGAGCTGCTCAGCCAGACTGAAGGTCCCACTCTTGCAGGGTCTAGCATATGGTACCATGCACATCTGGCATTCTCTGAAGCCACTTCATGCCCCTTTCTGTGCCTTTCAGACATGGCCAGGCCCCCCTGACAGTCCCTTTCACCTCCTTCCTCCCTCGTGCTTGTCTGCTCAGTCTCCCACTTTTTTCCATGTCCTCAGCCTGACCTGTGCTCAGAGATTAGTGGCCTCTCTGAGTTCAACTAAAAAGACTCATTTAGGAATTATTTAAATCTCTCTGAAGACAATCAAGTCCATTTAAATCCCAGCTCATTTTCTTAAGTCTGTTTTTCCTCAAATAAGCCCTTGAAGGAGGTATTAATATATCAAAAGGAAACCATTTAGCTGAGTATTTTTGCTTCTATAACTGGCCACTTTCCCTCATTGCCTCACCGCTCCCCGCCCCTTCTACCAAAGCTCTCAGATCACTCACAGACCAAAGGGAACTAAACACTTTTAACTCCTTCCATGCCCTTACTCTATCATGAATCCTCCTCTTTCCCCACTTTCTATCCAACATTCATTACTCTCCTTGCTGTTCACCAGCCCCTGTTCAGGCAAGGACTGTGCTTCAGATAATCCCATTTCTGGGCTGGGAGGTGGCAACAGACTAAGCAGGGTCACTAATGAGCCTGATGAAACCCTTGTTTACCTCATCCATCTTTGCTGCAAGCAATGCAAGTGCCTGCTCCCTTCAGGGTTCTGAGGAGAGCAGATCCAACAGTTCTGGGACAAATCACTTTGCATTAAAGGTTGTGGGCAATGCTCTGTTTGTCTTCTCTTACAGGTGCTCAGCCAAAAGGTCTAATCCTGTGCATCCCGGGAAGGTGGTGCAATGGTGAATGTGATATGTGCAAACCTATACATCCTGCCTACAGAAAAAGCCGGTTTTCCTGGGATAGCTCCAGCCTGGGAACAGCAGAGGAGAAGGCCTTGCTGGGTTTGAGAGGTCACATTAAGTCACTAGTCCAGCACAGGGCACTTTTGGACCTGGTCAATCAATCTCTTGATACTCAGACCACAGGATATTTTGTTGTCAGGTCATGCCACTGAATCCACATATCCAGAGTGCGGTGTGGAAAAGGAACTGACAGTACTTTCATCAGAAGAGCAGAAAGAGGGAGGTGAAGTAAAATCTGCCACCAGACAAAGGCTGGAGATGGGGAAAAGGGAACAGTGAGCATGTGCAATTGGAAATCAGGATTGCTGGGAGCAGCCTTCTGCCAGGAGAGGTGGCTCAGTGGGGAGGCTTCGCACTTCTGTGGTGAGTTACTTATTTATTTATTTACAGCTCAAGTGCCAAAATGAATTTCAAAACTGATAATGAAGTTTTGAAATCCCACACTGGGATCCAAAGAACTGCTGAGGCAAGAACACTTCCCTTTCCATGACAACACAGGCAGTCCCTGTGCATGCACAGACACTGCTCAGAGCAGGCTCACACTAACAGTGCTCACAGAACAGAACTGTCTGACTCTGAGCTGCAACTGCAGCACCTCATACAGTAAACCAAGACATGTTCTACTGCTTCAAAACTGGGCTTCTCTTAGTAAAACATGGGCAAACCAAGTTCAAGTTCACCAATGAAGTATTCCTCTGCAAGAATAAAAACTACTCGACCCCAGTTTTGTTAAGGCAATTTGCACTGCAATTCAGTTTTAAAAGAAACCATTAGGTTTTCATTCCGAAAACATCTCCATTTTATAACCGACCGAGGATTCTTCCACGAAAAGGACTGAATAACCTTAAGACACTTGACACAAATTTCTGATTTTCTGGTTGAGTCGAACGACTCATTATTCATAACACTCCACTGCCTATTTCTTACATTCTTACTGACTCTGCAAACCAGTCAGAAACCCGATTACAGAAAAAAAATACCCTGAGGCAGTCTGAGACACCAGGCCCAGGCACATCAGAGGCTCAGAGACACAATCAATAAAGTACATAATTTATAAGCCTTGTTATCAGCCCCAGATGCTTTGATTGACAGTAACATGGGACACAACAGTTCTCAGGCCACCTCTGCACAGACTGAGGTAACACACAACCCGTGCAGTCATGACAGGATGAAGCAAGGCTCTCCAAACTTTTTCCAATTAGGAAATTTGATTACATTTTGCATTTGATTAAGTTTTCCAAACACCTTTAATTTCTGAAGTGCTGCACGCTCCCCACCCTCTCCTTCATACACATTACCAGCAGAGTACCAGAGCTTTGCAGCTTTCCTGACATCAGAATTGATGTTAGCTCAGGAGGGGACTTCTTCAGAACCTGTTTGAACTCTAGGAATGTGAGAATGCCACCTGAGAATCTACAGGCACTGGTAACCAATCCTTTTGGGAATGTCACTTCAAATCCTGCCCAAACTGGTAATGAAGTTTCCCCACTGACAGCCTTGTGGCAGGGCAGGGAATTCTGGCAGTCTCTGCCCAACTGCAGGCTCAGAGCAGCTGGCACGAGTTAGCTCCATGTATCTGTGCCGTGCTGTCCCTGAGGCAGCCCTGGCTAAGCCAGCCCTGGAGCCACAAGAATTAATGCAGCTTCAGTACAGGGCTGTGCTTGGGTTAATTAGCTCGGCTCGAGGGGGAGTGGAGGGAGAGCTAATCAGCAAGGGTGAGTTGCCAGACTAATGTGATTATCCTGCATCCAGGACCTCAGCTCGGATCTCTGCACCCAATTCCCTGCACACACCCACTGGAGGCAGCTCAGAACAGCAAACTGCACAGTAAACCAGCCTAAAGCACCAAGGCAGCCGTGAAGAGGCAGCCTGAGGGCTCCTCTCAGGTTCAGATGAGGAAGAGGAGAAGGAATAACTGAGGCACAGAGCACTCCAGCTCCTGCCCACACCCTCCTGGCTTTTCTGGCACAAGCATGTTAGGGATGTCCACTGCCAGGGGCTCTATCTGCACCTCAGCAGCAACACTTGGAAAGTTTTCCTCATGTGGAGTCATCTAAATATTCTGAGGCTAATCAAACCTTGGAATTCCACAGCACCCTCGGGAGCTGTGCGTTCCACAGCTTCATTATGTACCATAAAACAGACCAAATGAGTCCTTAAACCTGCTGCCCAATAGGACTCTCCACTGCTGATCTCCAAGAAAGAGCTAGGACTGCCTGAGCCCAGACAGATTCTGAGCTCTCACTGCAGGCACAAGACCAGTGTCTGAATTCCCCTCCAACAAATACTGGTCCAACATCTCTAACAGAGATGGAACATTCCAGTTGTTATACTTCAGCCTTTAAAATGACTAAATTTTCCCCAATTACTCTTTGTTGAACTCAGGCTGAAATGTTGATAGTTGGACAATAAAGTGCTCGGACAGCCAGACCATGGGATAAAGTGTGGGAAGAAGGGCTGTGCTGATGGTTGGGCAAGGCTGTTTCAGGAACTGGCAGGTGACGTCGCCGGTGCTCTGCAGGGTTTATTAAGCGACTCTCTCTTCAGTGTTACCTGCTTGTCCCCTTGCCACTGTGCTGCAGCACGTGCTTCTTCAGAATAATGACAAGTGAATATGCAAGGATCTGCCCAGTTTCAAGGTATATTTTAAGAACAAGAGGCTCTGGATAGACTGCTCAGGGAGGAGGAGGAGCAGGGCAATGATAGGGAGAGTAGGGAGCTGGAGAGAGTGCTAGTGTAGCACAGATCTTGAGGAGGGATGAGGGTCTGAAAGAAGAGATGAGGCTCTGGAAGGAGAGATGATGGCTTTGCTGGGCTCTGCAACACTGACAGCAGCAAAATTCCTACCTCTCATCAGTCACTCCTCTGTGTGTACTTGGGGAGATGACACGGAGAGCCAAGCCTCCCTGCACGATGCCCATCACTGCTTGCATCCTGCTGGGATGGGAGAGAGGAGCCCGGAGTGCCTCTGCTCTGTTCCAAGGAGCCTGGCTGCAGGAAGCAGCAGCAGCACGCTCCCCAAAGCCTCAAGGTTACAGAGTCTGCTGGGGAGGATGGGAGTGTGTGTGTGTGTGTGTGTGTGTGTGTGTGTGTGTGTGTGTGTGGTGACTTGACAGAAATACTAATCCAGCTGAGCTCTAGGATTAGAGAAAGAAATTAATAGGAGAACCTGCAAAAAGCACGAAAATAACTTGCATACCCATCTAGTGTGTTCCTCTCCTGGGCAGGAAACGCTCTTCCTCTCATGGGAGCCACAGTTACTGCAGGCTGTGGGGTACTTTTGCAGTGAATGATGAACTTAGATGTTAAGGTTTGAGCTGATCCATGAACAGCTGAAGAGGGCCTTGCACCCCAGCTCCTGCACATGGACCCCCTCCAGCAGCACCTGCACCAGCTCTGGCACTCACTGGGCTCTACAGTAGCTAATTCAACCCATTGAACCAGCAGAAAACTAAACTGGGAGGAAGAAATCAGCTCAGTGAAAGTCTGAGAAGTATGAAAAGCACAGCTGAGAACAGTGTCAAGGAACACCGGGTGAGAACAGGTATGTGGGGCTTCCCTCCCTGGGTCAAAGCTGTCAGACTGACACGGAACTGCACAACATGACTTTGGGAAATGTTTTATCAGAATCCTTTGGGATGGGCCTGTAGGGGTGTTCTCTCACATACAGCAAACAGCAAATACCCAAAGATACTGTGGAGTGCGACACCAGACAGAGGTTAAGAGGTCAGCTGTTGATCCTGCCACTGACTCTCTCTGTAAGCATAACACACCCTGCAATGCAGGATGGGACAGACAGGACCCTTCTACCTCTGCCTCTGGGACTGGCAATCAAACAGATCCAGAGAGCTGTTCTGAGTCAGAGCGTTCCAGGGGAGGCCAGGGCCAGACCTGCACGGCGGCTGTGCCACCGGCAGTGCCTGCAGTGGTGTGAGGGCTCTGTGCCACGGGGGACTCCCCACTTGTGCTCAGGAGCCTCAGCACTCCACTGGCTTGGAGGGGGGAAACCTCCCTCTCCAAATTTTCCATGGTTCCTACCACCCCATTGATCCCACCCAGCTTCCCTGCCTTGCAGAGTCCAGCAGAGCACGAAGTGAGATGCTACGGGAGGAGACTTAGACAGGACAGGGATTGAATGTCCAAATGTTCGATGACTCCACAGCAGAGGGAGGCAAGCCCTGCTTCTGAAGCCAACAGACAGCACAGTTTGGCTTTTATTCCTCTTCTCAAAAGCCCTGTTTGTACAAGGGAAGAACAAGTTGGTTTGGCAGAGGTCTAGACAATCTGAAACCTCACCAAAACCCCGCTCCTGAGGGTTACACCAAGCAAAGTCCCTCAGTGCAGTTACCAGCTACAACCTTCTCTCCTGTTTGGTGTTTCTGCTGTTCCTCTCCCCCACCACTGTTTCCCCTTTTTTTGGCTATTCCCAGAACAGCTCCCACAGTCCCTGTAGGCTGAGCTGTGCTGAGGAGAGAGGCAGAGCCCACAGATGTCCTCAGCAGAGGTCTCTCAATTGCTGCCTCTACCAGTCGACCTCCAAACTTGTTGAGATTCTCTGTAATATGCTTCAGCAGGCACTTTGTCCCATGAGCACAGAACTAAATTGAGTTGCAGGGCTGCAAATCATGAAGCAGCCTCATTTTAATCATGGCTATTCAAGTGCTAAGGAATGCAGAAAGTAAATACATATTTGTTTTTAGGCCATCATTTGTCCCATTTGCAAGAGGAAAATGAATGTATTCAATCCCTGAGGCTTTGATCCCAAGAGAAGAACTTGGGAAATTACCCTGCTAAAACCACTGCACATGAAATACAGCCTTTGTGAAATCCTCTACCTACTGCTTTTGTCACAAAGATCTTCTCCTGGATCCCTCTCATTCACATCTCCACGTTCTAATACAGCTTTAACATTCCACACTGCTCCTGCCACCCCCACTGCAGTCCCTGCTGGCTTCCTGGTGACTGGTTTCTCTGAGCACTGACTGGAATCCAACTTACAGGGTCAATTTCTGCCCTTGTCTTCAGACCTGGCTTGAGACAAAGCCTGTAGTGCCCAGTGCTGCAGGTGTAACCTTGGCTGCTCTAGGCTGGCCAGGTGGTTGGATTTGCAAATCAGTCCTTGACTTCTATGCTACTTCAAACACATTTGAATAAATACTCTGAGATTTGATCAGCTTGCATTCCTGGTGCTGCAGTGTCCTTCTCTTTGGCATGCCCTGCTCTCCATTAGATTTAGTCCAAGCTGTAACACAGAGGTAAAACTCTATACAAAGCCCAGTGCTCTGGATGCATCCCAGTCCTCCATGCTATTCTCCTGGGCTTTCTCCCCCTTTTGGCTCCAGCTGTAGTTTGGGATCCTCCCTATCCTCAAAGCATGAGTCAGCCTCTGGTCATCTTTGCTCTCCCTCTCTGCTCTGCTCTCTTTCCATGGCCCAGCACAATCTCCACATCTGAAACTTGTTCCTAGACCATTCCACCTCCTCCCAGAACATAAAATTCACCTGGACTTGAATCACAGCTCCCCTTTCACCGACTCTGACTGCACCTGGAAAGGTCAGAATAGGACCAATTTCTCTTTTTAATCTCCAGATCAAATGTATCCATAAGACTGTGACCACAACACCTCTTTGCCTATGGCTTCCCCAGCCCCTCTAATTGAGGGAAGGTGCCTTTTTTTGGATGCCCTGACCAGCTCACAGATTCACAGCATCACCTTAAACCCAGCACCACCCGTGGCTGCCACGGTGATGGGAGCCTGATCAGCCGAGACATTTCCGGCTGTGCCCTCCATTCTGCAGTTCAACAACAGTGCAATTAATTCCACAGCTACCTGGGGAAGCTGCTCCGAGCTCCCCAGCTTTGATCTGGGCTTTAGGGTTTGTTCTGTACCGTCACTCATGAGCACTGAAGTGAATAATCTGGATACTTTTAAAGAGAGTACTTGCTAAGGAAAAGCTGCACATTCTGGAACATTCACTTGGCGTTTGAAACAAGATCTCAGAAAGGAAAAAGTGACTTAGAATTTCAGAGAGCAGTGACATTGATAACGTTGATCTAAAAAGACAGGCAGAGACAACGAGAATCACCCACTTGCATTACTATTATTCAACTGATCTTGCACCTGTTTCTTCCAGAGGGTCTGCCTGAGTGAATGGATGGGGATGAATGACCAAGGAACCGCAGCACCTTGGGCTCAGTGGCTGTGAAGGAACCTCCACGGGGCACGGGAGGGCTGCCAAGCCCAGTCCTTACCTTCTCCTGGTACTGGCGCCGTGAGGAATCCAGGGACTGGATGAGGGCGGTGGCGTGGCCGATGAACATGGCGTAGCAGGTGGCCCCCACGATCATGCTGAGCATGGTGAGCCACACATCTGACATGCCCACGGGCGCCTGCTGCCCGTAGCCGATGCACAGCATGTGGCTCATGGCCTTGAACAGGGCGTAGGAATACTGCTTCCCCCAGGAGTCGTTCTGCAGAGACACACACAGGCACAGCTTTAGCACTGGGACACGGCATTCCGGACACGGACACAGCTCGGAAAAGCACAGCTAATGTTACACTCAAAAATCTGGGTTTAAACCCCCTCCATATGTTAAACACACAATTTAATTCTGTGGTGGCTTGAAAGAGCTGGGCATGCTCCACTTGGAAAAATAAGCACAGATTTAGTCATCTAACATTACCTACTTTGGCCCGGGTTCTTCCAGATTCCATGTACTCTTTCCAGAAAGGAAGTCTGAGAGCCTGACATGTTGGTAACCTGGGATAAAGTGAGACAATGCACTGGGATATTTCTGCAATGACCCACGTGTGGGAGGAGGAACTGAAGGAAGCAATTACTCCAGTGGGAAATGGACTTTAACAGAGAACTGGTAAAAGACTGGTAAAACCTTGCCTGAGCAAGGTTGCCAGCAGCAAGATCTCAGAGTGGGGAAAATCACTCCCCAGCAATTTAGGAAATGGCCAGGATCTGTGGTCATTACCTGAGGAGGTGGAAAGGGCAAAAAACTAAGTTGATAATGTCTGGACTGCAAGTTTTCTCGGTGTAGAATGGGGCTTTTTTCAAGGAGTGAGACAACTGCAAATGGTCTCATTTGAGAGCAGCAATAACCTGGCAGGAGAGGCCAGTGGAAGGCAGAGGCTCCTCCAGGACACCTTGTGCTCTGCCACTGCAACTCACACAAGCAGCACCTCAGCAATTACATCATGGCACAGGGAGAAAAACCAGCATAAGACTCATGATTATTCTGATTAGCTTGAGTTCATGGAACAGCTCAAGGTACATTTGCCGTCCTGTGGGTATTATCTGCCAGCAAGTCCTTGCCATAAAACCTTGTAAAGTAAATGCACTGTCATCACACATTGCTCTTACAAGGCATGTGAAAAATGCCTCTGCTACGTGACACTCATCACAGCACGTGACCTGTGCACTCCTCAGCCTTCTCACTGTTCCTAGGAAGGTGTAAACGTTCTGGATGTAGCTGTGCAGACACACGTACCAGAGCAGCTCGGAAGGTCACTGCACAGAGGGCCTGGTGGTGCCTTGTCAAATAGCCAAGGAACACTCGTGTCACCTCAGCACCAGTGACCAGCAGTGCTGGGAGCCCTGGATTTACCGGGCACCTCTTGGAGGTGTCTAACCACAGGCAGGTGGGCAGGGGATGACCTCTGCAAACAGCTCTGAGAGCCACTGAGGCAGGTGGAAATTTTTCAGTCATCTTATGGGTCGCAAACAGTGCCAAAGCAGAGCACTGCTGACAGGGAGCTGTGGCACAGAGCTGGGACCCCTGGAGAGAGCTGATGCCTGCTTAGGAGATAAGCACGTGGACAAAGACAGGCGATAGTGTTACCAGGCCATATCCAGTTACGTTATGCAAGACAGGCCTGATTCACTCTGCAACAAGAAGGGCAAAGCCACACCAGAGACAGTGGAGCAGACACAGGAGAAGCAGCACAGGAGAGATTGCTCCCTGCTCCCCTGCCGGCGCCAGCCTGTCTGGGCTCACCTCCTAACAAAGCAAGAACCTGCTCCCCTGGAAAAAACTACCCTTGTGCCAAGAGAGAGAGGCAAGAGACAATGTGGCCATTGGTGACTGCTCCTGGCTGTGCAGCTGCTGGGGTGTGTGAGGAGCTGCAGACCAGAGGGGAGCCTCAAAGAGGTGGGGGCAAAGGGCTCTGTCCAGGCAGCAGGAAGGGTCTGGACGCGGGACTGCCTGAGATGTAAGGGCCAAAGGAGTGATTCCTCTTGCTCCTTTGCCTCCATGCCTATGCTGTGGTTCCAAGAGTCCTGGCCAAAGAAGGAGGTGGTGGCAGCGTTTTTTTCATCCCCCAGGTTTTGTGTCATTTTGCAGAACCACTTCTGATCCATGAAGGCACCAAGCATCTCACAGGCAAACCTGCACCCTCAGTGCTAGTGTGTCCAGGAGAAACAGGCCCATTCCCTCAGCCCTACAGTACTGGCAGCATAAAGCCATGGCCCCTGCACTTACAGAATGGCAACTGCTGTAAATCCATGGTTTTAGCCCATCTACTTTCCCTGCTTCAGCTGGGAAGTTGGAATCCTGAGGAGAATTTTTTTTAAATGGTGCATCAGCTGTAAAGGTGGGCAGCACATTCCCAGCTTTACTGGAGCAGAGGGAGCAGTGCAAGTGTCCTGTCCCATCCCTTCCCTCTTAAATTACTTTCTTCCCCATTTCTCACTGGACACTGAAGAAATAGTGCTGCTTCCTGAGTTCAGTGTGGCAGCAGTTTAACAGGGCAGCACACCTCCACAGCAGAACTCAGAGCAGGGAGGAAATAAATGCTGGGCTGAAATTCCAAAGGGAATTTGGGGAGACAGAATAAGAATAGCTGAGCTAGAATGTGATGTATCAGAAAACTGGCTGCCAGGGTCTCTAATGCCTGTGAACATCTGGGCACCAGGCAGGCTCGAGTTTTAAAAGCCATTCTTCCAGCAACTTGCTGCTCAGGAGTGCTGTTTATGAGGAAGCTTGCCAGTGTTTTGTAGGAATTAGTCATCCAAAACTCTAACATCCAACATACTGAGCCCTGTAGCCTGCAGGAACACTTCTGACTCCCTAGGAACTCACAAGTTCCAGCCTCAGTTCCCCAGAGCAGCACAGCCCCCTATGAAGACAGACGGAGGAGATGGCTGAGTAATGACAGACTGAGAGGCCAGAGCTGCAGGAAAACAAGGAGTGTTTCAAATAAATCCTGAGCAGTGTGGTCTGCTGGGAAAGGAGATCAAGGACTGCTCAAAGAGAGGCACTTCTATGAAGGAGAAGCCTTTCAGAGCAATTACCTTTAGGATACAATCTGTAAAGAGCACTGGATTCTCATGGCACTGTCTATGTGATGATTCTTTGCTTATAGATCTCAGTACAACTTTAGATTTTAGGCCTTTTGTCCCCCACAGCCTGAGCAGGCAGGTCAAGAACGCAGTACTTTAGGCCAGGGTACTGGTGGTTCCAAACATCCTGTGGACACAAGTTTACCAGCACCAGGTGCCTCATCCTGTCACAGCTCATTTCCGTAAGAGCCACACCCCTATATAATATCCCACTCCACCAGTCCCCATGGTGGGAGGGCTGGACCGCTTCGGGTATACTGGAGTGGCTAAAATGGTCCATTAGTGGAGGTAAATGAGGCTTTAAACTGCAGGAAAAAAATTACTCCTTGTTAACCAAATCCCACAGCAAGCAAAAATGCAGCTACAGATCTGTGCTTGAACACAATCAAGAGGGATGTTATCCCAGAGACATGCCAGGCACAGAGAGTGTTGCAAAAGGGAGTTAAAATGACTTGGAAGCACTTTCTCAGACTAGTTTGTTTTTAACATCCAACTGGCACTGCTAGAAGGGTTTCTCTGGGATTAGAGCCTGGACTGCAATGCCTCTGCTCAGATCCACCTTTAAATACTTGGAGACAATGTTCCTGGAACTCTTCAAAGGCAGTGCTGGGTTCTGTAGTGCCTTACAGAAACACCTCAAGAAAAAGTATGGTGTCTTGCAGGGTGTTTTGGTTCTGATGTACTCTGAGTGTATGGTTAAATCCTCACTGGAGAAGACGAGTGAGGGAAGTAAAGATACAGGTAAGTACCTGAATTTTTTGGGACAGGGACACAGTCCATGGGCACAATGGGATCCCTGACTTACACCATTAACATTTCAGAGAACTAAGGAGCTATAGTAGTGAAAGGCCATATTTCAGCCTTGTGTGTCTCAGCAGTGATCTTATCTGGCTACTGAGTTGTTGCCCCGTGTTTGCTACTGCACTGCCCTCAGATCCAGCTGTGAAATAAGGGCTCTGACCATCCCTGCCCTCCCCTGGACAGCGCTGGAACTACTGTGCTGGGAAAACACCCCCGGATCCAGTTTAAAGGATGGGAGTAGTGGGGAGAAAAATGGATGTGATACATCAAACCACCTCGGACAAAACGTGCTTGCTCTGGGCTTGTTTCCAAGGAGAGCTCCACATGGCCTCCACCTGACTGCAGGGATTTTCCCAGGACTCTGAGTGCACCCGTCCCAGTTGCCCCAGTCAGCCTTGCCTGGGACCCCACCCAAGCACCCTCTGCTCCTGGGGGCATTTCGGCACAGGCCTGGCTCCCACGCCTTGCCTGAGCTCTCACCGTGCCCTGAGCGCTGAGCATGTGCCTTGTTCCCAGCCCTGCCTCTGTCCCCAGCTCATGCTGCTCCCAACCGGACTCCCTGGGTAGGCTCTGGATGTGACTGTCACCCTGAATCCCCTGGAATGGTCAGTATCCCCAGTTACCACCGGTTCTGCTCTGCCCACCCTGTTCTGGAGTGGTAGGACTGTGCCCTGGTTGCTGAGGGCACTGTGTGTGCCTGTTGCCCTTGGCTCCTGGCTCACATCCCATTGTGGAGCAATCCTATTCTTGTTGGTCCCTGGCAGATTTTACAGAACATGATAATCTACTACTCAGATTCAAGTGCCTGCTGAGGGAGGGGCAGGAGGGATCTGCTGGACCAGAGGCTTGGGGGAGTTTGGAATCACAGAGCACAGCCACGCAGGACCGCTCTGTTTTCCACAACATGTGCTGCATCCCTTCTCTTCCTGCTTTCTCTCAGCAACACCCCAATACAGTGCTGTGAGCAAGCAGGGGGAGAAGCTCCAAGTGGATCTGTTCCCCTACTTTCTGGGGCAGGGAGGATGATCAGTGTTTCCTGTGCAAGGTCGCTGTGTTTGCCACAGGGATATTTGCCTTCCCAGCAGGGTTTATCAGTTCAGCACAACACCCGGGGGAGTGAGCCACGTGTTTCCTGCAGCTTTCAGGTCTCAGCAGAGCTCGGGTTTCTCCGATGAGGAGCTGCCAGGCCAGGGTCTTGGGGAGCAGCACACACACTCTGGCAGCTGACTCACCAGTGTTTCCACTTTTTAATAAAGTGCACTGCAGGGAAGCTAATGCTGAAGCCCCTGGGACTGGGGCTGAACAATTAATACTGAAAACATCCTTTCCTGCCATTTCAGGAGTCATCCAGAGACCAACTCCCTCACAATTGCTACAGTTGGAGTACAGTGCATGTATAAAACACCAAGATGAAGTGGACTCAGGGATTTTCTGAGCCCCTGATATGATTTTGGCAACACCAGACCCTTCACAAATCCTCTGGATGAGGATCAAACCTTTAAGAAGCAGATGGGAGGGGATGAATCTCCTTTCCCAGCTGCATCAGAATCAGAGCTGGTTTTATGGACTGCCAATGACTAGGTGGGAAACCCCGGAGGAGTGGAAGGGCAGCACCAGCACACTCAAGGAGAAAGCCTCTGAAGCATCTGGCCCTCACTTCCAGCTCCCCTTGGCTGTAGCAGCCTCAGAAGATCCTTTTTCCCTACAGCAGTTCCATCTCAGCTTTGTGGCTCCCGTGTGTAATCAGGGCAGTCGTGCACCAAGTATATTTATCTCCTCAAAGCTATGACCAGGTCAGTACAGAATGTCCCAGAATCCAACCTACTGGCTCCCTGGCACAGACTGATGCCATCCTGGCCTCTCCCCTCCCAACCCTGTCCATCAGAGGGCTCAGACAGAGCCACTCTGTAAACTTCCATCAACATCCTGGCACCAAAGCCTGAGAAGAGCCCAGAACTCCAGTTTCTTGTGATTTCCTCACTCAGTGGCCTCTCCTAGTACTTCTCTCTAGACTATAGGTAAATGCCACCCACATCCATCACTGGTCCCAGTGACACATCTGGAAATTGTCTGAGGAGATTAAAGAACATTATTGTGAGAAAAAAACTATCTGACTCCAGAAGAACTAACTACCCTCTTTGCTAAATATTCTTATTTCAAGCTGTTCTACACTGGCATATTCCTGGAGTGGAAAGCCACTTGAACCATAGGTGGGGCATATAACCATCTCTCCAGTTCTCCATCCCAGTTTCCTGAGGCTCCATATTCAGAGTTAACACATTTTTTTCACTTTTATTAAGTGGGGGGGGAAAAAATAAGGTGATTTAGCTGCAGAGAAGAAGCAAAAGAAAAGTCACACCAGACCAGTCTAATTCCCAGCTTCACAGGCTCTCAAGGCTGGGAAGACAAGACTGCAGCATGAGTGAGGCTCTGCTCCAGACAGAAGCTTGGTACCCTGTCCCTCCTGGAGACTGTGCTGAGCCTTCCTGCCTCTGGAATGCATCCTCCCCACTCTCCCCAGTCTTGCTGCGAAGAAAGGTGCCTTGACTAAATCTTTTTCTTCCTCTGTCCTGTCTCCTGCCACTTTTCAAGACTTTTCACCTTGACTATAGTTACCTTGATGGGAGCTGCAACCCCAGCTTTTATCTCTGCCCCTAGGGATGGATAGGAAGAGCAGTGAGAAGTTGTTGCCAGCAGCCAAATTTTGGGTTAAGGGCGGCATGGTTCAAATGTGCTGCTCTGAACCCATCCTGCAAGGGCACCACGGCCAAGCCTCCTCATGGGATGGGGATGGGTTCAGTCTGCACCTCTGACCTCCCCAGCTGTGTGTCCTCTTGAACCTGAATAGCACAATGGGGCCCTGATCTTTGCTCCTGCAATATAAATAATAAAAAGGCAGCATGGGGGAAGACCAGGCAGCTGCTGCATGGGTTGTTCTTCTGCTGGAGATAAATAGAGGGTTCCAGTCTCCAGAACTGGCAGTCTGGCACCTCTCAGCAGCGGGAAGTGAACGATGATTGCAGAGGGAAGAAATGAATAAATAAACCCAAAACAGACGACTTTTTCATGGATGCTCACTCCTCTCAGGCACGGGCAGCATGTGCCCACAGCTCTGCATGTGGGAGGCCTGGCGAGCTGGCACATCTTTTATACATTTTACATTTGTTCTGTTCTGCCCGAGTGCCTGATTATTTCCTTTTTTTTAAGAAGAAATTGGCTGGGGGAATCTGGAGGTTAAGAGCTGCAATAAGAGGCAATTTTTTAAGCTTTGTCAGTTTTTGCTGCTTAATCAACTGGACATTGTCCCTTTGAATAAAAGAACCTGAATTCTCAGCAAGACAGTTGAAAGGTACCATGAACTCCCCGTGCATTTACCATATGGTATCAAACTCCCTCACAGCAAACAGCAGAGTGAGCAGCACAGCTTGGGATGGCATTGGGAAGTCTGGCTCCTAATCCCATGACGGGAGGCCCAGCTGTGCCTTGGCAGGGTCTGTTTCAGCCCACCCTAATGGGATGTTGTGCAGCTCCATGGAGAGAAGGCTGGGTGATCACACTGGCCCTTCAAGAGGATATGGAGCAGAGGGCTTAACAGTTCCTTTGGGACCAGTGATGTGATCATGGATCAGACGCAGCTCCAGGATCCCCTGTGCCTCCTCCTTTGGCTCAGGGTGCCCAGAATCCATCAGAAAACCGTTTCCACCCTTGCTCCTTGCTGTTTGGTGCCAGGAGGGGGAGCCTGGCTCCTGCCTTGGCGGCAGGACCCGCAGCAGCCCTGCCGGGCCAGACCCTGCTCCGCAGCCCCGGCAGCTCTCCCTCGCAGGGTCTGCCTGCAAGGCGCCTCCGTGCCCACAGCGCTGGATACTGGGGAGGACTGGGAAGCTGGGCATGCGGGGGCTTGGGGGTGTGACCGAGGGGCCAGGCAGGGCTGGCACTCACCACCATACGGTTCAGGGACACCCAGCAGTCATCGGGGAAGTCCTGCAGCATCGGCACCAGGAACTGGAGGCAGCCATCCCAGTGGCACAGCAGCAGCATCATCCCAATGAGGTTCACGATCCTCACCACGGCACTGGCCAGATCGTAGGTCATGTGGAAGATCTGCAGGGGCCGACAGGGAGCAGATTAGATGGCAGCTCCCCAAAAACAACCAACCCAACATAATTAGACGCAGTATCAGGGTCAAGAACTTGCTAAAGTGACAGAAGAGGCTGCATCAGCTCAGGTCAGGCACAGTATGCAAGCAGAACCAGCTGAAAAACAGATTAAAACCCAAAATACAAAATCATAATAATTCACCCCTCTTGCCCTGTGTTTTTGCCTTCTAATTTAACATTAAAAGCTCCATAACTCATTTTATAAAATAAGCTGGTTGCAAATATTTCTGGAACGTCAGCCACTCCTCGGAAATAAACTCTATCATTACATCTTTTAACTGCAATGCCCTTCTTTGATTTCTGTTCTTGCTGAATATATGTTACACAGTGACCCATGGTAGCAGCTGTCTTTGTACTGGATGTCAGCTGCAGTCTCTGCACATATCAAATGCAAGAAAGAATGGCCTCAAACTCAGCAGAGACTTCTAGAAGAGGACCTGATTCATCTATTTTCTTGTATTTCTTGTATTCTGCTGTACCCCTGCAAATGTGGGCAAGGAACAGAGAACCATGGCAGAGTTATACAGCAGTTCTCAGCAAGGAAGCCCAGAAACCCGTACACAGGTAGCAGCAAGTACAGCTCTGCAGCCAGGTCTCGAGGGTCCCTATCACCCAGCTGCACATGCAGCCAAGGCATGTGATAGACACTGTTTTCCCTGCAGTGGTGTGGTGTGGAGAGTTTGAGATGCTCAAGCTCTTTGATGCCCAGCTGTGTGATGACAGACACACGGGGCACATGGTGGCTGCTACCCCGAGCTATGTATCCACCCAGGTTTGGTTTTCCCTGCCTTAACTGGTGGGCTCCTGGAGAGGGACTGCTGGCCCTGTGTGGCTTAGCCTCTTCTGCCATTAACACAGTTCATGGAGAGAGGTGACCTTCCTGATACCAGGGAAAGGTTCTTCCTCCAGGGGGTGGTCTGGCACTGAACAGGCTTCCCATGGCAGTGGGCACGGCCCCAGGGCTGCCAGAGTGCAAGGAGTGTTTGGATAATGCTCTCAGGGACAGGGTGGGATTGTTGGCATGTCCTGTGCAGGGCCAGGAGTTGGACTCGATGATCCTGGTGGGTCCCTTCCAACTCAGGATACTGAATGATGCTGTGATCCAGCCTGGCACTGGGCAATGGTTTGGATCTGTAAGGATCACACAGTGTGCTGCCTTCCCGTGCCTCACCCTGAAAACACAGATGCTGATTGTGTCTGGCATCCTCCCCATGTGCTGCCATGTCACCACAGCAGTTTGTCACAGTACTGGGATGGATGGAGGCCCAACAGCCATGCCCCAGCCCTGCCAACGTGTCCTGCTCTAGAACCTCACCTGGAGGAATGTTAATTCCTACTCCCCACACATGGATGGGCAGTCTCTGGCAGAGGAGGGGGAAATACTGGGCCAGCTGTTGTGTGAATGAGGCAGAGAGACTCACTGCTCTCAGCTGCCAGGGCTGGGCCTGCTCAGGAGCCCTGCCTGCTCTGAAGGCACACACAGCATTCCTGCTCTGCAGCCCAGCCTGCAGCTGGTGACACCATGTCCTAGTTGGATTTAATGGAAGGGAACAAAAAGTAGAGGAACAGAGAAGCAAAGAAGACTACTGTGAGGCTGCATGTCCCAGCTCTATTCCTGCATTTCCACTCTGACCTGAGGATGGTGCTCCCTCCCAGGACGTATTTCAAAGACTCCCCAACAGCCCTGCCATTGCCCCTCCACCGTGGCCCACGTGCCACCTGCCCTGTCCCCTCTGCAGCTCTGCCCTCACACCTTGGCTGCTCCAGCCCTGCCCGGTCACACGTTCTGGCCCTGCCCTGCCATCACACCTCTCCACAGTGTGACACCCCGTGTGTTGTGCAGCTGACCTCCAAGTGAGCCATGCAGAGCACACAGTGACACCTGTCCAAGCTCACCATTTCCTTAGGGATGTGGCAGGATTAACTGTCCATTCTTCTGGTGTAAAAAAACCTGCAAACACAACTTGCTCACAGGCAGTGGCCAGAAAGGACACAGACCCAGTGCTGGGGCTCCTCCAAACCTGGGCATAGGTGGATTCAGGTGATATCCTGGGGAATCACCACTGGAGGGGCAGGTGACTTGGAAGGAGATAGTGTCAAGAAGTGTCTGACAGAAGGGACAGGCCACAGGTGTGCTGTGTGACTATATGGCTAAGTCCATACAACTCCTAGTTGCTCCAACAGGGAGAGTCCTGCTCCTCCCACTACCCATGGCACTCGGTACTTGCCACATTTGCCTGTGCCACGGATCAGCCTTCTCTCATCCCACAGTGAGTCAGTTCAAGAGCTAAAATAGCAGAAAACTTTTGTTATCATTGTGATCTAGGAAAGGTTTGCCAGTTGGAATTGGCTCATCACTGTGCTGTCAGAGCTGGCTGTTCAGTTTGGATGCCTGTTTCCATACCATTTATTAACACTTCCACACCTAATCAGGGTGCCACGAGATCACACACTCTGAGCAGTGCTGATGTGCTCAATTCAGGCTGAGAAGGAGCCACAGAAAGATGCTGAAAACAGGAAGGATGAAATATTTGGATAACTGCTGCTAAACTCCATTATTTCTGCTGCATCCAAGATGCAGCTGGAGCCCACAATGTCAGTCAGTGTGAGAAAGGCCATTCTAGTTGTATTTCTGGGCTGAAAAGAAGAATATATCCAAAATCCAGCATGAAAGGCTGCTCTAGGAAATCCAGCTCTCAGTGCTGACTCAATAGGTCGGTATGAAAGCTGAGCACATAATTCATAAAGAATAATTCCTCCTGGTTTCCTCTTTTTTCTTCCCCTTGCAGAACTGATCATTCTCATTTAGATAACCCAAAGCAAATCCAGCCTGTGGGAGGGAGAGCCAGGGGCTGTGCTTTTAATGAAGCTGGAGCAGCAGTTTGCAGAAGGATCTCTGAATGGATCTTTTGTGTCACCAGGGTTTTACTGTGCTAATGACTTTTCTTCTCACACCTCTCTGTGTTTTCAAAGAGCTCCAGCCCTCCTGTAACCCAGGGAACTCCAGCCAGGGACAGGGAGAAGTCCTGTCAGACTGAGGAAATGCCTTTCTTCCTTTAATAGATTAAAAGCACAGAAAGAGCCTGAGGGAATGGATGGCTTAGGGGACAGGTGAATGGATATAGAGCTTCTGATATGATGGTTGGCCTGTATCCTAGTCAGGCTAGGGCAGAGCACCCTTTATTCTTCAGTGCATGCAGAAAGAGGCGAGGTTGGATTCAGCTCACCTAGTCTGGACCTTGAGATCTAGATTATCTCACTGGAGTCACTGGATGCAAACACACCCCCGAGAGTGACACTCCTGGTTTGTGGCACAGATTAACCTGAAAAGGAGATGCACCATGTCTCCAGAATTCCCATTAGTAAACCCAAATTAGGAACTCCAACTGTAAATGTCTGAACTGCAGGTAAAACATCTCCAATCCCAAATGCCGGCCTCAGGAGGCACCAGCTCCTGGCCCCAACTTGGAATACATTTGCATTCACATGCAAGAAAAAAGGAGGCAACACTCAGTGTGCAGCACACAGGAATAACTGTGCAGGGGTGTGAACAGACACCTTCCCCTGAGAAGATTCTACTGCAAATAGGTGCTTGTGTTGCAGGGAATACTGACTCCAGTAATGTGCTGGAGTGTTGCAGTGCCCTACAGAAATTCTATAGCTCGCTGGGGAGAGGTGGGGAAGGAACATTCTAGAATAGCTGGTCCATGAGCAGGGGAACATGAGAGGTAACTGGAGCTTCTCTGGTTTTTATCATTAACACTCAGGGCTTTTTGTCCTGTTGTAACACAACCCAGGCTGGGTCCCAGAGCATCACAGCTCCTTCACTCCAGAACTGCTTGTGCTTTCTGCCTTTCTGCTGCCTGTGATTGGAAAAAAGGGAGTGAGGAGGAGAAGGAGAAGGGTAAAGCATGGATTCACACTTAAAAGCACCTCTTTGCATGGGCATTCTTTGATAGAGCTAATATCCCTGTTTCTTGACAGTCCAAAACAAGCTGTGGCTTCAGAACCCCTGCTACAAAGTTAGCTCTGTCCTTCCAGCTGAAGGACACCTTACAAAGCTTTCTGAAAGGACAGCTTGGCAAAGTGGGAGGACCAAAACTTCCCTCAAAAAGTTATCTCTAGTTATGTAAGAGCTTCGTCTTGGAAAACCCACTTACAGGGAACAAGCTATCGGGACTCTATCAGAATGAATCTGAAATCTTGTCAGCCCCAAATGACTCGGTGCAGTGCTTTCTGGCGGGCTCCGTACTACAGCACCTCAAACCTCAGCTCTGGAGCTGGAAGAAATCAAGGACACCTTGGAGAAGTGGGACTGGCTCTGGCAGTGAAAGCAGGGCTGTGGCTGAAATCAAAGCTGAGTGTTTAATTAGTTGTGTTGGTTTGTGCTGGACGTGGCTTGGTGGGGCTATCAAAACAACAGTGCCCCCCCTCCCCCCCCCCCCCCCGCCTCCCCGAATTCCTGGGATCCATGAGGGCCATGTCACTGGCTGTCAGGGGCTGTGGAGGCTGGACTGTGACACGGAGAGGACTCTGGGGCAGGGCTGTGCAGGGAGGCAGCTCCCTCCAGGCACACTCTGCCAAGCACAGCCCCTCCAGCACAGCCCCTGTCACTGCACTGAGCTCCCCAGCTCGGCAAGTTCTGCAGGCACATCCAGGCTGGGATATGACTGCACATCCAGGCAGGGATGTGACTGCACATCCAGGGTGGGATATGACTGCACATCCAGACTGGGAAGTGACTGCACAGCCAAGCTGGGATGTGACTGCACAGCCAGGCTGGGATGTGACTGCACAGCCAGGTTGGGATGTGATTGCACATCCAGGCTGGGATGTGTTTGCACAGTCAGGCTGGGATGTGACTGCACATCCAGGCTAGGCTGGAACTGCACATCCAGGCTGGAATGGGACTGCACCCTGCTGGCTTTTTATGTATTGGAGGTGCTACACTTCGAACAAATGTGTTTTCCTGGGGCTGTGGGGACAGCGATGCAGATCCCGACTGGAGCCAGCACGGCTGAGCCGGAGCTGCACACCCTGCCAGGGAGAGCTGACAGCTGAATGCTGGCTCTGCACAGAATCCCTTCCATCCACAGGCTTTCTGAACAGATTCTGCACCACAGGGAAGCAGGGAAACTGCTTGCTGCCCTACAAGCAACATCGTAGGACTTCTGTAGCACCACATCCAGACTAAGAGACCTGCTGGTCCTGAGCCAGTGCTGGTGTCTTATCCACACGATGGTTAATATGCAACTGTGATAAATCCCCTGTGGATAATCAAGTAGCTGTGACACTGCTCCAGCTTAATAGAAAGCAAAGAATTTACTCTTCATTTATGCCTTAAGAAACCGAAAGACCTGAAAAAGAAATATAAATCTCCAAAGAGAATCAAAACAGTACTGTATGTTGTTAGGAATGCTCCAGGGTCAGAGTTAAAGTTGTTCTGCTGTGAGGAAATACATGTTTACTTAAGTTTAAGAAGAGTATTTGTGGACTACAGGGAAGAAAGTTGACATGTCTTTTACTCTTCCTTTCTTTCCTTGGCTTTTGTAGATAACAGAGGTAAAGATGTATTTTCCTCACAGAGGCATTAGCTGCCTTTTCAAACCTCAGTGTTAATCTCCTGATATACTGGGGATAGGTGGTTACTGAAAAGAGCTTTTCTGAGCCTAAAATACTGTTACCCAGATTACTGAGGGTGGTTGTGCTGAGTCCCTGCAGCAGCAGCAGCTGCTGTGTCTCTGTGGATCACCTACAGTCACTGGCTGGACCTCATCCTGCTTTGTTCTGAAACCATCCTGGACCACAACCTCTTGCTCATTCTGGCCAACACACAAACTAAAGGCCATCCATTGAAAAACTAGTGGTTTGATTGATTTTGGGACCACTACTACAAAATCAGTGCCAATTCTTGTGGCAAATGTCACCTTCTCCACACTCAGCATGAGTGTTGACTGACACAACCCATGTAAGAGGGGAAGGGCTCGGGAACCTTGATGTGCAGATAAATCCTGGGAGGCTGAAGCAAGGGGAGAGACAAACAACGCAGAACTGGCAGGATGGGCTTCCCCAGGAGGAAAAATCCTCTCCAGGCACACAGAGCATTATGCACATTAGAGCACCGAAGCATGGAAGCCATGAGCATCCACAAGGAGCACAACGCCAACCCCCTGAGTGACTCTATGAGGACACACAGGAAATGAGACCTGAGAGGGAAAGGGAGCTCCCCTGGGAATTCTGCCCCTTGAGTAAACCCAGCCCACGATGTTTCAGCAAGGCAACACAAAAGGGCTCAGCTGCTCCCTTCTCTCTCCTGGTGCTGCTGTGGGGAAGGCATCATCAACCCCTACACTTGCTCCTTCCTCACCCTCCCCAACCTCCCACTTATTCTTCCAATGATGTCACTGTGCCAAAATATAAACTAATTTTACTCTAAAAGGTTTGCTGTCTCAAGTAACTCGCCAGGTTTTGGTGGAGACTGGACACCTTCTTCTTTGGGAAGAATGGACAAAATGCTATTCTTGCCACTATACTATATAAAGAGGCAAACTCTGAATTTCCAAGGCAACTGTTGCTCAGCCTGCTGAAAACAGGCTTAGTTAAGGAAGAGAACTGTGTAAAAGAATGAAGTTGGGTTTATTCACAACTTCACAGTGCACCGGGATGCAGGAGGCCCTTGTGAGGGATCAGCTCTGGGTCAGACAGCTTTGGGCTGTGCTCATCACAGTGTGTTCGGCAGAAGGGCTCAGTGGTACGGAAGGAGAGAGTTTGGGATCCAGATTGTGTTGGGACAACACTGAGAGCACCAGGCAGCGCACAGCAGATGGGCTGGAGACGGGAGATCATCTGTGGAGCACAGCTACAGCTGCAGGCACTGTGCAGACTCAGGCTGTGCTCCACAGCTTGGAGTGCTGTGGGATTTGGTTTTGTCTGCTTTTTGCTGTGCCAGCAAGGAAAACTATAGCCAGAAGATCAAGTTTTAGATGAAGTCAAGAGTTTGGGGTTGATTCTCTTTTTATGCTTGCTTTGCACCAAATGACATAATCAATGTCAGCGGAGTTGCTGATGCTGCCTTGAGTCACTGTGAGAGGAGAGTCAGGCTGTGATTCATTGGGTTTAACGCTCATGGGGGAAGAGATTGTGGATGTGCTTGGCTCAGGGCTGCCTGGAACAGCGAGTTTGAGAGAAGAGCACCGAGTGCCAGGTGTTAAAGAGAGATATCCAAGCAGATTTTACACTTAAAATATAATAATCCTTTGTGCTGCTGTGGCAGTTTTCATCTGAAGGTCTCAGGGGGCTCGGCTGACATTAATCTGGTGTGCTTCCCTATCTGCTATTACAGATGGGCCAAACGAGGCACTTAACAGGGAAAAGCCACTTGCCAGAGGTTGCACTGGAAGCTGAGAGCAAAGTTTTGAGTCCAACCTAGGGATGCCAGCTCTGATGTCCTGCTCCAACCACTGCCTGTGGACTGTGGGTACCAGCTGGAGCCCAAGGAGGTGCCCTTCACATCCCAGAACAGCCTCAGTGTGTCTGTGCACACAGGGAGGCAGCAGGATCCTGCCGCAGCCCGGTGCTGTGAGGCTCTGTAGGAACATGATGCAAGCCTTTACCTCCTCCCAACACAACTTAACTCTTCCCAGGCAGCTTGCTTCTGCCTAATAATGGAAGTTCTTCTCCAGGCAGGGTCTGAGGGGCCGTGGACAGAGAACAGCAGAGAGCCCACGCAAAATGGAAAGGAAAAAAAAGAAAGCATTTTCTTGCCTTCTCCCTCAGAGACTTGTGTCTACTGGAAAATATTTACAGCAGAGAAAGGTGAAATAGCAGGACTAATTAGCACTGAGAAGGCTGGTATAAATGGCAGATGTTTATGGATATATATAAACCCCAAAGATCCTGCCACCACCGTGTGTTTTGCCTCTTGCACTCCCGGAGTTGAGGTTGTCATGACAGCAGCCCCCCTTCCTCTCCCCATGCCACCATTCCCAGCCTAGACTTTAATCTTCATCATTTTAAGAACTTTTGTCACCAAGGCAACGTGACACAGACTTTTAAAAATATTTTCTAGCACAACTCAAACAACTGTCTTTCCTGCACGGGTTCTCTTTAAACCTCTAGGAAAACACATTTAGGGTTGGATTCTGCCCCTGCTGAGCCAAGCTGTGACTCCCATGGGTGTGAGACAGCAGGGACAGGAGCTGGCTCGTGCCTCCAGTGCGGAGGAATGGTGGCATTTTCACCTCCCAGGAAACAGCAACACCAGGACTGGGGCTAGGGCTTTTTCCAGAACCTCTATGACTTTGAAGGAAGCTCTCCTTTGCTTTTCCCTAGGGTTTATGTTCCCGTATGCTTACAGCTCTGGTTTTCAACAGGATCTCTCACTACAGTTAGATGTCTTTGGAAAAAGATAAGGAAAACAAGCCCCTAGAGCTGTAAATAGGTTGGGTGTCTTGTTCTCGGGGGGAATTAGATACCTTACCTGCCTAGGCTGTTTTTAGTCTCTCATGGCTCTTATCTGCATCTTTGGGAATTGTAGTTCTCCTGAGAGGCTGGCAATGAATCACTTCTGGAAATAGGTCACGGGCTTTTTTGGAAGTTTAAGAATGACCAGAGTCATCAGACAAAAGGTCTGTGTCTCTCAGTAGCTATACATAGATGTGCCTAGGGAAAGGAGTATCTGGGAGGCTGAGGGGAAAGGAAGCATGAGTACCTGAGAAGGGGACAAGAAACACAACTGGTTTGGAACTGGGGCCTCAAGGCCTGGAGATGGCACCCGGAAGGAGCACTGAGTGGTCTGGGAGGGTGGTCCACACAGCTCTGTGCTGGCTGGCACTCAGTGGAGGTGAAAAGGGAGCTGAGCAGCACAGTGAGGTAATCCATGGATGACTCAGATGATGTGGTGAGTCCAGGCTGCAGCCTATGTCAGAAGGACTCATTTGTGGTCTGATCAAAAATTCACTGAGCTAAGTGGGAAAACACCCCCTGAATGCACTGAGCTCAGGCACAAAGTCAATTGAAATAGTTGACTTGAACCAGTAATGAGACAAAATACTTACGGCAATATTGATCAGGATATGCCATTACCTAGGCCAGTGTCAGCCTTTCCCTTGGAGCATGGATCTATTTCCAGCAAGGAAACTAAAGAGTTGCATGAATAGGTGTGCTGAGGAAGAGGATCCCAACCCTCTTTCCTCTCAGCAGCACCACAGGTCCTAAACCTGGGCCATTCCATGCACTGTTTGGAAGCTGTTTGCCTTCCGTGAAATGACAGCTTAGTGGAAGATCCCTGATCAAGAAGTTAAAACCCAGTAACTTAAATCTACTTATTATTTTAGAGCTGTTGTTTGGGAGTTCATCCGATGCTCTCTCTGAAGCATTTGAGAGCGGGCTAAACGAATGTCTGGTCTGCCACTGGTGCCTCCCTGTTCCATCTACCTCCATGCAAGAGCCTGACCCAGGGAACTAGGGGCTACCAGATGGATTTGTATCCATAAACACACAACTAGAACACGGGAGAAAGAAAATCAGATCAAGAGAACACACTTTGCATATGAGAAAGAAAACGGTCTTCTCAAAATTCAGATTGCCAGTAAAATAGTCCTTGTTCCCCATCTAGAGAAAGCTGTTGCCAAAGAAATCAGCAATGACCTTTGTCTTCTTATTCCTTTCAGTCCCACTTGAGTTTTTTAGTTTAAAATTCAGAACAGACTTCTTAAAAGCCAAGATTGATCCTTGGGGATCCATATGATTAACACCTGAGATACACCATCAACTCATTAGAGGTCCTGCCCTGTAACTGCAGACTTGCTGAAGAACTACAGAACTCACACAGTTTGCTCTTGATCACTCAGCATTATTTCTTTAATGCAGTTTGCATTTCAACCAAGAGAGCAAAGCACACACATATTATCCCACTACTAACCCTGTCTGGGTTTCTGTAGGAGCACACGGAAGGAAGCTGAGCCTAAAATGCACAGCCGAAAATGGAACAAGCATGTGTCTGTCTGTCTTTGAAACAATTCCCTCTGCACAGGCAAGGCAAGGTCTGCACAGGCAGGTGAGGCCCCCCCACATCCCAGAGGGACTCAGGCAGTTGGAAGCAGAAGAGTTTTATAGTTTGATTACATTTCTGTCCAAAAGCAGAACCTATTGCTGCTCCAGCCTGGCACAGCCTGCCAGGATGCTTCATGTTCTGCAGGGAGATTGAGCACTTTCCACCTAACTCAATCCTGTGCTTTAATTCAATTACAACCACGGCAACCGAGCACAACTTCCACCCCTGACTTTTGTGATGCTGTTAGTGACTGTAAGGTCCCTGAAAGGAAGTGGCCTGGCAGGGCTGGAGCCGGGAATGGTTTCCTGCCCCACGAGGCAGCAAGTGTGACACAGACAGTGCAGCTGCCCCGGCTGCCGCGCCGTGACCCCGTGTTTTAACGAGAGCGCCGGACGCTCAGCACAAGGGCCTGGCTTTCACACGGGCCGAGCACTTGCCTGCAAAGTCTTCGTGCTCCACTCTGGGCACTCTTTTTTGTCCTTGCTGGGAACATTTCAGAGAGGGCAGATGAAATGCCCAGTGCACTTCCCAGCAGTGCTGGAATTGCTGTGGCCCTGGATGAATTCGGAGGAGCTCTGTGCCAGCTGCGGGCAGCCTGCTCCCGGGGCACCAGCAGCACAAACTCCAATTGCTTTTAGTGCTGGGTTTTTCCTAAATTGCTTTGACAGAGAGAAGTCTGAATATATCCAGCCAGGGTCTGAATCATCTTTTGGGGGACCTTAACAGTAAAAGATTTCAGCGATGCAAATGTATTTGCACATGGTGTGTCACACATGTCACGTCTGGTCCAGTATGAGGAACAGGGAGACAAACACCCTCCTACTCTCCTGGAGTAATAACAGCAATATATCCTTTCCCATACTGCAACATGCACCTAGAGAAGGGATCTCTCAAGGGGACAGCACAGTGAAAATAACTCCCTGAGCAATATACCTCAGAGAACCTGGGCCCTCCCACAACCTTTGGACACACACACACAGGCTGCACCGACCCCTGGGGAGCCAAGGGGGGAAGTGGCTGGGTGCATTTGTTATTTGCTTTAAGAATCTAGGGCAGGGAAAACTTTTTAAACTAACAAGCTGCATAGATTATATTTATGCAAGTATGACAGATTAATTCCTGCTGTGGTTGTATATAGATTATATAGATCATAGAAAAATGAACTAAGTCAGAACAAAGATGTTTAAAAGCAGTACTTAAACTCTACCTAAAATATTCCTAAACCTCCATTAATATATGCTGGGCAGGAACAGAGTCCCTAAAGGCTGCCATTTTAATTAGAAATCCAACAGGAAATGCTCCCTGATGACAGGTATCAAGGCAAAAATCCCCAGAGCCACAGCCTGGGAGGAGTAGAAGATTTTTACAGCTCACAACAATATTAAAGTAATCATAGTAATAGTAATAATGTTTGGCAGGGATGCTGTACGTTCAAGCAAAAGACAGGGGTGTTATAAGAAGGTGCTGCTGTCCCTGTGTCTCCAGCTGTGCCTCAGAGGTTGGATCTGGAGGCAGGTCCGCAGGGCGAGAATGGCAAGGGGAGTTCCCCTCCTTATTCCCGGTACAGGGCTCTTCTGTCCTTTAAACGGATCTTCAAACCTTGCCACCCTTTCCTTGCAGCAAACCTGTACCAACCAACCACCCAAAAAGCAAAAGCTGTTAAAAAGTGCTTTTAAAAGGCCACACCCTTCCACAGTCAGGATTTTATCCTTTTCCCCGGAAAAGGAAGAGCCATTCTATACCAGGTCCCTGTCTGCCAGTGCAGGAACTGACCCAGATACCAAGATGCTCCTATAAATGTTAACAAAGTCCTCACCAAACCTTTTCTTCTTGCTATATCATGTGATCAGAAAATATTTTATTAGTATTTCTCTCCAAAAAGACACATTGCCTGACAGAATTATTTAAACAAAGCTGCTTGCTTTGGCCCAATTTTTGCTATTTTCCTTCTGAAATGGCTTTGCCGCTACATCTAATTCAACTTTCCTGTTTAACCCTGCTGGCAATGGGACCCACCACTGTCCTGATTCACTCCTTCCCTGACCTGTGGGCCTGACCTCCCTCACACCAGCATACACATGGAATGATTTCACCCCCTTCCACTGAAACCATGACTAACAAGGTCCAGCCTCATCAGCTGTGGAGCCCAACTTCTCCCAAAAGCAGGAGCATTCAGGATCAGTTAATAATTCAGAACAAGACATCGGCAGAGGGCTGATGATAATCCACCTCCTTGGAACACTTCACCTGCATGTGTGAGAGATGGATTTACAGCTGGAAGCAGGAGTGGTGTTTAACCGTCCAAAGCTCCTGTCCACCTTGTAGCCCTGGATACACTTAGAGCTCACACAAATGCCCAAACTGCCCATGGAAGGAGCTCCAAGGGCTGAGTACCTCCAATACCTGCTGTCTGAAAGAGCATTTCCTTGACTGCATTTGGAATTTGCTGCCTTTTCAATTGCAGTGACTGCTCCATATCTTTGCTGAATACAGCAGGAAAAATATATACAGCCCTCATCTTTTTCTAGCTGACTTATTACTTTACAGGGTTTTTTTCTTTTAATCTCTTCCCCTTAAAGGAAAGAATTTCAAGCTTTTCCCTTATTCCAGGTTGTTCTCAATCATTCTCATCAGTTTTCTCTGAATTCACTTTACTCTCTAGTATAGAAGTAGCCCAAGCAACTAAAATTGGGACATTTTTATACTCAGTTAACCTACAATGGCCATTTATATTATTTTTAGTGCTTGCCTCCACCCTGTGCTCCCCCAATCCTTGTTCCCTTTTTTATCCCCTCCAGCAGAGAACCAGAAGGTAAGAAGTTCTGCAGAAGAAGCTTCTATAGAGAAGCTACTCTATGATACAGAAACAGAGCTGCTTTAAGCCCTCGTATTTACTCTGCTTGGTTTCTGGTGCAGTTTTAAAAGAAACAGAGTCCTTTGGGAATTCACTTCAAAACCTGCTCACTCGACCTCTCCTGCCTTGCCCTCTATAGTCTGGATCGTTCTTCAACCTCAGGCTGATTTAACAACACCTTGTTGCTGTAGAAACCCCCAGCCCAGCAGCAGGAAAACAACATGGGGAAATAGAATACAGAAAAAGGACAGCATTGGTCATACCTTACAGCCCCCCTGCGGCTGCCACAGCACAGCTCTCTCTCAACGCCTCAGAAAGGTTATTCACAGAAGTGCAGTGTGAAGCAGAATCTCCTTGACCCCTGTGCCTTGCAGGGCCTTGCAAAAGCCATGTCTGCACTGGCTGTGCCTACAGAAGCTCCAGGCTGTGCCCAACAAGGCTGAATCTGCACAGGGAAGCAAGGATGGGCTCCAATAAGCAATGGGAATGTGGAGCCAGGCTCGTGGCACACACTGTTCCATCCCTAACAGTGGCTGTAGCGCTGGTTCAGAGCATGAACAGTGAATTCAGGGAGGCTGAGTGTCTCAGGGTTCCTGGACACTGTTGAGCCTCCGTCTGGATCTCTCCAGACCACATGAATGAGAGCTGTGCGAAAGTGTGGCAGACACTCAGACCATCCACCCTGGGAGTGAAAGGTGCCCCTGCCCACAGCAGAGGGTTGGAACTGGATGATCTTTAAGGCCCCTTCCAACTCAAACCATTCTGAGAGCCCATAATTCCATGAAGTCAGGCCATGAGCTAGTCTGTATCTGGGCTGGTGCATATCCCACACAAGCTGGGACTCAGGCAGTGGCTCAGACCCACATTGAAGGGACAGCAGGAATCGAGGAAGGCTGATATTGCTTTTTCTCCCCCTGAAAAATGTACTAATGGAGTGGTAAAACTGCAACACAGGACTGGATTTGTGCCCTGGAGAGCAAGACGTGCTGTAAGAAGGGATGGAAGGAACCCATGCAGAGCTTCAGTGGTTTGCATTTACTATAATGAGTGTCTTCCATGAGCACGTCTAACCTGAGGCAGAACCATAATTCAGTGTCAGCAGTGATTATAAATGAAGCTAGATCCCTGACCCCGCAAAGCTTTGGCAGAGCAAGAAATGTGAATCAGGACACAGCACGTCAGGCAGAGGATGGAGATACCAGGAGCAGCTGCAACATATGGGATCAGGCAAGAAGAACCAGCAGGGTAGTGGGGACACTCCTCCTAGGCAACGTTAAAGTTCTTCTTTCAGAAGGCTTTAGCACTAGGGCTGAATGACTCTCTGCTTCAAGTAACACTATTGATTTCTTTTTTTGCATTTATGGTGCTTTGTTCTCCATAAAGTGAATAAGAATTCAGCTGCAGGCAAGGAGTTCTGCCAGAGCAACACAGGGTAAGAAAGTTGGGCTTTTTGGAAACTCAAAACTTTAGGGTTTCTCAGCAGCCTGTGAAGGGGTGGTGGGATACCTCAAAACACCAAGGTTAAACTGAGCACAGGATGAAGCAAATGCAGGGCACCAAACTTGACCTATTCAGATTTCCAAGCTTGGAGGGGAGAACCCAGACAGGAGCAAGGTCCATTGATTTAGGGCTCAGCATGAATTCAGAACCAGAGAATCTGGTTTCCCAGGTCCATGTTCCATACACTTGGAATCTCACAAAATGTAACATATTGACCCTTTCACTAAACCTGGGTTCACAGCACCATCATATTCCAGAATTAAGTGAGACCTGGGAATTCAGTGAAGTTTCTCTCTGTGACCACCTACAAACTGGTGACTTCCTCCAGGGAATTTGCTTGGGAGCACGCAGATGGGTGTGGGCACTCTCTAGAGCAGTAAACAAAATAATCTGAGGCATCAAACATTTCACAGCCCCCAGTGGGAAGACTGAATATGGAAAGGAATCAGGAACAGATGTCTGATACCCCGGTTAGTAGTTTGGATCTCCCTAAAACACCAGGAACCTCAGTCTCTGGAAGGATTGGACTGATGCCCAAATCTTTAACGAATTACTGGTCCTCACCAGAGAGACAAGAAATGATCTGAACACCAGGATTTCATTAGAGATCCCATCTGTGGTCCAAATGGAGGATACAAACACTTTAGACAAGACTAATGACAAAGAATTTGGCAATTGTCACTTCATCAGATCTGTTGGATGTGGCGAGGGAGGTGAGGAGGAAAGTGTTGAGGATCATTAGGGATAAGGTGAGGACCACAGAAACAGAATGTACTGGAATGCAATTAGAGAAAAGTAATTAGAAAATTAGAAAACATCAAGGGAAAATACTGATTGTAAGGGTCTTTCAGGATTTTGCCCCATCCCTGGAAGTGTTCAAGGCCAGGTTGGACAGGGCTTGGTTTAGTGGAAGGTTGGCAGGTGGTTGGAACAAGATGAGTTTTAAGGTCCCTTCCAACCCAAACGAGTCTGTTGAGTGTGTGATTCAGCAGCATCACTTTGCTAACAGAAAGGGAGGAAGCCACATCACTTAGAGCATCGGGAATCAGGGCTGATATGAAGTACAGGAGCAGCTGCAATTGCACCTGGACCTGCCCAACCCAGCACATCCTGGCTATGATTCAGTGCTCCCAAGGTGCCCTGGCAAACCCTTACCATCTGAAAAGACATCAAGGGAAGACCAGCAGTGACAGGCTGGGGCAGCCACAAAGCCACGAGTCTGGACAGTGTGTGCTGTCACCCCACAGCAAGGCCATCTGGGCTGTGCTGAGCTGTCAGCCCCACAAATACCCACAGGCAGGATGAGGGGATGTCTCTGCTCCCAGTGATGACCACAGCTGACCCCTGGCTGCCAGGGCTCCAGGAACCAGGAGCATTCCTCCCTGGCCAGCCTGGGAAGTGGCTGACATTGCTCTCCTGTAATTATCAGCTGCAGGAGCTCAGCCCTTCCCACCTGGCTGCAAGTCCTTCCAGCAGTCAGCAGAACAGCGCACAGCTTGCTGTCCTGCTCCCAGGAGGCTCTGGATCAAGGACTCAGGGCACCCCGCTGCCCTTGCAGAGCAGCCTCCCAGCCAGCCACCTGGCCTGCCACATTTCCCAGGATTTCACACAGACCACTCTCTAACCCCCCTCTCCCAGTTACATCCCAGGCTCGTTCCCCATCGCCAGCCCAGCTTGTTCCTGGCCCTTTCTCCTGCCAATGCTGGCATCTGAAGTTGGCAGCTGCCTCCCATCCATCAGCACATCCCCTTTTCTGTGCCAACTGTCAATTAAGCTGGCACACTGGTGCAACCTCCCCACCTTCCTGGCTCCGAAAAGCACCGAAGTGCCAGCCTCAGAGGCAAGGGGCTGGCTGTTGGCTGTGGGGCAGGGTAAACTCTGCTCCATCTGCAAACAAGTGATGGGAGCAGGAAGCCACTGTGTGGGGTGCTGATGCCCAGCACTCCTGCTGAGGAAGTGCCTCGGTTGGAACAAAATATTCTCCATCCCTTTTAGCTTGGTCTTTCCACTTCAATCACTGTGGAAATATCCTCTCCCCACTTTTCTGTTTGAAAGATCTCTCCACAGAATAGTTTCTCCCCATTTCCAAAACAGTAGAGGGAGTTTTGGGGTGGTATCCAGAACAATCGCTGCTTAATCGAAGCAGGCACTGCCTCCCTCCAGTGACTGATTGGAGCACCGGCTCTTCTCCCTTCCCTTACCCCGTTAGCTGATCAGGGTCAACTGCTGGGCTCTGCGGATGCTTCCTGTCTGCCGGGCAGAGCCTACAGGGGTGGGAAGGCCAAGCTGGATGAGCTGCACACCCTGCAGGAAAGGCTGGATGAGCTGCACATCCTGCAGTCGGCAGTCACTCCGGCTGGGGCCACGTATATCAGGCAGGAAAATGGCAGTGCACTCCAGTGCTGTCAGCCCCGGGAGCTTTGCCACACTTCCCTCGGAGCCCGCGGCTTGCTGCAATACAGGGAGCAGGAAGGACGCAGCAGAATGAACCTCCACGGGGCTGTGCAAACCTCGCCAAGGCCCGAGGGTGTTTGGGGGGGGTATGACCTGCTCTGGCCTTACGGTCCCCTCTGTGGCACCACTGATACCCAAGGGGGATGAGATCCCTATGCAGCTTCCTGCAGCGCTGGTGAAGCTCTCCAAGGAGGAGGGATCCCTCTCCCGTGTGGTGGATGCACAGCTGCAGCCAGGCTGGAAGGAAGGTCCACAGAGCTTCCAGTTTCCAGCAGCAGATGGAAGCTGCTGCCAGCAGCTGCAGGTCTCCGGTCAGCACTCTGAGAGCACGGCCACATCTGAAGGCTGCAGATAAGGCGAGAGTGCTCTGTTATAAGGTTGCTTTTAAAGGCACCGTCTCCTGGAGGAGCTTGGCGTGCTGTGTCTCAGGGAGGGGGAGGAGAGAGAGGGGAAAGGCCAGAGGAACGTGTTCCAGCCTGGCTCCAGACCTCATCGTCTGCATTCCCAGCGCTCACAGTGAGCCAGGATGGAAACTGAAGGGTTTTTTCCATCTTCCTAAAGCTGGCTGTGTTCTTCCTTCCCTGCCAGCAGCTCAAATGACCTTGGAAGAGGGCAAGGAGAGGGGCAAAAAATCCACATATGAGAAGCAGCAGCATCTTGTGTTTGTATCTCATCTCCAGCAATGTTACTGCCATGGGACATGAGAGAAGCTCCAGGAAGGATCCCTCAGGTGCCCTGGAGCACAGCTGCACTCCTCCCACGTGTATCACAAGGTGCACTGTTTGAGGCAGCAATGCAGGACAGAGCTGCAACCTGCTCACTGCTACATGCTGAACCCTCTCCCTCAAACTGGGTAAGAGAGATCTCTCCTTTTGCTTTCCATGCTGGAGAAGCCAATCTCTTCCCCCTGGCAAACATCAGCTCTCCACTCTGGCCCACTTGTTCTCTGTGGGCCAAAGCACAGTCAGACGCTGGCTGAGCATAGCAAAGTAACCAATCCCCTTCCCAGTCTGCAAGACAATGCTGCCAGATGGACAGCTCAAAAACAGTGACAAGATATTGCTGCTTGACACATTTAACACCTGTCTGACAACAGCCCTCAAGGATCAAACAGACAATCCCATGTCAGGACAGACTGGGGGACACAGCAAGGCTTCCCCAGCTCTCCTTTCCACTGTCTCCTTCCACCAAAGACTCGTCATTCTGCTTTCCTAATGCTCCTGCCAGCCCTCTCTTGTATTTCTTTTCCATTCCAGAGATGGACTGAGTCTGCCTTATGCTCAAGACAAAATACAAACATGTCTTTCAGATCTGGAGGGAAGAGAGCTAAAGTGAAAAGTTCTTATCTGTCCTTCCTCATACCCACAAGCCTGAGGTGATTTATCAGCTGAAGAGGCAGGTGGTGGGATGTCTGTGCATGCTGGCAGGGAACAGACCTTGGAAGGGAGCGCAGAGGAGCAAAGCTCACCCCTGTGGGGAGGGGGACAGCCCTCTGGAGAAGGCACAGCCAACCTGAATCACGTATTTTTTCTCCTCTCTCCACCTGTATGCAAATGACAGTCCTTGTTATCCCTCCTGTGCATGAAAGAGTTGTGTGGGAATAGAGAGGGAGGTGGTCACAACACAAGCTTCCAAGGACTCATTAGTGGCACAGGGCAGGGACAGTGAAATAAGGACATACAGGGAGAGTCAAGAAATGCTGGGCCCACGTGACACCTGAAGTTCATCAGTGCATTACAACACATTTACTCAAACCCACCAGAAGAATATCCCCTCTGGCTGTGCTTTGCCCTGACAGAAGTCTCTGAACTTTGGCTGCACCAAGTTTGTATAATTAACCGCACAATTTCAGCTTAATTCTTTGTAGCATCGCAGGCACACTGTTGGGATAGAGTGGAATTAGTGGTGTTTGGGTGATGCACACTGGAGAGGAGTCTAATCAGCCCTATTCGAGGGACAGCCTCTCCAAACTGGGCTGCACTGAGCAAATCAAGAGGAATTAACACCCGGCACTTTGCTGGGCAAAAAAATAAATAAATAAATAAACGAAGAAAAAAACCAAACACAGCTGCTGCATCTCCACCCTCTCCAGAGAGTTGAGGAAAAGCAGGCCTGTCAGCTACTTTAAGGGACATTATCCTCACAGTTTCTTCCCAGCGTTTACAAGGAAGCACTGCTGCTGCTTGTTTGCTTGCTTGTCAGTGCCAGCACAGGGAGAGGTTCTCCCAAAGTTCACCCTCCACAGCTCCACCACGGGAGCGTGGAGCCAGACCTGAGGTGATCCCTGGGGAGGGCAGGCTCCAGCTGCTCCCTGCTCCAGGGTACAGCTCCATGCACACCCAGCACTGGGCAGTGTGGCAGCAAGACTGCCCGCAGTGTTTGCTGCTCTCTCCTCCACAAGAGCTGCACCAAGTCACTTCTCCAATCTTCACCTCCTGGCCCACACTTGACTCACTCCTTACCTCAAGATTTCCCCTCAGAACAGTCTGTTTCTACTCCAAATCCATTTACACACTGCGCAGACCATTATCCTTTCTGGATGATCCATCCTGGCTGGATTGAAACCTGAGATACATGCTCCCCAAACTTATCTTCTGTCCTAAGCCCCAGGAATCAAAGATACAGAATAACCATGATACACCATCCTCACTATGCTCATCTACCTTGATGACCGCAAGTTAACAGGTCAAGGGAGAGGGTGTTGGATACGTGAAAGAATAACAAGACAGTGCAGTGAGCTAAAATCAAAATATCTATGTCCTACATTGCATCAGGCCTCTGCTTCCAGAGAAGAGTAGGAACAGTGCTCCCCAGCCCTGGGGACAGGACCTGCCAAAGGGCACTTTGCACAGAAGTGCATGTTCATGTCATACCTCAGTGGGATTGCTCAGGGTCTGCGTCAGAGCAGATCCCAAGCCTGATGGCACCTCAGAAGTGTGAATGAACTGCAGCTGTTTGAGATCTGTGAGGTGACTACATTATTGCCGTCATTTTATGGAAAGGAACATTGTGGGACTACAGGCATGTGGCTCATCCTGAGCCCTGAAGGAAGCTGGAAGAGGAATTCTGGTGTTCCTGTTTTCAGATCACATCTCTCACTGTCTTTTTCCAGCTATCACGAAAGGCAGCGGATGAGCAAATCGCAAAGATACTACCACGAGTTCAGCAGGGACTTGCATGCTACAGGGCTCCACCAAGGTACACAGGGCCACCACTGGCACTTCACCTTCTCAGGGAAAACAGTTTTCTGTTTAAATTAACCAACCTCCATAGTCTTCCTTTTCCTCTGTACATGCAGTGTGCCCTTGGCTGTGAGGATTTTTCATGTGTCACTAGACTAAAATGCTCTGTGTGTGGTGCAACTCACGTCAGGAAGTGCTGGGGTAGGAAACGAGGCATGTTTAGGAAAAGCAGGGC